>CM026390.1:39268678-39396178 GCA_014843695.1 Archivesica marissinica | reverse complement strand
TCTGCTGCAAACCTACATGACAACATCACACTATACGTCAACTATCAGATACATCAACTTGTTAGAGTATAGACCACCATGCTATCTTCATTGAAGTTGTGTGATTTTGACTGCCTATTTTATATTTGGCGTAGCTACACGTATGTACTGAAGGCCCGGGCCTGCATATACGGATTCGAAGTGATATTGTCGAAGCGAGACAATAATGCATTGCAAGTTGTCACATATGCTCGAAAAACACCCCGGACCTCTGAGAATGTCTTGCCCACCAATTAAGGTCTAGCTACACCCCTGATTAAAAAAAAATATATATAATTATATATATATATAATATATATATATATATATATATATATATAGTACAATTAGTGACAAAGAGGTGAACTTATTTATTACATAATTATTAATCAGGGGTGTAGTACTATATATAGTACAATTAGTGACAAAGAGGTGAACTTATTTATTACATAATTATTAATCAGGGGTGTATATATATATAGTACAATTAGTGAAAAAGAGGTGAACTTATTTATTACATAATTATTAATCAGGGGTGTGTGTATATATATATATATATCTACCCCGTGAGCCCACCAATGGCGGCTGTATAAAATGCATTACGAATACATGTTATTTGTATTCATTTCAATAAAGCTTACGGGTATGTATGTGTGAATAATAATAAAACTTACATTTCTATAGTTTTGATGTTCTGACCGTCGCCCCCGCTTCCCACTGTACGTGGTCCAGTTGCATAGCGTCCTATATGGAACCGACGTGTTCCGGGTTCGATACACGGTCAGGGCGCGTGTGTAGTGTCCTTGAGCAATGTACCTCACCACACACATTAATGCTTAGTACTGGTGAATCGCTTAGGTCGGCTAAGTCTGCCCAGGAAAACATGTCTAGGTCCCCGCGAGTAGTTTGAAATAAATGGAACATACATACACTACGTATTGCTACACTGGCTGAACTATCTAAAGTTGAGGTAAACGTTGATCTCTTAGCTGTTTGAGATGGAACACTCGAGTGGGGAAGAAGCCTGTTATAGATCCACGAACAAACCCTAGTGCAGAGCTTTTAAAATTGGAATCCACAACTTCACTAACCTCAAAGGTGAACTCATTAGTTTAACATCACCAGTGTGTTGCCTAGATATCCCTACACTAAATAGCGAGCATGTGGTGAACACCGCTAACTAGTATAAGGAATCCGAAAACATAGATTCCATTTTAACCAATATTAGACCCCAGTGTTTTACTAGTGGTTGTTTGCAATGGTTTTGAGGAACAAACGGATCTGTAGTCCAGTGGTAACACGCTGGACTGGTAATCGAGGGATCGCAGGTTTGATCCCCCGTCTGACCCTAATAAAATTAACAGTCTTTCAGATGGGACGTTAAATCGAGGTTTCGTGTCGGTGCTTTACACCGTGCACGTAAAAGAACCGGAGGAGAGTCTGGAATGGGTCTCTGTCTGTATCATTGCACTATCCTCCAAAATCTAAAATGACTAATCTCTTTAAATTATGGGCAATCGGTAGCGACGATAAATAAACGTAAAACACACACACACGGTGTTGAGGACCTAGACACACGTCCTTAGTAAACACGTGTGTTTTTCATGCAGCTAAGGTATAACTGAAAACTTGATTATTCTTCAAGCATAGAAGCATATAATTATATTATTGTGCAGTTTACATTGTTTTTGTTTTCATTACATTTTACTGTCTTCAATTTTCTCAGTGCGGTGGTTGCCAATTAGCAGTTTAATAGTTATATACCCAAAACATAACAATAACGGATGGCATACTTGGGTGGTAGTCCGTTGATATGTATTGTATTAGTTTATACAAATTTATTTTAGCTCGATTGCGAAACAAGTTCTTATAACTTATACTAATCACTCTCGAGACCTCATTCCTGATGGAATACATCCCCACGAGGGAGAGAGAAGAGGCATGTGGAATTTAAATGCCTTGCCTAAGGACACAATCGTAACGGCTCCAGCGGGGCTCGAACTCCGGGCCTTTCGCATGTGATACGACTGAGCTATCACGACTTCCACTGGTTCTGGTTTGTATTGTATTATATATCTGATTCTGCTTGTTGTATTACCACATGGGTCTATCTATGGCTTACTGAATTTTGAAATAAAGTATATATCTATGTGGGGACAACGCCAGTGTTTCAGGTTATTTTGACAATGTCAATTATTGCCAGCTACATAACGAGACATGTTATTTACAAACTAATGTTGCATAGCATGCTTGCTATTGTAATCAAATGATCAAATACTTTTGTTTTGTTTTGAAATTGTTATTGTTGATACACAGTAAAGGTTCTGAAGATGAATCATGCACGTCGTATATCAAATATATTTAATGTATTGCACAAACGTTCCAACTAATAACGTCGTTATATATTTTTTACAGAAACAGTCATTTCCGCGAAGTCATGCGAAGCCGTGCACGGACGGCATACACACTGACGATTACGTCATTTCTCTTGATTCTGACTGGTTGGATTATACCGTTCTGGTTTGGGAGATATTACGAGAGTAGCAGATCAAAGAAACAATGGGGATTATTTTATGTCATCATTTGTGAGATAGGGAGATGCATAAACGACGGATTGATCCTTGACAGCGACTATGTTGATTTTGGAGGAGCCGAGTCGCCGAGTAAGTACTACAAGTGAATCATGTTCAACAGTCCATTTTGGGGGTGACAGTCATTATAAATACATTAAGCCACGCTTTGAACCCACACTTGTCAATACACATTTAATTTAGCTCGATTGCGA
Organism: Archivesica marissinica; assembly: GCA_014843695.1. NCBI lineage: Eukaryota > Metazoa > Mollusca > Bivalvia > Venerida > Vesicomyidae > Archivesica > Archivesica marissinica. The sequence goes on along the minus strand of CM026390.1, from coordinate 39,393,375 downwards.
AACAAGTTTTAATAACTTATATATTAATCACTTTCAAGACCTCATTCCTGATGGCAATTCATCGCCACGAGGGAGAGAGAAGAGGTAACGTGGAATTTAAATGCCTTGCCTAAGGGCACACTCGTAACGGCTACAGCGGGGCTCGAACTCCGGGCCTTCGTACGAGACGAATGCCCTACCACTGCGCTATCATGAAACCACACTGCTACCCAGTGTTGACCACCAATCAGCATATATATATATATATCAATGATGTGTATTTTCCCGGCTTTATCGGCGTCGTAAAGGCTAGACATGGCTTGATTTAATTCGTGTAACAGATGTTTGCTCCATTCAATACTATTAGACTGTCCGATTAGCGCAGTGGTTAGCGCGCTCGCTTCTCACCAATGCAACCCGGGTTCGATCCTCGGACCGGGAAGTATGTGAGATGGTACGGTGGTCGCCAGATCGGACAGGTGGGATTTCTCCGGGTACTCCGGTTTCCTCCCACACAAATGACCACACACACGCTTTCATCCACGCCAACGAGAGTGATTAATATAAGTTGTTAACACTTGATTCGTAATCGTTGTAAAATAAATAAATTTAAAAACAAAATACTAGTGGAGCACATTGAAACAGTGCGTACTAATCATTTCAATGCTTGCACAATTAATCTAAATTCCATATCAATTAAAGGCTATCTCTCTTCTATAAACTCTCTCTCTCTCTCTCTCTCTCTGCCATCCAATCATTTTTGCTGCTTGCTAACCATTTATCATCCAATCATTGGTTATTATGTTTCTACTGGGAAGGACACACTGTTCATATAACCTGTTGCCCTTATTCTCTGTATAGTATCACTCATACAGTATATTAGTATGCAAAGCGCAAATAAAACTATTACACTATGCAATTAGTTTATACAAATTTATTTGAGCTCGATTGCGAAACAAGTTCTTACAACTTATAATTAGTCATTTTCGAGACATCATTCCTGGTGGAATCCATCGCCACGAAGGAGAGATATTATATATGTTATATTTCGGGTTTTACGCCTGCATCAACACCATTTCGGGCTATATCGCCGGCGGGCAGTTTACATAACAACACCTTTCCTGGGCAGGCTCCAGCGGTTAACCAGTACTTGGGTGCACCAACCTCCGTAAGAAACTGCCAACTTTTTCATATAAATGAGACACGGGCCTGAGCGGGGCTCGAACCCGTGACCATCAGTGATGATCGGTTACAGTGGTATACAAGTCAGCGACCGTAACCACTCGACAACGGAGGCGGACACCACGAAGGAGAGAGAAAAGGCAATGTGGAATTTAAGTGTTTAACCCTTTCAACACCACAGACCTCTAAATAGGCTTACAAAAAGTGTAGATCCAGATGTCACGAGCCGGCTCATCTGGATCTGCACTTTTTGCCAGTGATATGACTATTTTTAGACATAATTACCCATTTTGATAAATGAACTTGTCTAAATGTGATTTTCTGATTCATTTATTGGTTTATGAATATCATGGACCAGTCCATGTGAGTTACTTGGTGTTGAATGGGTTAAGGGCATAATCGTAACGGCTACAGCTGTGCGCGAACTATGCAATTACCACATGTATCCATATTATGTTACTATGTTCTGTTCTGTTCTGTTCTGTTCATATTGTTGTTATACAATTTTAACTTAAGAGTGACTAGTCTTCCTACTGGAAGTACCGGTATCTTGCTCGTTTGATGAGTTTATTAAATTGTACTCAAAGAGTGACTGTTGAGTAACCTACCTATCGATGTTGTGTGTTTACTTCCTACAGTACAATTGGAAGCGATATCCATTCTGGCGACAGTCGGTATGGTGATGTGTTGTCTGGGGTTAGTTATCGTGCTACTGTTCCATTGTCATGTGTGCGGAAAGTCTTATAGTTACCATAACTACGTCACCAGCGCTGCTGTTATACAGTTTATAGCAGGTATACCTTATATCGTGTTACCTCACCTTGACATCAAGTTCATCATTTGTGTTTGTTTGAGTCGTTTCTGTTATGGGTTTAAAGTCGCCCCCAACATGTCATTTGGCGACTCTCCAGTTATTATTAGTGAAGGAAGACCTCGGGTACCCTTCGGAGTAATATTACTATTACAGACACGGACGGGCACCCGGGTAGAACCACCGACCTGATTTGAAGCCAACGACCGTAACAACTCGGCCCCGGAAGTCCCTCAATGATAAATAAATATTATATACACAAGAGTTGTAAAGTCAGGTACCGTCTGTCTGTCTGTCTGTCTGTCTGTCTGTCTGTCTGTCTGTCTGTCTGTCTGTCTGTCTGTCTGTCTGTCTGTCTGTCTGTCTGTCTGTCTGTCTGTCTGTCTGTCTGTCTGTCTGTCTGTATGTCTGTCTGTCTGTCTGTCTGTCTGTCTGTCTGTCTGTCTGTCTGTCTGTCTGTCTGTCTGTCTGTCTGTCTGTCTGTCTGTCTGTCTGTCTGTCTGTCTGTCTGTCTGTCTGTCTGTCTGTCTGTCTGTCTGTCTGTCTGTCTGTCTGTCTGTCTGTCTGTCTGTCTGTCTGTCTGCTGTCTGTCTGCTGTCTGTCTGCTGTCTGTCTGCTGTCTGTCTGCTGTCTGTCTGTCTGCTGTCTGTCTGCTGTCTGTCTGTCTGTCTGTCTGTCTGTCTGTCTGTCTGTCTGTCTGTCTGTCTGTCTGTCTGTCGTGTCTGTCTGTCTTCTGTCGTCTGTCTGTCTGTCTGTCTGTCTGTCTGTCGTCTGTCTTCTGTCTGTCTGTCTGTCTGTCTGTCTGTCTGTCTGTCTGTCTGTCTGTCTGTCTGTCTGTCTGTCTGTTGTCTGTCTGTCTGTCTGTCTGTCTGTCTGTCTGTCTGTCTGTCTGTCTGTCTGTCTGTCTGTCTGTCTGTCTGTCTGTCTGTCTGTCTGTCTGTCTGTCTGTCTGTCTGTCTGTCTGTCTGTCTGTCTGTCTGTCTGTCTGTCTGTCTGTCTGTCTGTCTGTCTGTCTGTCTGTCTGTCTGTCTGTCTGTCTGTCTGTCTGTCTCGTCTGTCTGTCTGTCTGTCTGTCTGTCTGTCTGTCTGTCTGTCTGTCTGTCTGTCTGTCTGTCTGTCTGTCTGTCTGTCTGTCTGTCTGTCTGTCTGTCTGTCTGTCTGTCGTCTGTCTGTCTGTCTGTCTGTCTGTCTGTCTGTCTGTCTGTCTGTCTGTCTGTCTGTCTGTCTGTCTGTCTGTCTGTCTGTCTGTCTGTCTGTCTGTCTGTCTATCAAATAGTATCACACACGTTTACTTACACTGTATTAGCGTGATTGATCATGCCTGTCTCTAATAACAAATACGTGCCCTGCTCGCCACGAAATTAGGACTGGCACTGTATCGTGATTGTATACTTATATTGCCTGAAACTAATGTATGATTGGATTTCTTAACCGTGTAAGTATGTTCCATTAATGTTTTTCCTGGGCAGTATTAACCGATCTAAGCGGTTGACCAGTACTAAGCAATGCGTGTGAGGTGTCTCGCTGAATGACACTACATACGTGGCCTGACCGAGTATCGAACCCGGGGCCGTTCAATTCCAATACCGACGCTCTACAATTGGACCACACGTGCATGTTTCTATGACACTCAATATGTACATGTATAATTATAATGAATAATGTGTCTTTACAACGTATACTTCGTATTTTCAGCTGGGTTCATAATTCTGACAATCATACTCTCGGCCATAGCAACCAATGCCTTCTTCTCCGAGACTCCAATGGGAGACATAATAGAATTCCCATGGTCCTTGCTCTTCTTCTGCTTAGGGATGGTTCCCTTGATCGCATCGGCTGTTATATACTCGTTAATCACGTGCCGCTGGAAGACATATAGACATGTGTATGCCAAAGATCGGTACCTTATAAATACAAGAACTGATCAGTATGGTAAGCGCAGCGAGATGTCTGGTGAACCACTGCCGGACTACAATCTAGATACAAGATATCGCTATAAGCCGTACAACAGGGATTCTTTTATCGGGTATTTCCGTGGAAGTCGTGAAGACAGTCGTCATCACTCGGGAAGTCGGCAGAAAGGAGGTTACTTTTTTCCAGATAGAAGCCCATGGGAACGAAGCAGATACTATTATACATATCCATATCAAATAGTAAACATTGAGAACTCGAATAACAAGAACAAACATCGCATGCCATTTTCTACAATTAACTCTGAATATCGAAGGTCTCGTCCTAAGGGCTTTAATAGACATACCGACAATGGTAATCCAGGCGCGTGGCACACATCAGCAGCATGGGATAAATCGCTGGACAAGAAAAGTGATGCACATAAGGATATATATATGTAAATAATGGAAGATGTCTACAACACCGCGAACATTCTGTAGTGAATTCGGCATTGGCCGATATATCATTTTATATTATGCTTTCCAATGCGGTTTATCAGTGAAATATATAGAGGATATTTGTTTGTTTTGAGTGAATATGGAATATATCTCACTGAGAAGTGAGAACATTTCAAATATTTTCATGATCGCGTAGCGCGAGTGAAACTCTGAAACTGTTCTTACTTCGAGGTGAGATATATTCCATATTCACTCAAAACAAACAAATTTTCTTTTTATTTTATGCTAATTGGTGAAAAACAAACACAAAATGAAGAAATTAAAATAGCTGGCCGCCGTGTTTTTGCGCGGATGAATACATTGATGACTATACGTCATGAGTCGATACACATATCTGACGCCATCTTGAATTTAAAGTTGAATCGAGGAAAAATACATGAAAACATTTATTGGATTTATTGATACAATTTGCAGTAACAAAATTCGAGACATTGTCAGTTGTATTTCGCTTATGATTTGTTTCATAACAAAAACAATAATACAGGTAAATAGTGTCATTGAAGCCAGGTAAACGGTGAAAATTAAATGACACGTGTGACACGGTGCAAGTTGGTGATAATAAAAAAAAAGTCCGGCAAAATACAGTGAGTGATATGCAGTGAGTGATATGGATTATATCTCACTGATAGAACACTGTATTTCATGAATAAGCATAAAATAAAATGTGTTATTCATTCCACTGGTTGAAGGCAGTGTAATAATACATTTTATTTCTCACTGATATACGCTTATGGTTTCCAGCCACTGCAGTTTGAAATAGTGTCAACGCGTCTCGTGCAGTTAGTGACGTCGTTCAAACGTGCCATTCTAGCGCCTATTAATTTAGCGCATTATAATATCGTTTTCTGTCACAAAACTACTTTTCAGCTTTAACTATGCAAGACAATTTGTTTGCTTTAGTGAATGATTGAATTATATTTCATCCATGAACATAATTATGCTTTATAGTGAAATTTTCGACTGTCTGCTAAAGACACCCAGCCTATATGTCCTTATGATGGTGAGCAATTGACACCGGCCTGGTGAGACCATAGCCATGTGAGCTGCTTCATGCTGTAACCTTTCAAGCAAGATACCCCTTTTCGTAGCGCACTTAACTCACTGTAAATATTTTCATGGAAATGGCAATAAAATATAAACCAAAATATTTAAACACACTAACACTTGCAGTACACCTGAGGCAAATTTCAACCGAGGCAATATCAGTGGGTCCGGGGGCATGTTGCCCCTTAAAATTGTTGGGTATAGAAGCGATTCCCTGCGTGTTCTGATTTAATGAGTTTAGACGTATAATTATGTATTGACCTTTCAGCTCTCTAGCAGTCAACATTTTATACAGCAAAGGGATATTTTTTGCATTTTATTTATTTAATTATTCATTTACGTTTTTTGTGCTTTGGGAATTTTAACCGAGACAGCTGCCTCGGTGTGACTCAGTGTGGCTACGGGCCTGGCTTGCAATAGCACAATATATGCATGTACTACATATATGTAAAGATACTTTTGAGGAGTTTTTCATTTCATTCAAACTTTCTGAACGAGTTCTGAAACAATGTTATGAAGCGAGTTTAGGAAAGGCATACATGAACTGAAAATGAGTCAGATATGGTTATCAACGGCTTTTAAGGTTGTAAAACAACAAATAAATTGCCTATTAAATACATAGTAAAAAGTAAAAACATGCAGTCTGTTCATTTATATTTCCAATCTTTCATTTCTTCTGATACCACACCCACTGTGAAGAGGTATTCAAATCAAACTGAAAAACAGCAAATATATCACGAATGTAATGTTGAACATTGGCAGTCGTCACCTGTGAATGACGTCACTGTATTTACACACTGTATTCCTACGCCAAATATCACAGTATACCCCACCTTCAGTTTGCATTGCCTGACTTTCTTATATCACATCTTTTCTCCACATCAACTAGGCTGAAGCATTCTCAAGTCAAATAATTTCTAACAAAAAAACTACATTCGAGTGGACATCGGATGCACTTCTGCCTATTTACGTATATATAACCTTCATATGAGTTTCCCCGACTGTGCCGCTACCTTCATTGACCTAACAACACACTCACGAGTGTAGTATTCGTGGAAAGTAGTACCACATAAAAGTACCGTTTTATTTCCTTTTAGCATATGCATTCAACATAAAAAGGAAATAAGGTATAGTCTTTAAGTTAAAGACATGTTAAACATTCGCGGGTGATATATGTGGCGTGAAGTACATTTGTGATGGCTAAATGGAATCGGGTACAAGCTCGTTGTGATAAAACCTAACAGTAACACCACACTGGTAGTCATACTAGTATTATATAACGTTCGCCGAACGATTCGGAAACATTCAACAAATACACATATGTGTTGTTTTCGCGAATTAATGGTTCGACACCACAGAACACACACGCACAAGAAGGCGAATCGAAACTTCGGATGTTAAAGATAGTAAACGTTTTATCAATTAAATACACATACACAATGCACTTGTCCAAATATAGCCTGGGAATAGGCGTTGAAATAGTTTGCCGTGTCCGTCATAGAAATAAATTTATTTAAAACCCAGACCGTTAATTGAACTGTGTTGAGTTTCTGATCATATCAACGTCGTTTTGCCAAAAGTAAAACATCGACAGACTGTAACCTAGGCTATTCCAAATATAGCAATATTAAAAGCATCTGTCATGATTTCAGAAGTGTTGTCTTAGTTTCATTCAAGTGTTGTTTAGTGATTAGTTTCAAGTTTAAACTTTATTTGTTTTACAACGATTGCGAAACAAGCTTTAACAACTTATATTAATCACTCTCGTTGGCACGGATGAAAACGTATATGTGGTCATTCGTGTGGGAGGAAACAGACGGAGTACCCGGAGAAAACCCACCTGTCCGATCTGGCGACCACCGTACCATCTCACATGCTTCCCGGTTCGAGGATCGAACGCGGGTTGCATTGGTGAGAAGCGAACGCGCTAACCACTGCACTAATCGGACAGTGATTAGTTTGCCTTCCAGTCTGATTTTTCACTTTTTTACTTCTGGCAAAACGACATTTGTTGCTATATCAGAATCTCAATGTGGCTCAAGTAACGGTGTGGGTGTTAAATGCATATAGTATTATATAATGTATATTATACGAACAAGGCAAACTATATCAGCGACTTGTCCCAGACTATTCAATAATAATAAAAGTTGATTTGTTCCGGGAAATAAATGATGCTGAAAGCTGAACAAACATAAATGCGTATGAATCTGGATTAGATGACATAAAATTGATAGCACGCATTCATTATTCTGATAATTCATTTGTGTTATTAAACAGAGTTCCAACCGTTCAATCGTGAATTTGATGCATGGAATATTATACGCACTCTTTGGATAACTGGATAACTAACATGTATTGCAGAGTATATTATAATGCTCATTGGATAACTAAAGTGTATTATTTTACTCTTGTTTGAATACCGTGCATAGTGTGAAATACCGTTCATGCTTTAATGACATGTGTATTTAGCTGTATAACGACAATACAGTTGTAATAATAAACAGGCATGGAGTGTGAACCTGGTGCGAATGTGCCGGCGACGGGGGATTACGATCCACACTTGGTACAGAACATGACCGCAATAACGTTACCCCGGACGATTCCGAGTTGGGAGATAGCGTTGAAAGTTGCATTTTATCTGCTAGCCTTCCTCGTTGATATAGTGGGAAACAGCATCGTACTTCTAATTATTATTATGAACAAGCGTATGAGATCCACAACAAATGTTTTGCTGTTTAACCTAGCAATAAGTGACATAATGGTCGGATGTTTCTGCATGTGGGTGCATGCCGGGAATAGTATAACAAAGGAATGGCCATTCGGACAATATGTGTGCAAAGTGAACACATTTATGCAAGGTATGAACTTACATTAATCTGTTATAACCACAGCGTGCATTGTATTATAAATTCCTTTAGATTTTTAAGTGCAGCCTTTCACTGCCGGTTTATATAACCCTGCATAAGTGCGTACGCATACTCACACAACCACCGAACATATGTCTGCCAATCTACACATCCCTGTTACGTGTATAATGCTTCGTCTCCAAAACAGAACTCTTTCAAAATCAAGTATTGATAAAAACGTCGCCGAACTAGCATTTGCCGTCGGTTTGGCACGAATATAATTCCTAGCAACAGTACGCTACCACATGATAGTGCCCTATAACCCCTTTTGTTAACCAATTTTGTTACAGAATTCCCCCTGATTGAAACGTATAATAGGTTCTCAAATCAAAGATACGTTTAAATATATAGAATAACAAAATGCATGAATATGTGACCTCCATTACAAAATCAGTCACATGTGTATTTTTTAAAAGCTGATATCATGTGCAAATCTGAAAGGGCACTGTATTTGCTTTCCAATGATGCATACATTTTTGTTATAGGTTAAAAACTGACACAGATATAGACCTTTTAAGTTGCCATATCTACGGCTTCAGAAATATGAATAAAGTCCCACACAAAAATATATTATACGAAATGCGCATAATATGATACAACATACAATATCATAGTTACACAGTATCCCTAGAGCAGGTGTGTCTGGAAACTATAGTCATTTATCACTACCCATGGAAGCTATCACTGTGTTCAATAATCCACAATAAGTATGTGTAACTAGATTCTGGTACCCAATACATCACGTGTTCAATAATCCACAATAAGTATGTGTAACTAGATTCTGGTACCCAACACATCACTGTGTTCAATAATCCACAATAAGTATGTGTAACTAGATTCTGGTACCCAACACATCACGTGTTCAATAATCCACAATAAGTATGTGTAACTAGATTCTGGTACCCAACACATCACGTGTTCAATAATCCACAATAAGTATGTGTAACTAGATTCTGGTACCCAAAACATCACGTGTTCAATAATCCACAATAAGTATGTGTAACTAGATTCTGGTACCCAACACATCACGTGTTCAATAATCCACAATAAGTATGTGTAACTAGATTCTGGTACCCAACACATCACGTGTTCAATAATCCACAATAAGTATGTGTAACTAGATTCTGGTACCCAAAACATCACGTGTTCAATAATCCACAATAAGTATGTGTAACTAGATTCTGGTACCCAACACATCACGTGTTCAATAATCCACAATAAGTATGTGTAACTAGATTCTGGTACCCAACACATCACTGTGTTCAATAATCCACAATAAGTATGTGTAACTAGATTCTGGTACCCAACACATCACTGTGTTCAATAATCCACAATAAGTATGTGTAACTAGATGCTGGTACCCAACACATCACTGTGTTCAATAATCCACAATAAGTATGTGTAACTAGATTCTGGTACCCACAACTATCTTGTTTGGGTACTACACATTCATCTGGCGATGCTGTCGAATGAATCCAATGTGGACACCCTAACACATTGTACTGATTGGTTTTGTTAGGTGTAGTATTCCGCTTGTAAATGATTCTGGATGATATAACATTGGTTAGAGGGAACATTATATACTTATATTCACACGTAAAAAAGTGTTCTGATAATTATCAAATTTCAAATAAAAGTAAAACATCGTGTAGCCAATACAAGTATGCACATTTTGATACTAAATTTGCCTATTTACTGCTTCTATATATAAGTATAAAATTGTCCCTCTAACCAAGTACACACTTCCTTTTTCGTGTGAGTATAATTATTATATGTGTATCATTACCACGTTCCATGTTCCGTTTTCCTCAGCGTCCGTATGAGCGAACCATTGACTCCTCAAATACCAACTATTGTCCATTATGTTTCATAGTGTATTAATACAAGCTGCTCAAAAGTGTACATACATTAAAGTTTAAGGTTTATTTATTTTACGATTGCGAAGCAAGTTTTAACAACTTATATTGATCACTATCGTTGGCGCGGATGAAAGCGTAAATGTGGTGATTCGTGTGGGAGGAAACCGGAGTACCCGGAGAAAATCCACCTGTCCGATCTGGCGACCACCATACCATCTCACATACTTCCCGGTCCGAGGATCGAACCCGGGTTGCATTGATGCGAAGCGAGCGCGCTAATCACTGCGCTAATCGGACAGCCAATCGTCACATATACAAAGCATTAGAAACAACACAACGCGGATCACACACAAGTGACTGTGAGGTATGGTACATGACAAAGGGGCACATTATTAATATAATGGTATCATTATGTTTATTGATTGCATACCGAGTGTACTTTTGGTAGCCGTTGAGTGAATTTATAATATACTAGAGGACATAGAAAACTCACACCTATAGTATGTGATTATTATTATTATATTGATATTAATTACTCAATTGTGGAACTTATTACTTTAAAAGGTGTGAAATTATATTGAAACACAATTACCGCTGCGAAAATACTGTTACTGTTTTAGAATAATTGTATTTCTTAAAGTAAGCACGAAAAGTTGGTTCATCACATTCACATTTGCATTCTAATCACAATTAAGTGTTACTTTCGATTTTTGGAGTACTATATTTATACTACGATAATTTCTTTATTACTACATCAATTTTAAATATTTTGGTATCAACATGACGACAAAGAATTGGTCTTTAAGAAAATGTACATATATATGTATTTATATAGTTATTGTTTTTCATATAAAAACACACTTATCCGAAGTGTGCGTTTTCTATGTCCTCTAGTATACAATGAACTAATTCTTTTATTTTTCAAGTGCTAGCGGTCACGTCCAGTGTCCTCACACTGACAGCCATATCCGTGGAACGCTTCTTCGCCATCGTGTTTCCGCTCAAACAACGCATGACGCCATTGTGTACCGGCGTCGTCATATCTACAAACTGGATCATGTCCATCGCAATGGCGTCCCCACATTTGGCGGTACGCACACAGTACGAGTACTACTGGGCGAACAGACATCAAATATGGTGTGAAGAAGTATGGCCGGAAGTGTATACGGACACAGAATGCCATACGAGCATGCCAGGCCGAACTCTATACTACACTATTGTGTGCGTTGTCATGTACTTTATTCCAATAGTAATTATGTTGTGTGCATATTCGGTGATACTAGTTAAAATGTTGCTGCGAAAAAGGCCCGGGACTTTCATTACCGTATCGCGGCATGCGCAGGACAGATGCCGGAGAAAGGTAGGTTCGTCTTGCAAATTGCTTCGATCTCCGTTTTTTGGTAACCCTCTGCATTCGAGCCACCTTTTAAGTTGCGTATTTGAATGCTTTTCAATTGATTCATAAACAAATTTAGCACCGGGAATATCATTTTCACAAAGTTTCACAAGATTAAACTTCTCGCTCGACGCCATATTGTGTAGGTTTGTTTGTCCGAAATTTCGTCACGTGACTGGCTTATACTATTTTTAGGTATGACCGCATAGATCGTGACGTATTGGATACTCGATATTGTACAAGCGTTATACTTGTCATAGCTGTATGCTGTTCAATGCACATTTGTTGAAAGATCAGTGATATCGCCATAGTAATTATGTGTTCATTGGGGATATACAATACATGTGTGCTTTTAACGCGTGTGGGCCAAAGCAGCACATGTGTATTTTATTCCTCATTAAAACACTGTTGTGACGTCATGTCTTTATACACGCAGTCCATTACTATTAATATTGGACTGGTGTGAAAAAGAAAAAGAGTATTATATTATATCCTACGCGTACATGTACGAAATTAACACTTTTAATTAGTATGATCTTGTTATATACGTGTGTGTTTTAAGTCAGATATAAGCCTCAAACGGGTCATATATGTAAAATAGTGTTACTGTCTTCGAGCTACGCGCATCACACAGTCCACTATTTTACATATTGGATCGTTTTCGGCTTATATCCTATACATAAATGCAACACATGTTGGTATTAGTCCTTTATACCAATAGATGGTATTAATACGCGCGTACTATCGACCATTACTTTCAGTATCGTATAGTAACTCCGCATCACTGCTTTCAAAGTGATGTAAACGCAACATACCGAAATGGGTATAGCAGTTGACGACTAAATAGTGGTGCAAATATGGACGCTATGTAGGTCAACACATGTCATCATGTTGGTATAACAGCACATATTTGCCGAGATGTTGAAATGGAGAAATAAATGTAAAGTGCGACATGCTCCCATACCCGGCATTCTATATTCCAGATGTACTCACATCGTATTAGACTAAGCACGTACGTACGTACATACAGATGAACAGCCAACACTTTCATTTTGCATTTTAGAGCTATTAAATCTCGTCCTACAAGTCAGCTTGAATTTGTATTTTTCAAAGATTTCCTATATCTAATCAAATTAATATCCCTAGTATCAACAGAGCCTACGCTGCACATGTGGCTTTATGCCGCTGCACATGTATACAACGCAACATAAAAAGATATGTTGCAGCTAGATTTTCCATTTTCTCTTTAAAGCCCCCACACTATTAGATTATATAATTATCTAATACAGTCTACATCCGATATGTCACAGTCGGTTATGTCGAATTCTCCGTTTATCGAAGTCGGATCAAAGTCCCGTTTCATACACTATCATTTTACACATAACTGGATCTCTGTTTATATCGAATTTCGCTAAGTCAAACTTTGGTTATGTCGAAGTATTTTGTTCGGTCCGACGGAATTCGACATAACGGATGTAGACTGTATATATTTACGGACCGGTTAATAACGTATGATTGTTAATGAAAAGGAATGGGCATACTTGTGTACAATATATTTTCCAATGAATTATCATCTACATTTTCTTCAATTTACTTTCAGGTGATTCGTATGTTGGTAGCCGTATTGACTGTGTTTATCGTCTGCTGGTCTCCCCAGCAAGCTTTCATTCTTTGGGACATATACCGTACAAGAAATGCACCTGTAATATATAATTGTTTGTATAATAATGATTTGGAAAAGTGTTTTTTTATTTAAAGTGACATTACATCGCACAAAGCAAATACAATGCACGTATTGCTACCTACTATAAATTCTGCCGAATGCATTCGAACACATTGAATCAATAAACAGCGTTTTTGTGGTATACAAACTTTCAAAATTGAAAGTAGGATTTCATATAGCGGTCAACCATGCTCCTGAATTGACGTTTGTTTGTCATCGGAGTAAAGAGTAAACGCGAGATATTGTCGTTTAGAGATAATTTAACTACTAAAATAATCATTACTCTACAAATAAATAAGCACAAATGTGAGATATAACGGTAATTATGTACCATAAATCGTATTATTCAGGATACACTAGTTGTATTACGCATGTATGTCGACCCTATTTACATTATTTTGCTATGTCAACAAACCGCGTATACGACGTTTGCTTATTTGTTTATTAGTTGAAATACACATTTTTTGAAGCACATATTTTGAAAACAATTATATCATATGATAGGAAAATACATTCTGTAGAAATGTTTGTGTTTTAACTGATGTAGTGTCGCTTTAAGTTTATTTTACGTCACTACCGGTTGCCCATTTGAGAAACTGACAGTTTACCTTCTATCTACAACACATTTCATTGGCTCCAGCGGTGAACCAGTACTTGGAGCACCAACCTCCGTAAGAAGCTGCTAACGTTTTCATATAAGTGAGACAAGGCCTGAGCGGGGCTCGAACCCGTGACCATTAGTGATGATAGGTTACAGTGGTATACAAGCCAGGCAAGGTTATGGATTCCACCAGGATTAAGGTCTCGGGGGTGATGAATATACGTTGCAAGAACTTGTTTCGCAATTGAGCAAAAATAAACGAATGATGGCTGCTTAAAGCATTCACAGGGGGTCCAATAAAATACACGTTAATTTCATATATTGCTTTCATATGCAGTTCATGCTGTATACGGGTGCTTGATCCAAGATGTACACATTGCACGGTGTGTCTTGTATTTGCAGGTTGGAGATTACGTATTGAGACTGAAGTATGCCGCTGTCTACATTGCTTACTGTAACAGTGCCATCAATCCCATTATATACGCTGGTTTCAACGATAACTTCAGAAAGGGATTTAAAGATGCATTTAAATGCATTTTATGGAAAAGACGGAATACAGTTGCACCGTGTGAGTATATGTCAACATTCAACTAACTTAATCTGTATGCAGACCCACTATTCTTATTGCATGTAAGCAATGGATGACCCTGCCATTGATCACAGGATCGGACAGGTGGATTTTCTCCGGGTACTCCGGTTTTTTTGTGTTATCAACACTATTAACTCCATGGGACTACTTTAAATAAACATAATCTCTTACTCGGACCCAATGCTATATAAAATAACATACGTGTGTTCTATGACACTCTCCGGAAACATAAGGTCACAGGTTCATGTGAGATCATTCTAAAAAATAAGCACGCTCTATGGTAATTACGTCATAAACAACAAACCCAAACGTTGGACTAAGACTTAAGGCCAATGAAAGTAGATCAACTTATGCTTCTTTGTCTTAGTTAAAATTACTTTTAACATGTACAATTTGTCTTTATTTCAGAAACGATTGATTCTGTATATATTTAAATGCCATGTATCACGTCGATGTACTGTATATATATATATATATATTATATATATATATATATATATATATAATATATATATATGTATATATTTGTTATGTTATGAATATCTCATGTTGTTGCAAATCTGCTTCCTGAGAATTAAGAAATGATAAGTATCAACCGTGGTATATCGCAGAATAACCCTCGTTTGAAGTTCTTATGCGTAGACATATATCACGAAGGCCTTCGAGTTTGAAGTTCTTATGCGTATAAATATATCACGAAGGCCTGCCTTTCCTTCGTGATATATTTCTACGCATAAGAACTCAAACTCGGGTTATTCTGCGATATACCACGGTTGATACTTATTATTTCGATTCTAACACGACTTACGTTTAATAATTTTATAAGAGTATCAAAGGAGTATTTTCTTCAAACGCGGTGCTACTGCATTTGGCTTTCGAAATTTCCTCCCGCGTAAGGGGTGATGACGTTATTTATTATGGAAAATATCAATCTAGTGCATAAATGAACAAAAGTTGTAACTGATCAATAATTTTATTTATTTTGTCAAATAAAACTGTACAGAATAGTAACTGAAACGTTACTTAACAGAAAAACAAGACGGACAAGAGATTATCTGATTCTAAAAATAGCTCACTTCTGCGAATTCCCACGGTAGTATTTACAAACATCACGTGACTTTCATTTACACGCATTGTATAAATGGAATAGCCAAAACACGGTGCGCGCGCATCATAGTTCAATGTAGGTATCTCGCAGAATAACCCGAGGTAGATTTTACTCTACAAGTATGTATGTTATTAGCTGGGTCGTGTTAGAATATGAAATAATCTAAACTGATAGTTAAACTGATAAGATTATCAGGGACTATTTACTACGGCGTACGGATACAGCTTAATGTAATAAGGCTCGAAAATATACGTGCAAACAGAAACCTATTTATTCTTCTGATTTAAGGTTGTTGTTACCATGGTAATGTGATAAAAAGGATCTTACACTGGTGGGGATTTCATACCATATTTTACGAAACAAGATTTGGAATGTTGCTATTAAGAGAGCCATTCATGTATGATCATATCTATAATATCTTACGATTATAGACGCAGCTGTCGCCGTTGTAAGTTTGAAAGCAAGGCACTTAAATTCCACATTGCCAGGGGCGTAGCTTGGCTGGACTCGATGTGTAGGCCAACTTAAAACTTAAGACGGGAGAGGGGTTCCGGGGGTCGTCCCCAGGAAAACTATTTATAGAGTATATAATTTAATCTTGGCCTCCCGATTTTTGTTGCAGATTTGGCATTTTTATTTTTTTTCGATTTTTCGGGGAAAAGTGTAGGCCACGACCTACACGGCCTATAGGAAGCTACGCCAATGATTGCCTCTATACTCTCTGTCATGGCGAAATATTCCATCAGGAATACGGTCTCGATTCAAGTAATGATCTAAGAACTAGTTTCGCAATCGAGTTAAAATAAATGTGTATACACAAGTAATATACATATATTATCTTCCTGTTTAAATGTGTTTATACACCGACTTTTCTTAGTCCGAGTATTGGACTAGTGTGCGAAGTTATAAAAGCTAAAACAATTATTACTCCAATATGCTTTGTTTTCAGTATTGCCAGGCCAGGATTTACACAGACTCGACCATGGTACTGCCAACACGACGCCCGTTGCAACTTCAATTCTTTGACATTGTCTTTTGCACGCGAGAGTGTCGGTCTAATAGAACATGTGTTGCACCTTTATTCGGTTAATCATATTACATTACTATATGTGTCATTATCCGGTGACCGGAAATAAAGTCACAGAAAAAAATGTCACGGAAAAAATGCATATACAGGCATTTTATTATTTTTATTTCCATATACAGGCATTTATTATTTTTATTTCCATATACAGGCATTTTATTATTTTTATTTCCATACATAGACATTTAATATTTTTATTTCCATACACAGACATTTTATTTTTATTTCCATACACAGATATTTTTATTTCCATACACACACATTTTATTTTTATTTCCATACACAGACATTTAATATTTTTATTTCCATATACAGACATTTTATTTTTATTTCCATACACAGACATTTTATTTTTATTTCCATATACAGACATTTTATTTTTATTTCCATATACAGACATTTTATTTTTATTTCCATTCACAGACATTTAATATTTTTATTTCCATACACACACATTTTATTTTTATTTCCATACACAGACATTTAATATTTTTATTTCCATATACAGACATTTTATTTTTATTTCCATACACAGACATTTTATTTTTATTTCCATATACAGACATTTAATATTTTTATTTCCATATACAGACATTTTATTTTTATTTCCATATACAGACATTTAATATTTTTATTTCCATATACAGACATTTTATTTTTATTTCCATACACAGACATTTTATTTTTATTTCCATATACAGACATTGAAAACATTGAAGAAATGAACATACAAACAGAGGAACTCCTTAGATGAACACTACATGTACATATTGTGCAATAACATTGATAATATGTATACATGTACATGTATAGTACTAGTATGAAGGGTAAGGAGATCAGTGTATGTGGTGGAGGTGAATATTCCACCCAATTCCACGCAGACACTCGGCCACAGTCTTGCGGCCCTCGAGATGGTCGATGCAAGGTTCCGCAGACGCTGTTGCAGCTGCACATAGCGTCGCCGAACCCGCCGTTGAGGCCGATTGACAACAGCATCCTGCTGGATGGCTGTGCCGACAGTGGCCTGTTCCCGTTGAAACAACTCGATCACCCGCCAGGTTGAGGGGATGATAGTACCCAACACGGTTGAAGAACATATTAGTAAGTTGGAGTGAAGCCACATCTCTTAAAGCGACACTACATCAGTGAAAACGCAAATTTATACAGAATGTAATTTCCTATTATCTGGTATAATCTGTTTCCCAGATATGTGCCTCACAATCTTAGTAATTCAACTAATAAACAAACGTCGTATACGCGGTTTGTTGACATAGCAACATAATGTAAATAGGGTCGACATTCATGCGTAATACAACTCGTGTATCCTGAATAACACGATTTATGGTACAGATTTACCGTTATATCTCACATGTGTGCCTATGCATATTTATTTGTAGACTAATCTTAGTTAAATTATCTTTACACGACATTATCTCGCGTTTAGTATTGACTCCAATGACAAACAAACGTCAATTCGGAAGCGTGGATGGCCGTTATATGAAATGCTACTTTGTAGTGTTCGAATGTGTAGTAGCAATGCATTTATATGTGAAAACAATGCATGTTTGGCTCTTGCGATGTAGTGTCGCTTTAATCTAATGTAATCATGCTTACAATCATCACAATATTAAAATAATTTTAAATACATGTATATTTTTAATAAATTAATAAATTTTTAATTGTCACTTTTTTCCTGTGATTTGTTCCTGTATTGTTTTATACGTGACTTTTTTCCCCTGTGACTTTATTTCCTACATTCCATTATCCGACACTTGAATATTTGAAATATGTGTTGCATGTTTTTGGGTTTAGTTTAAACATTATTTATTTCAGTATTTGTACATGTAATCAAGAAATGAACATTTTACATATAATTTAACAGCAGTAGACAGAAAGGGATTAGAACGAAAGAAAACTTATATAGTTCTTCTCCCTATCAATTGATTGATATACAATAGGCAGGAAAATAATATATAATATAACAATGGAAATACGTGAAATCTATTCTAGGTATTTGCTAAAGAATTTCAGAACTTAATGTATTAGTGAGTCAATAGTTTTGGATGTAAAAAAGAAAATGGTTAATATTTAAATGGAATATATGAAGACAGTTCAAGAACATGAACTATCAAATCGGAGAACTTGAAGAAAAAGAGATTGATAGTATAGAGAAAAGTGGTTGAATAGGGTTGGTTGTTGTGTCAATAACGACAGCATTCAGATTGGAATCCGCCATATGAACCTTTTAGAAATCATCCATCTCAGAACCTTTCACTGCCAATAATGTATTCGTGTACATATTTGTGTTGTAAACAGTGGCATGCAATGTTCGTATGATAACATCTAGCGAAATACAAAAATAGCATACATAAGATGCATAACCATTCTTAAATTTGTTTAAAATATGACTTTTGTTACTTTTTGTCGGGCATTGTGACGGTAAATTAATCCAGCAGGTACTGAGCATGGAGTTAATACATACACGTGTTTAAAGTAAGTGTTACTTACTACTACAATGTTTCTCGTCCTGTTTCAAAGATAATTCCCTCAACATTTAATCAGTAAACACTTATATTTCTTGTTGACATTACTGGCCTATTTTACCGGCATGCAATTGAGCATGTGCACGAAACATGTCCCAAATCATACACATGTCATTACAGTACTTGTCACGATGCAATTATGCCCCATCCAGTACACATGTCATTACAGTACTTGTCACGATGCAATTATACCCCACCCAGTACACATGTCATTACAGTACTTGCCACGATGCAATTATACCCCATCCAGTACACATGTCATTACAGTACTTGCCACGATGTAATTATACCCCATCCAGTACACATGTCATTACAGTACTTGCCACGATGCAATTATACCCCATCCAGTACACATGTCATTACAGTACTAGCCACCATGCAATTATACCCCATCCAGTACACATGTCATTACAGTACTTGCCACGATGTAATTATACCCCATCCAGTACACATGTCATTACAGTACTTGCCACGATGCAATTATACCCCATCCAGTACACATGTCGTTACAGTACTTGCCACAATGCAATTATACCCCATCCAGTACACATGTCATTACAGTACTTACCACGATGTAATTATACCCCACCCAGTACACATGTCATTACAGTACGTGCCACGATGCAATTATACCCCATCCAGTACATATGTCATTACAGTACTTGCCAAGATGCAATTATACCCCATCCAGTACAATAACTTTGATAATATGATTATTAGGGTTGAAGTTAGTGGTGAAGTTAGTGGTGAAGTTAGTGCTGAAGTTAGTGGTGAAGTTAGTGCTGAAGTTAATGCTGAAGTTAGTGGTGAAGTTATTACTGAAGTTACTGCTGAAGTTAGTGGTGAAGTTATTACTGAAGTTACTGCTGAAGTTAGTGCTGAAGTTAGTGCTGAAGTTAGTGCTGAAGTTAGTGCTGAAGTTAGTGCTGAAGTTAGTGCTGAAGTTACTGCTGAAGTTAGTGCTGAAGTTAGTGCTGAAGTTAGTGCTGAAGTTACTGCTGAAGTTAGTGCTGAAGTTAGTGCTGAAGTTAGTGCTGAAGTTAGTGGTGAAGTTATTACTGAAGTTACTGCTGAAGTTAGTGGTGAAGTTACTACTGAAGTTACTGCTGAAGTTAGTGCTGAAGTTAGTGCTGAAGTTAGTGCTGAAGTTAATGCTGAAGTTAGTGGTGAAGTTATTACTGAAGTTAATGCTGAAGTTACTGCTGAAGTTAGTGCTGAAGTTAGTGCTGAAGTTACTGCTGATGTTAGTGCTGAAGTTAGTGCTGAAGTTAGTGCTGAAGTTACTGCTGAAGTTAGTGCTGAAGTTAGTGCTGAAGTTACTGCTGAAGTTAGTGCTGAAGTTAGTGCTGAAGTTAGTGCTGAAGTTAGTGGTGAAGTTATTACTGAAGTTACTGCTGAAGTTAGTGGTGAAGTTATTACTGAAGTTACTGCTGAAGTTACTGCTGAAGTTAGTGCTGAAGTTAGTGCTGAAGTTACTGCTGAAGTTACTGCTGAAGTTAGTGCTGAAGTTATGACTGAAGTTACTGCTGAAGTTAGTGGTGAAGTTATTACTGAAGTTACTGCTGAAGTTACTGCTGAAGTTAGTGGTGAAGTTATTACTGAAGTTAGTGCTGAAGTTACTGCTGAAGTTAATGCTGAAGTTAGTGGTGAAGTTATTACTGAAGTTAGTGCTGAAGTTACTGCTGAAGTTAGTGCTGAAGTTAGTGCTGAAGTTAGTGCTGAAGTTAGTGCTGAAGTTAGTGCTGAAGTTACTGCTGAAGTTAGTGCTGAAGTTACTGCTGAAGTTAGTGCTGAAGTTAGTGCTGAAGTTAGTGGTGAAGTTATTACTGAAGTTACTGCTGAAGTTAGTGCTGAAGTTACTGCTGAAGTTAGTGCTGAAGTTACTGCTGAAGTTAGTGCTGAAGTTAGTGCTGAAGTTACTGCTGAAGTTAGTGCTGAAGTTAATGCTGAAGTTAGTGCTGAAGTTAATGCTGAAGTTAGTGCTGAAGTTACTACTGAAGTTACTACTGAAGTTAGTGCTGAAGTTAGTGCTGAAGTTAGTGCTGAAGTTAGTGCTGAAGTTATTGCTGAAGTTAGTGCTGAAGTTACTGCTGAAGTTAGTGCTGAAGTTAATGCTGAAGTTAGTGGTGAAGTTATTACTGAAGTTACTGCTGAAGTTAGTGCTGAAGTTACTGCTGAAGTTAGTGCTGAAGTTAGTGCTGAAGTTAATGCTGAAGTTAGTGCTGAAGTTACTGCTGAAGTTAGTGCTGAAGTTAATGCTGACGTTAGTGCTGAAGTTAATGCTGAGGTTAGTGCTGACGTTAATGCTGAAGTTAGTGCTGAAGTTAATGCTGACGTTAGTGTTGAAGTTAATGCTGAGGTTGGTGCTGAAGTTAATGTTGAAGTTAGTGCTGAAGTTAGAGAAATATGGGCGAATATGTTCCACCTCATTCATGAAATATCACAATAAAATCCCTACCCCTACCATTGCCCTTAGAAACTGTTAGTTGTTAAATGTTCCGTTGAAATTGTCTACAAGAGAATTTCTTATTCATTAGATTGTGAATTGCGATGTCTTCTATGGGGAGCTAACATTATACCACAGCCACTCTATAAATATAGTCAAACGATCGTTTTGCTGTACACCGTGCACGTAAAAGAACCAGAGGAGACTTTGGAATGGGTCTCTGTCTGTATCATTGCACTATCCTCCAAACATCTAAAATGATTAATCTCTTCAGGAGGCGTCGCTCATGTGGGCAACAGATAGCGACGATAAAGAAACGTAAAACACACATTTTTGACACATTTATGCTGTTCTCCCAACTACGAGTAATCATTTACACGTTAGTTTGCAACACGAATGAGAACATACGAACATTATTATTAATATTCATCAAAACCAAACCCATGTTCGGAAAGATAAAACCAGGTTATAAAACTGTTCTCGGATCTCAAACTCTTAACTCAAGGAATTTGATTGGTTGAGTGTGAGTTTTACACCAAGCAGAACCAATCAGAAGCTTGAGTCCGATTTTGATATTGGAGAAAAGTTTCATAACCCCGGGGCCTGTACCTTATGAAGACTACTATTTATATTCTCTGTATGTATAGGATATAAGCCGAAAACGACCAATATGTAAACATATTGGACTGTATGAAGAGCGTAGCGCCGAAGACAGTACCAATAGTTTACATATTGGATCCGTTTGAGGCTTATATCTTACTTAAAACACACTTATATAACAAGATCCTACTAATTAAAATTGTTAATTTCGTACATGTACACGTGGGATTTAATATAATAATCTGGCCTTTGACAGCAGTCCAGTATTAATAATAATGGACTGCAAGTACAAAGGTATGATGTCACGACAGTGTTTGGAGAAGTCTTCTATTTATATTCTCTGTATTTGCAATTACATTTGTTTGTTACGTACAGCTTTAGTAACAGTGACATCGGATAGATTTCTGGCGACAGTATTTCCGCAGACTGTGTGGATAACACAGACCTGTCAACTAGCATTCATCATTATCATATGGATATGTGCTTTAAGCAAAGCTCTTCCATGGATGATTGATTAATTGATCAATGTTTTGCAGAGCTTGATTGGATTGGGAGGGGGACGTGTAATTGTTTGTCAATAACTATTACCATCCCTTCGGGTAAGGCAGACGTATTATGCTTCATTTTTCACGATTGTGTTCATTGTCCCATCGTTCTAAATGTTCTAATTGTAATAACTGCCAGTACATGAGACGAAATTCCACATTGCCTCTTCTCTCTGCCTCGTAGCAATGGATTCCATCAGGAATGAGGTCTCGATAGTGATTAATATAAGTTATAAGAACTTGTTTCGCAATCGAGCTAAAATAAATGTGTATAAACTATATGAGACGTTGGAGCTAGCACTGTGTAATATAAAGGTGTTGTTTGGTATAATAGGAACTTATGAACCAAGCCGATGACGTAGACGGGAGCGGAATCTAAGGATACCACCCTGAAATAATTGAAGTGATCTTATGATGCACAGGTTTAGCAATACTAATGTGGTTATTAAGCAGCGTGGCGCCTAATTCAGTTTGTCTTGTTTGCAATTATTCTTCCACATTACCTCCCTTAACAGGGTTGGAAGACTGTAGAGTCTGAGTGTAGACTAGACAATACAAATAATGAAACATTGTCAAGCTTTAGCATATTAGAATTTTAATATAAACATCAGAGAGAAAAAAGACAAGTTCAAGACAAATCAACTTGTGTATGTACCAGCATTCGTATGCTAACCAGTAGTTAGTACCGAGACATATGTGCATATATGAAGCAACGTATCCCAAGACCCACAACTGTCATATCGTTTTATATGTTTAGGCCATAACTATATAATAATATTAACAAGAAAAACTATTACATATTTAAATTATTACATATAAATATGTAATAGAAGGACGCTTGAACATTTACTCACTTGAACAGTGACTGTATATAAATTATAAAGTGCATACTATAGTAACTAAATGCAAACATGTTGATAATAACATGAAACCTTGTCCAACATAATAGTATATACCACACCCCTGCTGGAACATCCGAATCATATGGGAACCAATTATTGTTGCAGAATTTTAACTGCGTAATTAGATTGACCTGGCAATTTCTGGATTCCGGCTCAAGCCTGTATTTCTATGCGCACACCAGTTTAAGCTTGGAACTAGTTCCCTGAAAACAATTGGACCATTTTAATACATATAATACGAATACGTACCAATAATTCTTACCACATACATTCCCATTCGTCCAGAAAAAAACCATATTAAGTGATGAGTTATTTATTCATATTGCCGATCTGGCTGATTTGTTTGGGTGGGTCTACGGTTCTTGTGTAGTATATGTATGTATGTGTATGTCAGTTGGGGAACTCGCTTGTTGTGAGGTACCGGGGCGGGTCGAGCTATAATTAAAAGATCCAATTCACAATTTAAATTTTACGAACAGTTTAATTCTTATTTATTTAACCTGGTTCAGATTCTGGATTAGCGTAATGCAGCCAGAATATCGGGGTATATATTAGCTAGTGCTGGATTCAAACGCACACCTAACCAGATTGGGTAGCCAATGGGTGAATTTTGAAACGCCCACCTATCCAGGTTGGGTAGCCAATGGGTGAATTTTGAATCTTCATGGACCCAGAATGCCCATGACACGTTTAATATTATCCAAATATGCAACAGAACAAACAATTAATGTCTATACTGCTTGACACTAATCTCCTGTCATCATATTGCACAGACGAGTAATATAGATGTTGCATAATAACCATCTAGTGTGGCAGTACTTATCTGTGTAAAGATATGAAGTAGTTGATGTGCTTAATTGTAACGAGCAAAATTTCTAAATTATAAATGTATAAACTCTTCGAAATTTTGTAAGGTTGAAAACGGTTACTTATTAGTTATGAAATTGAAGTCTCTATAAATCAATTGACTCACTTATTGTATATACAAAATGTACATATAATAGGAATGAACAGGCTATCAATTTGAGCTTGATAGCAGTATTATCAGAAACTTTACAGCCAGTACATTTACGACCGCCCTTTGTTAATCAATTGGAATATGAACGTTCGGCTGTATTTGCAGTCGAGACATCATAAATGCATACATTATTAATAGGAAGACGAATGTTCCAGAAACACTTCGGGATACGACTGGAGTATGTCCAAGACGTCGGGATACAATCGGAGTATGTACAAGGCGTCGGGATACAATCGTAGTATGTCCAAGACGTCGGGATACAACCGGAGTATGCACAAGACGTCGGGATACAATCGGAGTATGTACAAGGCGTCGGGATACAATTGGAGTATGCACAAGACGTCGGGATACAATCGGAGTATGCACAATACGTCGGGATACACTCGGAGTATGCACAAGACGTCAGGATACATCGGAGTATGCACAAGAACTCGGAGTATGCACAAGACGTCAGGATACCCAATCGGAGTATGTACAAGGCGTCAGATATACTCGGAGTATGCACAAGACGTCAGGATACACTCGGAGTATGTACAAGGCGTCAGGATACACTCGGAGTATGTACAAGACGTCAGGATACACTCGGAGTATGACAACGTCAGATACACTCGGAGTATGTACAAGGCGTCAGGATACACTCGGAGTATGTACAAGGCGTCAGGATACACTCGGAGTATGTACAAGGCGTCAGGATACACTCGGAGTATGTACAAGGCGTCAGGATACACTCGGAGTATGTACAAGACGTCAGGATACACTCGGAGTATGTACAAGGCGTCAGGATACACTCGGAGTATGTACAAGGCGTCAGGATACACTCGGAGTATGTACAAGGCGTCAGGATACACTCGGAGTATGTACAAGGCGTCAGGATACACTCGGAGTATGTACAAGACGTCAGGATACACTCGGAGTATGTACAAGACGTCAGGATACACTCGGAGTATGTACAAGGCGTCAGGATACAATCGGAGTATGTACAAGGCGTCAGGATACACTCGGAGTATGTACAAGGCGTCAGGATACACTCGGAGTATGTACAAGGCGTCAGGATACACTCGGAGTATGTACAAGGCGTCAGGATACACTCGGAGTATGCACAAGGCGTCAGGATACACTCGGAGTATGTACAAGCGTCAGGATACACTCGGAGTATGCACAAGGCGTCAGGATACACTCGGAGTATGTACAAGGCGTCAGGATACACTCGGAGTATGTACAAGGCGTCAGGATACACTCGGAGTATGCACAAGACGTCAGATATACACTCGGAGTATGTACAAGGCGTCATGATACACTCGGAGATGTACAAGCGTCAGGATACACTCGGAGTATGCACAAGACGTTAGAATACACTCGGAGTATTTACAAGGCGTCAGGATACACTCGGAGTATGTACAAGGCGTCAGGATACACTCGGAGTATGTACAAGGCGTCAGGATACACTCGGAGTATGTACAAGGCGTCAGGATACACTCGGAGTATGTACAAGGCGTCAGGATACACTCGGAGTATGCACAAGACGCGGATACAATCGGAGTATGTACAAGGCGTCAGGATACACTCGGAGTATGTACAAGGCGTCAGGATACACTCGGAGTATGCACAAGACGTCGGTATGTAATCGGAGTATGTACAAGGCGTCAGGATACACTCGGAGTATGTACAAGGCGTCAGGATACACTCGGAGTATGTACAAGGCGTCAGGATACACTCGGAGGATGCACAAGACGACGGGATGTAACCGGAGTATGTACAAGGCGTCAGGATACACTCGGAGTATGTACAAGGCGTCAGGATACACTCGGAGTATGCCCAAGACGTCAGGATATACTCGGAGTATGTACAAGGCGTCAGGATACACTCGGAGTATGTACAAGGTGTCAGGATAAACTCGGAGTATGTACAAGGCGTCAGGATACACTCGGAGTATGCACAAGACGTCAGGATACACTCGGAGTATTTACAAGGCGTCAGGATACACTCGGAGTATGTACAATGCGTCGGGATACACTCGGAGTATGCACACGACGTCAGGATACACTCGGAGAATGTACAAGGCGTTAGGATACACTCGGAGTATGTACAAGGCGTCAGGATACACTAGGAGTATGCACAAGACGTCAGGATACACTCGGAGAATGTACAAGGCGTCAGGATACACTCGGAGTATGTACAAGGCGTCAGGATACACTCGGAGTATGCACAAGGCGTCAGGATACACTCGGAGTATGTACAAGACGTCAGGATACACTCGGAGTATGCACAAGACGTCAGGATACACTCGGAGATGTACAAGGCGTCAGGATACACTCGGAGTATGTACAAGGCGTCAGGATACACTCGGAGTATGCACGGCGTCAGGATACACTCGGAGTATGTACAAGACGTCAGGATACACTCGGAGTATGCACAAGACGTCAGGATATACTCGGAGTATGCACAAGACGTCAGGATATACTCGGAGTATGTACAAGACGTCAGGATATACTCGGAGTATGTACAAGACGTCAGGATATACTCGGAGTATGTACAAGACGTCAGGATATACTCGGAGTATGCACAAGTCGTCAGGATACACTCGGAGTATGTACAAGACGTCAGGATACACTCGGAGTATGTACAAGGCGTCATGATATACTCGGAGTATGTACAAGACGTCAGGATACACTCGGAGTATGTACAAGGCGTCAGGATACACTCGGAGTATGTACAAGACTTCAGGATACACTCGGAGTATGCACAAGACGTCAGGATATACTCGGAGTATGCACAAGACGTCAGGATATACTCGGAGTATGTACAAGGCGTCAGGATACACTCGGAGTATGTACAAGGCGTCATGATACACTCGGAGTATGTACAAGGCGACAGGATACACTCGTAGTATGTACAAGGCGTCATGATACACTCGTAGTATGTACAAGGCGTCATGATACACTCGTAGTATGTACAAGGCGTCATGATACACTCGGAGTATGTACAAGGCGTCATGATACACTCGTAGTATGTACAAGGCGTCATGATACACTCGGAGTATGTACAAGGCGTCATGATACACTCGTAGTATGTACAAGGCGTCATGATACACTCGGAGTATGTACAAGACGTCAGGATACACTCGGAGTATGTACAATGCGTCAGGATACACTCGGAGTATGTACAAGACGTCAGGATACACTCGGAGTATGCACAAGACGTCAGGATACACTCGGAGTATGTACAAGGCGTCAGGATATACTCGGAGTATGTACAAGGCGTCAGGATATACTCGGAGTATGCACAAGACGACGGGATGTAACCGGAGTATGTCGACTATCGGGATTCAAACGGAGTATGTACATGGCGTCAGGATATACTATGATAATGACAGCGGTTAGAGGTATACACATGTACACTATGATAAGGACAGCGGTTAGAGGTATACACATGGACACTATGATAAGGACAGCGGTTAGAGGTATACACATGGACACTATGATAAGGACAGGGGTTAGAGGTATACACATGGACACTATGATAAGGACAGTGGTTATAGGTATACACATGGACACTATGATAAGGACAGCGGTTAGAGGTATACACATGGACACTATGATAATGACAGCGGTTATAGGTATACACATGGACACTATGATAAGGACAGCGGTTAGAGGTATACACATGGACACTATGATAAGGACAGCGGTTAGAGGTATACACATGGACACTATGATAAGGACAGCGGTTAGAGGTATGCACATGGACACTATGATAAGGACAGCGGTTAGAGGTATATACATGGACACTATGATAAGGACAGCGGTTAGAGGTATATACATGGACACTATGATAAGGACAGCGGTTAGAGGTATACACATGGACACTATGATAAGGACAGCGGTTAGAGGTATACACATGGACACTATGATAAGGGCAGCGGTTAGAGGTATATACATGGACACTATGATAATGATAGCGGTTGGAGGTATACACATGGACGCGATTTGGTTGTTGTGTAGTGCACTGTTGACTAACACTGGGATGGTGACGGGGTCTTCGGATTAAATACGGAGTCATCTTGACATTGTGGTATAACTTGTACACTATTGTTTGCGACCCGTCAACATTACTGTAAACACACTTCGAATAACATCAACTTGACACCCGTCATGCATTTTTCAATCGTATACATATACTAGTATGTATTATTGTACTATCCTCCAAATATCTACAATGACTAATCTCTTCAGGAGACGTCGCTCATATGGGCAACCGGTAGCGATGATAAATAAACGTAAAACACACATGATTGTACTTTATTTATCAACATAACACAGTACATACAATATCATATTTCAAAGACTACCTAAATAATATTACAAACTATGAGTGATATTATACATGGACAAAACTGGTGACAACAAAACAGTTTAGGAAATATGTGTACTATTCTATTTAAGGTGGTATTTGTGTTGCCTTGCTTTATAGACGAATCTGTAGTACATCGGTAACACGCTGGACTGGTAATCCAGGGATCGCAGGTTCGATCCCGTCTGACTCTAATAAAATTAACAGTCTTTCAGATGGGACATTAAATCGAGGTCTCGTGTCGGTGCTGTACACAGTGCACGTAAAAGAACTAGAGGGGACTCTGGAATGGGCCTGTGTCTGTATCATTGCACTATCCTCCAAATATGTATGTCATGTCTGATAACGTATACGAATAGAGTATGTCACGTGTGATAACGTATATGAATACAGTATGTCACGTGTGGTAACGTATACGAATACATTATGTCACGTGTGATAGCATATACGATGTATTATGTCACGTGTGATAACGTATATGAATACAGTATGTCACGTGTGATAACGTGTACGAATACAGTATGTCACGTGTGATAACGTATATGAATACAGTATGTCACGTGTGATAACGTATATGAATACAGTATGTCACGTGTGATAACGTATATGAATACAGTATGTCACGTGTGATAACGTATATGAATGCAGTATTTCATGTGTGATAACGTATATGAATACTATGTCACGTGTGATAACGTATATGAATACTATGTCACGTGTGAATAACGTATATGAATACTATGTCACGTGTGATAACGTATACAAATACAGTATGTCACGTGTGATAACGTATACGAATACAGTATGTCATGTATGGTAACGCATATGAATACAGTATGTCACGTGTGATAACGTATACGAATACTATTAATTATATGGCTTTCAACTGAGTACATGCTGTGTATTGCTTTCACACATATTGCTTATTTATAGGACGACCCCCCCCCGCCCATTCGATTACTCTTAAAGATGTACTAAAATAATTGACGGGACCTGTTAGGTCGAGTGATTAAGTTGTTGACGTCCAGTCACATCCGACGTCGCAATAGTAACGAATCAAACTGGGGGTCTGGAATTATTTCAAGTGAGGAAGCTATCCAGCTGAATTGCAGTAGGTCAAGGTCGGTTGTTCTATCGTCCGTCCGTCCGTATGTCCGTCCGTGCCTGAAATACTGCTCGAAGGGGCAACCCGGACCTTCATCCACCATAAATAACTGGATAGTCTCTCTATAATCTAAGCATTTGCATACATACATTACATACATGTACATTGCAACATTTTATATAGTATAGTACAGTATAAAACACAGGTACATATGGTGTCGCCGTTCATTAATTTGGTACACATTTTAACACATTGTCGACAAAGGGGTATTATAATATTATTCTATTCCATATTTCGAAAATTCTGTATTTCCAGAAGATGCCATGTGTTAGTGAAAACACAAAGACAAGCATTTCACTCGATGGAAATACAGAAATGGAGACGAACGTTCCTAATTGCCATTCCCATGCGTAATATAACAGCACTTCCCTGTCACTGAAGCAATACAGCACGAGCTACGTGTATAGTGTAGTCGTATTGCGGAGGAAATAAAATAATTGGTAGAAATTGTAGCTTGTAAATGTTCTGGTAGACGTGTAGTTTGTAAATGTTCTGGTAGAGGTGTAGCTTGTAAATGTTCTGGTAGACGTGTAGTTTGTAAATGTTCTGATAGAGGTGTAGCTTGTAAATGTTCTGGAAGACGTGTAGTTTGTAAATGTTCTGGTATACGTGTAGCTTGTAAATGTTTTGGTAGACGTGTAGCTTGTAAATGTCGTTTTCTGTTAAGTGGCAGTCATCATAGTAACAAATTCTGAAAACAGATTGAAACATATTTGTATTATGATGTTATTAAAATATGTTCTTTTCATAATTATAATGTTACAGTCATGTTCAGAAAGTGGCTTCAACAAATAAATATGTCGGTATATATTAATAATAAGTACATGCATGTCAGCCATGCCAAATAAATCCCGTTATTTCTCCGGGACGCAGTATCTACACGGTCGCTTTCCAGTGACGATAACGATATCTGCTTAATTTTAGTATTCCGTTTAATTTAGATGACATATTATTAACAAGTAGCTATGCCCCCTGGGAGATCAAGCATAGGAGTATATCAGTTTCGTTCATGGACAGCTAGTGATCGCATCGCTTCTCTCAAAATGTAATCCTCCCACCCATTAACAGATCGTTTTAATTTACATATCTTAAACTAAAATGGAAAAGCCCTTGCAGATGTTTGTAATATACCAGATCTTATTCTCGGTCATATGCCTGGCACCATCAATGAGTTGGAACACAGAATGCGGACAAGACACGAAAGGTCGATAGAAACAGAGTACCAACAACATACATGATGGCAAAAGTGCCCAATATGCGTGTATACTAAACAGACGTTATTATTATCTTATTGTCGAAGTTTTACAAAACAAATAACATTTGCATTATAGCTATTTACCGACATATAATAAATAGTTTTTAAAGTACTTGAGAAACAAACTTATAATCAATAAAATAATATCAACATTCATTATCTGTCAATAAAAGGAATATAGAAGCATCTTAATCTTGATGGAACACCTTCGCGCAAAACTCATATTTAATTATTCACATGGTATTTATCTCGTATTTCGTGACGCCGTATTGCTGTAGGTGTATATATCTGATGCAGGTCGTATTTCGTGACGCCGTATTGCTGTAGGTGTATATATCTGATGCAGGTCGTATTTCGTGACGCCGTATTGCTGTAGGTGTATATATATGATGCAGGTTGTATTTCGTGACGCCGTATTGCTGTAGGTGTATACATCTGATGCAGGTCGTATTTCGTGACGCCGTATTGCTGTAGGTGTATATATCTGATGCAGGTCGTATTTCATGACGCCGTATTGCTGTAGGTGTATATATCTGATGCAGGTCGTATTTCGTGACGCCGTATTGCTGTAGATGTATATATCGGATGCAGGTTGTATTTCGTGACGCCGTATTGCTATAGGTGTATATATCTGATGCAGGTTGTATTTCGTGACGCCGTATTGCTATAGGTGTATAGATCTGATGCAGGTTGTATTTCGTGACGCCGTATTGCTGTAGGTGTATATATCTGATGCAGGTCTTATTTCGCGACGCCGTATTGCTGTAGGTGTATATATCTGATGCAGGTTGTATTTCGAGATGCCGTATTGCTGTAGGTGTATATATCTGATGCAGGTTGTATTTCGTGACGCCGTATTGCTGTAGGTGTATATATCTGATGCAGGTTGTATTTCGTGACGCCGTATTGCTGTAGGTGTATATATCTGATGCAGGTCGTATTTCGTGACGCCGTATTGCTGTAGGTGTATATATCTGATGCAGGTTGTATTTCGTGATGCCGTATTGCTGTAGGTGTATATATCTGATGCAGGTTGTATTTCGTGACGCCGTATTGCTGTAGGTGTAAATATCTGATGCAGGTTGTATTTCGTGACGCCGTATTGCTGTAGGTGTATATATCTGATGCAGGTTGTATTTCGTGACGCCGTATTGCTGTAGGTGTATATATCTGATGCAGGTCGTATTTCGTGACGCCGTATTGCTGTAGGTGTATATATCTGATGCAGGTCGTATTTCGTGACGCCGTATTGCTGTAGGTGTATATATCTGATGCAGGTCGTATTTCATGACGCCGTATTGCTGTAGGTGTATATATCTGATGCAGGTCGTATTTCGTGACGCCGTATTGCTGTAGATGTATATATCGGATGCAGGTTGTATTTCGTGACGCCGTATTGCTATAGGTGTATAGATCTGATGCAGGTTGTATTTCGTGACGCCGTATTGCTATAGGTGTATAGATCTGATGCAGGTTGTATTTCGTGACGCCGTATTGCTATAGGTGTATAGATCTGATGCAGGTGGTATTTCGTGACGCCGTATTGCTATAGGTGTATATATCTGATGCAGGTGTATTTCGTGACGCCGTATTGCTATAGGTGTATAGATCTGATGCAGGTTGTATTTCGTGACGCCGTATTGCTATAGGTGTATAGATCTGATGCAGGTCGTATTTCGTGACGCCGTATTGCTGTAGATGTATAGATCTGATGCAGGTCGTATTTCGTGAGCGTGTATTTCGTGACGCCGTTTGCTGTAGGTGTATAGATCTGATGCAGGTTGTATTTCGTGACGCAGTTTGCTGTAGGTGTATATATCTGATGCAGGTTGTATTTCGTGACGCAGTTTGCTGTAGGTGTATATATCTGATGCAGGTTGTATTTCGTGACGCCGTTTGCTATAGGTGTATAGATCTGATGCATGTTGTATTTCGTGACGCCGTTTGCTATAGGTGTATAGATCTGATGCAGGTTGTATTTCGTGACGCCGTTTGCTATAGGTGTATAGATCTGATGCAGGTTGTATTTCGTGACGCCGTATTGCTATAGGTGTATAGATCTGATGCAGGTTGTATTTCGTGACGCCGTATTGCTATAGGTGTATAGATCTGATGCAGGTTGTATTTCGTGACTCCGTATTGCTGTAGGTGTATATATCTGATGCAGGTCGTATTTCGTGACGCCGTATTGCTGTATGTGTATATATCTGATGCAGGTTGTATTTCGTGATGCCGTATTGCTGTAGGTGTATATATCTGATGCAGGTTGTATTTCGTGACGCCGTATTGCTGTAGGTGTATATATCTGATGCAGGTCGTATTTCGTGACGCCGTATTGCTGTAGGTGTATATATCTGATGCAGGTCGTATTTCGTGACGCAGTATTGCTGTAGGTGTATATATCTGATGCAGGTTGTATTTCGTGATGCAGTTTGCTGTAGGTGTATATATCTGATGCAGGTTGTATTTCGTGACGCCGTATTGCTGTAGGTGTATATATCTGATGCAGGTTGTATTTCGTGACGCCGTATTGTTGTAGGTGTATATATCTGATGCAGGTCGTATTTCGTGACGCCGTATTGCTGTAGGTGTATATATCTGATGCAGGTCGTATTTCGTGACGCCGTATTGCTGTAGGTGTATATATCTGATGCAGGTCGTATTTCATGACGCCGTATTGCTGTAGGTGTATATATCTGATGCAGGTCGTATTTCGTGACGCCGTATTGCTGTAGATGTATATATCGGATGCAGGTTGTATTTCGTGACGCCGTATTGCTATAGGTGTATAGATCTGATGCAGGTTGTATTTCGTGACGCCGTATTGCTATAGGTGTATAGATCTGATGCAGGTTGTATTTCGTGACGCCGTATTGCTATAGGTGTATAGATCTGATGCAGGTGGTATTTCGTGACGCCGTATTGCTATAGGTGTATAGATCTGATGCAGGTTGTATTTCGTGACGCCGTATTGCTATAGGTGTATATATCTGATGCAGATTGTATTTCGTGACGCCGTATTGTTGTAGGTGTATATATCTGATGCAGGTTGTATTTCGTGACGCAGTTTGACGTAAGTGTATATATCTGATGCAGGTCGTATTTCGTGACGCCGTATTGCTGTAGGTGTATAGATCTGATGCAGGTTGTATTTCGTGATGCAGTTTGCTGTAGGTGTATAGATCGGATGCAGGTTGTATTTCGTGATGCAGTTTGCTGTAGGTGTATTGATCTGATGCAGGTTGTATTTCGTGATGCAGTTTGCTGTAGGTGTATATATATATATCTGATGCAGGTTGTATTTCGTGACGCCGTATTGCTGTAGGTGTATATATCTGATGCAGGTCGTATTTCGTGATGCAGTTTGCTGTAGATGTATATATCGAATGCAGGTTGTATTTCGTGACGCCGTATTGCTGTAGGTGTATATATGTGATGCAGGTCGTATTTCGTGACGCAGTTTGCTGTAGGTGTATATATCTGGTGCAGGTTGTATTTCGTGACACCGTATTGCTGTAGATGTATATATCGGATGCAGGTTGTATTTCGTGATGCAGTTTGCTGTAGGTGTATATTTATATCTGATGCAGGTTGTATTTCGTGATGCAGTTTGCTGTAGATGTATATATCTGATGCTGGTTGTATTTCGTGATGCAGTTTGCTGTATATGTATATATCGGATGCAGGTTGTATTTCGTGATGCAGTTTGCTGTAGATGTATATATCTGATGCAGGTTGTATTTCGTGATGCAGTTTGCTGTAGATGTATATATCGGATGCAGGTTGTATTTCGTGATGCAGTTTGCTGTAGGTGTATAGATCTGATGCAGGTTGTATTTCGTGATGCAGTTTGCTGTAGATGTATATATCGGATGCAGGTTGTATTTCGTGATGCAGTTTGCTGTAGGTGTATATATCTGATGCAGGTTGTATTTCGTGATGCAGTTTGCTGTAGATGTATATATCTGATGCAGGTTGTATTTCGTGATGCAGTTTGCTGTAGATGTATATATCGGATGCAGGTTGTATTTCGTGATGCAGTTTGCTGTAGGTGTATATTTATATCTGATGCAGGTTGTATTTTGTGATGCAGTTTAACATAAGTTTATAGATCTGATGCAGGTTGTGTATTTATCAAAATTGACATGATTTCGATTTGTATACTTACAAAACCGGCCTTGGTACCTATAGTATAAGTTAGAATATTTACAAAGTAGTAAAATGAAGGTTATGTCAGAGAGCTGCTGTGCGTGTACCAACATGTTACATGTGTGTAATGGTAACGTACACAACGTAAATGATCTAACCATTGTCGATATTAGCCAATCATTTCGCTCGGTTGTCGTGACGTCCATGGTTTATATTGGTCTAAGGGGTGAAGGTAGTTAGAGGTAGCACTGTTAAGCATGTCGTCAATAGTACCCCTAACTAACTATATAAGTTTATTTAAAGTCGCCACCGCATAAATGCATTTGGGCGACTAAATAGTACCCCTGGGCAGGACTGCGCTTATATACGTCAAGGTGTATGCTAACAAAATTAATACAAATGTTCTGTCGATGGTTGCGAATTGATAAAAAAAATGCAGATCCGCGTCTTGATCACCGCTTTGCTAACCCTCCAACACAGGATCTTATTAAAAGAATTGCTTGACACCCTTGACGTGATCCCGTCAGGTATGTTCTTCCAGCTAGTATATATCCGGCCAGCCAGTCCTACCACCTGCACCTAATTACTCTGTGAGCAAATCTGTGCTTCACTGTATCCGTACACACGTAAACGTACATATACATTATATAAAACTGTATGTATGTGTATATATGTATGTGTATTATTATTATTATACAAAAATTAAAATATATGTATGTATGTATGTTCCATTAATGTCAAACCCCTTGCAGGGGCGTAGACATGTTTTCTTGTGCAAGCTTAGCCGACCTAAGTGGTTAACCAGTACTAAGCAATGTGTGTGAGGTGCCTTACTGCATACTATTATTATACCAGATTTCTTGAGCGCCTTTTTCATGTAAAAATACACGTTCAAGGGCGCTTTACATAATAACATATGACATATCACAGATATGTAAACATAATAACAATGATAAAACATAGTATATGCAAACAAAACAACCTGTGTTAAGGTGATAATAGATCTTAAATCTGACCGATAAAACAAGTTCATATGAGACAAGGACAACTACGAACAATTAATATAATGCTGGTATAAATTTAATAAAATGAGAGAATGAATCGATAGACTGAAATGGGCTTAAAGAATTTTATAGATAAAAAAAAAAAATTAAAATTATATAACGTAACCTATGAATAAAACGCTAAGACCAATGATATTTAAAATAGACACTTACGTTAATAATCGAATATAAATTTAAAAATTCAAGTGATTGTAATGTAGTACATAAAAAAAAAGTAAATACATGTAGTAATAAATAGTCCAATTACTGGAATAAAACCCAAATTTCCAATTACTGGAATGAAATCAAATTTATTTTTCCTAAACAAATTCAGCTAGTTCCCGTGTATCTCAATGAAATAGTGTGTCTTGAGCGACCGCTTGAACAAGCATAGGGACGGAGCGTCCCTGATTCCAGAGGGAAGTGAGTTCCATAATCTTGGAGCCGCTACGGCGAAACTGCGATCACCAAGAGAGACATTCCTGCTTTTCGGCACTTCTAACGTTGATGAATCATTTTGTGATCTTAAAGTTCTCCGAGGTGTGTAGATATTCAATAGATTTCTGATGTAGACAGGTGATTGTTCATGTAAAGCTTTGTACGTATGAGTCTGAATCTTGTATTGTATCCTGTATTGTATTGGCAACCAATGCAGATCTTTGAGTACAGGTGTAATGTGATCGTAGCGTGAAGTCCTTGAAATGATTCTAGCTGCCGTATTTTGTACATTCTGTAGTCTGTTCACTTTTGTCTGCGGGACACCATACAAAAGAGCATTACAGTAGTCCAGCCTAGATGTTACCAATGAGCTGACAATAGATTTTGTAGCGTCTTTTGGAAGGTATTGTCTGATGTGGCCGATTTTGCGCAACTGCGTGTAACATGATCTACTGGTGGAGTTAATGTGGGCCTCCGTGTCCATCCGAGAGTCAAACAAAGCGCCCAAGTTTCTTACACACTCTGATGGTTTGATCTTTGAGCCACCCACTGTAACAGAGATGTCGCCAATTTGCCTGGAGTTATGCTTTGATGAGAAAACGATGACTTCAGTTTTTTCAGCGTTCAGTTTGAGCATGTTTGAATTCATCCATGATGTTATGTCTTCCAGGCATTGTTCCACACGCTGTATTGTTTCTGATTGTGATACTTGATCTGTTGGCTTAAATGATAAATATAGTTGTGAGTCATCGGCATAGAAATGATTTTGTAGTCCGTGTTTTCTGCATATTGCTCCGACTGGCTTCGTATACATTGTATAAAACTTTGGCCCTAAAACTGATCCTTGTGGCATACGTGGCCTGACCGAGTATCGAACCAGGGACCGTTCGATTCCAAATCACCACTGGACCACGACTGCCACACTAGTATACATATCTTGAGTATACATGTATGGCAGTACACTGGCTGCCTTACATATGTGTTACAACACAAATATTCATGAATATCATTCGGCAAAGTCAAACTTGTTAACATTTCTCATTGTATTATTTGCCCCAATTTTCCATCCGTAGTCTTCGAGTCGGAGAATTGTATGCGAGGATACGAATTGCTTCCCATCTTAATGTGTTCCTTTGCAGTTATCGCTGTGGCCAATGAATACCTATTATAAATGTATATTGGTTTCATGTATATATAACAGACGGATCTGTAGTCCAGTGGTAACACGCTGGACTGGTAATCCAGGGATCGCAGGTTCGATCCCCCGTCTGACCCTAATAAAATTAACAGTCTTTCAGATGTGACGTTAAACTGAGGTCTCGTGTCGGTGCTTTACACCGTGCACGTAAAAGAACCAGAGGAGACTCTGGAATGGGTCTTTGTCTGTATCATTGCACTATCCTCCAAAATCTAAAACGACTAATCTCTTCAGGAGGCGTCGCTCATATGGGCAACCGGTAGCGACGATAAATAAACGTAAAACACACAATGTATATATATTTTACACTTGCCATATGCCAGGAATTATAAACAATTAAAAGTCACGGCCATATCCTACTTACACTGTGCAATAGATATGTTTCTATGGAAGATTCCTAGTTCAGTAGTCAGGCATAGATGGATAATTTATTCTCCAGCTCATACGCAAATAAAAGTGTTAATAATGTTTAAATTGACAATGTTTCAAACTGCAGTGGTGTGGAACCATAAGCCTATGAACTGCAGTGGTGTAGAACCAGAAGCCTATGAACTGTAGTGGTGTGGAACCATAAGCCAATGAACTGCAGTGGTGTGGAACCATACGCCTATGAACTGCAGTGGTGTGGAACCATAAGCCTATGAACTGCAGTGGTGTGGAACCATACGCCTATGAACTGCAGTGGTGTGGAACCATAAGCCTATGAACTGCAGTGGTGTGGAACCATAAGCCTATAAATTACAGTGGTGTGGAACCATAAGCCTATGAACTGCAGTGGTGTGGAACCATAAGCCTATGAACTGCAGTGGTGTGGAACCATAAGCCTATGAACTGCAGTGGTGTGGAACCATACGCCTATAGTGAGAATATAATGTGTTATCCCACTGCATTCAAAACATTTATTTCGCTGACAGTTTTCTAAATTTCATTGAAAAGCACTTGTATTCAATGTTGATATATATACTGAGTGTCAGGAGCCTCCGTGGTCGAGGTCGGTGGTTCTACCCGGGTGTACGTGCGTACCTGATGTACTGCCCATAGTGTCACCCGGGGTTTTTAGTTGCAACATAATAAACTTATTGTACCAAAAATAAAGAGATGATTCCCTACGGCTATGGCATAGTATCATAACCTGTGTGTGATTTACGTTTATTTATCGTCGCTACCAGTTGCCCATATGAGCGATGCCTCCTGAAGAGATTGGTAATTTTAGATTTTTGGAGGATAGTGCAATGACCCATTCCAGAGTCTCCTCTGGTTCTTGTACGTGTACGGTGTAAAGCACCGACACGATACCTCAGTTTACAGTCCCATCGGAAATATTATTAGGGTCAGAGGGGGGATTGAACCTGCATCCCTAATTACTGAATAGAGGCTAGTACTCGGCGAATGGCAAATAATTATTGACTAGAGGCTAGTACTCGACGAAAGGCAAATAATTATTGACTAGAGGCTAGTACTCGGCGAAAGGCAAATAATTATTGACTAGAGGCTAGTACTCGGCGAATGGCAAATAATTACTGACTAAAGGATAGTACTCGGCGAAAGGCAAATAATTATTGACTAGAGGATAGTACTTGGCGAATGGCAAATAATTACTGACTAGAGGATAGTACTCAGCGAAAGGTAAATAATTATTGACTAGAGGCTAGTACTCGACGAAAGGCAAATCCCCGAGCTGGTACTTGACGCAAGAAGAAATGCTTGAATTCATTGAACCTCAACCTCAGTAATCCAGTGGTTAACACGTTGGACGGCGATTCCAGGGATAGCAGGTTCGATCGCCCGTCTGACCCTAATAATATTAACAGTCTTTCATTTGGGACTTTAACCCGATGTCTGGTGTCAGCGCTTTACTCCGTGCAGGTACAGGAACAAGATGAGACCCTGTAAACGGTCTCTGTCTATATCACTGTCATATCCACCAACATCTAAACATACTTTTAATGGAGGCGTCGTTGATATAGGCAACATGTAGCGATGATAAAAAGGTAAACACGCACGCACGCACGCACGCACGCACGCACAATCGGTAAATCTCAAGGTTGCGGGGTATTGCTGAGTTGGAAGGTCATATGCGATTGCCTATAGATGTTCCATTGAAACTATATATCTATCTTGCTTCGTTTTCGAGTTACAAGCACGGGTAGTTTACTATAGAAGTCAATGGAAGTGAGCCTTGACCACACTATCACGCCTTCACCGAGTTCTCCCCAAATCAAACCACTTACTCATAAACCAGCACTCTATATATCCACAACGTTTCATCAAACTCAATTGACAACTGTTTTGTGATATCATGTCCATAGACGGACGAAGCTAAAAACAACAGGCCCTGTTCCTAACTGCGAAGGTTAAATGTATACCATAAAGTGTATGTAGTATTTGGTTTCATCATTATATAGGATTTATTCCAATACGACTTGATGTGTATGTTCTGTTGGTTTTTTTACTCAATGGCGATGACTGTCTCGTCAAATGTGTCGTGTTTGATTTAATACAAATACGTGGTTGATACATTGTTGAGGGATTTTCTCACAATGTTCAGAGAGCTTTGTCAGCGGTACTGTCTGAATCTCCATCTTCATTGTCCTCATCATTGTCATCTTCATTGTCCTCATTGTCCTCATCTTCATTGTCCTCATCTTCATTGTCCTCATCATCGTCATCATATATAGTGGAATTCGTCATATTCGTCTTCGTATCAACATCGTCATCATCTTCTGCTGCTACTTTATGATCTTCTTTCTTATTTCCATCATCGAATGCATTGATATCAACAGAGAAATTGGATGCGGTAAGAAGAATTAAATGACATTTTTTGTTCAAGAAAACGCCATACTTTCGCCTTTGGTGTTCAATGATTTAGTAGGTTCCATTTTTCGAAATGGTCTATTGTAATGACGGTGGTGGTGAGATAGTACTAGAGCCCGAACCTATGATACCAGAGCGAAACCGTGTTTGGATTAAGAGCCATAACGGTTGTCAGAGGTTGGGCCAGACTATTCTATGTTGAACCCAATGTGCCCATTCTATTATTTACAAGCCACAATAACAAACATTGTACGCAAATGAGATAATACCAAACACACAAACACAGCAACAAAGCAAACATTACGAGAATGATGTATGGCCGTTTGGGATATAGTACTGAATTCTATTCAACAACTGCACATTCATAAATAATATAATCTGTCCGATTAGCGCAGTGGTTAGCGCGCTCGCTTCTCACCAATGCAACCCGGGTTCGATCATCAGACCTGGAAGTATGTGAGATGGTACGGTGGTCGCCAGATCGGACATGTGGGTTTTCTACGGGTACTCCGGTGTCCTCCCACACGAATTTCATCCGTGCCAACGAGAGTGATTAATATAAGTTGCTAAAACTTGCTTCGCAATCATTGTAAAATAAATAAAGTTTAAAACTTAAACATAAATCATATTAAATGGTAGGAAATCGTGCTAGATTTTGAAAAGGATGATCATGTAATGCTTGTAATCTGCCGGATTCCAACTCTAAAATAGCCATGAGGTTCGATAATGTTCTCAATAATAATTTCATTTAATTAAACAATATTGATTGCTCTTTGTACCTGTGCATAACCTTTTTCGGTGAAATATGAATAATATTATCATTATACTACAAGATTTGCCTGATGATATTCACAGTACGGTAGCATGCAATAACAAAGGAATTCAATAACCGAATACAAGTAATGCCCACGCAACAACACGACAATTGTCAAACAGTAAAGGCGGTATTACATAATCCGAACAAAACAACCTAGTCTAGTGTCCTATTCTATTTCTTACTAGTTACGTGCATATAGATTCAGAGCATCCCCGCCTGTTCACTGTTAGCGGTTAACAATTTACTTGTATAGACCATAAAATCTGAAATGAACAATATAATTTATAAGCTAAGCTGCTTAGTTTAGAAATACACAACAGCCATTTGCATTGTTGAATGATAATTAAACAAACCGTTAACTTAATAAGAATGATCAAAGAATACGTTCTCGGTGGATAATTTAGTATGAGTGTACACTTGTGTATGTATTGAGTATGAACTAATACACACTCTTGTGGTAACATTCTATTGCACTATACATGTACTACATTACGATTGTAAATGTAAATAAATGAAGGTTTTATAGTTCTGTTTTAACATAGATGTCTCCATAGCCTGGGAACATGGCGTTGATATATGTTGCCTGGTCCGTCATATAAATATATTTTTAACACCGATACCATTAATTGAGCCGTATTGAGTTTCTGATAATATCAATGTCATTTTGCCAGAAGTAAAACAGTGAACAATCGACAGACTGGATCCCAGGCTACTGTCTGCTCTTGTTTACTTTTATATTCCTCCCAGTTTAAAAAAAGGTATTGTATACTGTCACTATATATCAAGGTTCCAGATACTGTCAAACCCTTTTGTATACTTGTTCACTAGTTAACTTTAAAACACCTTCTTGATGTCATCCTTTGTATTATATTAAATCCTACGCGTCATGTACGAAATTTAACAATTTTAATTAGTAGGATCTGGTTATATAAGTGTGTGTTTTAAGTAGGATATAATCCTCAAACGGTTCCAATATGTAAAATATTGGTACTGTCTTCGGCGCTACGAGCCTCACACAGTCCAATGGTTTTACATATTGGATCGTTTTCGACTTATATCATATACATAAACTATCACTGACATTTACACAATAATGCGTTCTTAGAATATAGCTACGTCATCTCGAGT
Source organism: Archivesica marissinica (assembly GCA_014843695.1). Lineage (NCBI taxonomy): Eukaryota > Metazoa > Mollusca > Bivalvia > Venerida > Vesicomyidae > Archivesica > Archivesica marissinica. Next base: position 39,350,274 of record CM026390.1, on the reverse strand, counting down.
ATCATGTCTCCATATCATTAATTAATATATCTAATATGATAGAACATTTCCCGATTAGGAGTAAATCTAAATTAACCACCTCCCCGGCGTTGTTAAAGTTGGTACTAGAATCAGCGTGCGACATTTGGAGAACAAAATGTCAAATATCGCTACTCGTTTTCTTTCTGTCTTTGTAATTACGTTCATGGCACCTGAACGACAGTGAACGGGGCTGACGGGTAAACAAGGTTAAGCAGCATATTGGCTAGACATGGGTTACATGGAAGCGTATCCAGGATTAAATAACACTCAGTCACATGTAGCCTAACCGTGACAAGCGGTGTTTCTGAACAGACGTTTGGTCAGTGACCATTTAATACTACGCAATAGGCTATAAATAGATTGTTCTATGAGAGTAAAATAACGACTGGTAATCCAGGGATACAGGTTCGATCCCCCGTCTGACCCTAATAAAATTAACTGTCTTTCAGTTGGGACTTTAAACATAGGTCTCGTATCCATGCTTTACACCTTGCACGTACAAGAACCAGAGGAGACTCTGGAATGGGTCTCTGTCTGTATCATTGCACTACCCTCCAACAATCTAAAATGACTAATCTTTTCAGGATAAATAAACGTAAAACACACACACAAAGTAAAATAACCTGCACAGAGTTTCCGAGACTACTTTCCGAGACTACTGGTTGACGAATAAATGCATGCTACGATATGGACCACTTGTACATGAGTTTCATTGAGTAGACATATTGACATCTATTATTTTACCTAGCTAGTTTGTTTGAAAAGAATTGAAATAATCATATATAGACTTTGTGGAGCAAAAACATGGTGATTATTTTATATGATCATGTGACCTAGGTTTTGGTATCCCTCATCTCGCCTAATTGTAATCAACCACTGTTTCTTCCTGCTTACATCGGCAGGAAAGCTATCATGTATGGAATGATAGAGCTGTGTTAATCCTGTGTACTACAATATAGCCTGGGTTCCAATGTGTCGATGTTTCACTAATTTACTACTGGCAAACATGACACCAGAAACTCAATACGGCTCAATTAATGGTATCGGTGTTAAAATATATTTATATGACTGACCATGTAAAATATATCAACGTCTGTTCCCAGGCTAACTGTATTGATATGTTGCCATTTTTTGGGTTGCGTTAAGAGCCTCGTTCTGATATTAAAATGACCGGTGTGTGAATAAAAAATTATGGGAATCTATATATGAAGACAAAGCAACTTGGCATGTGGTCATTGTTTTACCATTTTAGAGAATCGGGCTAATCGCGATTTGCCAGACGAGAAAGAACAATATTTTCCAAATGATATTAAATTCTACATCACTTTACTAGTTGATAGATACAGATAGATACAGATAGATACAGATAGATACAGATAGATACAGATAGATACAGATAGATACAGATAGACGCTTGATGGATTGATTGATGGAACGAAACATTGGTATGATCAAAATGCAACTTCTAAGCAAGGTTCAGCGGCATTAGGCTATACCAATACTTGGCAGAGTGAGAACAAGGCGTAACCTTCATGTGCCATGGTTTACTCTGACATCGCTGATACACTAAATGATCCGAACTTTCCTGAATATACATGCAAACGCTTTAAGCTTTCGAATAAATCCATTTTCATTCTGTATACAATATAGATATTATTATGCACTGTACATTATGAATGAATAAATATGTTTAAACCAAGCACACCTTAGCGCACAGCAAGGTGGTTTCCAAGAACAAATAATTTGCTCTAAAGGTATACGTTGTGATCATGTTTGTTAGAATCAGAGTCAGATTGAAAGCATTAGCAATACTTGATGGTCAGTGATTCAAATAGTTAGCAAAAGTTGCCAATATTCGCAATATTGAAAGATTAACTGAACTAAAACAGCTAATTGAAGCAAGCAAACCCAATTACATAAATAAGTAGCATATGATAGTACATACATATCGTTAATTTTATTCTATGAGACAGGCACAAATAAAAACAACGCTTACGCCTAATCCATACTAAATACGATATCACGACTGCTTAAACACTGCTTAAACACGACTGCGTAAACACGACTGCTTGCTTAAACACGTCTGCTTAAACACATGTGGATTTAAGAATAAAACTCAAGCTTACCACTTTACTAAAGTGGGCGGCTCTTTTACAATTTTATACTAACTACTTAAACTAACAAGGCCTTTGTGTACCTCTCTAAGTCTAAAAGTGTGTTTGCACGTAAACAAACTGAGTACGTTTCGATTATGAATAAATCAAACTTCTTCTGATCTTCTGTTGTCAAAACTGGATCATTATACATTACTTTAAACTTGGTTAGTCATAGTTCAAATAAAATAAAATATGTTAATACATGTACGTCATGCACATGCATGTAACTGTATGCACCTTTTAGCTTAGCAGTTAATAGTTTATAAAGAATAACGCATACATGTATTAAATAAGACAAACAAGCTGCTAAATCAGTTGTGAATTTGTCAGTGCCAAGTATTTGAGCGTAATACACTGAACCGAATTTCTAAACGTCCACCTAATAAATTGTGAGTTTAGGGTAACGGGTCTGTGTATTAGTCCAAATATTGGTAGTCTATTGTTATCCACCATACTCATACTCATCAATGTACACTAAGAAAACACCAATTTATTGTCATGGCTGACCAAGCGGAACGGAAGGTTCGAATCCTAAGTTTTGGCATGAGGACCACGTGCACGGCATGGTGAGTGCTCAATTTGATTGCAATTTATTCTATGTGCGACCCGTAACCGAAAAAACAGAAAATATGGCGAGAATGACCATTGAGGAAAGCGGGAGAGCCGTCGGTATGCTTGATACAGGCACTTCTATCAGACAGGTATGTTCAGCGTTGTAATTTAATTCGATATTTCAAGTACATTTTTTATTTAATCATACAATGTCATATTTTAATATCATTCTAAATCATTTCCATCGTGTTTCCAGGTTGCACGACTTTTCAACAGACGGCATTCTACTATGGTCTTTACTTGTTGATTGTCTTCAACTGTTATACAACATCAGGTGGACGCTTATAAATTCGGTTCAGTGTATGTTATGCATCTCGGTGTACATCTATGAGCCTAGTTTACTTACCTTCGTAGTTGACCATTCCGTCACCATCTAGGTCCGCTTCTTTAATCATTTCGTCGACTTCCTCATCAGTTAATTTCTCACCCAAGTTTGTCATCACGTGACGTAGCTCAGCAGCTGATATGTACCTGAACAGATAAACAACACATGTCACATGTCACATATATCATACCGGGCCTCAAAATAAAATAATTGGTCATCAATGAGGCCCCATGTACCTATGACATCAGTGATCTTATCTCTATAGAAGATGTCACTGTGCATGTAGTATACACAAGGGATGATTCAGAACTAATAGCATGTACCGTATTCCATTCCATTGAGTTATCTACTGGTTTACCAACAGTTACTAGCTACCATAAACATATTCCAGGAAAACGAATTTACTAGATAATATAGACTAGTAAGGCGGAAGCGTGATAACGAATTTACTAGATAATATAGACTAGTAAGGTGGAAGCGTAATAACGAATTTACTAGATACTATAGACTAGTAAGGCGGAAGCGTAATAACGAATTTACTAGATAATATAGACTAGTAAGGCGGAAGCGTGATAACGAATTTACTAGATACTATAGACTAGTAAGGCGGAAGCGTAATAACGAATTTACTAGATAATATAGACTAGTAAGGCGGAAGCGTTTCAAAGCTTAAAAGTCTTAAAATACAAGAGTTTGTTTCATTTTTGCAGACATTTGGTCTGAGTTATTCTTTCTCCGATGGAATGGTTGTGATATATAGCAACTAAGTAACATTTAGTACAGTATTAAATAACCTAAACACTTATGTAATTATCAAATATGTTATATAAATAGCAAGAGCGGTAACGAATTTCACATGTAATAAAACACACATGTTTGAAGGTTAGTTGGTAATCCACACATGTTGAATCACCTCAACTTAGGTAAACTAGATAACGGCGAACACATGATTAATAATCTCAGTAACGATCTGTAATTAGTAAAACCATTAACCAATAACCCCCACAATTTTCAGAACCATGTTCCAACTATAATCTAAGCAGCTTGACACAACATTATGAGTCAGGGCTGAGTGCAAACGTTTTTTATTGTACGGTCCATCACATATTATTTGTTGGTATTTTGGTTTATCGTCGCACCAGCAGTATGGGTCCTATGGCGACTATTGTTGGAGAGGACCGCCTCTGTGGTCGAGTGGTGACGGTCGCTGACTAGCAATTACCTCTGTCACATATCATCACTGATGGTCACGGGTTCGAGCCCCACTCAGGCGGTGTCTCTTTATATGAAATATATGGCAGTTTCTTAGGGAGGTTGGTGTAGCATGTACTGGCTAACCGCTAGATCCTGCCCAGGAAATGTGTTGTTAAGTAAACTGCATGTCACTCAAATTGGCAACCAGTAGCGACGTTACATAAACTTAAATACAAAACCGTACGAACAGTATTCAGGCAATGAGTGGCACCTGTCACACCGGTAGAACCACCGACCTTCCGCAAACCCGCTGGATAGTTTCCCCACATGAATGAATTCGACACCCTCATCAGGATTCGAAATTACAGCGGTGCGGGGCAAGTGGTTTATGATCAACGACCGTAACCACTTTGTCACGTAGGCCCCTTCCCTCAAACAAGCACACATATATTAGGACGCCGACCTGGTAGCCTCAGCACTTCATGTAATTTATTTCAAGTTGGTTTTTGTTTCCAATGTACCACATGCTTGTACTGTATGTCTTGGTAACAAATGAGGGTGGTCAGAGTTTTAAAATCTAGGCGATGTCGCTGTAGCAGTGCTGGTTCGAAACCAGGCTTATGTTTATGTAATAGTCATGGCCATAACAACTCACGTGACTAGACTATGAGTCGATGAACACATTTACAGAATCGAAGAAAAACATACGAAACGAATTTCTTAGACTATTCGAAGATTATCGACATTCTAGTATCGGCATAGGATTACTATTTAGTTTGTGAATATTCCCATCCAACTATGTCAATCAATGTTCAAATGAACACTTTGCTTGGATTATAACATTAAAATAATTGGCATATGGATGTCTACATATACATTAAGCAACATTAAAGTCACCCCTACCCATTAGCATTCTTATCGAGCACCGTAACCGCCTCTCTGAACTACTCCAACATTAAAGTCAGCCCTACCCATTAGCATTCTTATCGAGCACCGTAACCGCCTCTCTGAACTACTCCAACATTAAAGTCACCCTACCCATTAGCATTCTTATCGAGCACCGTAACCGCCTCTCTGAACTACTCCAACATTAAAGTCACCCCTACCCATTAGCATTCTTATCGAGCACCGTAACCGCCTCTCTGAACTACTCCAACATTAAAGTCACCCCTACCCATTAGCATTCTTATCGAGCACCGTAACCGCCTCTCTGAACTACTCCAACATTAAAGTCACCCCTACCCATTAGCATTCTTATCGAGCACCGTAACCGCCTCTCTGAACTACTCCAACATTAAAGTCACCCCTACCCATTAGCATTCTTATCGAGCACCGTAACCGCCTCTCTGAACTACTCCAACATTAAAGTCACCCCTACCCATTAGCATTCTTATCGAGCACCGTAACCGCCTCTCTGAACTACTCCAACATAATATCAAATACATCAGTACGCATTGATATTCGTATGGAACACCTTGCACACCTCTTTGAGCTCCTACTACATCATAATACCAAGCGTATCCCTACGCATGTATTGCCATATCGAGCGCAGTGAACGCTTCTCTGAACTACTACAACATAAGACTACGCGTACCACTATACATTACCATATCAAGCACATTGAACGCTTCTCTGAACTACTACAACATAAGACTACGCGTACCCAACGCATTGCCATCCTAATCGAACACCACTCTTAACTTCTGCTACAACACAAAGCTCACCCTAGTCTTACCATTGTCATCCTTACATAACAACAATAATGCGTCTCCGAATGTTTGATACAAACAGCCATAATGCGTCTCCGAACGCTTGATACAAACAGCCATAATGCGTCTCCGAATGCTTGATACAAACAGCCATAATGCGTCTCCGAATGCTTGATACAAACACCCATATTGCGTCTCCGAACGCTTGATACAAGCACCCATAATGCGTCTCCGAACGCTTGATACAAACACCCATAATGCACATCTGCCCGCATACTGCCACACTAGACTAAGCGCATCCGTTCCTATTTTTGGCACCTTTGTCGAATATCTTAAACGCCTGTCCGTCTCATTATTTGCTTGTTTTGGGTGTCTAAAGTCGCACTAACAGCTTAGGCAATATGGCGACTCTCCACTTATGAGTGTTGGAGGAAATACACCTGATGTCCATGCGAGTAGCAGTTCATGCACGGACACCCGGGTAGTAGCATCGACCTTCTGTGAGCCAGTTGGATAGCTACCTCACATTAAATAATTCGACGCCCTAGTGGGATGTGAACCTGCGATGAGGGGCAAGTGATTTGTGAAGTGAACGACCGTAACCACTCGGCCACACACTCACGGTGACCCAAGTCCGAACTCGTACTACAACATTGTATTAAGCTATCTCTATTCAAAGCCAATACTTAAGGCCTGGCCGAACTCCTACTTCAACATAACACTCTTCGATTGCGTACCCATTGCTGTCCTTATCGAATACCCTGAAAGCCTCTCTAAGCTCTTCCTCGCTGTCTGTGTCCTTCATCTTTCTTGCCATCATCAGCAGAAACTCCTCGAAATCTATTGTGCCGTTTCCTACAAACGAGAAAGTCCTGTGGTAACGTATGTCTGATTTAGATTTATTTCAAGAAGAGTATTGCATTAATAAATGGCCTTATGTACCATATATTCACTCAACGGAGGGTTCTATCATACATTGTATCCTATGTTGTTTAGACTAATTAGTTCACTTTTAAAACAAATTTAAACTTTATTTATTTTACAACGATTGCGAAGTTCTAAGAACTTATATCAATCACTCTCGTTGGCGCGGATGAAAGCGTCAATGTGGTAATTCATGTTGGAGGAAACCGGAGTACCCGGAGAAACCCCGCTTATCCGATCTGGCGACCACCGTACCATCTCATATACATCCCGGTCCGAGGATCGACCCCGGGTTGCATTGAAACACGATTCTGACATTAAATGGGCAATGTAGCACATAAATGTGCAATATACTATAATAATTGGACATACCTATAAATGGGCAATGTAGAACATACACGTGCAATACACTATAGTAGTTGGACATACCTATAAATGGGCAATGTAGAACATACACGTGCAATACACTATAGTAGTTGGACATACCTATAAATGGGCAATGTAGAACATACACGTGCACTATACTATAGTAATCGGACATACCTATAAATGGGCAATGTAGAACATACACGTGCAATACACTATAGTAGTTGGACATACCTATAAATGGGCAATGTAGAACATACACGTGCAATATACTATAGTAGTTGGACATACCTATAAATGGGCAATGTAGAACATACACGTGCAATACACTATAGTAGTTGGACATACCTATAAATGGGCAATGTAGAACATACACGTGCAATACAATATAGTAGTTAGACATACCTATAAATGGGCAATGTAGAACATACACGTGCAATACACTATAGTAGTTGGACATACCTATAAATGGGCAATGTAGAACATACACGTGCAATACAATATAGTAGTTGGACATACCTATAAATGGACAATGTAGAACATACACGTGCACTATACTATAGTAATCTGACATCCATCCCTAAGGTTGGAAGAATACGGAAACGCCTTAGCATTTGACATAACATGTTAATATATATACGCAATTGTAACATGGAACACATGGTCAATGGAATTGTAAGTAATAGATAAGGAAGGTGAACGCAGCATATGACATCCCTTCATCGGTTCAGGTGGTGCTTAACTTGTATCGGAGTGTATATAAGGATGGTGAACGCAGCATATGACATCCCTTCATCGGTTCAGGTGGTGCTTAACTTGTATCGGAGTGTATATAAGGATGGTGAACGCAGCATATGACATCCCTTCATCGGTTCAGGTGGTGCTTAACTTGTATCGGAGTGTATATAAGGATGGTGAACGCAGCATATGACATCCCTTCATCGGTTCAGGTGGTGCTTAACTTGTATCGGAGTGTATATAAGGATGGTGAACGCAGCATATGACATCCTTCATCGGTTCAGGTGGTGCTTAACTTGTATCGGAGTGTATATAAGGATGGTGAACGCAGCATATGACATCCCTTCATCGGTTCAGGTGGTGCTTAACTTGTATCGGAGTGTATATAAGGAAGGTGAACGCAGCATATGACATACCTTCATCGGTTCAGGTGGTGCTTAACTTGTATCGGGGTGTATATAAGGAAGGATAACGCAGCATATGGCATCCCTTCATCGGTTTAGGTGGTGCTTAACTTGTGTCGGAGTGTATATAAGGATGGTGAACGCAGCATATGAAATCCCTTCATCGGTTCAGGTGGTGCTTAACTTGTATCGGAGTGTATATAAGGAAGGTGAACGCAGCATATGAAATCCCTTCATCGGTTCATGTGGTGCTTAACTTGTATCGGAGTGTATATAAGGATGGTGAACGCAACATATGCCATTCCTTCCTCTGTTTTAAATTTTGATAATGACGCTAAATAAAATATATTACATTATATTCATCCTCTTGCCTTAACATTGTTGGTGCGGGGCCTGAGTATGTAATATATTCTGATTGATGTCACAGCGTCTTTGACATACAGGTGTGTATTAAGAGATTACCTTAGCCCAATCCATACAGTGATATGTTATAATGAAATAAGCTTACCATCGGCGTCAACTTCGTTGATCATGTCCTGAAGTTCTGCTTCTGTAGGGTTCTGACCCAAAGACCGCATGACGGTTCCCAGCTCGCTCGTTGTGATCGTGCCGTCCCCATCCTTGTCAAAAAGGGAAAACGCTTCTCTGAATTCTGAATAGAAAAGGGTGAAATGTGCAACGTTACATATTATAATTACAACACTGATTACATACGTAACTGTATCCATATCTGATTACACACGTAACTGTATCCATATCTGATTACATATGTAACTGTATCCATATCTGATTACATACGTAACTGTATCCATATCTGATTACATACGTAACTGTATCCATATCTGATTACATACGTAACTGTATCCATATCTGATTACATACGTAACTGTATCCATATCTGATTACATACGTAACTGTATCCATATCTGATTACATACGTAACTGTATCCATATCTGATTACACACGTAACTGTATCCATATCTGATTACACACGTAACTGTATCCATATCTGCTTACACACGTAACTGTATCCATATCTGATTACATACGTAACTGTATCCATATCTGATTTCACACGTAACTGTATCCATATCTGATTACACACGTAACTGTATCCATATCTGATTACATACGTAACTGTATCCATATCTGATTTCACACGTAACTGTATCCATATCTGATTACATATGTAACTGTATCCATATCTGATTACATATGTAACTGTATCCATATCTGATTACATACGTAACTGTATCCATATCTGATTACATATGTAACTGTATCCATATCTGATTACATACGTAACTGTATCCATATCTGATTACATATGTAACTGTGTCCATTTTCTAACATATTTTCCAATTAATTCTATTAATAGCACATTTGATTGTCCCGCCAGTCATCAAATGATATCAATTGCTCACTATAATATATACACGTTACATATTCGTATTCATCTCTCTCTCTCTCTCTCTCTCTCTCTCGGCAGTTTACCTAACAACACCTTTCCTGGGCACAGGCTCTATCGGTTAACCAATTGGTGCATCAACCTCCGTAAAATATAATATAAAGAGACACGGTCTGAGCGGGTTCGAACCCGTGACCATCAGTGATGATAGGTTATCATGGTATAGCGAGTTTAACCGCTCGACTGTCTACAAATGTCTATGCATATACTGATCATAAGCTAGTAGCACATTTTCATCTTTTTTCTCGCGTCAATGGAATAATGAAAGAATTGGGAACCACAGTGGGATTCGAACACCTACATTGTGGAAGGGTAAGTGATTATTTAAGTTAATCATCTTATCTATTCGGCCACTGAAGTCCCTATACAAAGGATATATATTAGGATAATACAGATAGGATATACGTTACGATGTCTTCCTATCAGTACTAGAGTATGCTAAATGTATTATTAAATGGTGTCTGAATCATCAGTAGGATGCTACCTTGTCCCTTATAATAAGAAAAAGACCTTCAGTGTCAGAAGTTTTAGCACTGTTGGACCCAAGCTTTGTAATGAACTGCCTTTGAGCCTTAGACAAAGTGAGTCAGTTAATCTATTCAAGAAACAATTGAAAACTCACTTCTTCAGAGACTACTACCGGTACGCATTGTTCTGAATATTCTAATGTGATTTCTTCATTGATGACTTGTTATTTAATGTTTGTGTCTGGGTTGACTGTTTTTATTATCTTTTAATTCATTATTGTACAATGCCATTGAATGAATATGTAGAAACAGGCGTTTAAGCAAATAAACAAATTTCAATTTAATCAGTTCTTGTTCAACAGTTTTTGTTCTAGTCTCTAAATATGACAAGACACTTGTTTCTTGTATTTCATTTCATTAATAAGATAATATAATGTATACTATTTACATTCGCAAGTAATCCAAAACAAATGAGTTCATAGTTAACAGTTCGTATATAGTTATCCTACCATGATTTAATGAGAAAATATAAAGACAAGAACGCAGTGTGAGTCTTGCAAGAAACATCTCCGCTTCGTGTCTGATTTCTGTAATTTCTTTAGATAACAGTTATAAAACGTCTAACTGACTCATTACATGCTCTTTCTATTTTGGCATAACTCAAAAGATAGACCAAAACTGAAGTACCCCTGTCTTACAGCCTGTCTTACAGAACTATTACTATTCATACTGGTATACGTGTATGACCCGCTGATTGATCGGCAATCATTATTCTCAAGTAGCTATTATATTAACACTTCTTAGGAAATAAGGCTATGCAGACCCTCTGAACACAGCAGCAGCAGTTTTATATTGAATGTCTCACATTACGTATTTATGCCAGAATCATGAGAACAGATAGCATGGGATGACATTAGTTTATACAAATTTAGTTAAGCTCTATGGCGCAACAAGTTCTTTCAACTTATATAAATCACTCTCGAGACCTCATTCCTGGTGGAATCCATCGCCACGAGAGAAAGAGAAGAGGCGATGTGGAATTTAAATGCCTTGCCTAAGGATACACTCGTAACGGCTCCAGCGATTGACCTTGACGACCATGATGAAGGTGTGTCGGGATGACATTGACGACCATGATGGAGGTGTGTCGGGATGACATTGACGACCATGATGGAGGTGTGTCGGGATGACATTGACGACGATGATGGAGGTGTGTCGGGATGACATTGACGACGATGATGGAGGTGTGTCGGGATGACATTGACGACGATGATGGAGGTGTGTCGGGATGACATTGACGACCATGATGGAGGTGTGTCGGGATGACATTGACGACGATGATGGAGGTGTGTCGGGATGACATTGACGACATGATGGAGGTGTGTCGGGATGACATTGACGACCATGATGAAGGTGTGTCGGGATGACATTGACGACCATGATGAATGTGTGTCGGGATGACATTAACGACCATGATGGAGGTATGTCGGGATGACATTGACGACCATGATGAAGGTGTGTCGGGATGACATTGACGACCATGATGGAGGTGTGTCGGGATGACATTGACGACCATGATGAAGGTGTGTCGGGATGACATTGACGACCATGATGGAGGTGTGTGGGGATGACATTGACGACCATCATGGAGGTGTATGGGGATGACATTGACGACCATGATGGAGGTGTGTCGGGATGACATTGACGACCATGATGGAGGTATATCGGGATGACATTGACGACCATGATGGAGGTGTGTCGGTATGACATTGACGACCACGAAGGAGTTGTGTCGGGATGACATTGACGACCATGATGGAGGTGTGTCGGGATGACATTGACGACCATGATGAAGGTGTGTCTGGGTTACATTGACGACCATGGTGAAGGTGTGTCGGGATGACATTGACGACCATGATGGAGGTGTGTCGGGATGACATTGACGACCATGATGAAGGTGTGTCTGGGTTACATTGACGACCATGATGAAGGTGTGTCGGGATGACATTGACGACCATGATGAAGGTGTGTGGGGATGACATTGACGACCATGATGGAGGTGTGTCGGAATGACATTGACGACCATAATGGAGGTGTGCCGGGATGACATTGACGAAATGAATGGCATAATCGATAGTCCCATTGATATAGTTTTAATGTGGTGTAATCTTGCCAACAATGTATATCATGAAAAGAAATATTTATTGAAATAAAATGTAAAGTTTCATATTTGGATCAGTGTATATGTGCTTGTATATAGGCTACATGTCTATCGTTTCGTTAGATTACAAGATGAGATGCAGCAATCAACACTACACAAATTGGTTTGTATGTATGTCCACAGCTGCCTTGCATTTCGTTTAGATAAGATATAATTTCCACGTGAATGAATACTTCTTGTTCGACATACTGTTACCTTGAGCTTTCCGACCAGGAGTATCAATTATTGTAGGCTCAAGTGGATTTTACTAAACGAGTTATATTCTGGAAAGGGGATTTGTCTGTATCATTGTACTACTATCCGCCAAAATCTAAAACTGATATCTCATCAGGAGTATTCGCTCATGAGGACAACCTCATAATAATAATAATAATATGATAATATAATGATAGCAATAGTAATAATAATAATAATAATAATATGATAACATAATTATAACAATAGTAATAATAATAATAATAATAAATAATAATAATAATCATAAATACTTTATTTTACGAGAGACACAATTTAGCAAAAGTTAATCTATCATGAGGCCCTCAACATATACAAATGCAATCAAAAGATAGGACTATAAAACTGCACATTGGAATGACTTTTAAATAAAACAAAAAACAAGCACACATAAGTATGTATGTGAATATGTTACTGTACACAGTTATAAACACTGCTGGAATAAAGGAAACAGAGTACACTAAACAGTTCTTAGAATCGCGGTAAACAAAATGTCTAGCTTACAAACCGATCGATTAAAGAGCTGGAGATTCCCTCTGCTTTTATTACAATGTTCGGCGTATATTTGATTAATTCTTGTTGTCCAGTTTTATATGTTGTCTTGATTTAAAAATGCACTGCCAAATGTATGCATGTGTCGCTAAGCAACGGTTAATATTATTTGGAAACAATAATTATATGAATTATAATATAATTATAGGCATCCGCCATGTTTCGAAGCCGCACCGCTTTGGCACCGTCGCCTAGCAATGCAATGAATATCTGATCATCCATTGCACCATCTATGACAACAACATGCAAGTTGCCCAACACCAACTGAAAGCAAGTAAAACGTTGATGCAGAGCATCATGTCGCGGCGGAAAATGTTTTTGTATACTGCTGAAAGTTGAAATATATAAAGAAACAAACAACAAGATGTATTAAAAGTAGTACACTATGTTTATTTGATAATGTATATTTGTATCCCAAACTTTGAATTTTATGATTATTTATGTCGAATGTTTATTATGGAAATAAATAAAACAAGTAAATGTCACAGGGTGAGAACCAATCTGTAGCCAACCCTAGGATCGAACCCGGAACCATTCCATTACACGGAAAACGCTCTATCAACAGTTTCTGAGCGGTATGTGCCACTCCATAATGCAGTTATATGAAGCTATATTCCCGTATGGGGATATATTGTTATTTAAAGCAGTTCATTTATTAGAAATATATCCAGAAACATCCACACACCATTAGCCGTATGTAGAAAACTGTTTTCAATGCTTCGTGTGTGACAAAGGATTCCATTTAATCACACTTCTCGTCAGTTTATTAATGTCAGTATTTAATGCATTGTCCTCTAGGGATCAGCTATTTTTAGTAGTTCACGTGCATCACACATTTTTGTTCTAAGCAGCCAATGGAATTCGCTTTAATTAAAGGTAATCTTTCTTTACAATTTTAATGTAAATGCTTCGTTATATATTCATTTCTTTTCTGGACGAATAGGAATTAATGTGATAAGAATTAATACTATGTATTCTTATGATAGGTATTAAAAGAATCCATCTGTTTTCAGGGAACTAGTTCCAAGCTTTCACTGGTGTGCTCATAGAAATACAGGCTTGAGCTGGAATCCAGAAATGGCCAGGTCACTCTATTTACGTAGTTGGAATTCTGCAGCAATATTTGGTTCCCATATGATTCGCGGATGTTCCAGCAGGGATATGGTATAAAATAATACTATTATATTGGGCAGGGTTTCATGTTGTCAACATGTTTGCATTTAATTACTAAATTATGCATTTCTTAATCTATATATACTATCCGAGTGTGTATTATGCAGAGCGAGTTTTCAATCGTCCTTCTATTACATATTTATATGTAATAGTTTTTCTTGTTTACATTTGTCAATTCTAATGATGTTCCTTATCGTATGACATGTCCTAGAGTGTATCAAAAATAGTTCTTGTCGGCGACTATTAAGAAACCATGGTTATTCTGACCGCTCGTGTTCTCGATAGGCCCATATTCTCGAGGTGAACTGTTATTTGGACGCAGTATTGCTCGGTGTTGTACAGACGGCGGACAGCTGGCGATGTTCTTATCCGGATCCTTCGTGGAGACGGCGGAATACGGCTTCCCCTGATGCGGTACGGACGAAGGCGCATGCGAAATAACCGGAATCGTTCTTGCTACTGTGAGCTGAGAAATGGTGAAGCATGTGGACCTAATAGGATCATTTACAGAAAGAAACACTTCACAGGATTTGTCACCCTGGATAGAGAGAGTAAGACACTTTAATATGTCTACCAGACCCACAACCGACGTAAGACGCCATAGTATGTATACCAGACCCACAAACGACGTAAGACGCCATAGTATGTATACCAGACACACAACCGACGTAAGACACCATAGTATGTATACCAGACCCACAACCGACGTAAGACGCCATAGTATGTATACCAGACCCACAACCGACGTAAGACGCCATAGTATGTATACCAGACCCACAACCGACGTAAGACGCCATAGTATATATACCAGATCCACAACCGACGTAAGACGCCATAGTATGTATACCAGACCCACAACCGACGTAAGACGCCATAGTATGTATACCAGACCCACAACCGACGTAAGACGCCATAGTATGTATACCAGACCCACAACCGACGTAAGACGCCAACAATGCTTAGAGAATCCCGATGCCAACATGACTCTGCGACATTAAACAAAACCACATTGATTGATACACAGACGGGTCAGCAGTCCAGTGTAAAACACGTTGGGCTGATAATCCAGTGTTCGCAGGTTCGATCCCCAGTCTGACCATAATAATATTAATTCAGATGGGACTTCAAACAGAGGACTCGCTGTCGGTGCTTTACATGCTTTATTAGAACGGCCTAGGATATGTGTCCTAGCACATGTGGCCTATCACATATGGCCTAGCATATATGACCTAGCACGGCCTAGTACCTGGGACCTAGCACGGCCTAACACCTGTGGCGTAGTACAGCCTAGCCACCATTGCCTAGTATTCTGATGAAATACATGTAGGTTATAATTACGGATACACTTCCTTCATTGAGCATCAACTACAGACATATATAATCAAATGGTTCAATCAAGTCCAATTCACCCGACTTTTCTTCGACCGGAAAATAAAATGATATATTGAACAATTTGTACCATGTTGAAGGAATAGCTATACTAGCTTCAACATACAAATGTGTCATTGTTATCGCACATATTTCTTCTTCAGCTAGAGAACTATTCAATAAAAGTAGAACACTGTACAGTGTGTAAACATTTGTACAAAACATTTATCATTTTCAATTACATGCAATGTTACTCATGATGTTAAAGTTAAAATGCTCTTGACAGTATGATTAATTGTTCTTGCAATTACTTAGACGTTAGGAACTTAGAGACACATATGTACCGTGGGGTATTGCATAAATCACTGATTCGTCGAGAAACTTACACTCAGCAATTTCGCGAGTAAGCTGGAAACAAAAACGTCTACATACGTAGATTGATAGTGTAGTGTGATGTAGAGTAGTGTAGTGTAGTGTAGTGCATAGTGATGTAGCTTTATGGTGTAGTGTTGCGTAGCGTAGGCGTAGCGTAGTGTAGTGTAGTGTAGTGTAGTGTAGCGCAATACAGTGCAGTGTAGTGTAGAGTAGAGTAGTGTAGTGTAGCGCAGTACAGTGTAGTGTAGAGTAGAGTAGTGTAGTGTAGTGTTGCGCAGTACAGTGTAGTGTAGTGTAGTGTAGCGTAGCGCAATACAGTGCAGTGTAGTGTAGAGTAGATTAGTGTAGTGTAGAGTAGAGTAGAGTAGTGTAGTGTAGTGTTGCGTAGTACAGTGTAGTGTAGAGTAGAGTAGTGTAGCGCAGTACAGTGCAGTGTAGTTTAGCGCAGTACAGTGTAGAGTAGTGTAGTGTTGCGCAGTACAGTGTAGTGTAGAGTAGAGTAGTGTAGTGTAGCGCAGTACAGTGTAGTGTAGAGTAGAGTAGTGTAGCGCAGTACAGTGCAGTGTAGTGCAGTACAGTGTAGTGTAGAGTAGAGTAGTGTAGTGTAGTGTTGCGCAGTACAGTGCAGTGTAGTGTAGTGTAGCGTAGCGCAGTGTAGAGTAGATTAGCACAGTGCAGTGTAGTGCAGTGTAGTGTAAAGTAGAGTAGTGTGCTTTAGTTTAAACAATATTTTATTTCAATGAATATACATAGTATAATGATCACAGTAAGAAAATACATGTAGGATTGAGTGTGCTTTAGTGTAGTAGGGTATAGTGTAGCGTAGCGTAGCGTAGTGTAGTGTAGAGTAGTGTAGAGTAGAGTAGTGTAGTGTAGCGTAGTGTAGAGTAGTGTAGTGTAGAGTAGAGTAGTGTAGTGTAGTGTAGCGTAGCGTAGTGTAGTGTAGAGTAGTGTAGTGTAGTGTAGTGTAGTGTAGTGTAGCGTAGTGTAGTGTAGCGTAGTGTAGTGTAGAGTAGTGTAGTGTAGTGTAGCGTAGTGTAGAGTAGTGTAGCGTAGCGTAGTGTAGCGTAGCGTAGTGTAGAGTAGTGTAGTGTAGTGTAGTGTAGTGTAGCGTAGTGTAGAGTAGTGTAGCGTAGCGTAGTTTAGCGTAGTGTAGTGTAGAGTAGTGTAGTGTATTGTAGTGTATCATAGTGTAGTGTAGTGTAGTGTAGAGTAGTGTAGTTTAGTACAGTGTAGTGTAGTGTACCATATTGAAGTGTAGTGTACTATAGTGAAGTTTAGTGTACCATATTGAAGTGTAGTGTAGTGTGGTGTGGTGTGATGTGGTGTGGTGTGGTGTGATGTGGTGTGGTGTGGTGTAGTGGTGGTGTAGTGGTGGTGTAGTGTGGTGTGATGTGGTGTGGTAGTGTGGTGTGGTGTGTTGTGGAGTGGTGGTGTGGTGGTGTGGTATTGTGGTGTGGGGGAGTGTAGCATAGCGTAGCATAGTAGCAACCGATTGCATACTGATACTATAGTTGGCATTGATTCATTCTAACGAACGCCGCAAATGCAATGAGAGACAGCTCTAATTTTCAATTACCTCCCTAGTTAGAATCCTTTGTTTTTACTGTTGTGCCCTAACCAGATGTTGCGGTATAATAAATGTGATTTTCTCAGAAACGTGTTAATTAAGTGATAACATTATTTTACAAATAAGTACCCATTACATATAGTGTACGAGATCTGTTGAGATATAGTAATTTAATAATCATATGAAACGATAGTGTTGCATGTTGTGCAAAGGTAGGTAACAACGATAAAAACAGAGGAAACACTTAATATACCTATCTACTTTTAGGGAGTATTCAGGGCAGTAACTGACCGATGTCTCTCATTGGGGTCTGAATTGGAAAATGACAGACATGTAGATTTTCAGACGGCGAGAGACCATAACATGATTCGTTGGAGTTTGTTCTGTTCCAAGGTACTGACGATTGTATCGGCAGTGTACAGATCACAATATCGAATATTCAAAGTATTCAAATCTAGCTATCAAATACTAGGGTTCATGAATATGTAGAACAAACTATATAATCTGCACTTATCTGCACTTATCTGCACATATCTGCACTTATCTGCACATATCTGCACTTATCTGCACTTATCTGCACATATCTGCACTTATATGCACTTATCTGCACATATCTGCACTTATCTGCACTTATCTGCACATATCTGCACTTATCTGCACTTATCTGCACATATCTGCACTTATCTGTACTTATCTGTTTTCAACTTTGTATTTGTGTTACTGGCATTATAGAAGAACCTCAACATATGATAATTATATTTTCTTGGCTGAAGTCGTATTTTAGACGACTTTACTAATGCCTACATTGCATTAAAGCGACACAGCATAGCAAAAACCTGTTACTACAAATTCTTCCAAAATAATTCGAACACTAACTTTCAATCAATTAACAGACATTATTTGGGGTCTACAAATTCTCAAAAGTGAAAGTAGATTTCATATAACGGTCAGCCACGCTCCTTAATTGGCGTTTGTTTATTATTGGAGTGTATACTAAACGTGTTATGCTGTCGGTTAATGATACTTTAAAACAGATTAGTCTGAAACATAAATATGCAAAGGTAGAAACCTGAGATATAACGGTAAATCTGTACCATAAATATTGTTATTACGCATGTATGTTGATCATATTTACATTATGTTGTTATGTCAATAAACGTCGTATTACTGGTCCAACGTGATATGTGAAATATGTATATAAACAAATAACCAATAAAATAAACACGATATAGGTGATCCAGGTAGTTGGTATCGACCAGGTATAATGAGATCCAATCACTTAGTCAAAATAAAAGCGTGTTTCACTATATCTTAATGTAATGGTATCGTCCTCAATATCACGTTGCATTTATGCTTCAATTCTATGTCAATTATTATGGTGTAAATTACACCATATAATAGGAAGTTACATTCTGTAGAAATTTGCGTTTGTTCATCATGTAGTATCGCTTTAAGATTAGTATTATGATAGCACTGTAAAACATCCTGATTGAAATTATCAGTACAGATATTCAATAAACAGCTATCAACTAAATGTATTGTTTATGGTACACTAACAATATTGCTATCAACTAAATGTATTGTTTATGGTACACTAACAATATTGCTATCAACTAAATGTATTGTTTATGGTACACTAACAATATTGCTATCAACTAAATGTATTGTTTATGGTACACTAACAATATTGCTATCAACTAAATGCATTGTTTATGGTACACTAACAATATTGCTATCAACTAAATGTATTGTTTATGGTACACTAACAATATTGCTATCAACTAAATGCATTGTTTATGGTACACTAACAATATTGCTATCAACTAAATGCATTGTTTATGGTACACTAACAATATTGCTATCAACTAAATGTATTGTTTATGGTACACTAACAATATTGCTATCAACTAAATGCATTGTTTATGGTACACTAACAATATTGCTATCAACTAAATGCATTGTTTATGGTACACGAACAATATTGCTATCAACTAAATGTATTGTTTATGGTACACGAACAATATTGCTATCAACTAAATGCATTGTTTATGGTACACTAACAATATTGTTATCAACTAAATGCATTGTTTATGGTACACTAACAAGATTGTTATCGAGTATTTTGCTTTCAGTTTCAGGTCCCAAAGAGGGTAACCTCATTTATTTTCTGCGTCAATAACTAGTGGTGCTCGGAAAGCCAACTCCTAGTAGCAATTTTTTTCAATTGATAAATAATATCTAATATTTAATATAATATATACATAAAAGCAATGCATGCTATATACATTTTTCAATACAACCTACATCCGTTATGTCGAATTCCGTCGGACAGAACAAAATACTTCGACATAACCGAAGTTTGACTTAACGAAATTCGATATAAACAGAGCCAGTTATATGTACAAGTATAGTGTCTGAAACGGGACTTGATATAACGGGGTAATTCGACATAACCGACTTTGACATAATGGATGTAGACTGCATCTAGATGATGCATGTGCACATTATTCCAATTCTTATTTATACGAGTATTACTTATATTATTTGTACTTATTTATACGAGTATTACTTATATTATTTGTACTTATTTATACGAGTATTACTTATATTATTTGTACTTATTTATACGAGTATTACTTATATTATTTGTACTTATTTATACGAGTATTACTTATATTATTTGTACTTATTTATACGAGTATTACTTATATTATTTGTACTTATTTATACGAGTATTACTTATATTATTTGTACTTATTTATACGAGTATTACTTATATTATTTGTACTTATTTATACGAGTAATACTTATATTATTTGTACTTATTTATACGAGTATTACTTATATTATTTGTACTTATTTATACGAGTATTACTTATATTATTTGTACTTATTTATACCAAAGTAACACATGGATACCCCTTTGAGGTTGTGTGAAGAAAGGAAAAAGACAGCATTTACCTAGGCAACAGCAGAAAATGTACACAAGAAAGTAAGATAGAAAGAAAGAACAAATGATTGCATACCAGACAATTTATAGTAAGAAATAAAAGACGAGGCAATATGTGTAGGCATTTGTGCACTTTCGATAAACCACGATAAGCGATCAGTCTTGTCATGTGGGTGGGCGAATATGGAGTATTGGCCCGGGGGGCTATGAGGGGCCGAACATCCATATTAGACGTTTAAAATCCATATTTAACATTGCTTCTCAAGGAGCATCTTCAAGACTAAAAATACGTACGAGACGACAACGCTCAGGTTAGCCGATGTATGGAATGTGTGTAACTATCCAATGCATTGCTGTATTTGGACGAGCTCCCTCATGTAATTATATAATGGTGTAGTATTATAATGCTGAATTATGTTCTGTTCTGTTCTAATGACAAGATATAGGTGATGTGTATGTAACCTACTCCCGCTTCCGTCGTCGGCGGTTTATTATAAACATATTCTCGTTCTTCTCTTTACAAAGAAGAAACAGCTCAACACTGATCCGACGAGGCCATGTACTTTTATAAGAAGATAAGGATCGTTATGTTTTAACTATGAATGTGCCGGCATTAACTATCAGTTCACAGGTAGAAGAAGCTCAATAAAAATAACAAACTACTAGAGTACGCGATCTACAGGTTAATTGAAGTTAATAGGAACAATAATGTTCAAGTCGAAGTTCTCACGGTACATATAAATCAAATTGATTAATATTAGAAATTATATAGTATTCTAGCAGTAGATATGGAGAGCTGCCAGATGAAACATCAACTTCCATCACAACACATGGACGGTAATGTTCAACTATAGATAAAATAATTTGCTGGAGAATAAAGCAAATCCTACAGGAAGGAAGACGAAGGGGGCATCCTTTGAAATATATATTTAATAGCATTGAATGTATAATTATTTTAAATAGTTTTTTGTTAGTTTGTTAAATCTCTTTATATCTTAGCTATATAATTAAAATAACTCTGTATAACATCGTTAATGTTATAAGTGTATACGTGCAAATAATAACCCTACGTATTAAATTATGCTATATACTGCAATTGGAAATGTTCTCCTCTGTATATTCACGACTATCTGTGTGGTTTTAAAGCGACACTACATCGGTGAAAACGCAAATTTCTACAGAATGTTCCCTATTATAATGTATAATTGTTTTCCGAATATTTACCTCAAAAGCTGAGTATTTCAACTAATAAACATTATTTCGGTAGTACTTGCTCCAGCGCATGGATCAGTAAACGACTCTGTGTGGCAGTTAGGATCCCAACGTGTTCCTTTTATAAACCGGTATTTGTACACGTTGACAAATGGAGAAAAACGTTTATGGTGATGTCATGGTGTTTAACTTCAAACAAAAGTCCCGGAGTTTACAGAACTGCATGTGTTATACGTATGTTTTGTTTTGAACTGAGTATTGCACTGTAACAGTTGGCCGAATGACCATGGAACGAAGAGTGGTGTGCATCGACGAATATGCCCAAACCCGACAATTATCAACTATCACACATATCACTGCTTCTCTAACTTAGCCATCTTACTCAAGTCATTTATATATATTTATCACACGACTTTGCTTGTATTCAGTGTAATACAGCCATTACATATGTTCTTATTTCAACACACGTGTAATAACACAAGGAAGGATTCTGATTGGTCGCAGCATGACTGCATGCGTTTGACACATTTGACATATAGCTTGCAACGTTGCCGTTGAAAAGCAATACAATGTTAAATATGCACTTGCGTCTTGCGGTATATAGGAATGAGGTTTCGAGAGCCATGAAACTAATGTTGTAATTACTTATATCGCAATCGAGCTAAACTGATAGCGTAGTGGTAGCGCGTTCGCTTCAGGTGCGAAAGGCCCGGAGTTCGAGCCCCGCTGGAGCAGTTACGATTGTGCCATTAGGCAAGGCATTTAAATTCCACATTGCCTCTTCTCTCTCCCTCGTGGCGATGGATTCCATCGAGAGTGATTAAGTTGTAAGAACTTGTTTCACAATCGAGGTAATATAAATTTGCATTAACTAAGAGAAACATACGTCTTCTGATTCATAGTAGTATTTTATCGCAAGTTTCTATCTTTGCCATCTTACCTAGACATTGCAATGTCAGAGCAATTACATCTGCAGTAGGTAACCAGGGTTAGTATATTCTGGTATTTTGTAAAGTCCTAGTATTCACTGTACCATCAGGTGGACTATATTAACCATATGGCGGCCATTGTATCCAACACTATTAGAGATCATAATTGTCATTTTTAAATATCATAGTTACGGTCACCACGTTTCATAATCGCAACATTTACTTAGGCGATCTTTCTTTTTTTCATTTAGTGACATAAATGTCCTATTTAAACTACTGTTCATCCTATACATGACATATAGTCGTTATGTAATCATTCATATTTCCAAACGGTAATGGTGGTACGACAGTGAAACGTTTATACGTGTAAAGAATTACTACGACGTTGATATGTATCAATGTTTGGAGAAGTGAAGCATTCGCAATTACGTCCATTAGAGACGTATATCTCCGATTGGTTCGACGGATTCAAGAGACGTATATCTCTGATTGGTTCGACGGATTCAAGAGACGTATATCTCCGATTGGTTCGACGGATTCAAGAGACGTATATCTCCGATTGGTTCGACGAATTCAAGAGACGTATATCTCTGATTGGTTCGACGAATTCAAGAGACACATACCTGCGACTGCTGAGTCGGATTAGAGAGACACATACCTACCATTGCTGAGTCGGATTAGACAGACACATACCTGTAATTGCTGATTCGGATTAGTGAGACACATATCTACGATTGCTGGGTCGGATTAGAGAGACACATATCTACGATTGCTGGGTCGGATTAGAGAGACACATATCTACGATTACTGTGTCGGATTAGAGAGACACATACATACGATTGCTGAGTCGGATTACAGAGACACATACATACGATTGCTGAGTCGGATTAAAGAGACACATACCTACGATTGCTGAGTCGGATTAGAGAGACATATACCTAAGATTGCTGAGTCGGATTAGAGAGACACATACATACGATTGCTGAGTCGGATTAGAGAGACACATACCAAACATTGCTGAGTCGGATTAAGAGACACATATCTACGATTGCTGGGTCGGATTAGAGAGACAAATATCTACGATTGCTGGGTCGGATTAGAGAGACACATATCTACGATTGCTGGGTCGGATTAGAGAGACATATATATACGATTGCTGGGTCAGATTAGAGAGACACATATCTACGATTGCTGGGTCGGATTAGAGAGACACATATCTACGATTGCTGGGTCGGATTAGAGAGACACATATCTACGATTACTGTGTCGGATTAGAGAGACACATACATACGATTGCTGAGTCGGATTAGAGAGACACATACATACGATTGCTGAGTCGGATTAGAGAGACACATACATACGATTGCTGAGTCGGATTAGAGAGACATATACCTAAGATTGCTGAGTCGGATTAGAGACACATACATACGATTGCTGAGTCGGATTAGAGAGACACATACCAAACATTGCTGAGTCGGATTAGGAGACACATATCTACGATTGCTGGGTCGTATTAGAGAGACAAATATCTACGATTGCTGGGTCGGATTAGAGAGACACATATCTACGATTGCTGGGTCGGATTAGAGAGACATATATCTACGATTGCTGGGTCAGATTAGAGAGACACATATCTACGATTGCTGGGTCGGATTAGAGAGACACATATCTACGATTGCTGGGTCGGATTAGAGAGACACATATCTACGATTGCTGTGTCGGATTAGAGAGACACATACATACGATTGCTGAGTCGGATTAGAGAGACACATACCCACGATTGCTGAGTCGGATTAGAGAGACACATACCTACGATTGCTGAATCGGATTAGAGAGACACATACATACGATTGCTGAGTCGGATTAGAGAGACACATACCTAACATTGCTGAGTCGGATTAAGAGACACATATCTACGATTGCTGGGTCGGATTAGAGAGAAATATCTACGATTGCTGGGTCGGATTAGAGAGACATATATCTACGATTGCTGGGTCGGATTAGAGAGACAAATATCTACGATTGCTGGGTCGGATTAGAGAGACACATATCTACGATTGCTGGGTCGGATTAGAGAGACACCTATCTACGATTGCTGGGTCGGATTAGAGAGACATATATCTACGATTGCTGGGTCGGATTAGAGAGACATATATCTACGATTGCTGGGTCGGATTAGAGAGACACATATCTACGATTGCTGGGTCGGATTAGAGAGACACATATCTACGATTACTGTGTCGGATTAGAGAGACACATACATACGATTGCTGAGTCGGATTAGAGAGACACATACATACGATTGCTGAGTCGGATTAGAGAGACACATACCTACGATTGCTGAGTCGGATTAGAGAGACATATACCTAAGATTGCTGAGTCGGATTAGAGACACATACATACGATTGCTGAGTCGGATTAGAGAGACACATACCAAACATTGCTGAGTCGGATTAAGAGACACATATCTACGATTGCTGGGTCGTATTAGAGAGACAAATATCTACGATTGCTGGGTCGGATTAGAGAGACACATATCTACGATTGCTGGGTCGGATTAGAGAGACATATATCTACGATTGCTGGGTCAGATTAGAGAGACACATATCTACGATTGCTGGGTCGGATTAGAGAGACACATATCTACGATTGCTGTGTCGGATTAGAGAGACACATACATACGATTGCTGAGTCGGATTAGAGAGACACATACCCACGATTGCTGAGTCGGATTAGAGAGACACATACCTACGATTGCTGAATCGGATTAGAGAGACACATACATACGATTGCTGAGTCGGATTAGAGAGACACATACCTAACATTGCTGAGTCGGATTAAGAGACACATATCTACGATTGCTGGGTCGGATTAGAGAGAAATATCTACGATTGCTGGGTCGGATTAGAGAGACATATATCTACGATTGCTGGGTCGGATTAGAGAGACAAATATCTACGATTGCTGGGTCGGATTAGAGAGACACATATCTACGATTGCTGGGTCGGATTAGAGAGACACCTATCTACGATTGCTGGGTCGGATTAGAGAGACATATATCTACGATTGCTGGGTCGGATTAGAGAGACATATATCTACGATTGCTGGGTCGGATTAGAGAGACACATATCTACGATTGCTGGGTCGGATTAGAGAGACACATACCAAACATTGCTGAGTCGGATTAAAACACATATCTACGATTGCTGGTCGGATTAGAGAGACAAATATCTACGATTGCTGGGTCGGATTAGAGAGACACATATCTACGATTGCTGGGTCGGATTAGAGAGACATATATATACGATTGCTGGGTCAGATTAGAGAGACACATATCTACGATTGCTGGGTCGGATTAGAGAGACACATATCTACGATTGCTGGGTCGGATTAGAGAGACACATATCTACGATTACTGTGTCGGATTAGAGAGACACATACATACGATTGCTGAGTCGGATTAGAGAGACACATACATACGATTGCTGAGTCGGATTAGAGAGACACATACCTACGATTGCTGAGTCGGATTAGAGAGACATATACCTAAGATTGCTGAGTCGGATTAGAGAGACACATACATACGATTGCTGAGTCGGATTAGAGAGACACATACCAAACATTGCTGAGTCGGATTAAGAGACACATATCTACGATTGCTGGGTCGTATTAGAGAGACAAATATCTACGATTGCTGGGTCGGATTAGAGAGACACATATCTACGATTGCTGGGTCGGATTAGAGAGACATATATCTACGATTGCTGGGTCAGATTAGAGAGACACATATCTACGATTGCTGGGTCGGATTAGAGAGACACATATCTACGATTGCTGGGTCGGATTAGAGAGACACATATCTACGATTGCTGTGTCGGATTAGAGAGACACATACATACGATTGCTGAGTCGGATTAGAGAGACACATACCCACGATTGCTGAGTCGGATTAGAGAGACACATACCTACGATTACTGAATCGGATTAGAGAGACACATACATACGATTGCTGAGTCGGATTAGAGAGACACATACCTAACATTGCTGAGTCGGATTAAGAGACACATATCTACGATTGCTGGGTCGGATTAGAGAGAAATATCTACGATTGCTGGGTCGGATTAGAGAGACACATATCTACGATTGCTGGGTCGGATTAGAGAGACAAATATCTACGATTGCTGGGTCGGATTAGAGAGACACATATCTACGATTGCTGGGTCGGATTAGAGAGACACATATCTACGATTGCTGGGTCGGATTAGAGAGACACATATCTACGATTGCTGGGTCGGATTAGAGAGACATATATCTACGATTGCTGGGTCGGATTAGAGAGGCACATATCTACGATTGCTGGGTCGGATTATAGAGACATATACCTACGATTGTTTCGTCGGATTAGAGAGACATATATCTACGATTGCTGGGTCGGATTATAGAGACACATACCTACGATTGCTGGGTCGGATTAGAGAGACACATACCTACGATTGCTGAATCGGATTAGAGAGACACATACATACGATTGCTGAGTCGGATTAGAGAGACACATACCTAACATTGCTGAGTCGGATTAAGAGACACATATCTACGATTGCTGGGTCGGATTAGAGAGAAATATCTACGATTGCTGGGTCGGATTAGAGAGACATATATCTACGATTGCTGGGTCGGATTAGAGAGACAAATATCTACGATTGCTGGGTCGGATTAGAGAGACACATATCTACGATTGCTGGGTCGGATTAGAGAGACACATATCTACGATTGCTGGGTCGGATTAGAGAGACACATATCTACGATTGCTGGGTCGGATTAGAGAGACATATATCTACGATTGCTGGGTCGGATTAGAGAGGCACATATCTACGATTGCTGGGTCGGATTATAGAGACAAATATCTACGATTGCTGGGTCGGATTAGAGAGACACATATCTACGATTGCTGGGTCGGATTAGAGAGACACATACCAACGATTGCTGATCGGATTAGAGAGAAACACATATCTACGATTGCTGGGTCGGATTAGAGAGACAAATATCTACGATTGCTGGGTCGGATTAGAGAGACACATATCTACGATTGCTGGTCGGATTAGAGAGACATATACCTAAGATTGCTGAGTCGGATTAGAGAGACACATACATACGATTGCTGAGTCGGATTAGAGAGACACATACCAAACATTGCTGAGTCGGATTAAGAGACACATATCTACGATTGCTGGGTCGTATTAGAGAGACAAATATCTACGATTGCTGGGTCGGATTAGAGAGACACATATCTACGATTGCTGGGTCGGATTAGAGAGACATATATCTACGATTGCTGGGTCAGATTAGAGAGACACATATCTACGATTGCTGGGTCGGATTAGAGAGACACATATCTACGATTGCTGGGTCGGATTAGAGAGACACATATCTACGATTGCTGTGTCGGATTAGAGAGACACATACATACGATTGCTGAGTCGGATTAGAGAGACACATACCCACGATTGCTGAGTCGGATTAGAGAGACACATACCTACGATTGCTGAATCGGATTAGAGAGACACATACATACGATTGCTGAGTCGGATTAGAGAGACACATACCTAACATTGCTGAGTCGGATTAAGAGACACATATCTACGATTGCTGGGTCGGATTAGAGAGAAATATCTACGATTGCTGGGTCGGATTAGAGAGACACATATCTACGATTGCTGGGTCGGATTAGAGAGACAAATATCTACGATTGCTGGGTCGGATTAGAGAGACACATATCTACGATTGCTGGGTCGGATTAGAGAGACACATATCTACGATTGCTGGGTCGGATTAGAGAGACACATACCTACGATTGCTGGGTCGGATTATAGAGACACATACCTACGATTGCTGGGTCGGATTAGAGAGACACATATCTACGATTGCTGGGTCGGATTATAGAGACATATACCTACGATTGTTTCGTCGGATTAGAGAGACACATATCTACGATTGCTGGGTCGGATTAGAGAGACACATATCTACGATTGCTGGCTCGGATTAGAGAGACACATATCTACGATTGCTGGCTCGGATTAGAGAGACACATATCTACGATTGCTGGGTCGGATTATAGAGACATATACCTACGATTGTTTCGTCGGATTAGAGAGACTTAAACTTGCGATTGTTTCATCGGATTAGAGAGACACATACATACGATATTTCGTCGGATTAGAGAGAAACTTACCTGCGATTGTTTCGTCGGATAGAGCAATTGTTTGATCCTGGTTCTGAAATGATAAAACCCAATATGTTAGCGTTATCAGACAAAGTAAATAGAACTAGAGTAGCTTTCTATGTTCGCTTGCAATGTGGGCAATTGCATTTCCCGTGAGTGAATTATAAATTAAATGAATGTTCACTTTAGGTATATTGCCCAAATCATTCGGAACTACTTGTAGCATAGTTTAATCAAATTAATATTCAACTCTCTTTCTGGAATGGATCATTAATTTGGTATATAATCTGCCTGTAAGATGTAATGGCTGTTTGGGATATA
This sequence comes from Archivesica marissinica, assembly GCA_014843695.1. Lineage (NCBI taxonomy): Eukaryota > Metazoa > Mollusca > Bivalvia > Venerida > Vesicomyidae > Archivesica > Archivesica marissinica. Next base: position 39,320,764 of record CM026390.1, on the reverse strand, counting down.
CTTAGATCTATGGTACTTCATCACTGGTGGATGGTGCTTATCTTCTGTTTATATTATGCTTCAAATCCTGCTGCTTGTTTGTAGAGATTTCAATTACAACTCACTGTTTGGTATTCAAATAACCTCCAAAATCCACGTGTATGCTTCATAGTAGTGTGTTCGTCCATTACAGTTCCAAACATATTTGTTTCGGACCAATGTGCAACGTATGTGTGTCTTTTACGTTTATGTATCGTCGCTACAGGTTGCCCATATGAGCGACGCCTCATGAAGAGATTAGTCATTTTAGATTGTGGGTGATAGTGCAATGATACAGACAGAGACCCATTCCAGAATCTCCTCTCTCTCTCTCTCTGGTTCTTTTACATGCACGGTGTAAAGTACCGACACGAGACCTCGGTTTAACGTCCCATCTGAAAGACTGTTAATTGTATTAGGGTCAGACGGGGAATCGAACCTGCGATCCCTGGATTACCAGTCCAGCGTGTTACAACTGGACTACAGATCCGCCTGTGTGCAACATATTGGAGATAACCCACTTGATATACTTTGATATTCTATAAAATGCATGTGTGCTTCATGCTAATCTTTGAATGAATCTGGTACACATAATCCAAAAAATATGTAGAGGTACTTTTATGAGGTATCAACAAATGGAAACTTCGACTGCACGCATATGTCTTGTCTTTGCAGTACTGCTTTACTCACATGTTAGCGACTTGTTTCCACTCACATGTCCTGTGTGTGTGGTGTGGATGGTACATTTACTCACATGTCCTGTGTGTGGTGTGGATGGTACAGTTACTCACATGTCCTGTGTGTGTGGTGTGGATGATACAGTTACTCACATGTCCTGTGTGTGGTGTGTGGATGATACAGTTACTCACATGTCCTGTGTGTGTGTGTGTGTGTGTGGTGTGTGGATGATTACAGTTACTCACATGTCCTGTGTGTGTGTGTGTGTGTGGATGATACAGTTACTCACATGTCCTGTGTGTGTGTGTGTGGTGGGATGATACAGTTACTCACATGTCCTGTGTGTGTGTGTGGTGTGGATGATACAGTTACTCACATGTCCTGTGTGTGTGGTGTGGATGATACAGTTACTCACATGTCCTGTGTGTGTGGTGTGTGGTACAGTTACTCACATGTCCTGTGTGTGTGGTGTGGATGGTACAGTTACTCACATGTCCTGTGTGTGTGGGTGTGGATGGTACAGTTACTCACATGTCCTGTGTGTGTGTGTGTGGTGTGGATGATACAGTTACTCACATGTCCTGTGTGTGGTGTGGATGGTACAGTTACTCATGTCCTGTGTGTGTGTGTGTGTGTGGTGGTGTGTGGATGGTACAGTTACTCACATGTCCTGTGTGTGGTGTGGATGTACAGTTACTCACATGTCCTGTGTGTGGTGTGGATGGTACAGTTACTCATGTCCTGTGTGTGTGGTGTGGATGGTACAGTTACTCACATGTCCTGTGTGTGTGTGTGTGGTGTGGATGGTACAGTTACTCACATGTCCTGTGTGTGGTGTGGATGGTACAGTTACTCACATGTCCTGTGTGTGGTGTGGATGGTACAGTTACTCACATGTCCTGTGTGTGGTGTGTGGATGGTACAGTTACTCACATGTCCTGTGTGTGGTGTGTGGTGTGGATGATACAGTTACTCACATGTCCTGTGTGTGTGTGTGTGGATGATACAGTTACTCACATGTCCTGTGTGTGGTTGTGTGGTGTGGATGGTACAGTTACTCACATGTCCTGTGTGTGTGTGTGGTGTGGATGATACAGTTACTCACATGTCCTGTGTGTGTGTGTGTGGATGATACAGTTACTCACAGTCCTGTGTGTGTGTGGTGTGTGTGTGTGGTGTGGATGATACAGTTACTCACATGTCCTGTGTGTGTGTGTGTGTGTGTGTGGTGTGGATGGTACAGTTACTCACATGTCCTGTGTGTGTGGTGTGGATGGTACAGTTACTCACATGTCTGTGTGTGTGTGTGTGGTGTGGATGGTACAGTTACTCACATGTCTGTGTGTGTGGTGTGGATGGTACAGTTACTCACATGTCCTGTGTGTGGTGTGTGGATGATACAGTTATTCACATGTCCTGTGTGTGTGTGTGTGTGTGGTGTGGATGATACAGTTACTCACATGTCCTGTGTGTGTTGTGTGGTGTGGATGATACAGTTACTCACATGTCCTGTGTGTGTGTGTGTGGTGTGGATGATACAGTTACTCACATGTCCTGTGTGTGTGTGTGGTGTGGATGATACAGTTACTCACATGTCCTGTGTGTGTGGTGTGGATGATACAGTTACTCACATGTCCTGTGTGTGTGGTGTGGATGATACAGTTACTCACATGTCCTGTGTGTGTGGTGTGGATGGTACAGTTACTCACATGTCCTGTGTGTGTGGTGTGGATGATACAGTTACTCACATGTCCTGTGTGTGTGGTGTGGATGGTACAGTTACTCACATGTCCTGTGTGTGTGGTGTGGATGGTACAGTTACTCACATGTCGTGTGTGTGTGTGTGTGTGTGTGTGTGTGGATGATACAGTTACTCACATGTCCTGTGTGTGTGTGTGTGTGTGTGTGTGGTGTGGATGGTACAGTTACTCACATGTCCTGTGTGTGTGTGTGTGTGTGTGTGTGGTGTGGATGGTACAGTTACTCACATGTCCTGTGTGTGTGTGGTGTGTGGATGATACAGTTACTCACATGTCCTGTGTGTGTGTGTGTGTGTGTGGTGTGGATGGTACAGTTACTCACATGTCCTGTGTGTGTGGTGTGGATGGTACAGTTACTCACATGTCCTGTGTGTGTGGTGTGGATGATACAGTTACTACTGCCGTTTAGCGTGATCATATTGTATTTGCTCTTGGCATCAATACTAAACACTATGATACAAATCTAGACACAGTGTGTTGGACAAGAAGATGTAACAGCCTGGGTCAAAGTGCTTCTCGTGCAGTAAGAAAAGCACATAATTGACTGGCAAATAATTTGCAAAATGCTATACAGTACCGAAGCCAGGGGAAAATTTTAACCGAGGTAATCTAGGGGGTCCCGGGGCATGTTCCCCTTTACAATTGTTGGGATATAGAAGCGATTTCCTGCGTTTTCTGATTTAATGAGTTTAGACGTATACTTATGTACTGACCTTTCAGCTCTCTAGCAGTCAACATTTTATACAGCAAAGGGATATATTTTGCATTTTATTTATTTAAATTTTTCATTTATATATTGCTTGCTTTGGAAATTTTAACCGAGGCAACTTCCTCGGTGTGCCTCAGTGTGACTTCATACCTGCTATATAATTAACACTTTAAAATATTAAGATTATATTCAAGAAGACAGATATAGTAATAACGGAGATAGTTTTGCCAGATGTCACAGACAAAAGGCTCAGATAGGAGGACGAATGCAGAGGGTATTTACTCTATCACACATCACACGTTAATTATTCTTCAAAACGTCTAATGTCTTTGATATCATTTTGAACACCCATCTGCTCCTTTTCATTCCGTAGCACATCAAATGAATTATGTGTTCACACTGAGTTGTAGCACATTTTTCTATGACTCGCAATGTTCTGTTCGTTAAAGATATGACACCTGGAGAAGTGTGTGTCTTACGTTTATTATCGTCGCTACTGGTTGCCCATAGGAGCGACGCCTCCTGAAGAGATTAGTCATTTTAGATTTTTGGAGGATAGTGCAATGATACAGACAGAGACCCATTCCAGAGTCTCCTCTGGTTCTTTTACGTGCACGGCGTACAGCACAACATAGAATAAAAAAATACCTTATATTTGTACACGATCTGCGCAATATACATTATCATAATTAATTACACATGCTAAAATCCCTGGTTTATTCCGGCATTAAATATGAGTTAACCAATAACAAATAGCTGTTTGAATATGTCACAGCAAAATAAAAGAAAAATATAATTAATAAAATGACATGTAAATAACCAACTACTATATGATTTTTCAGAATCAGTTTACAACGAAATTGATATCGAGGAACTGACACTGGACTACGCCAAAGTAGACGAGAAGACGTTCAATAGTTCGACATTAGCCGTAATGCATATAGATGACTCTCCGGTTGTACCGAGGAGGTCCGATACAACTGCCTGCATGGCTGAACATCAGGAAACTGATTATGATTTAGCTGATGATATAGATACACTGCAAGTTGTCAGAAGACGAGAAGATGACACTGACGACGTACAATATGCAAAAGTTGTTAAGCATGACAGACACGTCCGGATATCATAAGGCGTACCACTTTGGTATGATAGATTACATATTAAGCATGTTCTAAATAAACAAACTAGTTATTATATACAAGTCAATATATGTTCGTCCCATTTGCCAAACAGTAATTAGTCTAATTACCATACTGTAAGTAAAACCAAATACGCCAAATGAGCTTTATGACTTAATACATATTTTATGACAAGGACTCACTCTTAATTCATTTGAAATTAATATGAAGTGCAGCTTGTTACCCTTTGCTGTTTCGTCTCGTTTATATTCATAATCGAAGCACACGTATATTCTGAAATATTGGTATACTCACGGAGGGTTACAGCGGACACACAGTGAAGATAGGTTGTTAACCGGGATGCATCATATTATTGTAATAACTAAAGCACAAACCCTACCTCACACCAGCCTAAATGTTATTCAGTACAAAACGTGTTTTTATTAAAAATTGCGACATTACGTTGAAGTCATATATGAGTGCCCTGTCCAGAATGACGAAATCACACTGGTAATTGAGTGCCCCGTCCAGAATGACGGAATCACACTGGTATGTGAGTGCCCCGGCCAGAATGACGAAATCACACTGGTATGTGAGTGCCCCGTCCAGAATGACGGAATCACACTGTTATGTGAGTGCCCCGGCCAGAATGACGGAATCACACTGTTATGTGAGTGCCCCGTCCAGAATGACGAACTCACACTGGTATGCGAGTGCCCCGTCCAGAATGACGGAATTACACTGGTATGTGAGTGCCCCGGCCAGAATGACGGAATCACACTGTTATGTGAGTGCCCCGGCCAGAATGACGGAATCACACTGTTATGTGAGTGCCCCGTCCAGAATGACGAAATCACACTGGTATGTGAGTGCCCCGTCCAGAATGACGAAATCACACTGGTATGTGAGTGCCCCGTCCAGAATGACGAAATCACACTGGTATGTGAGTGCCCAGAATGACGAAATCACACTGGTATGTGAGTGCCCCGTCCAGAATAACGAAATCACACTGTTATGTGAGTGCCCAGAATGACGAAATCACACTGGTATGTGAGTTCCCCGTCCAGATTGACGAAATCACACTGGTATGTGAGTGCCCCGTCCAGAATGACGAAATCACACCGGTATGTGAGTGCCCCGTCCAGAATGACGAAATCACACTGGTATGTGAGTGCCCAGAATGACGAAATCACATTGGTATGTGAATGCCCCGTCCAGAATGACGAAATCACACTGGTATGTGAGTGCCCAGAATGACGAAATCATACTGGTATGTGAGTGCCCAGAATGACGAAATCACACTGGTATGTGAGTGCCCAGAATGACGAAATCACACTGGTATGTGAGTGCCCAGAATGACGAAATCACACTGGTAATTGAGTGCCCCGTCCAGAATGACGAAATCACACTGGTATGTGAGTGCCCCGTCCAGAATGACGAAATCACACTGGTATGTGAGTGCCCAGAATGACGAAATCACACTGGTATGTGAGTGCCCAGAATGACGAAATCACACTGGTAATTGAGTGCCCCGTCCAGAATGACGAAATCACACTGGTATGTGAGTGCCCCGTCCAGAATAACGAAATCACACTGGTATGTGAGTGCCCAGAATGACGAAATCACACTGGTATGTGAGTTCCCCGTCCAGATTGACGAAATCACACTGGTATGTGAGTGCCCCGTCCAGAATGACGAAATCACACTGGTATGTGAGTGCCCCGTCCAGAATGACGAAATCACACTGGTATGTGAGTGCATTAACTTCAATGCTATGATATGTTATGGAGAAACATAGTTATAGTGAAGCTGAACGAAATAGCAAATGTCATTCAAGTACATTACAAATGTGCTACGCTGGGTTTCTAATTACGCACTTGAGTAATACGGCATTTCTAACGATACAGTAAAAGACAATATTGGGTTTTCGATTACCTCCCTTGACAGATAAAGTCCGATTTATTCCGAACTATGTAGTGGTCCTTTTAGTTGACAGCCTTTGTTTGTATTGGTGTTCCCTAACCATATGTTGCGGTATAATAAATGTGATTTTATCAAAAGCATGTTAATTAATTTATAATCAGTTTCTACAGTATGCATTGAATATGTTGTATGATATCTGTCCAGATTTAGTAATTTAATAATTATCAGATAAGAAAACTAATGAAAACAGATAGCATGTGGTGCAAAGGAAACAACGATAAAAACAGAGGAAGCCAATGAGAGACATCTAATTTTCTATTACCTCCCTTGGCAGATAAAGTCTGAGTTAGTCCAAAATGTGAATAGGTCCTTTCAGTTAGAATCCTTTGTCTTTACTGTTATTCCCTAACCAGATGTTGCGGTATGATAATTATGATTTTTATCATAACCGTGTTAATTAACTGATTGCATTGTTTTACAAATAAGTACCCATGAGATCTGTCGAGGTATAGTAATTTAAAAGTCATATAAAGCGATACTGGAATAAAATTGCTAGCATGTTGTGCAAAGGAAACAACGATAAAAACACATACTAGGACATATCCACTTTTAGGGAGTATTCAGGGGCAGTAACTGACCGATGTCTCTCATTAAGAGGATCTATCTACTTTCATGAGTATTCAGGGGCAGTAACTGACCGATGTCTCTCATTAAGAGGATCAATCTACTTTCATGAGTATTCAGGGGCAGTAACTGTGACAGTAATGTCTCTCAGTGATTACAACCTCTTCTGAACATGAATATGAGTTGACTAAGGTCACCCACATCAGCGGGTAAGTCGTGATAGCGCAGTGGTAGAGCGTTAGCTTCAGGTGCGAAATGACCGAATGTCGAGCCCCACTGGAGTCGTTAGGAGTGTCCCCTTTGGCAAGGCATTTAAATTCCACATTGCCTCCCCTCTCTCTCTCTCTCTCTCTCTCTCTCCTCTCTCTTTCTCTCTCTCTCTTTCTCTCTCCCTCGTGGCGATGTAAGAACTTGTTCGAGCTAAAATTATTTTTTATAAACTATAGACTAAAATACTGATGTCGATAGTGATATTGAACTAAATTGCAATTGATTAGAAGTTTATTTGAATACTTATATTCATATAAGAATACGTACACACACTCGGAACAAATTGAAAACAAGTTTCCCCGCCACCTTCCCAGCAAGCAAATATATTGAATTGTACCATATGCATTAATTACCCGTTAGCACATCCCCACATACATAAACAAAAAACAAACTATAACTACGGCTATTGACTAGGATTTACTACTGGAGAATATCCGATATAAATACAGGGTATACCATCCTCTCCTCATAAAACATAAACATAAAGAAATATTAGTTCTGTTCTACACACAAACTGCCACGATGAAGTGATAATATTATGATCATGTTATGCCATGTAATGTTCATTGTCTGTCTGCCCGTCCTTGCGCCCAAGTCCGTCCGTTCATTCGTATGTCTGTCCATCTGTCATATTGACCGATGCGAACAAAACACTAATGCAGGAAGATAGTATGAAGAAAGTCTACCATTAGGAGATGATTAATACCCACAGTAGAAAAGTATCTCGCACGGAATAAAACTACACGGTATTGTTCCCACTTATATAAAATTAGGTAAAAACGGGTGTGGGAATAAGAGGATTTGTGTTGAAGTGTGTTTAAGAGTGTTTAAGATCAAATACAATCAAACGGACGGACAGACACGCAGACAGACAGCAACTATATATATACATACCATGAACCTGTAACCACCACCAACAAGACTTTTGTTGCGGACAAACTCAATTTGAACTTGTGCATTCGCCAACAATTTGGAATGGTCATTTACCTATGAAGTGGGAATAAGAGTACTACTGGTCAACAGCAAGTGGGAATAAAAGGATTAAACCAACTACACATATATATTATAGCACACATGTGAGAAAATGAAATAACATCACATATTCTAAACCAACGATTTCAGATGAATGCAATATCAACCCACAAACCCACACGTGAGCACATTACACCCACAATGAGTAAAACTATGAGTACAACATAATATAGGTCTGTGAAGTTGGCTTGTAGATGGTAGTTGGTTATTCAGATGTTTATTGGCGAATACACAGCCAGGTGTTTATTCAAATGTTTATTCAGATGTTAATTCGCGAATACATACCTAGATGGTTATTGAGATGTTTAATGGCGAATACACAGCCAGCTATGTATTCAGATGTTTATTGAGATGTGTATTGGCGAATACACAGCCAGGTGTTTATTCAAATGTTTATTCAGATGTTAATTCGCCAATACATACCTAGATGTTTATTGAGATGATTATTGGCGAATACACAGCCAGCTATGTATTCAGATGTTTATTGAGATGTGTATTGGCGAATATTCAGCTGTGTATTCAGATGTTTATTGAGATGTGTATTGGCGAATACAAAGCCAGGTGTTTATTCAGATGTTTATTCAAAAGTGTATTTGCGTGAAATTCACTCAACTCAATAAACATCTACAGCTGGCTGTGTATTCGCCAATAAACATCTCAATAAACATATAGGTATGTATTCGCGAATTAACATCTGAATAAACATCTGAGTAAACATCTGGCTGTGTATTCGCCAATAAACAACTCAATAAACATCTGAATACACACCTGGCTGTGTATTTGCCAATAAACATCTCAATAAACATTTACGCATGTATTCGCGAATTAACATCTGAATAAACATCTGAATAAACACCTGGCTGTGTATTCGCCAATTAACATCTCAATAAACATCTGAATACACAGCTGGCTGTGTATTCGCCAATAAACATCTCAATAAGCATCTAGGTATGTATTCGCGAATTAACATCTGAATAAACATTTGAATAAACACCTGGCTGTGTATTCGCCAATAAACATCTAGGTATGTATTCGCGAATTAACATCTGAATAAACATCTGAATAAACACCTGGCTGTGTATTCGCCAATAAACATCTCAATAAACATCTGAATACACAGCTGGCTGTGTATTCGCCAATAAACATCTCAATAAGCATCTAGGTATGTATTCGCGAATAAACATCTGAATAAACATTTGAATAAACACCTGGCTGTGTATTCGCCAATTAACATCTCAATACACATCTGAATACACAGCTGGCTGTGTATTCGCCAATAAACATCTCAATAAACATCTAGGTATGTATTCGCGAATTAACATCTGAATAAACATCTGAATAAACACCTGGCTGTGTATTCGCCTATAAACATCTCAATAAACATCTGAATACACACCTTGCTGTGTATTCGCCAATAAACATCTAGGTATGTATTCGCGAATGAACATCTGAATAAACATTTGAATAAACACCTGGCTGCGTATTCGCCAATACACATCTCAATAAACATCTGAATACATAGCTGGCTGTGTATTCGCCAATAAACATCTAAATAACCATCTAGGTATGTATTCGCGAATTAACATCTGAATAAACATCTGAATAAACATCTGGCTGTGTATTCGCCAATAAACACCTCAATAAACATCTAGGTATGTATTCAGGAATAAACATCTGTATAAACATTTGAATAAACACCTGGCTGTGTATTCGCCAATACACATCTGAATAAACATCTGAATACATAGCTGGCTGTGTATTCGCCAATAAACATCTCAATGAACATCTAGGTATGTATTCGCGAATTAACATCTGAATAAACATCTGAATAAACACCTGGCTGTGTATTCGCCAATTAATATCTCAATAAACATCTGAATACATACCTGGCTGTGTATTCGCCAATAAACATCTCAATAAACATCTAGGTATGTATTCGCGAATTAACACCTGAATAAACATCTGAATAAACACCTGGCTTGTATTCGCCAATTAACATCTCAATAAACATCTAATACACAGCTGGCTGTGTATTCGCCAATAAACATCTCAATAAACATCTAGGTATGTATTCGCGAATTAACATCTGAATAAACATCTGAATAAACACATGGCTGTGTATTCGCCAATAACATCTAATAAACATCTGAATACACTGGCTGTGTATTCGCCAATAACATCTCAATTAACATCTGAATAAACATCTGAATAAACACCTGGCTGTGTATTCGCCAATAAACATCTCAATAAACATCTAGGTATGTATTCGCGAATTAACATCTGAATAAACATCTGAATAAACACCTGGCTAGGTATTCGCCAATTAACATCTCAATAAACATCTGAATACACAGCTGGCTGTGTATTCGCCAATACACATCTCAATAAACATCTAGGTATGTATTGGCGAATTAACATCTGAATAAACATTTGAATAAACACCTGGCTGTGTATTCGCCAATTAACATCTGAATAAACATCTGAATAAACACCTGGCTGTGTATTCGCCAATTAACATCTCAATAAACATCTAGGTATGTATTCGCGAATTAACATCTGAATAAACATTTGAATAAACACCTGGCTGTGTATTCGCGAATTAACATCTGAATAAACATTTGAATAAACACCTGGCTGTGTATTCGCCAATTAACATCTCAATAACCAACTACGATCTACAAGCCAACTTCACAGACCTACATAATATGCAGTATTTATTTTAAATTTGTCTTTTTTTAAAAATCTTTATTTATTTTACAACGATTGCGAAGCAAGTTTTAACAACTTATATTAATCATTCTCGTTGATGCGGGTGAAAGCGTAAAATAGTTTTAATGTTAATGTGATCATTCATGTGGGAGGAAACCGGAGTACCCGGAGAAAACCCACATGTCCATTCTGGCGACCAACGCCCCATCTCACATACTTCCCGGTTCATGAATCGAACCCGGGTTGCATTGGTGAGAAGCGAGTGCGCTAACCACTGCGGTATTCGGACAGCCATACAGAATAGTACAGTATTCCTAGAATGAGCGATATGGCAAATTAAATATACAAATGAATCCCATAAACTCTCAAATAATAAACTTGTAATATAAAAGTAACATACACACGAGCACATACCATACTATGATGTGTTCCACCTTTGGTTATGTAAATCTCAAGTATTCTGTGCTCGAACGATATAGGATTTCGTATTATGTATGCATGTACTACATGCTCTCGTCATTTAATGCAAGGTATTCTCTGTAAAGCCAGTACTGCTTTCCATACCAATCAAACTTCACACACATATAGTGCCACAGAATCCAGTCTCCAATACAATGGATGTATATACGTGTCAATGAGGATAGAGAGCACTGTAATATCAGTTCTGTTCGTTCTATTATTTTTCACGGGAAAACATTTATTTATTCAGTCCGATTTACATAGTATGTTAAATCACGATTATTCCAATCGATTATTCACGTGGTAGCCCTTAGAGTTCGTATCACTCATAGCCTCACGCAGAATCTAGTCCTCTTCAGGAAGACTGCAGGGGTGTATTGTAGCGAGGTCTCGCAGTGATATCGGAGGAATGGTGTGCAGATTCTCTGTACGTGTGAAGCATATTTGGAAGCTAGTTTCAGATGTTGGTGTTGGTTGCAATCGATTTTTATCAGACGGACAGTAAGCAAGTGTTCGGCTGTCAGACGGACAGTAAGCAAGTGTTCGGCTGTCAGACGGACAGTAAGCAAGTGCCCGACTGTCAGACGGACAGTAAGCAAGTGTTCGGCTGTCAGACGGACAGTAAGCAGGTGTTCGGCTGTCAGACGGACAGTAAGCAAGTGTTCGGCTGTCAGACGGACAGTAAGCAAGTGTTCGGATGTCAGACGAACAGTAAGCAAGTGTTCGGCTGTCAGACGGACAGTAAGCAAGTGTTCGGCTGTCAGACGGACGGTAAGCAAGTGCCCGACTGTCAGACGGACAGTAAGCAAATGTTCGGCTGTCAGACGGACAGTAAGCAGGTGTTCGGCTGTCAGACGGACAGTAAGCAGTGTTCGGCTGTCAGATGGACAGTAAGCAAGTGTTCGGCTGTCAGACGGACAGTAAGCAAGTGTTCGGCTGTCAGACGGACAGTAAGCAAGTGTTCGGCTGTCAGACGGACGGTAAGCAAGTGTTCGGCTGTCAGACGGACGATAAGCAAGTGCCCGACTGTCAGACGGACAGTAAGCAAGTGTTCGGCTGTCAGACGGACAGTAAGCAAGTGTTCGGCTGTCAGACGGACAGTAAGCAAGTGTTCGGCTGTCAGACGGACAGTAAGCAAGTATTCGGCTGTCAGACGGACAGTAAGCAAGTGTTCGACTATCAGACGGACAGTAAGCAAGTGTTCGGCTGTCAGACGGACAGTAAGCAAGTGTTCGACTGTCAGACGGACAGTAAGCAAGTGTTCGACTGTCAGACGGACAGTAAGCAAGTGTTCGGCTGTCAGACGGACAGTAAGCAAGTATTCGGCTGTCAGACGGACAGTAATCATGTGTTCGCCTATCAGACGGACAGTAAGCAAGTGCCCAACTGTCAGACGGACAGTAAGCAAGTGTTCGACTATCAGACGGACAGTAAGCAAGTGTTTGACTATCAGACGGACAGTAAGCAAGTGCCCGACTGTCAGACGGACAGTAAGCAAATGTTCGAGATTATTAGAATGTAACAAAATGTTTTTTTTATATGAAGAATAATCATAATCCAATCAGAACGCTCGTTTCAATGCGAATTGCGCCGCTTTAGAAATGTTCAAAACAAATTGAAAATACTACGAAATCTCTTTTTGACGTACATGTTTGCCGAATAAACCTACACGTTAGTGGAAACACATTTTATTGATAATGTTATTCACAGTTAAAACTCTCCCGTCGAAGATTTGTTGTTGTTGCTGACAGAACCCGTGTCCTAGTATGGAAATGTGACCTGCTATGGCCAATGTCTGTGGCAATTGTTTGCAAAGTATACATGCATGCAGCTTAAAGTTGTGTTTTATTTGAAGAACAATATAAAGACTCGGGATAGGCGTTATATTTGGACATATTTGTACAAAATTGTTTCAGATAGGGCCATTTTACTGATCGATGCGAAATCTGACATCCCACAGAGTAGAATCCCTGTACTTAAATATATATACTAGTACCCCCAAACGTGCCGAATCCCTGTGGGAATAGCCTGAGTTCCAGTCTGTCGATTTTTCACTTTTTAACTTCTAGCGAAATGACATGATCAGAAGCTCAATATGGCCCAGTTAATAGTATCGGTGTTAAAATATATTTATTTGACTGACCAGGCAAAATATATCGACGCCTGTTCCCAGGCTATGTGCGGAACATAAACACGGATACTACATTCACACTTCCACACTCCACACGAACATAGAACGCTATTATTACAAGTGTTATAATGATTTCAATGTTAATTCGGTCAAATATAATTGGATCATTCACTGAAACCAACAAATATCCTCTTATTTACTACAACAACTACTAGTACTTTTATTAAATTTCAGTAGAGTTGTCGAACCTAATTCAGTGAAAACGCAAATTTGAGAATTTCAACTAATAAACAAGAGTCGTATACGCGGTTTGTTGACATAACACAATAATGTAAACAGGGTCGACATACATGCGTAATACAACTTGTGTATCCCGAATAATTTGAGGTTTTATTTATGATGCAATAGCTGCCCTTGTAGCAGAGTGCTGATGTATAGCTGCCCTTGTAGCAGAGTGCTGGCGTGTAGCTGTCCTTGTAGCAGAGTGCTGGCGTGTAGCTATCCTTGTAGCAGAGTGATGGCGTCTGGTGTCATTGTAACAGAGTGCTGGCGTGTAGCTGTCCTTGTAGCAGAGTGCTGGCGTGTAGCTGTCCTTGTAGCAGAGTGCTGGCGTGTAGCTGTCCTTGTAGCATAGTGCTGGCGTGTAGCTGTCCTTGTAGCAGAGTGCTGGCGTGTAGCTGTCCTTGTAGCAGAGTGCTGGCGTGTAGTGTCCTTGTAGCAGAGTGCTGGCGTGTAGCTGCCCTTGTAGCAGAGTGCTGGCGTGTAGCTGACCTTGTAGCAGAGTGCTGGCGTGTAGTTACCCTTGTAGCAGAGTGCTGGCGTGTACTGCCCTTGTAGCAGAGTGCTGGCGTGTACTGCCCTTGTAGCAGAGTGCTAGCGTGTAGTTGCCCTTGTAGCAGAGTGCTGGCGTGTAGCTGCCCTTGTAGTAGAGTACTGGCGTGTAGCTGCCCTTGTAGCAGAGTGCTGGCGTGTAGCTGCCCTTGTAGCAGAGTGCTGGCGTGTACTGCCCTTGTAGCATAGTGCTAGCGTGTAGTTGTCCTAGTTTTTTGTTATCGATGGTTCAAAAATATTTGTATTACGTTTTTATGTCACATTTCGTATGAAGTATTAAGATTATGTGAGATCAGTTGTCCCATGCCATGCATTTTAATAGCAGTATTTATTTTATGACTTCCAATGAAGTAATAATGGTATGAGTGAAATAAATAGAGGATATTAGTTGGGTTCAGTGTATGATCGAGATAAACTTCACCGAATGAACATCAACGAGGGATAATGATTTCTATGTTGCTGAGTGAAACATATTTTGATAATTCATCTTTATAATGTAGGCTGACGTGTTTTTATGTTGAAAAGGCATGCTACCATTCCCAAAATGGCGCCTCTACATGACGTCATAAATGACGCGCCTCTACATGATGTCATAAATGACGTCACTGGCGGGTTGCTTCCGAGAGTGTCCAAGTTGACGCTATTTCATATGGGTCACAGTTGGCGAGGTTAATTCACCTCAAACTTGATCTTCAGTAAGCACATTGTGTTTGCCATTGATCTTGCCACGTCTGTTGAGCACAAGTTACTTTGACATTGTTGTATATTCAGATACAGCTAACACTTGATATATGTATCTAAGTGTGGTACAGGTAGCGGATCAATGGTCCAGTGGTTAACACGTTACTTGGTTTATACGTGGTTTACTATATGACCATAGGCCAAAACAATTTGTTGTGTGTGTCTGGTGCCTGTGCGCTGGACTTGTAATCCTAATCCAGAGGTCGCAGGTTCCATCCCTCGTTATACCATACTAAGATGACTCGTATCATATTCTTCAAGATGGGACTTTAAACCGAGGTCTCGTGTCAGTGTTTGTTTTACACCGTGCTTGGAAAAGAACCGGACGTGACTCTGGACTGTGTCTCTGTGACTGTCTGTAGCATTGCACAATCCTTCACATTCTTAAATAACTAATTACTTCAGGAGACGTCGCTCATATATTGGCAACTGGTAACGACGGTAAATAAACGTAAACCACACATATATACTGACCTCGGTAAATAAGTGACGTTTCAACATGGTACTTGTCCGTGATAGGTCTACATAATTATATAATACACAATTCAATTTAAAGAACAGAACAGAACAGTTGTTTATTTACAAATCTTGTACATAGTACATAGCACAATATATTGAATATATTGAACATAATGACTGGTCATGTGGTATATAATATCATAATTGTTAACAATATTCATTCAAAATTGATTTATTGTCGGAGTTTTACAAATAAATAACATTATCACTTATTTTATATTACAACATTATCACACACTTGTTTGCTTTATGATTGATTGCATATATGAACACAAACGACATCGAATCTGAATATACCACTTCAATGATAAATAATATAAACTTCTGAAGCATACTTCAGCATTGTTTTCTAAGCGATAAGGGCTAACGACCACATAACCTTCCGTTGACTGATTTACAACCGACATGGTGCCTGGATACAAACGCAGATTTATCTGGCAAGTTATCTATAGTAGCAAATCATTCAGATTTCGGACGCCATTGGAGTAAATAATTAGTTCCTTCTACATTTCTCGCATGTTTTATGTGGTAGGAGTTCTTATGAACGGGTATTCTATACCTTCCAGGTTCCTCTTCAATTGATTCTAAATTAATCATCATAATTTTATGTTTTTGTTCTAATTGGGGCACCATGAAGATAAGAAACATAATTAAGCTTTATCCACCGTTAAATCATTCATCAATTATAAAGTAATTACCATTTATCATGTTCCTTGCGATTGGTATTATCACTAGGTATTTGAAGTTTAATATGTTGCTGATTGAGAAACACGTTTTTATTATTAGTTTAGCTTGCCTCCGTGATCCGGCCTTATGCATCTACATGCCAAGCTTGCCTCCGTGATCCGGCCTTATGCATCTACATGCCAAGCTTGCCTCCGTGATCCGGCCTTATGCATCTACATGCCAAGCTTGCCTCCGTGATCCGGCCTTATGCATCTACATGCCAAGCTTGCCTACGTGATCCGGCCTTATGCATCTACATGCCAAGTTTGCCTCCGTGATCCGGACCAAGCTTGCCTCCGTGATCCGGCCTTGTACATATGTCATGCTTGCCTCCGTGATCCGGCCGTGTGCATATGCCAAGCTTGCCTCCGTAATCCGGCCGTGTGCATATGCCATGCTTGCCTCCGTGATCCGGCCTTGTACATGCCAAGCCTGCCTCCGTGATCCGGCCCTGTGCATCTACATGCCAAGATTGCCTCCGTGATCCGGCCTTGTGCATCTACATGTCAAGATTTCCTCCGTGATCCGGCCTTGTGCATCTACATGCCAAGCTTGCCTCCGTGATCCGGCCTTGTACATCTACATGCCAAGCTTGCCCCATCCCCTGTGCATCTACATGACAAGCTTGCCTCCGTGATCCGGCCTTGTGCATCTACGTGCCAAGCGTGTGTCCGTGATCCGGCCTTGTGCATCTACATGCCAAGCTTGCCTCCGTGATCCGGCCTTGTGCATCTACATGCCAAGCTTGCCTCCGTGATCCGGCCTTGTGCATCTACATGCCAAGCGTGTGTCCGTGATCCGGCCTTGTGCATCTACATGCCAAGCTTGCCTCCGTGATCCGGCCTTGTGCATCTACATGCCAAGCTTGCCTCCGTGATCCGGCCTTGTGCATCTACATGCCAAGCGTGTGTCCGTGATCCGGCCTTGTGCATCTACATGCCAAGCTTGTGTCCGTGATCCGGCCTTGTGCATATACATGCCAAGCGTGTTTCCGTGATCCGGCCTTGTGCTTGTACATGCCAAGCGTGTGTCCGTGATCCGGCCTTGTGCATCTACATACCAAGCTGGTGTCCAAGATCCGGCCTTGTGCATATACATGCCAAGATGGTGTCCAAGATCCGGCCTTGTGCATCTACATGCCAAGATTGCCTCCGTGATCCGGCCTTGTGCATCTACATGCCAAGATTGCCTCCGTGATCCGGCCTTGTGCATCTACATGCCAAGCTTGCCTCCGTGATCCGGCCTTGTACATATGTCATGCTTGCCTCCGTGATCCGGTCTTGTACATCTACATGCCAAGCTTTCCTCCGTGATCCGGTCTTGTGCATCTACATGCCAAGCTTTCCTCCGTGATCCGGTCTTGTGCATCTACATGCCAAGCTTGCCTCCCGTGATCCGGCCTTGTACATATGTCATGCTTGCCTCCGTGATCCGGCCGTGTGCATATGCCAAGCTTGTCTCCGTGTTCCGGCCGTGTGCATGCCAAGCTTGCCTCCGTGATCCGGCCTAGTGTATATACATGTCAAGCCTGCAACCGTAATCCGGCCCTGTCCATCTACATGCCAAGCTTGCCTCCGTGATCCGGCCTTGTACATACTAAGCTTGCCTCCGTGATCCGGCCTTGTGCATCTACATGCCAAGCTTGTCTCCGTGATCCGGCCTTGTGCATCTACATGCCAAGCTTGCCTCCGTGATCCGGCCTTGTGCATCTACATGCCAAGCTTGTCTCCGTGATCAGGCCTTGTGCATTTACATGCCAAGCTTGCCTCCGTGATCCGGCCTTGTGCATCTACATGCCAAGCTTTCCTCCGGGATCCGGCCTTGTGCATCTACATACCAAGCTTGCCTCCGTGATCCGGCCTTGTGCATCTACATGCCAAGCTTGCCTCCGTGATCAGGCCTTGTACATCTACATACCAAGGTTGCCTCCGTGATCCGGCATTGTGCATCTACATACCAAGCTTGCCTCCGTGATCCGACCTTGTACATCTACATACCAAGCTGGTGTCCAAGATCCGGCCTTGTGCATATATATGCCAAGATTGCCTCCGTGATCCGGCCTTGTGCATCTACATGCCAAGATTGCCTCCGTGATCCGGCCTTGTACATGCCAAGCTTGCCTCCGTGATCCGGCCTTGTGCATCTACATGCCAAGATTGCCTCCGTGATCCGGCCTTGTGCATCTACATGCCAAGATTGCCTCCGTGATCCGGCCTTGTACATGCCAAGCTTGCCTCCGTGATCCGGCCTTGTGCATCTACATGCCAAGCTTGCCTCCGTGATCCGGCCTTGTACATCTACATACCAAGCTTGCCTCCGTGATCCGGCATTATGCATCTACATACCAAGCTTGCCTCCGTGATCCGGCCTTGTGCATCTACATGCCAAGCTTGCCTCCGTGATCCGGCCTTGTACATCTACATGCCAAGATTGCCTCCGTGATCCGGCCTTGTACATGCCAAGCTTGCCTCCGTGATCCGACCTTGTGCATCTACATGCCAAGCTTGCCTCCGTGATCCGGCATTATGCATCTACATGCCAAGCTTTCCTCCGTGATCCGGCCTTGTACATCTACATGACAAGCTTGCCTCCGTGATCCGGCATTATGCATCTACATGCCAAGCTTTCCTCCGTGATCCGGCCTTGTGCATCTACATGCCAAGCTTGCCTCCGTGATCCGGCATTATGCATCTACATGCCAAGCTTTGGCCTTGTACATCTACATGCAAGCTTCCTCCATGATCCGGCCTTGTACATCTACATGCCAAGCTTGCCTCCGTGATCCGGCCTTGTGCATCTACATACCAAGCCTGCCTCCGTGATCAGGCCTTGTACATCTACATGCCAAGCCTGCCTCCGTGATCAGGCCTTGTACATATACATACCAAGCCTGCCTCCGTGATCAGGCCTTGTACATCTACATACCAAGCTTGCCTCCGTGATCCGGCCTTGTGTATCTACATACCAAGCTTGCCTCCGTGATCCGGCCTTGTGCATCTACATGCCAAGCTTGCCTCCGTGATCCGGCCTTGTGTATCTACATGCCAAGCTTGCCTCCGTGATCAGGCCTTGTGCATCTACATGCCAAGCTTGACGAATGAACTGTGCAACTAGAAAATGATACAGCTTCCTCCTAGTTTGAGTGCTACGTTTATTTATCGTCGCTACCGGTTGCCCATATGAGCGACGCCTCCTGAAGAGTCTCATCTGGTTCTTTCTTGTACGTGCACGGTGTACATCACGAGACCTAGGTTTAAAGTCCCAACTGATTGTTATTAGGTTCAGAAGGGGTGTCGAACCTGCGATCCCTGGATTACCAGTCCAGTGTGTTACCAATGGATGAACATCATGCGTCCTACATGTGTCATGTAATGATTTAACACCATATTTTAAACATGAATGTCATAATATAATGAAAGGAACCAACATGGTCGAGTGGTTATGGTTGTTGACTTCACTGGTCTCTCAACGCTGTAGTTTCGTATCCCACTGGGGTGTCTAATTTGTTCGCGAGGAAGCAATCCAGCTGACTTGCGTACGGTCGGTGGTTTTACCCAGTTGCCCGTAAATGTTTAAAATACTGCTTAGGAACACGAGAAAAATATACTGTAAAATGAAATCCTTTATTTGGACATCACAGGAAGCAAAATCTCTAGGAATAATGTTCACAAATAGTATAAGTGGCAGGATCTCAGTTAATCTAGATAATAAATTAGAAGAGATGTATTCGTGTCTAAATAACTGGGGAAAACATAACCTATTGGGTAAAATAACTGTCATAAAAACGTTCGCATTACCAAAGATAATTTATCCCTTGACATTACTTGAAAATCCAAATGCATTTACCGAAATAACTAGAAATGTGTATTCCTTTTTATGGAAAAGCCAGATAAAATTGCACGATCTACTATTAAGCGTCAATACGAAGGAGGGCTAAACTAGTTGATATAAATGCATACATTAATGCTATACAAGCTGCTTGGGTTAAACGAATACTCAATCCTGCAAATTGGAAGGAGACATGTTTACGACAAATAAACAACTAGTATGGTGGGAAATTTGTATGTGCATGTAATATATCAACATAACACGTAGCATCGAAAATTGAGAATTATTATAACTTTTTAAAAGATGTTATTATTAGTTGGTAAAAGGTTATCTTCAAAGAAAATCCTAATGCCATTTCAAGGGAAATAATATGAAATAACTCATTTATAACAAGTGGGAAAATACATTATTTTCTAGGAAATGGTTTCAAAAGGGTATTACACAGGTTGAAGATAATTATATATGATTTCACGACAAGAAATTGTATACATTTCACATATACAACATATGCCTGGCATAGACAGATCAGATTTTCTTAAATTTACCGCTTTATTGTCCAAACTCTCTTTCGTGTGGAAAGAAAAATTGCCAGTGGAACATCAAATAGATAATCACGCAACAACACTTTTAGAACAGAACAGAAATGTTATTTCGAAAGACTTGTATAGAATACATCGTCTTAACAAAACTAGTAATAACACATACAATTTATGATCACGTGACAATTAAGATTTAAGTGAGAGTAATATATATGTTTTGACAATTCATATGGGTTATGAATGTACAAAGTAATTAAGAACGTGTCCATATATTTGCTATATATGTGTGTCTGTTAATGTTACTTGGAAAAATATAATGAGCTACATCTTGTCGACTCAAAATTTAAAAAAAAATACTGCTCGGAGAGACCTCCGGGATCTTCCTCCACCAATAACAGCTGGAGAGCCGCTACATGACCTACGCTGTTTGTACGACTTTAAATCCCACAAACAAACAAACAAACAAACAAAACAAAACAAATAAAACAAAATAAAACAAAACAAGATATGGTGGGTTGTTATGTCAGCTACTCTCAGCTCTTTATCTACATGGTTAATCATCTTGTATTGCCCGATTCACTTTACATATATACAATACAAGACATGACAATTTCAAGAAGAGCAAACGGATCGGGCTATAGGTTCTAGCAACATTATGTATGGCCCTTCCCGAAAATGTATCTATTTGAATGTACATGTATATCGGTTTTCTAAGATAGCCTACAATAATGTACAGTATCACTCGGATCCAGTAACAACATGTGAGTAATCACGTCCTGGAATTGATCAAGTTCATCATTCAACATAGCATTTTATAGTACAATACTTATGAATTACGAAATTAAATACACTGGTTTGAAACGGACATTATTTTATACCAGATAACCGAATCTGCACGCCAGTTGAACGCCAATAACCACCATTACTACTAGGATTGTACATATGGAATACACTTAGCTGGTTATAGGCTATCTGCAAATGGTAATGGCTTCTTTTACATTGATGGAAACAATTAACGATAGATTAGATATTTTACATTCCAATATCTCCATAGATTCATGTTGGGAATGAGATTTGAGGTGTGAGATTGATTTGACACCCACCTTAGCATTGTTCTGAAAACAAGATTAAAGATATGATTTGGATCATATAAAAAGTATCATTATTTGCGACTAGAGTTCCACAGAGATTGAAAAGTATGTGCTTTGATGTTTCAGAACGATTTCTATTTTGGTTTATATTTGGCTGTCAACTATGATTTAGCCAATAGCTTTTCCAAAACCCTTATTATGTATCATACGAGGCTGATCTCTCACAATGGAACCTAGCACATGCTTCAAATACATAGACGAAGTCAATTCCAGTTATTAAATTAGTATAACATTAAAACAATATGTATATATAATGATGTGCTCTGAAACGACATCTCGTTTAATATACATGATAATATTTATATGTTTGCCAAAATCATATCTTACATTCATTAAAGTAAAATGGGGGAAGGCCAACCATTTGATTTTGAAGCACATGCATATATAAACATGTATAATTATAACAACAAAATACGGATCTGTAGTCCAGTGGTAACACGCTGGACTGGTAATCCAGGGATCGCAGGTTCGATTCCCAGTCTGACCCTAATAAAATAAACAGTCTTTCAGGTGGGACGTTAAATCAAGGTATTGTGTCGGTGCTGTATACCGTGTACGTAAAAGAACCAGAGGAGACTCTGGAATGGGTCTAAGCACAAGAACTTCAAACTCGGGTTATTCTGCGATATACCACGGTTATACAAACTCGGGTTATTCTGCGATATACCACGGTTATACAAACTCGGGTTATTCTGCGATATACCACGGTTATACAAACTCGGGTTATTCTGCGATATACCACAGTTGATACTTATTATTTCGATTCTAACACGATTTACTTCTAATAATTTTATTAAAGGAGTATTTTCTTCAAACGCCGCTGCATTTGGCTCTCGAAATGTCCTCCCGCGTAAGGGGTGATGACGTTATTGTTTATGGGAAATATCAATCTAGTGCATAAATGAACAAAATTGTAACTGATCAATAATTTTATTTAATGTGTCAAATAAAACTGTACAGAATAGTAACTGAAACGTTACTTAACAGAAAAACAAGACGGACAAGAGATTATCTGATTCTAAAAATAGCTCACTTCCGCAAATTCCCACGGTATTATTTACAAACATCACGTGACTTTCATTCATAAAACTTTACACACATTGTATAAATGGAATAGCCAAAACACGGCGCGCGCGCAGCATAGTTCAAGGTAGGTATATCGCAGAATAACCTGAGGTAGATTTTACTCTACTACAAGTATGTATGTTATTAGCTGGGTCGTGTTAGAATATTGAATAACACAATCCGTCACATGTGTTCCCTCGAATGTATTGTAATACTGAGCACTGATTTCACTGATACTAGTATTATATATACATACTATTGTGTTTCCCGTCCCACACGCGGACCTCAACTTAAATCTGAACAAAGCATTTGTAAAACATTAATAGTCAAATAATCTTTCTTGATCTATATATCAACAATTAACTCTCCCAACTGTCAACGCAATTGCTTAGTTGTTTTGTCATCAACTATGGACCCGGTCTGCTATTTCGTATTCCGCCGCCATCTTGTTTTAAAGTACATATGCCAAATTGCACGAGCATTTATTCATTCTGCGCACCGGTATTGACGTGTCAGATCAAAGTCCTCTTTTACTAATCACTAGTTGATTGCTTACAGACTCTTGACAATTTAAATTAAAATGAATTTAGCGCGATGACGACTCCAACATATAAAGGAGGCAAGGGGGGAAATGAATCAATTTTGAATTGTCAACGATTCTCCGATCAAACCGAGATAAGGACCTCTGACCCTACTTCACTGTAATTAGTTCGAACAAAAGAAAGCTAATACATAGCCGATGATTTTGATTAGGGCGGCATATTTTAGCAACAATAATTGTCGACATGGTTAAAATCTCAACAACAGACACGGATGCAGTTCTGTTATACACTCTCACTATCGGCACGGTTTTAGCTAAACCATCCAGACGACAAAACACGAACAAAATAAACGTCACAATCAGCGGAAAAGTGATCGACTGTTAACAAGATCGTACCACAACAAATCCACGGCAACTTTGCAAATGACCGAACCGGGACATCATAAATAATCAAGTGAACGGAAATGGAAACGGAAATAGGAAACAGGAAATGGAAACAACAATTGGTGTTTGAAGGAAGACAAGTAACACATTTGTACAAATCAGTATAATTATATTGTAATTGATCCTAAATTAAGCATTAAACATATAATGTACTGACTGCAGGGACTATGTTCATTCAGAGCTAAATGAAATACAGCGTTTGAGATTGATCTCCCTTTATTAGAAATAGAAGCCAATCGGTTAATTTTAATCTGTTCTCTATATCTCTATATAAATATAACTTGAATATAGTATTGGCAGTCACATTCCGAATGTTCCACGAGTTCACATACTAATCTATATAAACAATGCTTAAATACAGTATTGACATGTACAGAACGAATTAATTACATCCAATTAACAGAATAAAACATACGGACGCATGACAACAACATTCATGTTAGTTTTTGTTTTGAAGTTTAGCTCTCACCGGCAGCATAGACCAGTATGCAGGTACAGACTTGGACAAAACAACCGATCATTGGCAAGCCAACAGGATAGCTTTCGCACATGCATGTATTAGCTAATCCCAGGGTGACTCGAACTTACAGCGGTCATGACAACAACATTCAGGGTGTGTTAAAACTGGCGGATTCTGGAAAAAGATTTTCATACATCCACTATTGGTAGGTGTACCACCCTATATACAAGCTATCTGGGGTGGGTGTACCTCTCTTTCACAAAATGATTTTGATTCGTTATCCAGGCCACTTTCTCAGTTCTGCCTCTGTACTAAGGGTAACTGCGTTTATCGGAATGCAAACGCAGTTGACTGGATAGGGTTCAACATGACGAGCATAATAACAATGAATAGGTATAGTGGTTGAACCATCCGTCCGTCTGTGTGTACATACTTGCGTGCTGCTGTGTGTGTGACAGTGGAACGATCTTATGACATAAACCAATCTGTAGTTATCATCTAATTCCAATGAAACTTGGCATGCATGAAAGGCCCGTCGCTGGGCATACGCACGTACGCACGTGCGTATCATTGGTCTCAGAAAATGAAAAAAATGAAAACTCCAAAAATGCATTAAAACCCCAGGGGAGGGTAGTAGGGATACATAGGCGCCGTGATGTGTGGAGTGGTGGAATAATTGAGCCCATTGCAAATATGGTGCATCTCGAAATTTAGTTTCTGCTATTTTACATGCTTGTTTAATTGATAAGGGCGATGGATCATGTATATTATACATCTAACCGTAATTTATACCTTTATACGGATTATCGTAAGTCCTGCAATTGTATGTTACAAAATGCATTGAAATTGCTTCCTCATTTCAAAAAATCTCCGGGGGGTATGCACCCGGACCCATCTAGCTTACTCGCTCGCTATGATCACTCGACAAATAAGGATATTTGGCCGTGCGTACCATCAAAATAGCTCCAGCGACGGCTCTGAAATTATTGATCAACCCGAAGTGGAATAGTGCATAGTATCGATACTTCTAGATCCGATCACACGTTTTCACGATAAACAATATTCTATTTAGATATTACTATTTTACAATAATTATAGACTATCTGAATTATGTAATTTCAACATACGAATATATGGCATATACGAATATACATATATCAAGTCCCCCCTACAATTGCCATCATATTAATTATAGCGGATATGTCAATCTCTTAGACATCTAGCAGACAAATACTAGCCTGGGTGCCAATCTGTCAATTTTTCACTTTTTAACTTCTGGCAAAATGACATGATCAGAAACTCAATACGGCCCAATTAATAGTCTCGGTGTTAAAATATATGTATTTGACTGACCAGGCAACATATATCGACGCCTGTTCCCAGACTAACAAATACATGTTATCGGGACTTCTACGGTCCGTGGTATCTTTCATGATATAAACTCGCTATAATGTACTGTTCTACAACACTTCTCATTTACCTCAGTCAGATAGTGCATCATGAACACTGAAAGAAATCAACGCACAACAGCATTTACTAGCTTAAGCCGGATGTTTGATGTAATATTCACAATTGATGTGCTGCAGACAGACAGACAGACAGACAAGTACTTTCTCTCATATCAGGTTATACACATGACATATAATGAAGCAGCTACTCTTGTGTTACCAAGAAGTCGGACTGTCACATACGGAGATAGCAGTTTCATGACTGCTGCCCCAACAATTCTCTTCCATCAAATCTTAGAAGTGCAACAACATTGTGTTCTTTCAAAAAGGCTTTGAAGACGCACTTTTTTAAATGTTCATATGGAACATAAATATCGAACTCTGTCTGTGCTCAATCAGCAGTGGGCATGTGAACTGGAGTGGGGCATGTGAACTGGAGCGGTGCAGTGGGCATGTGAACTGGAGCGGTGCAGTGGGCATGTGGACTGGAGCGGTGCAGTGGACATGTGGACTGGAGCGGTGCAGTGGGCATGTGAGCTGGAGTGGTGCAGTGGACATGTGAGCTGGAGCGGTACAGTGGGCATGTGAACTGGAGCGGTGCAGTGGGCATGTGAACTGGAGAGGTGCAGTGGGCATGTGAACTGGAGCGGTGCAGTGGGCATGTGAACTGGAGCGGTGCAGTGGGCATGTGAACTGGAGCGGTGCAGTGGGCATGTGAACTGGAGCGGTGCAGTGGGCATGTGAACTGGAGCGGTGCAGTGGACATGTGAACTGGAGCGCGTGGGCACGTGAACTGGAGCGGTGCAGTGGGCACGTGAACTGGAGCGGTGCAGTGGGCATGTGAACTGGAGCGGTGCAGTGGGCAAGTGAACTGGAGCGGTGCAGTGGGCACGTGAACTGGAGCGGTGCAGTGGGCACGTGAACTGGAGCGGTGCAGTGGGCACGTGTGAACTGGAGCGGTGCAGTGGGCACGTGAACTGGAGCAGTGTAGTGCAGTGGGTAATGTGGTGGTGAATACGTCGAATTGTGAATCCAGAGGTCGCACGTTCCACCATTGCTATAATAACAGTCTTTCGGATACTGCAAACCTGGTAAGATAATACATATTTGGCTTAAACATATTGATTCGTTCATTATGTACAGTACATATCTATTGTATAGCTATACAAACGAAAATGGATTTAATCGGAAGCTTAAAGCTTATTGTGATTATCTCCATGATCCATATTTGCTTACCAATGCCATATTTATCATTGTTACATTAACGGAATCGGGACTGTTTGTGGCATTATGGAGACTTATGTATGTCTTCTATCTCTCACAGTCAAACAATAAACGACCACTATTATTATGTAGGCTCAGATGACAACCGATGGCGATTGTAAATAAGTACATCAAAGTTGCAATATTTATTGGAAATAAAAATAATAATGGCGACACTAACAAACTGTTCAGACTGAATACTTCTACATTTCAGCCTCGTTAGTGGCGTCTATTTATAAGACAATCATCATATACATTTACAAGTCAATCACCATTAGCATAATTGTGATATTCACTAACCACGATTATTATATAAATGTGTAAAGGTGACAATGGTTATAATCCAAAATATCAACATCAACGCTGAACAACAATATAAGTCATACGTGTTTCCAACTTCTTTCCATGTTAATTCATGAATACTATTCGCTACAGCGTTGTCATTTGTAGTGTCCATGTTTGATGTCGACTCATGGGGTTGTTCAATAGAATGTTTTGCAGATAATGTTCTTGATGGTAAATCACTTGTTTTCCTTTTTCGGGTTAGACACTTGCATCGTAAATACAGCCTGAGCTGTTTAACTTTGTGGGGCACTTCGCCGTCTCTGTCATTGATGCGAAGCGAGACGATACACAAGCAGATGATTAGGGAACTGTAGAGCATCAGCAACAGGATGTAGTAGTAGATGTACGCCATAGGTGCGGAACTTTCTGGAACATTTGCATTGATCATTTCCATGTAGACCACAAAGGATAAAAACGTAGTTATTGCCACTGACGTTCTCTCACCGGAACTGGGCGGCATAAGAAACACGAGGTTATTGATAGAGCCAAGCATAATTATTGGAATAATAATGTAAACAACGAAAAAATCGCTCCGCCGCTTCAGTGCTATTACAATATCTATCGACGGTCGTGCATTAGTATTTTCACTTGAGCTATTGCTAACGGTTGCTGAATAAAGTTCCCATTGACTGTTTGAATTGATAAAGTCTTGATTAACATTGCCATTTGATGTGTAAAACAACATTTCATCCCTTGTGTAAGCCCATCCCAAAATCGTTATTTGACACGTCTGTGTATCAAAGGGGAAGTATGTGACATCAACGGAGCATACCAGTTTGAGCACGTTACTTGGATTCCATGTTATTAATCCTTCAGAACTGATGCGGACTAGCAAAGAAATATTTCCAATTTCCTGAATCTTTTCAAATGATTCTATCACGTAAAAGTGAGGGCGCCAGATATCCTCTGGTGGTACGATCAATGTGGATTTCCCGCCGTATATTGACGGTGTCCATTTCAATCGTTCGTCTGTCCATGTCAAATAAAACAGCAACGTCAGCTCGATTTCCCCAGAGAGCTCATTAAAGTTATTAATACTTACTATTCCCACCTGTGCGCTGACATTAACTATGTCGCTATGATCAATCAATGGAAATAATTTTCTGTAATAATTGTCGAATAAATCTGAATATAAGCGTTGCACCTGCGTTATGTTCGCGCAATGGATGCATTCAAACCGGAGCAGCATGGCGTGCATTAGCAATATTATGGTACGCATATTTATGCATCAGCTTTCCACATCAGTTCAGTTCGTAGTGTTTATATGAGCCCGTCTTACCTGAAATAAAACCCATATGCTATACTACTGTGCACGTGTAACTTACAAGTA
The DNA here is from genome assembly GCA_014843695.1 of Archivesica marissinica. NCBI lineage: Eukaryota > Metazoa > Mollusca > Bivalvia > Venerida > Vesicomyidae > Archivesica > Archivesica marissinica. Next base: position 39,292,102 of record CM026390.1, on the reverse strand, counting down.
CGAATGTTTACACGCGTGAGTACAGCCATCGCACTACCTTTGCTAATGTCGTAAGTAATACACTGGTAATAAATTCATGCGCCTCCGGTGGACGAGTGGTTTAGGTCGTTGACTTTAAATCACGTGCCCCCTAGTAGGTTCGAATTCCACTAAGTGTGTCGAATTATTTTATATGAGGAAGCTATCCAGCTGGCTTGCGTAAGGTCGGTGGTTCTACTCGGGTGTCCGAAATACTGTAAAGAGGCATCCACCAATAATAGCTAGAGAGTCACCATATATCCTACGCCATTGGTGCGAATATAAACACCAAAAACAAACGAATGCATAATATGTCATTCTTGATTTTCATCAACTGTCAGTGTCCTCATAAACTGAGATTATGAAGAAAGTCATACAGTCAAACCTGTCTTAAGCAGCCAGCCAAGGGAATCTCAGAAAGTGGCTGCTTAGCACAGGTGGCTGCTTAATAGAGGTCAACTGTATAATAAAACAACATATCTGGAAACTGGCTGCTTAATACAGGTTGGCTGCTTAATGGAGGTGACCACTAACTTAGGTTTGACTGTATATAATTGTATATTCTAACATTAATGCTGTTAAAACAATTATGTGAATCCTAGTAGTTTGATATATATGTGTGTTTTACGTTTATTTATCGTCGCTACCGGTTGCCCATATGAGCGACGCCTCCTGAAGATATTAGTTATTTTAGATTTTGGAGGATAGTGCATGATACAGACAGAGACCAATTCCAGAATCCCCTCTGGTTCTTTTACGTACACGGTGTAAAGCACCGACACGAGACCTCGGTTTAACGTCCCATCCGAAAGACTGTTAATTTTATTAAGGTCAGACGGGGGATCGAACCTGCGATCCCTGAATTACATTGTCTGCTCCAGAAGTGAAATTGAACAACACCATCATACATCCGAGTCGTGCTCGGCAACACACTATCCTGGAATAAAAATACTGACAATGTTCTCAAAAAGTGTAGCTCTTTTCTATATTTACTGTTTCGTATACAATATATCTCTCTATTCCCAATTGCATACTCTTCTATACTGCTTATATATTGCTGCACATAGATTTGTGTTGTGTAATTTGGGATAGCTGAACCAATCTTTAGAAAATAATCTAGTTATGTTCCAAAAGAGAGCAGCTAGAATAAGGCTATATAAATGTATAAAACATTACCTGGAGCTGCTCCAGAATACGTAAAATCGTCCTACAGTTTTACTTCTGATAGACATCCTAGAATTCTCAGAATGTCAGTTATGCACACCAAGACCAAACTGTGAATTATTTGTAGGACATTTGCATTTTCAGGATCATCTATTTGGAATTAATTGCCTCACTCAGTTCAAAATGCTCCAACTATCCAACAGTTCAAATGTCTCTACATATGGTAGAACACAATAACAATACATGTAAAAACTAATCACATACTTCTACTATTATTACTTCAGATGATATTGTACACAGTCTTGATCACATGTGTGTATTGCTACTCTACAAGCCCATTTCTTATATCATCATATTACATTACATATTATATATAGTGTTTTACTTTTCAGCATTTATATTACCTTGTAATTCCAGTGTGCAGTTTTCACTTATAGTCCTAGCATTTGATTGCATTTGATTTGTTACCAATTGTTATCATTAAATATATCATTATACTGTATGCTATATACTCGGTTGAAAAGCTCATTAAATATATCATTATACTGCATGCTATATAGTCGGTTCAAAAGCTCATTAAATATATCATTATACTGTATGCTATATACTCGGTTCAAAAGCTCATTAAATATATCATTATACTGTATGCTATATACTCGATTGAAAAGCTCATTAAATATATCATTATAATGTATGCTATATACTCGGTTCAAAAGCTCATTAAATGTATCACTATACTGTATGCTATATACTCGGTTCAAAAGCTCATTAAATATATCAGTATACTGTATGCTATATAGTCGGTTCAAAAGCTCATTAAATATATCATTATACTGTATGCTATATAGTCGGTTCAAAAGCTCATTAAATATATCATTATACTGTATGCTATATACTCGGTTCAAAAGCTCATAAAATATATCATTATACTGTATGCTGTATACTCGGTTCAAAAGCTCATTAAATATATCATTATACTGTATGCTATATACTCGGTTCAAAACCTCATTAAATATATCATTATACTGTATGCTATATACTCGGTTCAAAAGCTCATTAAATATATCATTATACTGTATGCTATATACTCGGTTCAAAAGCTCATTAAATATATCATTATACTGTATGCTATATACTCGGTTCAAAAGCTCATTAAATATATCATTATACTGTATGCTATATACTCGGTTCAAAAGCTCATTACATATATCATTATACTGTATGCTATATACTCGGTTCAAAAGCTCATTACATATATCATTATACTGTATGCTATATACTCGGTTCAAAAGCTCATTAAATATATCATTATACTGTATGCTATATACTCGGTTCAAAAGCTCATTACATATATCATTATACTGTATGCTATATACTCGGTTCAAAAGCTCATTAAATATATCATTATACTGTATGCTATATACTCGGTTCAAAAGCTCATTAAATATATCATTATACTGTATGCTATATACTCTGTTCAAAAGCTCATTAAATATATCATTATACTGTATGCTATATACTCGGTTCAGAAGCTCATTAAATATATCATTATACTGTATGCTATATACTCGGTTCAAAAGCTCATTAAATATATCATTATACTGTATGCTATATACTCGGTTCAAAAGCTCATTAAATATATCATTATACTGTATGCTATATACTCGATTCAAAAGCTCATTAAATATATCAGTATACTGTATGCTATATACTCGGTTCAAAAGCTCATTACATATATCATTATACTGTATGCTATATACTCGGTTCAAAAGCTCATTAAATATAGCATTATACTGTATGCTATATACTCGGTTCAAAAGCTCATTATACTGTATGCTATATACTCGGTTCAAAAGCTCATTAAATATATCATTATACTGTATGCTATATACTCGGTTCAAAAGCTCATTAAATATAGCATTATACTGTATGCTATATACTCGGTTCAAAAGCTCATTAAATATATCATTATACTGTATGCTATATACTCGGCTCAAAAGCTCATTAAATATATCATTATACTGTATGCTAAATACTCGGTTCAAAAGCTCACTCAGAGTGACTAATAAAATTTAAAAAAACAATGTATCTTAAATTTAACTTATCTTGTATATATGTCGAGTGCGTCATGGTAGATAAACTTTTGCTAAATGAGTTCTCTCTTAAACTAGAGTATTTACTCAAGTTAGTATTAATATTATTAATCGCACTAACACATTAGTTTATACAAATGTATTTGAGCTCGATTGCGAAACAAGTTATTTCAACTTATATTAATCACTCTCGAGACCTCATTTCTGATGGAGCCCATCGCCACGAGGGAGAGAGAAGAGGCAACGTGGAATTTAAATGCCTTGCCTAAGGGCACAATCGTAACGACTCCAGCGGGGTTCGAACTACGGACCTTTCGCACCTGAAGCGAACGCGCATCCACTGTGCTATCACGACTTCCACACGCACTAACAATATCCACAGGGAGAGAACTACATTTCGTATTTAAAATAGTTCTCGAAACTGCAAATAAATGCATCTAGACATTGTTGGAACAACACTCAGTGGGCTTCTCAAATTGAGTCTACATCTTCACCAACACCATTACTGCAACCGTCGCTAATCAGAAAGTCGTGCATTCAAAATTGAAACACAACTCGAAAATATATGATAAACTGACATACAGATAACTATTATAATAGATATGGCTCAGTCAATCGGTTTAGAGAAGCAGAGATTCAGTCAGAATTGTCAAGTAAAGTATTAAAACTAACTTACATTTATGTACTTGATGTTTATGCATACAACTGCATTTTCCCCATACAGCCAGTAGCTTCATATATCACATGATGTTGATGGAGTGTGCATTTATTAGACTGAGTGAATCATTAAAACTGTTTAATGATATCAAATCAAATATATAGCGTTGATTTATCGTCGAAGCATATCAGACACAGAACATTCGTAATTATTTTGTTGAATTCAGACACACAGATTATTAGATAGAAAATAACAAACGATTTGTTAATAACTGATTCAATTAATTTCACGAATATGTTCTAATGACGTGCTTGTGTATGCAGACGGTGTAACCAGTGAGACTTTATCTATAATTCATCTCCGACTTGGAACATTCTTCCGTACATGGAATAATTCAACATCCCAGTGGGATTCGAAACCTGAGTGGTGAAGTGTAACATCCCAGTGGGATTCTAAACCTGAGTGGTGAAGTGTAACATCCCAGTGGGATTCTAAACCTGAGTGGTGAAGTGTAACATCCCAGTGGGATTCGAAACCTGAGTGGTGAAGTGTAACATCCCAGTGGGATTCTAAACCTGAGTGGTGAAGTGTAACATCCCAGTGGGATTCTAAACCTGAGTGGTGAAGTGTAACATCCCAGTGGGATTCGAAACCTGAGTGGTGAAGTGTAACATCCCAGTGGGATTCGAAACCTGAGTGGTGAAGTGTAACATCCCAGTGGGATTCGAAACCTGAGTGGTGAAGTGTAACATCCCAGTGGGATTCGAAACCTGAGTGGTGAAGTGTAACATCCCAGTGGGATTCTAAACCTGAGTGGTGAAGTGTAACATCCCAGTGGGATTCGAAACCTGAGTGGTGAAGTGTAACATCCCAGTGGGATTCGAAACCTGAGTGGTGAAGTGTAACATCCCAGTGGGATTCGAAACCTGAGTGGTGAAGTGTAACATCCCAGTGGGATTCGAAACCTGAGTGGTGAAGTGTAACATCCCAGTGGGATTCGAAACCTGAGTGGTGAAGTGTAACATCCCAGTGGGATTCGAAACCTGAGTGGTGAAGTGTAACATCCCAGTGGGATTCGAAACCTGAGTGGTGAAGTGTAACATCCCAGTGGGATTCGAAACCTGAGTGGTGAAGTGTAACATCCCAGTGGGATTCGAAACCTGAGTGGTGAAGTGTAACATCCCAGTGGGATACGAAACCTGAGTGGTGAAGTACAAGTGCAACATCCCAGTGGGATTCGAAACCTCAGTGGTGAAGTGTAACATCCCAGTGGGATTCGAAACCTGAGTGGTGAAGTGTAACATCCCAGTGGGATTCGAAACCTGAGTGGTGAAGTGTAACATCCCAGTGGGATTCGAAACCTGAGTGGTGAAGTGTAACATCCCAGTGGGATTCGAAACCTGAGTGGTGAAGTGTAACATCCCAGTGGGATTCGAAACCTGAGTGGTGAAGTGTAACATCCCAGTGGGATTCGAAACCTGAGTGGTGAAGTGTAACATCCCAGTGGGATTCGAAACCTGAGTGGTGAAGTGTAACATCCCAGTGGGATTCTAAACCTGAGTGGTGAAGTGTAACATCCCAGTGGGATTCTAAACCTGAGTGGTGAAGTGTAACATCTCAGTGGGATTCTAAACCTGAGTGGTGAAGTGTAACATCCCAGTGGGATTCGAAACCTGAGTGGTGAAGTGTAACATCCCAGTGGGATTCGAAACCTGAGTGGTGAAGTGTAACATCCCAGTGGGATTCGAAACCTGAGTGGTGAAGTGTAACATCCCAGTGGGATTCGAAACCTGAGTGGTGAAGTGTAACATCCCAGTGGGATTCGAAACCTGAGTGGTGAAGTGTAACATCCCAGTGGGATTCGAAACCTGAGTGGTGAAGTGTAACATCCCAGTGGGATACGAAACCTGAGTGGTGAAGTACAAGTGCAACATCCCAGTGGGATTCGAAACCTCAGTGGTGAAGTACAAGTGCAACATCCCAGTGGGATTCGAAACCTCAGTGGTGAAGTACAAGTGCAACATCCCAGTGGGATTCGAAACCTGAGTGGTGAAGTGTAACATCCCAGTGGGATACGAAACCTGAGTGGTGAAGTACAAGTGCAACATCCCAGTGGGATTCGAAACCTGAGTGGTGAAGTACAAGTGCAACATCCCAGTGGGATTCGAAACCTGAGTGGTGAAGTACAAGTGCAACATCCCAGTGGGATTCGAAACCTGAGTGGTGAAGTACAAGTGCAACATCCCAGTGGGATTCGAAACCTGAGTGGTGAAGTACAAGTGCAACATACCAGTGGTCTGAAAACTATACAACAGGCCAATATGAAAATCGCTTTTATGGAAAAACGACATAACAAAAAGGCCTTGCAATTTGGGATAGATACCACAAGTGCAAGGCAGTGAGAACTAAAATTGTGTTATTCCATTGATAGCATTTAATTAGGAACAAGAGAAGAAAATATATGTTTATTTTGTCGAATGTTTGTTATGAAAATAAAAAGAAACTAAATCAAAAACAAAAAGTTATTCAGCCATGGTGTGTTCGAACCTGTGACCTTTCACTATCCAGTCCTTTTACGCATAGTATCCTCAATGATGTTATTAATACACATATATGAAGCTAACACCAATACTATAGTGTTGTATGTTTATGCGGTTTAAAGTCGCACTTGTCCTGGTGTTCCAGTCTGTCGATTATTTACTTATGGCAAAATGACATTGTCATCATAATATTATCAGAAACTCAATACGGCTCATAATAGTATCGGTGTTAAAAATGCTAAACAGTATATTTATATGACTGACCAGGCAAAATATATCAACGCCTGATCCCAGGCTAAGTCGCACCAACAGTTTAAGTAATATGGTGACTCTCCAGCTATTATTGGTGGAGGAAGACTCGGGCACCCGGGTAGAACTACTGACCTTGCACTAAGGGGTTTAACAAATGAAGTTATTGAAATATAGCAACGCCATGTTAGCTTGTTATGTTCAAATTATACAGGGGAATTATTGGAGAGCTTTATCAACCTGTCAGCATATATACCGCAGATAGAGAGCATGCGTATTCTCAGGTGACAATAGTTGTAGCTCTATTAATCTGCTGAAATATTAACCGAATCGTGTTATATCAATTCAATCATCTAGTTTTCCATTTCCATTTCATTAATTACACATTTACTGCACCAGATTCTGGGGGTTTATAGTGACTGCTTGATTGGTTTATGCTTAGAATGTTTCCACGGCAGTCGTACAATATTGGTAAATAACGAATGTGACAAAGTGACAATAATAGTTATTTAAATATTAGAGGTAAGACGTTTTTTTACTATGGTAAAGATTTGTTTCTTTCTAGTTTTAAACCATATTTCATTACAGCTAGATCATATAACTGGATTGGGCCACACGTTTGAACAACAGTAGAAACAATTCGAGATGTCGAACATATTACCCATGTTCATTCAGAACTTGATCATAGTACAACTGGCTTGTATAGCACGCATTAAATATAACAATATATTGAAGCAAGTGAGCAATGGGATACTATCACTTGTTTTTATCTTGTTCTTAACAACTACTAACCTCTCTGTGCACACTAGTATATGTACATAGTGTAGGCTTAAGGGCTTTTAAGGTTTAAGGTGTTAGGTTTTTCACCTTTTTTACCACCTTTGGTGGAATTAGAGTAGCTGAGGAGACCATGTAGCTCACTTTTCTAACCCCCACGCATGGCCATAATAGCTCAAGTATTGACTGTTAGCCATTAACAGAGAAGAAGAATATATTTATTTTCCTTAACACTTTTTCGCACACATATAATTTCGATCCGCAATTAATGTGATAAAATGCTTATTTTAATATGTATGCATAAAATACTTCAAAAATGCTCAACCTTATATTGACAAATATTACAATATCTGCCGTATCTCATAAATCAACCAATCGTCATATTTAAGTATAAACTTTATTATTTATGACAACTTATGTTAATCACTCTCGGTGGCACGGGTGAAAGTGTATACGTGGCCAATCGTGTGGGAATAAACCCGAATACACGGAGAAATGCCACACGTCCGATCTGGCGAATCACCATCTCACATACTTCCCAGTCCGAGGATCGACCCCGTGCTCATAACTGAGCTAATCGGACAGCCAATCGTAATAGCTATTTAGGAAAATAAAGAATACTAATCATTTTAATGTTTCAGCGACAAGATGCGCCACAACTGGTTACAAACTGCATGCTATTTGTCCAGTCTATTACTGGTACTACAGCACAAACAATTGGTTTCTTCTTTGTCGGTGTTAGAGACCAACCAGCTCTACTCCCAGTTACTGACAGGCTACAACAGAAAACTTCTACCCCTGCAGAACCAGAGCGACACGGTTGAAGTTGGTTTCTCGGCTTATATTGTCGCCATAAACACATTTAATGAATTGTCAGGCGAATTAGACGTAACTCTGATATTTAATTTCACATGGAGAGAAGAGAGGATGTCTTGGAATGAATCAGAATTTGACGGGAAAGTGTCACTTCTCATGGAACCGGAAGACATATGGCGACCGAAACTGTTTGTGCTGGAATCGTCCAATGCTTTGCAGGAAATTGGAAGTATATCTGACATGGTCAGGATGCATCACGACGGTGACGTAATATGGACATTTGGATCAGTGGTCAAAGTGACTTGTTCTGTAGATGTCACATTCTTCCCCTTTGACAGTCAATTGTGTGCTATCACATTGATGACATTAACTGTTAACGCTAACGAAGTAATGCTGAAATCGCTATCATCTTGTATAAATACTAAATATTTTAACAAGAACATCCAGTGGACATATGTTAACAGTAGTGCTGTCAGTTTAGTATCTCCGGATGGTCCATCACTAGTCAGCATGGGCATAACATTGAAACGACGCAGCGAGTTTTACGTTGTTTACATCATTATTCCAATAGTGTTTCTTGGCGGAATAAACAATCTAGTATTTTATATGCCTGCGAATTCTGGAGAACGTAGTTCTGTGGCAATAACAACATTTCTGTCTTTTGTCGTTTATATGCAGATCATAAATGGCACTGTTCCACAGAGTTCTTCACCCATAGCTTACATATATTACCATCTAATGTTCTTAATGTTATATAGCTCATGTATAATGCTAACATGCATTATTTCATTGCGAATCTATGACAAGCAAGGGCAAGTTCCAACTGCCATTACGTTGATTGTGTTGGTTTTAAGATTTCGATGTTTCAAGAGAAGAAAGAAAGCCAATGACGTGAAAGATATGGAGAGAACTGATTCGAGAACCACAACTGCTGGGTCTGATGTGGTCGGTAGAGATGTAGCTACATTACATGAACGTAATGATTCTGATGAAGAAGTCACGTGGACATTAGTTGCAAAGACGTTTGATTGTTACATTTTTATATTTAGCTGTCTAATACATTGGATTTTCACTACTGTAACATACTATGGTCTGTACACAAATGCTGGCATGGCTTGATTTGGTTTGAATAGTGTATACGTATGAAACCTGTTATTCATCTTTAACATCCATTATATAAACGAGCCTAAAATGTCCTGGTGTGCGTACGTGTGCCAGCTTAAAATATGCTTTACTCAAACAGTCAAGCACTATGGAGTTTCCATTTTCATTTTCGTATAGTATCCTGTAATTCCGAACTATGCGGGTAACTCGGGTTTGAACCCACCATTGCCTAATAATTACATGATCATATAATATCGCTAATATGATCTGAAAACATTTGCTTTCGAGTGTTATTGCACATCTCAAATGTTATTTATGGAATACAATCAACCTGTGCCTCTTTTAATTGTAGTATGCAATGCGTTTTTGCTGAAGGCATCCACACGTCAACTAGCATAAATGCCCCACTGACCGAAACACATGTTGATTTTATTCCTTTCATTTACATTGCATGTTTTGAACGCTCCAATACTGTCAATGACCACACATGGTACACACGTCGGTTCATGTCAATTAATGGACCATACATCGATGTTACTAATGCAGCGTGTGGTTTTACTGACAACGTTGTATCTGTCTGAAATATGGTAAGATTTTTTGTAAAGGTTGTTCGTACTTGGGGTTAAAGTCGCAGACAGCTTTAGGTCATATGGCGACTCTCCAGAATTATTGTTGGATGAAGACCCAGTGTGAAGACTCAGGGCAGTATTCCATGCACGTACGCGGATACCCGGATATAATCATCGACCTTCTTCAAGCCATCTGGATAGCTTCCTCAAATGAATTCGACACCTCAAGTGGGAGTCCACCTATAGTGATGACAGGCAAGTGATTTGATTTCAACAATTTAGTAAATTATGTATACGAGGTATCTAGAATGTAGTTTTATTATTGCAAACAACGTTACTATGCGAATTGCAATACAAAAGACGTTAATTTGTGTGGATTGTGGTTTTGCATAACATGTGTAGGCAACGTCAACAACCGACATCAACATTAAAAATGCATTTATAAAAGGCATGGGAAATGTGTATGTTCTGTGCTATGTTAGAGCTAAGCTATATAATTACTTAAATACCTTTTGCATGTCTCGTTGCACCATGCCATGCGTTACATTCTGGATTAATAGAAGCTGGTATTATGAAAGCGTTAATTCACTTAAAACACACTATTAGACTCTACAAATAGTAGTTATTTCTGGCACTTGGCGTAATGTTGTTGAATTGCAGGAAATATGACATGCTATGTTCTACCTAATATAAACATGCTACATTGAAAACAAAAATGCATCAACTACCACTCCATACCAATATGCATTAGATCTACGAGTAAATAGGGAATATGGCACTTAGTACCAACGCTACTTCATTCACAAGCCTATGGAGAGTTCTGTTAATATTGGCAAATCGCAGGAGCATTATGTTTGTCAATAATATGTGTTGTCATGCCGCATGTGACGGAATTGTGGAACATGCTCAATCTCTACTATGGCTCAAATCAGACTGTATTTTGTCCATCCATTTGACGCCATTCAAAGAATGACATTTCCAATTTGCAGTCCATTAAATATAATTGTTCTGTACTAGAGATCACTGCATTATATTGACTGTTTGATTGGTCGATATGATGCTTGGAATAAACAAACAGTCGTTACATAATGGTACATAACGAATATGATCGCAGTCTTGGAGTTGTGAACGTTTTATGTTATTTTATTATGCTACATTCGTGGTATTTTGGGAGGAAAGTCAGGTGAGCTTTGTGTTCTTATTTTCTTGTACATAATATTCTGCAATATAATTAGCATATATATATATATATATATATATATTATATATATATATATCTAAGCGCCACCTTTGAGAAACGCAACTCTATTTATGTGTACATTTGTAATAATCAACGAGTCTATGTACTAGACATTCATCTGTAATAATCCATTTGACACAGTTCCATGTAATAATCCGCAGTTAAAGTGTATCACTAGAAAAATGATTGTAACATATGTACAAAAATAAATTCTAAAATGTTGCGTTTCTGTTGGGTTTAAGTATGATTATGGGTGTTCCGATTTACTAGTGGAAAAGAATAACATTAATCTTTGTTTTTAGGAAGACAAGTAAAAAGTAAAACTTGTGAGAAATTGAGTCAGGTCAGCGAGACCAACTGTCAGGATACATGGAAAACACTGCGTTTTAGCATTGGGCTTGTGAGATAAATGCCCTGAATAAAAACAGTTATCCACATTTTCTCTTAACCCAAACATATGAACTGTTTCAAAAACATATAGAAATGCAATAACAAACTAAGCATATGAATCGTTTAATGTTTCAGTGATATGACGCGCTCCAACAGGTTAGCAAATAAGACTTGTTTATCCTGTCTTGTACTGCTACTTCTACACACACAGGTATTCGTGTCTTCCTTATCTGTATTAGAGACCGACCGTCTCTACTCCCAGTTACTGACAGGCTACAACAGAAAACTTCTACCTCTGCAGAACCAGAGCGACACGGTTGAAGTTGGTTTCGCGGCTTATATTGTCGCAATAAACACATTTAATGAATTGTCCGGCGAATTAGACGTAACTCTGATATTTAATTTCACATGGAGAGAAGAGAGGATGTCTTGGAATGAATCAGAATTTGACGGGAAAGTGTCACTTCTCATGGAACCGGAAGACATATGGCGACCGAAACTGTTTGTGCTGGAATCGTCAAGTACTTTGCAGGAAATTGGCAGAATTTCTGATATGGCCAGGATGCATCACGACGGTACGGTAATTTGGCTATTTGAATCAGTGTTAAAAGTGACCTGTCCTGTTGACGTCACGTTCTTTCCCTTTGACAGTCAAACATGTTTCATCACACTGATGACAGTAACGATCAACGCTAACGAAGTAATGTTGAAATCTATATTACCATCTATAAATACTACATATTGGAGCATTAACAGCCGATGGACATATGTTAATAGCACTGTTGACAATTTGGTGTCTCCGGATGGTCCATCACTAGTCAGCATAGGCATAACATTGAAACGACGCAGTGAGTTTTACGTTGTTTACATCATTATTCCAATAGTGTTTCTTGGTGGAATCAACAATATGGTATTTTTTATGCCTGCGAATTCTGGAGAACGCAGTTCTGTTGCGATAACAACGTTTCTGTCTTTTGTCGTCTACATGCAGATTATAAACGGCACTGTTCCACAGAGTTCGTCACCCATAGCTTACATATATTACTATCTAATGTTCTTAATGTTGTATAGCTCATACATAATGCTGGCATGCATTATTTCATTGCGAATCTACGACAAACAAGGACGGGTTCCAACAATAACTAAATATGTGGTTTTGTTTTTAAGATTCCGGTGTTTCAGATGTTTTAAGACAAAACAGAAGACGAACGTATTTGCAATGAAGCGCACAGATGCTTCAGAAAATGACGTAGTTCATATACATGAACACACTAATTTAGATGATGAAGTCACGTGGACATTAGTGGCAAAGACGTTTGATAGTTACATTGTTATTGCTAACTATTTAGTATATTGGGGTTTCACGTCGTCAACTTTCTATAGTTTGACTGTAAACGATGGTATTATTCCGATGATTACTTTTAACAATCGCAGTGAATAAATTGGAGAAAATCCCAATACGCTTCAAGCTTTCGATTCAATCCACGTGTCTCTAATGTGGGTATAATCATTTGTTGTATAGTACACTGAACCGAATTTCTAAACGTCCACCTAATAAATTGTGAGTTTAGGGTAACGGGTCTGTGTATTAGTCCAAATATTGATAGTCTATTGTTATCCACCATACTCTATCAATGTACACTAAGAAAACACCAATTTATTGTCATGGCTGACCAAGCGGAACGGAAGGTTGGAATCCTAAGTGTTGGCATGAGGACCACGTGCACGGCATGATGAGTGCTCAATTTGATTGCAATTTATTCTATGTGCGACCCGTAACCGAAAAAAACAGAAAATATTGCGAGAATGACCATTGAGGAAAGCGGGCGAGCCGTCGGTATGCTTGATACATGCACTTCTATCAGACAGGTATGTTCAGTGTTGTAATTAAATTCGATATTTCAAGTACAGTTTGTAATGAATCATACAATGTCATATTTTAACATCATTCTAAATCATTTCCATCGTGTTTCCAGGTTGCACGACTTTTCAACAGACGGCATTATACTATGGTCGTTACTTGTTGATTGTCTTCAACTGTTATACAACATCAGGTGGACGTTTAGAAATTCGGTTCAGTGTATTATTATTATATAAATAAAGCAAGTATTCACCAGTATATATGGCGGAAATGTTGAACAAAAACAAGATCGTAAATGTCGACAGGTATTAGTAGTAAAAACTATGAGGGTTCTGACACAGACAGCTGACTAGGACAGTTCATACCCTCAGGATGACCCCCCCCCAACCCCGGTTCCTCTATAGAGTTAGCCGACATAACGTGTTTTCCCGAAATTATCTATGTAGGAAAATCGCTCCGAAATATACAAATAATGTTCTCATCTATGAACGGGGTTTTGGAGCCGTTTTGGGTGCTTGAGATAAATATGTTCAACCGGGTAGACAAGGGGACTACTTTATTCTAATTAGACATATCAAACAAATCTGGTAGTTTAAGTTTTTCTGCGTCCATATTTATATAATATCATTGGATAACGGTAAAATCCGAACAATGCCGTGAAGTTACGTCATTATGACAACAGCGATACGTCATCGATGATGCATGCAATGACATATCGCTACCATACATGTGTTGATCACATGATTACTATTATCCATTGATCCACAATGCACATGTATTGTTTACAAACAAGCATATATGTACATCATTAATCACACTCTTTAAATCTTGATATGTATTATTTCCTTTAATCATGATAATTAAAGTTTGAAAGATTATTTGAATATATATACACATGTTGGATGTTACGACTTAGCATTAAGGAAATTAAACCGCTAAACTTAACATGTAAGTGGTGTTTACTTTTAAGCGACAATCAACCTCAATATGATTAAAGTGTCCCATTCCAATTACCTCATCACTTTGTAGTAAATTCATAAATTGACATTGATGCGTGTATCCATTGGTGGTCATAATTTGTAAAGCACCAAAAGCATAAGAAAAGTGAGAAAATAAATCTACCACATCCATTGAGTTGCAGATAAGGAAATCCCACCCACGACAGACCCTCAATTATAGCACGCATCTTCATTCCTCGGGTGGGATTTCCTTATCTGCAACTCTTGGCGGTGCTAGATTCACGTTATCTAAACTGTTCGGTCATAGGAGTTCATGGTTGGGTTGGAACTACTATATTTCAACTAGGTATAATAGGTTTGATATATTTATTATAGAAATGTAAAATACGTATGTAATATATTGCACAATGAGACTTGGGGAAAATATGCGTAAGTGGCTCACTTTGACGGAACTAATATGTGCTAAGAGGTAATTGAGAGAATATTACAATGTTCACATAGCCCGTCTTCGGAAAAGCAGTTAAGACAAAACAGTGCGTCATAATGATGTGGAAAGGGCGTGGCGAATCGTTTCTTGATCGTTGTGTATGAATTGCGTATATAACAATGAGCAGGTCAAGATCTGGAAGCAGGAGAGATCGAGTTTTACAGGTTGTCCTATTAGAGACTGGCAATACAGTATACAGGATGAATGCCCATAAAACAATTAGCGCTACGTGGGGTGGTTCAAAACATTCTGGACAAGTCCATTCCTGAAGTTCTAAAGAAGACATTACGCAGACCACTACCCCACAGAGATAATATCGACATTTAGCACCACCTATATTGAAAACATATAGGAAAAGGAAGGCACTACAAGAGGAATTTGACCATGCATCTCCTTAGAAAAATATTAAGACAACACATGATTACCAGTAAGATATTATAGACTTGTTTCAAGATGAACAGAAGAATAGCTTTAATGATCTGATACGTCAACGAACACCGTGGGTGGTCGGGAATATCTCTGAGGTTGGCAATATATATGTGGATGAGAGTCACCCAACTGTGCAGACCCAATTGCCTTCCTAGCAGTGGTATACAACAATGTTCAAGGAAGAACTCCGAACTTTAGGTAGTATTAATCTTCAATTTGCACTCAAAGTCTAGCTCATCAAATTAAAAACGGATGACATAAAGGAGTACATCAGTCCCGTGTTTCGTCACAGACAGGATGCTCTGATTCAACCAATGGAAATCAATGAGGACATAGTCAAAGCCATCCCATACACCCATGTACTACCTGGGAAGTGGATACATAGGGGATCGGAATGGACGGTCGACAAAGTACAAACTATGGTTAGACATCTCCCGATACAAACCGCTGATAGATGGCTCATACATCCAACTAACAGCAGACGTAAAACACGAGATGGCAGCGGTAAATGTTGCCTATGTTCCAGTCTGTCGAGTTTTCACCTATTTACTTCTGGCACAATTACGTTATCAGAAGCTCATGGCGGATGAATTAAAGGTCTCAATGTTAAATATATATTTATATGATTGACAAGGCAAAATATATCAACGCCTGTTCCCAAGCTATGATAAACGTATGAAACGAGGATGATAACTGTTTCCTATTAGTATCCCAAAACCCAGTAACCAATACACCCAGAGAGTGGCCAAGTACATATACATGTAAAACCAGACCTGGATGGGATTGACAGCTCACAGCAATCGCTCAGCTTCCAGAAGCGGAGAGGCGAAACAATCTAGCCATCACTGTCTTTGGTAGAACTAAGGGTACTGTTCATATGCACTTCTGTGGGACAATGATATTCCATCCAACTCTTGTTTCAGATGACATATTCTGACCACGACATATTCTGTCCCATACCAGTGCATACGGATGTATACTTTATTTCACACACACAATTTAATTACTATGAAAACGTTATCAGACACAGCAGGCAATTTGATGGTATAATGAATCGGTTCGATGACGTAATTGATGACGTAATGTAATGTAATTACGCCATCCAATCGATTCATTTGTGTGCATATGTATAACATAGACCAATCGTCGACCGAAAATGGCATACCTGTTGAAAAAAGACAATGTTTTCTAGATTCAAAGTTGTTCAGTTTTACATATTAAATACATTTCTGCTTTTGCATTTAGAAAAAAACAAATGATTCCGAGACACTATCATTACAAAAACACCAAAATCACTACACCATGTGACGTTGAAGACAACTGACCGTGGAGTTTAATCAAGTGTCACGTGAAGTTAAGGATAACGAAATTCCCCATGGAACCTGTGTCCTGGCCAGTTGGTGTGTGAGATAATGAGATCATCATACACAGTCTCAGCAAATACCATGAGAACCGCCTACTCTATGACTAGAGTAAACACCGAGAGCGCAAGCACTTCTGCGATTGGTGCCTTCATAGTTTTCCTAGGGAAGATCTGTTAGAAGGTCACAAGCCAGCGTGCCGCGGGATCGGGCATGCTACAGTCAGAGTAGAGATGTTGGAGGAGGGTAAAAACAAACTTACCTTTCAGAATTACCACAAACAGATTCCAGCCCACTACAAAATCTACTCAAACTGTGAGGCTCTGACCGGAAGGATTGAGGAGGACCCCACACTAGACCCTGAAAAGAGCAACACCCGGAAAACGCAGCAGCTCGAAGTCTGTAATTACTGCTACATTAAGGTGCGGTTACCCATTCGTCAATTATGGTACGCGGGCATGTGTCAAAATTTACAATACTCACTATGGCCAATGCAGTGGTCAGCGGTGCTAGCAATTGTGTTACGTTTGCTGTAGCTCACACGCAGCAGAGCTTAGCGCGTGTGCGACAAATGGGTCAACCTCGAGGTCAGAAACCATTTAGGTTTGTTTTCTGGTTGTATGGACATACACATATTTGCTTCTGCTACCTATTACTGCATGGCTGCGGTCCCTAAGGATTTTGTCATCGCGGCCCCGAGCCTCGCTTCATAACTATATAGCTTTTCCGAGTATGTACTATTGCCAACATGTTCGGCTGTGAGGTGCCACCCTAAATAGTGCTTGGTCTACCGCCTGCGGCAAATACTACAAGACGTTGACGACGCCGTTGTCGCACTGTTCCCAGTGAATTTCCAGGAACGGGCAAACGCAGCTGTACGCTGTTTCTCCGGTAACTGGTCAAGAAGTTCGTCACAGTTCATGATAATATTCTTGACTTTACACAGCACTATTCGTACCTGTCCCATTAGTTTTATATACTGCACACCACGCTAATATAGCACACATTGACATAGCTGATTAATAAACATGCTTCTCACATGGTCTACGGCGATCATAACACGCGTACTTTATAATCAATTGATTGGTTAGTCTTAAATAATAGTTTGCTGTGCTTTGTTCCTGTAAGCCTCCGCCGGAACATGGGCCGATCTGTTTAGGGATGACATCGTTTTTTCGAAGGCAGTCTTCGAGTCATGGTCTTTGCAGTAAAAGTGCATTCCAGCCTGTCGGCTCGAGGAGATCCTTCGAAACCGTTGCGAGCACACATACACTTTGTTGCGCATGGCGCCCGCTGAAAGCCAACTCTGTGAGCATGCCCGTTATTTTGGTCATAGCTGCATTGGCACGTACAAGGTCGCAAATATCGTGTAACATTTCACGTGGGAGTCATTAATTATGCCGAATCGTAGGGCAGGTGATCATTACGTGTCGAAAGACCCTCTATCATATCTAGGTTTTGAGGGCCGAGTGAGAGTCGTGAGGAAGTAGGTCATTAGAGCGCACTGACGAATCGGGCATCTTCGATATTGAGCTGCACATCTGTTATAATGTCAAGATACACGCTCTGCCTCTTTGGCTACGATCGATGACATTCTCAACCACATTGTCGTGGAGCTGATCATCGTCGCTAATTCCGCAAATCGGTCCACAATGAATATTTCGAAGCGAGACAGACGTCAGCGAGATCCAGGTCTTTGCAACCGCAGTAATCTAAAAGGCGTACTTCGAGCTAATTGCAAACTACTTTTATCCTCATCCTATTGCTGGTATGTGTGCATACACTGGCTGTACAGCTGGTTGGAGACTCCCTCAATTGTCACATCGACCTTGTGCTTTTGAGATTGTAGAAACTCTCCGATTCTCTAGCCCCTGTGGTGTGGCCATCTTCGAACAGCATCAATAAGCTCTTGATCGAGTATACGGGGACGTTGATGTTAATATTCCACAGGGTGTCGCTTTTGTCGTGTCATACAGAACGGCAAGACGGTCGGCATACTGCTGTCAGGTCGACCGTGCGAGGTCAGGCAACAATCTAGGTCAGGTCGATCTATCAATGTGCTCTGGTAGTAGGCCATGTGGCTCTCCAGCAGTTCAAAGTCGAGTGGGATGTAGACGTGGTTGTCGTAGGCTGCGGCAATGGCACTATCGCTATTGTTGTAAGCCTGATTACGTTCCGATTCATACTGGTGCCAGTGCCCTGATAGACCGCGTTTGCACGCTCTCGTGCAGTATCCCATTTGCCGCAGTAGTAGTTTTCGATAGACATCGATAGACATATTCTTGTTTCCGTTGATCTTCTGGCGCGGCACAGGTCCTGGACGACGGTTCGGTCTGCGTCCAAGGAATAATATTGCTGGGAAACGGGACGCTGGTCAAACCAGAAGGGACGAACTCAGATTCACAGATTACACCCGAGGTAATAATATCCGCCAGTACAACAGAGGTTCTCAATAGAGCCACCACTGAGCTAGACAGAACGGCTGCCAAGATAGAAACAATTGAGCTCAGATAGGTCCGCATGTCGCCAGCAATGCTATTCTCTCAGTAGAGACCAGCGAGACGACGTACTCAGCACAATGGATTATCCACCGTTCAACCATCGTGAATTACGTTAAACCTTCGTGAATTACGAGGACCTAACATAACCATGTATTTAAAAACCTTGAATAGGCGGACATGCCAGAATATACGAGGCGGATCACATAATACAGGCAACCGTAGCATGAAAGAGCTGCTCGCTCGGAGGCTGCCTCGGCTAGCCGTGATGCCCTCATAAACCAAATCAGCAAGATCCGCGAGGTGGACAGATTTAAAAAGGCTTCGGTCGAAAAGCTCGCGAGGAAAGCTGTGGCAGCGCTTCTCGGTATTAGCGGCAGCATTGTCTCACCTTCTTGAGTAAGACGGCCTAACATCGAAACCAATGAATTGCTAGATTTGTGATGACGCCACCAACAATGAGCGCCTTTTTTTTATCATGTTCATGTTCTTAGAGCCGGGGCTGTTCCGATACTTCATCCACTGCCGGTGGGTTCTGGCGCAGATAAAAGCGCCCAAGTTTCCGTTGGTTGTTGGCATGTCAACAATAACGTTTAAATCGTTATTGCGACCAAAAGGCATGTTGGAGATAGAGCTATCACAATTTTATTGTTGTAGTTTGCCCGACGACCGCTTCGCAGCATCAAATCACGCGTGGCCATGTAGAAGAGGTGACCGAAAGTCACTAGAAACTGCTTCTGGGCATCAAACTCCGTACCACCTTACACGATGCGGGACCTCGTCTGTGACTGAGCCATCAGGAGAGCCCAACCATATGTCCGGATAGTCATTCAAACGGGACACCCAGGGAAGCTCTTCTGTTGACAGTCGGCCAAACTCGTAGGCCCGTCAGTCATACGTATTTGAAAAGGGGTCAAATCGACTGTTGGCTTGCACAGGATCCTCCTAATGGTATGGTGGCAGAGGAAGTACGACTGTATCAGTGACTCTTTTTGGACAGCTGTGTCGTTCAGATGGTTATCGAGGTAGCAGGTAGCCAGAAGGCGAAATTAAGTTGATTTTCCAGTTGTTCCAAGCCCGCAGCACGGCGGCCGCCTTGACAGAATGAAATCTGTATATTCGCCACTGTCGGCCATCTCGGCGAAGACGAATTCGTTCGGACCGAGCTTGATCATCAGGATGGTTAGGCCCTGTGCCCCATACTGTAGGCCATTACCGTCTTGTACGCAACCACGGAATTGTAGCAAAACGCATTTATGCTATCCGTTTCCGCGCCATTTAAATCGTGGTTCTGGTCTGTCATATAGCGTATGTCATGTTTATCTCACTAACCAATGTTCAATGCGTGGTAAATGTGTGTTGGGTTCGCTGGCATAATAACTCCATTGGGGGGTACATTAGACTTTGATCCGGGGCTGTACTATATCGAACAATTAGCAGAGATCGTGTGTGGTACTGTAGCATGGGCCAAGCTAAGTGTAAATAAAGCGACATGGGTAATCAAGGAGTATCGTCAATAGCAACTTACAGTTTATTAATGCATTGACCTCTCTCTTAGGATTATATAGTGTGGGTTCCAGTCTGTCGATTTGCAACTTTTTTACTTCTGGCAAAAACGACCATTTGATATTAAAACGGCTCAATTAACGGTAAATATATATATTTATATGACGGACAAGGTCAACTAAATATACACATGTTCCCAGGCCAAGGATTAGCCGCACGCCGGTTGTTAACTGGAGAACACGAGTTAGCTTCATTGATAAATATGTGGGCTACGTGCATTACATGGACCAGCTCTCCAGTACACATAACGTTGTCGACCACCTACGCAATCGTTTTCACTGTCCGAGCACGCAGTTTGGTGGCAGCGTAGCTTTGGAGTTCCCCAGTCCGCATTTTAGACAGCTACAGGCCGCGCTTATAAACTGAGTTAAATATGAGTTACAGACGGATACCGAGGCATGCTACGTGAGGAAGTTATTTGGCAACAATGGCCAGTATATGGCCTCATATCAGCGTCGGGGATGATTCTACGGAGGTCACTCTCTTCTGTGAATAGTAAGAGAAAGGCTATAGGTGAAGTCAGGCTGAACCTCGAATTGAACGGTGTCGAACAAATGATTGGCGTTACAAAGGGTGCAGGTTTTAAGTCTGCAGTCACTAACTTTGACGCCCACATTACAGTACCAGCCGGGAGTGGTGTAAACTCCAAGACGGGTCACTTGTCGAGCTCTTCGTGCGTCGTCGCATTACTTAGCGAGACTAATGTGAGGACACGAAGGTATATCCTACTTTACCAACAGCACACGCCGGTCCGGGCAAAGACATCTAGCATCGATGCTATCATTAGCAGGGTCATTTAGGACAATGATATCTCGGAGGCCCAGCTTAAAGTAATCGGTGACGAATGGTACAGGTACCAAACCTTGAAAAATAAGGCCATTTGGCCTCAGCTTCTGGCGGACGAAGATGTAAAACAAACGTGTGCTCGGGGCAGAGAAAAGAACTCCTGCATCCAGGGCAACAATCTATTCATATATGTGTGCTTTCATTGGGACCTGAATTACTCATACCTGAATACACGCCTAGTCACAAGCGCGGAGTAAGCCTGCTAGCATGTCACCCATGGCGCAACATATTTTGCGCTATTCAGTGTGATTATACCTTCCGTAGAGATGCTCGGTTGATTAGTTATTTTCAGGTTATCTGACCGGGTAGAACAACCAAACTTCCACATAGAGGATCGATTGATTAGTTGTTGTCATGCTATATGATTGGATGGAACCTTCCACATAGAGGATCGATTGATTAGTTGTTGTCATGCTATATGATTGGATGGAACCTTCCACATAGAGGATCGATTGATTAGTTGTTGTCATGCTATATGATTGGATGGAACCTTCCACATAGAGGATCGATTGATTAGTTGTTGTCATGCTATATGATTGGATGGAACCTTCCACATAGAGGATCGATTGATTAGTTGTTGTCATGCTATATGATTGGATGGAAACTTCCACATAGAGGATCGATTGATTAGTTGTTGTCATGCTATATGATTGGATGGAACCTTCCACATAGAGGATCGATTGATTAGTTGTTTTCATGCTATATGATTGGATGGAACCTTCCACATAGAGGATCGATTGATTAGTTGTTTTCATGCTATATGATTGGATGGAACCTTCCACATAGAGGATCGATTGATTAGTTGTTGTCATGCTATATGATTGGATGGAACCTTCCACATAGAGGATCGATTGATTAGTTGTTTTCATGCTATATGATTGGATGGAACCTTCCACATAGAGGATCGATTGATTAGTTGTTGTCATGCTATATGATTGGATGGAACCTTCCACATAGAGGATCGATTGATTAGTTGTTGTCATGCTATATGATTGGATGGAAACTTCCACATAGAGGATCGATTGATTAGTTGTTGTCATGCTATATGATTGGATGGAACCTTCCACATAGAGGATCGATTGATTAGTTGTTGTCATGCTATATGATTGGATGGAAACTTCCACATAGAGGATCGATTGATTAGTTGTTGTCATGCTATATGATTGGATGGAACCTTCCACATAGAGGATCGATTGATTAGTTGTTGTCATGCTATATGATTGGATGGAAACTTCCACATAGAGGATCGATTGATTAGTTGTTTTCATGCTATATGATTGGATGGAACCTTCCACATAGAGGATCGATTGATTAGTTGTTTTCATGCTATATGATTGGATGGAAACTTCCACATAGAGGATCGATTGATTAGTTGTTTTCATGCTATATGATTGGATGGAACCTTCCACATAGAGGATCGATTGATTAGTTGTTTTCATGCTATATGATTGGATGGAACCTTCCACATAGAGGATCGATTGATTAGTTGTTTTCATGCTATATGATTGGATGGAAACTTCCACATAGAGGATCGATTGATTAGTTGTTTTCATGCTATATGATTGGATGGAACCTTCCACATAGAGGATCGATTGATTAGTTGTTTTCATGCTATATGATTGGATGGAACCTTCCACATAGAGGATCGATTGATTAGTTGTTTTCATGCTATATGATTGGATGGAACCTTCCACATAGAGGATCGATTGATTAGTTGTTTTCATGCTATATGATTGGATGGAACCTTCCACATAGAGGATCGATTGATTAGTTGTTTTCATGCTATATGATTGGATGGA
>CM026390.1:39218835-39267678 GCA_014843695.1 Archivesica marissinica | reverse complement strand
CATAATTATAAACACAACTATAGTCAGGTACGAATTAGAATATACCTACAACATAACATACGTACATAATATAAACACAACTATAGATCAGGTACGAATTAGAATATACATACAACATAACATACGTACATAATTATAAACACAACTATAGATCAGGTACGAATTAGAATATACATACAACATAACATACGTACATAATTATAAACACAACTATAGATCAGGTACGAATTAGAATATACATACAACATAACATACATACAGATAGTTAAGAATGAAAAAAACATTACAATATCATAACCTTGGCCTAAAATCAAGGAAAGTGTCAATGGTTATTCTCTAAAACAACATAAGAATTCACGAAAGCGAAAATGGTACATTATGAAGTACATGGTGATATAAATAGTATCGTTTTGTATCACATTATGAACACATTATTTTCTTTATTTTATAATGCTATCGCATAAACTTGCTTAAGAAATGAAGCACTGGTGCACAGAAAGTCTGGATATTGTTCCGGATGTATTAATCTGGCAATGTCTTTGTCTATATGTCCTAGTAAATATTTCAAGAACGCAGGTCGTGATATATTTTTCATTAACATATATAAGTTATTAGAGAAATAGTCATGTACATGGTTCAGGTAAATGTTTCTGAGGTTATCTGAGTTAACAGTATCGCATTCATAAACAATGTGGAACAGTTCATCATAATTATGTAATGGTGTTACAGTTTAAGCATGTGATAGGCATACACACAGGTTTGCAGACTTGTTTTGCTGTAAAAGACATAAGTTCGATGGTATTTGGTTTGTCAAGTGCTACACGCCACATGCTGGCGGGGATAAGTTCATCGTGGACGTCTCTGAATCTTGTAAATTCAACACCGGAAGCCACTCTCAGTGACCAGTTTGTCTGTTCGTAGTTTAAGACGGATTGTTTACATATTATCTTCCACCGTTGTTTCCCAGGAAACATATTATTCAACACAAATTCAGTCAGAAAACGTACTAAGCCGTATTTCTCAAGAACACAGGCGATATCAGACACAAAACCTCGATTGCGCGCTGTACTTTTGTTATTGTATTGATACAGTCTGTAAACGAACAACTGTAGTGCAATGTCCGACGATTTTAGACGACACAGATAGCCTAAAAAGCTAAGCTTTTGTAAGTCTATATACGCTTCAATGGAGGTGAAGCCAAGTAGACCATTCACCATGTCAGAACGGGTTAGTTGTGGAAGATTCTGCAATCGTTTGAGGCAAAAATGGTGTGTTGCCTCAAGATGGCGCATGTCGGACTTTGTTATATGATTCCATAGTTCGCATCCGAAGAATGATCTTGGTAGAACAGTTGATGTATAAAGTTTTGCCGCCGTTATTGGGTTTAAGCCGTTAGCGTGAATTCCAGAGTGTATGAAACTGAACAAAGTACTTCTAGCTGATTGTCGTATATCAACCACACTCGCTGGATTTTTTCTAGTCTTGTGTTGAACAACACCAAGATGTTTGTATTGCTCAACCTCTTTAATGCAGGTAGTGTCGTAAAACAATTTAATACTTTCCTTGCAATGACGTGGCTGATTGTGAACTAAGACTGCGCATTTGGATGCATTGTATAAGTACCGCAATTTGATGGAATATTGTTTGCAGATTGAGAGCAGTTCACATAGTCCGTGTTTAGTCAACGAAATAAGCACCATATCGTCAGCCTGAGTTGGAGCACAAGGGTGTATATTATTGATTGACATGCCATGTATTGAGTTGCTTAGGGTGTGTAGGAGTTCATCGATGAACACTGTGTATAGAAACGGAGAGCAGATGCTTCCCTGACGCGTTCCTTGTTTTATATCGAACGGATCTGATAAGTGTCCGTGGGCCAGGACGCGACTGGAAGCTCCATGAAGCATTCCATTGAAAGTTCTTAGAGCTTTGCCTTTAATACCTAGTGTATACAATTTATGAAGTATACCATTGATCCATGTCATATCAAAGGCTTTCATCGCATCCAAGAATCACGTGTACATAACGCTATTACGTTCATAACAATATTTTGACACTTCTTGGTATATGAATGACGCGAGTTTGCACGATTTTTCCCTTTTGGAACCCATGTTGGAGTGGGTGTAATTTATCATTAATATTTTCAGTTTCAATTCTAGTCAGTCCAACTTTTTCAAACAATTTTAATATCACTGGTAATAAAGATATAGCTCTATAGTTGTTCGGGTTTGTTTTTGATTTACCGTTTCCCTTATGTAAAGTAATGGTTATACTTTCTTTGAAGTTATCTGGTATAACTTCGTTGCGTAATATCGCGTTGAAGAGATTCACAATGCAACCGATCAATAATTCACCGCCGTGTTTTACATGTTCATATGTTATGTTATCACGTGATGCATTTTTGCCATTTGGCATTGTAAGGACGATTTTAGATAGTTCTGTTATAGTCACTGGATTTGTCAAGTTGTACTCGGAGTCAATGTCATCAGTTTTCAGAAAATACTTTACCTCTCGATCAATTTTGAGACAGAAATCCTCATCAAAGTTAGGCTCGGTCGAATATGAATACAAGTGAGCAAAATAATTTCGCCAACCTGTCAAAATGTTCTCCGGTTCATTTACTAGTTCATCATTAAATAGCATCTCGTTACACTCACGTTTACTGTTTTTATTTTTTCGTGAGTGTATCACCTTCCAAAATCCCTTTTGGTCCATTTCCGCTAATTTATCTAAACGTTCGTATTCGGTCCGTTCAAATGTATTTGCGGCGTTTCTCATTTTACTTCTGAACTTGCGCTTTTCTAACTTATAGTCATCGTAAGCTTTCCCACTTCTTGGTCGTCCTTCACATAACCATATTGAACGAGCCAATTTCATAGTTTTGTGATATGCTTTCAACATTGTTGACCAGTATGGTTTTAAGTAATGTTTAAAAGATCTTGTTGCAACATGAATTTTAGCCGATACATTTATACAAGCGATAATTTCATCATATGTTTCATTTACATTATCATAGTCTATGTTTCTGCTTCGTAACATTGACGTAAGTTCGTTTTCATAATTTTGAATTTGCGTGTTCGATGTCCATTTGTAATACTGTTTTACGAAAGATAACACATCTGAGTCGGAGTATGCATAACTATGTTCAACGTTTATGTAAACAAACAGTGGTAAATGCCGCGAAACGTTCAATGGTGCGTCACTTTCTATATAGCATGATGCTATACCGGGTATAGAACCTTCATCGACTAGAATATGATCTATGAGACTTGGAGCCCCATTACTCCCTGGTACAAACGAATATCTATTTCTGCTACCTAGAGTTGTTCCAGTAACAGGCTTCAGGTAGTAACGCTGGGCTATGGTTTCAATATACATGTCTCTGGGTCTTACACAGTTTGTTGAGCCATTATAATTGAATTTGGCATTGAAGTCGCCCATTAAGACAATTTGGCTGTCATTTTCGAAGCTACTAAGCAAATCATTTAGCTAATCAACCTCTGATTTGAACACCTCGATTAATTCATTCACACAAGGTAAGTATACTTGTACAACATACAAGTTGTTCGATCGGAGTTTATCTTTAATTGCGGCTATGCGATCACTGCCAGAATCTATAAATTGGATTAAATTATTAATATCATTATGCCATAATAATGCAACACCACCGCGTCCATATTGTCTGCCAAAGAACGTTCTGGGACTGTCGCATGTAATGACGTTTGAGCTATAAGAACTGCTAATATTTTCTAATACATGTGTACTTTGTTTTAACAACCAGTGTTCGGATAATCCACATATTGTGATATGTTTGTTTTCTAGTTCCTGAAGTAGATAGGGGATGCCAGTAAATATGCCGGTGACATTCCATGACATAACGCGTAGTTGCATGAATGATAGTTCTAATCTGTGACGTCATATGTATCGGGGATCAACATTCTCTTCCTGTAGTCAGACCTTTTAAGCCAAGGTCGACAGAAAACACCGTCAGGCCATATACTGGTGTCTTCAAGCAACGGTGATTGGTCATCGCTTACGACAATTTGAACAGATTGACAGTCTTGTCTTCGTGTGTATAGAAATTTAGCTGATTTGTATACAATACCCATTTCTTCCAGGAATTCTTCTAGGCCTTCCTGGTCACTGTCTTGTGCTATACCGGTTATTAGGTACGAAACCGCTTTCTTTCGAATGACACCTCTAAATTTGTGGTTTTCTCTGTTTCGGTAAGGTACATTCATTTCAACTGAAAGGCTACATTCACTGGTTACATTGTGGGTAGGTGAGTCGTTTATTGTGATTATTTCCGGTGAGATAATTTGCTGGCTTTGGCTTGAACGTCCTTGGAGATCCTGTAGGTCTCGAGTTGTTCGCGAAGTTCCGGTTTCACTCTGTTGGGGTTTTGCTGAGTAGAGCGAATTGTGATGTGCTGGAGAATTTTCTACCGGACGTTCCAATGGAAACTTGCTAGTACATACGTTTTTATTCATACTGATAGCCTTCTCTAACATGATTTGCAGATTTTCGTTTAGACTATCGAATTTCGTGCATATCTCCGAGGTGAATGACTTAAAAGCCTTCTCTATTGTGTTACATTGTGCATTTGTGGAAGTTTGTGAAATCTTCGTCTCCATAGTTTTCAGTTTGCATCAAGTGCTTTCGCGAAAGTTTGATCGACACTCTTGGTACATTTCTCAGTTGTCTTTATGTGTTGGTCAATCCTTTCGTTAACTTCGTCTACTTTCATTTTCATTGTATTTTTACGTTGTTCATCACAATCACGAATATTACAGATGCTGCTCGAGTTGCTCTGTACATTCTCACTTAATTCGTTGATTTCCAATTGCAAAGAATTGCGACTTGTTTCTAACTTTTTGAACTGGCGTGCAAGTATTTTGAGACAATTTGGAAACTTTGGACTAGGCTCAGAATCCTTAATATTAAAGTTTTCGATGAGAACTTGGGTACACGTGTCTAGTTCAGATTTCAGTATACGTAGCTCTTTGTTCACGTTAGATGCTAGTGAACTAATATTCCTCTTTGTTTCGCTAGCCTCGGTCTTTAACAAGTGCACGTCGGACTGCAGGTTAGCAACATTGTGTTTCAGCATGTTCATATCGTGGTGTGAATCTGCGTTTGCTCTGGGAGTTTGACTGACACTGTTATCAAGTACGGACTGGTACACGTTTTGCGACTGAGTTTTGAACAGAAAATTTATATCTGATATATTTCCGCTCAAGAATTGATTGAGCATAAAACAATATTGTGCGTATTTCTCAGCAATTGAGCATTTTGGTGATTTTCGTCTATCCTTCAGGATGCCGACTGGTGGGTTGTCACACCGTTTTGCGCGTGTTGCAAGCTCAGATCTATAATTTGATACTAATTCTTCACTCGAGTTTTTGAGAAGTCTGCATATATATGTATCTTTTGGTAAGTTATACAAATCATCATCAAACATTGTTGCTGTGAACATATTATTGGCACTCTGTGGTTGTCCACAGTGGATATTACCATCCTCGCCGATAGGTGGCGAGGCTGTGTAACTCTGCCCGTCACAATTCATAGCGTCATCAGAGTTAGCTCCCTTGTTACCACAACGTTGATCCGGGGTAAAGTTTGTAGAGACAACTGTTTTCAAGAATGTCAGGTCATTATCCTGATTTATAATATGTTGTTTATCTAGGTCTATGATTGTATAGTCAGGATCCATAATTTGACCATGATTATCATAAGAGAATGTTTCTACCTCTTGGGTACACGTATATATACATAGTCTCTGAATTAAGTGGCAATGTACTTTTTAATATGTAAACTATATTCTATGTTTGTTATATGCTGTACATTGATGAGACTGAAATAAAGAATAAAATATAAAATATAATAAAATAATATACTTATAGTACGCTTATAACATGAACTAATGTTATATGTATTTCTAAAATTTTAAATTACCCATTTGAGCGATGGGCTTAGTAAGATTATAACATGAATTAAAATTATAAAATTTAAATTACCCATTTGAGCGACGAGCAGTT
This sequence comes from Archivesica marissinica, assembly GCA_014843695.1. Lineage (NCBI taxonomy): Eukaryota > Metazoa > Mollusca > Bivalvia > Venerida > Vesicomyidae > Archivesica > Archivesica marissinica. The sequence continues at coordinate 39,261,640 of CM026390.1, read as the reverse complement.
GACCTAGCAGTGTACCTTCCCTGTGACCATAAATGGGCACCTCTGTTGTCGCTCCTGCAAGAAGCACCAAACGTGTACTCCGCGGTGCAATTGTGGTGGTGATTATGAGCTGTAGAACAGATACATCCGATGCATTAATCAGCATACACATACATATATGTGCCTGTTTGCATGTATTACTTAGCATATTAAATGAGCTTATCGAGATACATTTCTGTTGTGATAAAGAAATGTAATTGTTGGTATCCATTTTGGATTTCGATCGACATTTTGGATTCAAACATGTTTACATAAGACCAATCACGTTAGCTAATGACTAAATGATATCATTAACAGATTTAAACACACATGTGTTCGCCACAGACATTTAAATTGGCTGTAATATTGTCAGAATGCTATTTTTTCTATTTGGCGGCGATCTTGGATTTTGGCGGCGATTTTATCCACCATATTGGATTTATTTGGCCGGATTCTAACTAATGTTAAACCTTCTATACATGCATCCACCACTTACAACAATAAAATGGCTTTTTACAGAAAGTTCACAATTATTTGGGGGTACTAGTATATATATTTAAGTACAGTTATTCTACTTGCGCCGCTTTAGAAATTTTCAAAACAAATTGAAAAATTCTACGAAATCTCTTTTTGACGTACATTTTTGCCGAATAAACCTACACGTTAGTGGAAACATATGTTATTGATAATGTTATTCACAGTTAAAACTCTCCCGTCGAAGATATTTTTTGTTACTGACAGAACCCGTGTCCTAGTATGGAAATGTGACCTGCTATTGCCAATGTATATGGCAATTGTTTGCAAAGTATACATGCACGCAGCTTAAAGTTGTGTTTTATTTGAAGAACAATATAAAGACTCGGGATAGGCGTTATATTTGGACAGATTTGTACAAAATTGTTTCAGATAGGGCCATTTTACTGATCGATGCGAAATCTGACATCCCACAGAGTAGAATCCCTGTTCTTAAATATATATACTAGTACCCCCAAACGTGCCGAATCCCTGTGGTGTGTGAGACAATGTCGCTTAGAGATAACTAAGAATAGTCTACAAATAAATAGGCACAAATGTGAGATATAACGGTAAATTTGACACCATAAATCGTGTTATTCAGGATACACTAGTTGTATTACGCATGGATGTTTACATTATTTTGTTATGTCAACAAACCGCGTATACGACGTTTGTTTATTAGTTGAAATACTCAGTAGTTGAGGCAAATAATGGGGGGGGGAATTATACCATATAATAGGAAAATACATTCTGTAGAAATTTGTGTTTTCACTGATGTAGTGTCGCTTTAAACACTGTTGGTGTACCTAACCTACTGACATCAGATAAATAACATTTTCTGAAAATACTAGACATGTTTTGTTTAACTTCATAAGATTTAATTGGTGATATTGTAGTTGCAAATACTAGTATTACCGACCTGTGTATTATCATGTCAATGGCATGACAGTCTGTTATCAAGACTGTGCAGTTTTTGTCCGATTATGGTATGTTTTCCAAATGTCAAGGAAAATATAATTAATTAACAGTGTATGTTCTTTGTGGGCCTTTTTATCTCTTCTTTATCGTTCACTACACATTGAATGTATATTCTGTTACATGCTTTACTTGTATATGTTCAACATAATTATAATGCTCTCCCATTGTGGAGGTAATAAAGATATCGACCTATCTTTCTTGAGGATAATTATGAAAATAATCTGAAAGAAAAGACCAAACTAAAACTAGAAAACAGAGATTTAAACAGAACAGAACAGAACAGAAATTGTATTAAGACGTGTACATGGTACATCGTCAAATACATATATACAAATATATATGATGTAAATATATACAACAATTTTATCGTGGTCATGTGGCATATAGAATCTGATAATAATAAGAAAATGCATCTAATTATGAGGATGAACAATAATTAGTGCTGATATTGGATTTATGTCATATTATTTAACAGTGTTATTTTAATATTAATTTAAATTAATTACGATGACCATACCGAATCCATCGAACCTATTTTTATTTATAAATCGCGCTGAATTACCAAATGTTGATCACACTAGAATCAAAAGGAAATGTGCATAGATCAATAGAAAGCATGTACACAATCCGTCAATGCTAGTAACGTAAGACAGGACGTTTAAATGTCTGCAGACAATGGTGCAATTATCCTGAATTTATAACACTTATTGAGAGCATGACATTTTTGGTATTGGCGAGACAAAATTAAATTGATAAGAAATTATAAATATACCTGGCTATACCTCTGCACCAAACAGAAAATTAATATTTATATTTGTCTATTACCAAGTAAATATTGTATATTGGTATTACATGCATCACTCATTTAGCCTCCTGTTTTAGAATCAGTACTGTAGGTAATGGCGCTAACGGTAATTGGTTTAAACATTATTTATTGCAAGACATAAATCACATATAACATACAACGACATACATAATGCATCACATATAACATACAACGATATACATAATACATCACATATAACATACAACGATATACATAATACATCACATATAACATACAACGACATACATAATACATCACATATAACATACAACGACATACATAATACATCACATATAACATACAACGATATACATCACATATAACATACAACGACATACATAATACACACATATAACATACAACGACATACATATAATCACATATAACATACAACGACATACATAATACATCACATATAACATACAACGACATACATAATACATCACATATAACATACAACGACATACATAATACATCACATATAACATACAACGACATACATAATACATCACATATAACATACAACGACATACATAATACACATATAACATACAACGACATACATAATACATCACATATAACATACAACGACATACATAATACACATATAACATACAACGACATACATAATACACATATAACATACAACGACATACATAATACATCACATATAACATACAACGATACATAATCATCACATATAACATACAACGACATACATAATACATCACATATAACATACAACGACATACATAATACATCACATATAACATACAACGATACATAATACATCACATATAACATACAACGACATACATAATACATCACATATAACATACAACGACATACATAATACATCACATATAACATACAACGACATACATAATACATCACATATAACATACAACGACATATATCACATATAACATACAACGACATACATAATACATCACATATAACATACAACGATATACATCACATATAACATACAACGACATACATAATACATCACATATAACATACAACGACATACATCACATATAACATACAACGACATACATCACATATAACATACAACGACATACATAATACATCACATATAACATACAACGATATACATCACATATAACATACAACGACATACATAATACATCACATATAACATACAACGACATACATAATACATCACATATAACATACAACGACATACATCACATATAACATACAACGACATACATAATACATCACATATAACATACAACGACATACATCACATATAACATACAACGACATACATAATACATCACATATAACATACAACGATATACATCACATATAACATACAACGACATACATAATACATCACATATAACATACAACGATATACATCACATATAACATACAACGACATACATAATACATCACATATAACATACAACGACATACATCACATATAACATACAACGACATACATAATACATCACATATAACATACAACGACATACATAATACATCACATATAACATACAACGACATACATAATACATCACATATAACATACAACGACATACATAATACATCACATATAACATACAACGATATACATAATACATCACATATAACATACAACGACATACATAATACATCACATATAACATACAACGATATACATAATACATCACATATAACATACAACGATATACATAATACATCACATATAACATACAACGACATACATAATACATCACATATAACATACAACGACATACATAATACATCACATATAACATACAACGATATACATAATACATCACATATAACATACAACGATATACATAATACATCACATATAACATACAACTACGATATACATAACATATAACATACACGACATACATAATACATCACATATAACATACAACGATATACATAATACATTACATATAACATACAACGACATACATAATACATCACATATAACATACAACGATACATCACATATAACATACAACGACATACATAATACATCACATATAACATACAACGACATACATAATACATCACATATAACATACAACGACATACATAATACATCACATATAACATACAACGACATACATAATACATCACATATAACATACAACGACATACATAATACATCACATATAACATACAACGACATACATAATGCAAAGGATCAAGTAGGAAGCTAAAACTAGCTTTTATAAATACCTCTTTCCTTAAACCAAACGGTAATTGAATACGGTTGACATTAAATAACTAAATAAATTCAAGCATTGTTCATCCTCTATACCGTAAACGAAATATCTTTATTATAATACTATATGTAAATTGAGTTTTTAATTTTTTTGAATATTTACGTTAAATCTATTGTATTATGTGACCAACATATTATTATATAGTTATATGTTTATGACGATGTACCATGTACAAGTCATGGAATACATATATGTTCTGTTCATTCTGCTATGCATGTTATTCAAAACTCAGAAATAAATCTATATATCTAATTAGTGAACATGTTCAAAGTTTAGAATCAAACTGTGAACACTCTTTCTGGTTGAAACTGGAACTTGTTCTGGTGATATTGATTCAGATATTATTTTAGGTGCTACATATGTCCCTCTTCAACAGTCTTGCTTTTAGTTTAACATCATGTTGTAATATTAATATACAAGAACAAATGGATTAAATCGGAAGCTAGTAGCTTATTTAGATTTTCTCCATGACAAACATAATTTTCATAAACTATGGCAGAGTATATATACATTTATGAACGTGACAAGTTTTATTCAACTGTAATGATATAAGTGTAAGTAAAATTATATGGAGATGATGATGAAGTAATCAATCAGACTGGCTTACCAGTCGGATTACGTGCAGTCGATTTAGGAAATGGTGAGGGATTACGTGCAGTCGATTTAGGAAATGGTGAGGCGAGAGAGGGGACGAGAGAGAGAGAGAGAGAGAGAGTTAGCAAGAGAGAGAACGAGGTGGGAATCGTTTATACGAGGATGGAAGAGGAAGGTACACAAATTACACTAGTCGTTATCAAATATCTTTGTTGCTGTAATAAACTGGTGAACTGCATCAACTATCACCTTGTTTATCTCTTCACTTAGATTATCATCACCATACAAAAGAACTTTAAGAGAAATGTCTGTCAACGGGCTTATGGTGTCTGAATAATCAGGACATTGGAATAAGTAGTGGTGACTGGATACATTAGCTCCGCATCTGCAGAGTGGAGAGTTTATAATATTTCTCGAACATAAATGTTGATTTAGAACACTACATCCGTTTCGAATACGCATATGGAGGACTTGGGCACGGCGGACACCATGATAGAAGAGTGGATTAGGATTCGGTTTATTAGAGTTCAAGCAATATTTGAAAGAAGCTAGTGTATCAATATCCTTAGTTTCCTGTGGCAAAGCATTCCAATCGTTAATGACAGATGGAAGAAAAGAATTTACATATTGAGAAGTTCTGCCACGGATGTTAAGGTGGTTTGTACTGTTCTACAGTGATCTATTTGTTGCTTGACCAACTGAAACTGGAACGAGCGCGGATAAATAATCTGGCACTAGTCCATTTATCATCAAATAATAACAATTTGTGTTTGTGACGTCTAGTGCCTATGGTTTCCCATCTACATTCAAGATAAAGTTGACGCATTGAGACACGTTTTGTACAGCCGGTGACGTTACGAGCAGCCTCGTTCTGAATTTTGTCCAATTCATCTTTTTCGTATTGAGTGCAGTTGTCCCAGATTACATTAGCATACTCCATAAGAGGCCTGACAAAAGACACATAAATTATTTCAAGCGATTTCCTGTACAGTACATATTTGAGACGTCTCATTATGTTTACTCTTGCCCATGCTTTGGTTTTCATATGCTTTATCTGATGATCCCAAGTACAGTCGTCAGAGATCAGTATACCTAGGTGTTTATGAAACTCAACAGACGGAATAATGAAATTAGACATGTGAAGAGCTGGATGCACTGGTTTTAACCTTTTCCGAGAGATGATGAGAGATTCTGATTTAGCCGGATTGAAGGTGACGAGCCATTTTCCGCCCATGACGAAATGTTGTCAATATCCGATTGGAGTTGAACAGATGCTACAGTAGGTGCATCAACAATAATGAACAGACTGTTATCATCAGGAAAGAGATTTATGTTTGACCCAATATCGGTAACAATATCATTTATATAGATTAAAAACAACAATGGACCAAGTATTGACCCTTTGGTAACGCCGGCATGTATTTCAGAAGAAGTTGAGGATGCTCCAGGGATAACTACTCGCTGACATATATTTGAAAGATAGTTTGAGAACCAGGATAGTAAGCTGCCACGAATACCGGCTTGTCCGAGCTTGTGAAGGAGACCACAATGTCACACCTTATCGCAAGCTTTGCTTATGTCAAAGTAAATAACCCTTACCTCCAGCCCATTATCAAGAGCACGACAGAATGTATTGTACAAATATGTAAGCTAATTCACAGTTGAATCGCCTTGCAGAAATCCAGACTGATAGCCGGTAAAGAAATTAGTATCACGCAAGAAGTTAAACACATGCTTGAATATTATCCTCTCAAACACTTTCTCCATAGTGTTCAACAGCGAAATAGGACGGTAGTTCGACGGGAGAGATGGGTCTCCCTTCATAAAGATAGCGGATTGCAGACTTCCATGCTAAAGGCAGTTCGCAGGAACGAAGAGAAGACTTAAAGAGATCACAGAGTGGTGTATAAAGTTGAGCTGTAGTTTCGATAAGTACACGATTACTTATTCCATCTGGTCCAGGAGCTTTCCCAACAACTTGACATTTAATAGCATCAGATATATCTGAAGGAAGAATTATTATTGACTCGAGTGTTGGCTTTCCGTCACCAACAAGTACAGGCGGTAAAATATGGTTTGAATCATCAATGAAAGTTTGCTGCACAAAGAAATCATTCATAATATTAGCCTTAGATATATCATCAGAAACTAGCTCGCCTGTTGATGAATCAAGGATAGATGGGATTGCTGATGAAATAGATGGTGTAATGAACGATTTGAGGACCAACCACCCAGATGTCTTCATGGATAGCATTTCTATTACCCAAACCAAAACTAATAAACATCTAGGTCTAATCCTTTCAGACGATGCCAAATGGAATGCGCATATATCTGAGTTTGTTAATAAGTCTTGGCAGCGCATCGGAATCCTCAGGTCCTTGAAATTTATTCTCACCCGTCTCTGTCTAGAGCGCATGTATCGTGCCTACATAAGACCCCTTTTGGAATATGGTGACGTCGTGTGGGACAATTGCAGCAATGATTTAAAAAACGATAGTGAGGCTGTCCAAAACGATGCGGCGAGAATTGTGGCAGGAGCTACTAAACTCTGCAACTTAACCTCTCTTCTCTCGGACCAGTCCTGGGATACGCTAGCCAATATACGTAGACTTCACAGGCTTACCCTCTTCTACACAATGAAGACTGGTCGTTGTCCCTCTTACCTATCGAATCTCATTCCAGAACGAGTTGAACAATCATATACCCTTCGACACGTACCAACCGTCCAACCACACACTCCTTCTCGTGCTTCTACATTTCTTCCATCAACTATTCTTCTATGGAATTCCCTTCCAATAAGGCACGGAACGCAGAAACAGTAGCGACCTTCAAATATCGGTTAAATAACACCAGGAAAGCACCATCCCCATTGTACAATGTTGGGTCAAGAAGGAATCCACGCCCGACCACGACTTGGATGTAGATCTTTGTGCTATAGGAATGATATTATCGACTCTCCATTGTGCGCATGGCATGTGGGTCTGTCGAATCAGTCACTTTCTTCTGCACTGCCCAAGATACAATCAGCAACGCCTGCAACACCTATCTAACGTTCCATGTGCAACAACACTCAACAATCTCTTGTTTGGCGATGAGCACCTCCCTCTAGACAGTAACACAACACTTTATCTAAATGTCCAGAGCTATATAGCAGCGGCAAAGCGTTTTGATACCTAGTGGAACGTGAGAGTCCTCTCAGTTTTGGTCCCGGCCCGTAGTGTGACAAAACCAGAATCATTTTTGATAGTTTGCATATTAGGCTCCAACGTTTTCTTCTCGCTACATCAAAATTTCAACAAAGCGATGTCGAAAATATGTGTTAACGTTTAGCTGCATCAACTGCAACCATTTGGATATGTCACTTCCGTTTAAGTATTTGAATAGTTTATCTACATTATATATTTAGTGGACACTTCCACACGCCATTACAATTCGCCTAGCAATGTGTACCCTTTAAACATACTCCAACATGGAAAGGGATTGACACATGCTTTAAGCTTTAAATTTGTATAAACTAACTGCAACCATTTGGATATGTCACTTCCGTTTAAGTATTTGAATAGGTTATCTACATTATATATTTAGTGGACACTTCCACACGCCATTACAATTCGCCTAGCAATGTGTACCCTTTAAACGTACTCCAACATGGAAAGGGATTGACACATGCTTTAAGCTTGTTTCCCAATCCATATCGGTGTCAATGTATATCAACTTTGTGTTCATATAAGTTTATATATGTACTTGATCCGAATACATATGTTTAAACTAACCAATTAAATCATTTAAGCTTGAGCTTGAGATCTGAGAAAAGTGTTATAATCTCGGCCATTGGTATGTTATATAAATGAATATGCTTTATTTATGTGAAATGAACTGCCAACTAAAATTGCATTGTGTACAGTACTAGTGTGTAATATAGTCACACGTGTACATACAAAAATAGACACGCATGTTGATTTCCTTAATTGATAAATTAATGAGGTATGATTCCACGTTGTAAGATATTATCATCGATTGCATATCTGGACTTATACTCCATGACAGATGGGACTAAGTGCTCGTGGGTGGAGTTAGCTTTTGAGATTTGGGAAGTGGCTTTCCAAAATGTATATAATAATAGCTTAAGGCTATTCAATTAACATTAAACATGCATATGATATGCATATGTCGCAGGATTCTGCAAATCAGCCGTTGGGGTGTTTGGTTGCAGGATGAATTGACATTTGCTAAAGATGTATATTGCATCATTTTATCTAGTTGCAGCTGGTTCCTCATCAGGGACATATAATGTGACTAGAATGTTGAATGTCAGATTGTAATATAAAACAGCAGCGCATTCTACAGGAAAAGAGACTCCTGGCTGGGTATGATTGTATATAGGTAACTAGGCCGAAGTACGTCCGCGGTCCCCGACTGTAGTCCCAATAACTAATATAGTTCATTTTTCTTTTTGGTAAAAATGCATTTTCATGACAGGTATTGTATAGGTGTTGTGTTTTTTGAGAAATTATGTGACTTGAGAAGACTCAGACTAGTTGATGTGTAGAAAAGATGTGGTATAATAAATCAGGCCATTGCAAACTGAAGGTTGGTATACTGTATTATTTGGCGGAGGAATACAGTGTGTAAACACAGTGACGTTATTCACAGGTGAGCACTGGCTATGTGAATTTTTATATTTTGAATATTCTTGATGTGTTCCAGCTTGATTTGAATACCTCTTCACAGTGGATGTGGTATCAGAAGAAATGACAGAATGGAAATAAAAATGGTACTGAGTCTGTGTATATATATAGTGAAGGTCACTATTGGTATATTGCCAGCGTGAGAGATATGTATGTTTTACGTTTATTTATCGTCGCCACCGGTTGCCCATATGAGCGACGCCTCCTGAAGTTATTAGTCATTTTAGATGTTTGGATGATAGTGCAATGATACAGACAGAGGCCCATTCCAGAGTATCCTCTGGTTCTTTTACGTAGCAACAAACATCACACAATCCAAACCATTCACAATTTATGTAATTTGTAACATTTTTTGTGCTATAATGAATGAATGGTGTTTTACGGCGCATCGACATCTAAGGTCATGTAGCGCGCATTAAAGTTATGTTTATTGTCGAGTGTATGAAATAAAATTCTATAAGTATATGCATTACGTAAAAATTAATACTAAGAAGTTATAAAGACGTAAGATTAATTACAGGTAATATATGAATGAATGATTACTACAAAGGCATGGTTAACAATTGATATCACAGCTTATTATAAATTCCTATTGCCTTGATAAATGATATGATGGACTCTACTCTGATAGAGTCGAAGAGTTTTTTAATGTTGTCCACATTGTAGTACTGCAACCGGATTGGTTGAAGGTCAACACAGTGTATTAAGATATGCTCCACCGTGTATAGAGTATTGCATGGGATACATTTTGTGTTATACATGTACATTTATTGGAATAAATACTGTTTAAACCAACATCGCACAACTAACTAACACCAGTGCATACAAGTGAAATATATTCTGCTTTACATGCGTCCAGCGCACATGCATATATGTTCATTGGCGTGGGAACAAATAAATAATATCTCAGCTCGATCCACCCAGTACTGCTAATGCCGTTCTGGCACTCTACAATAAAATAAATACTCCGCCGTCTCATTAACTCTTTCAGCGCCGATTAAATTCAGAGAATGTGCAAACGACATAGATCCACATTAGCGTAACGCCGCTTCTGATCAGGATTTATGTTATTTGCTATTCGGACAGGTGCTTCAGCTGCACTGTCTGGAGAGCAATCAGCATACTGCCTGATCAGACGGCACGATCGGGTTCTCTGCAGTTTACAAAGTCGATTGCATTGACCGTGGAAGAGTTAACTCGTTGCATGCTGCTAGTGGTGAATATAACATCCAAATATGTTATGCTATTTCATTAGAAACATACAAAGAGTATTGCAGGTGCAATATGCATACAATGGTAATCATTTGTACTACATGAACGGCTAGTCTCTAAAACTTTTCAAATTGTATGTATGTATGTACGTTCCTTTAATGCCAAACCCCTCGTGGGGACTTAGACATGTTTTCCTGGGCAGGCTTAGCCGACCTAAGCGATTAACCAGTACTAAGCGATGTGTGTGAGGTGCCTTGCTCAATGACACTACATACGTGGTCTGGCCGAGTATCGAACTCGGGACCGTTCGATTCCAAATCCAACGCTCTACCACTGGACCATGGACGCCACACAAAACAAGTTGTCAATTCATCACACCAAACAAAAAGTAGTCCGTTATGAATATTAAACATGTCATCATTTATGTATCTGCAGAAACGGCATAAATTAATGCCTTTCGCCATATACATATTAATTTACAAATATGGCCAGGACATAATGATAAAGGAATAATTTAATATTCAATGCATTGGGTTATGAACGGCGATCACATGGGCTGAATCAGCCAATCAGAATCGCGATATTGCAAAAGTTGTAATTGAGATGCATGTACATGCAATTTATTTGTTAGGTCTTATTTGTTGTTTTCAGTCTGTCCGTCCGTCCGTCCGTCCGTCTGTCCAAGCGACCGACCGTCACCTCCGTACATTCTACATAAAATGATAGTCGATTGTGCATGCTGATAAACTTCACACACAATTAAATAATTACAACTTTTGCAATATCGCGATTCTGCTTGGCTGATCATGGTTCATAACCCAATGCATTGAACATTAAATTATTCCATTCTCATTATGTCCGGGACATATTTGTAAATTAATATGTAAATGGCGAAAGTCATTGATTTATGCCGTTTCGGCAGATATATAAATGATGATAGGTTTAATATTCACAGCGGATTACTTTTTGTATGGTGTGATGAATTGACAACTTGTTTGTAATTTGTAAGTGGTAGCTATATTTGTGACACATGAATGTTCTTTTTCTGCGTTTCACCGACGTATGAAATGTCAGTTGTTTACACCTATTTAACAAAAACACGAACTCATACTTTTGTTGTACGATTAGCGCAGTTGTTAGCGCGCTCGCTTCTCACAAACCCAACCCTGGTTCGATCCTCTGACCGGGAAGTATGTGAGATAGTACGATGGGTTTTCTCCGGGTACTCCGGTTTCCGCTCACACGAATGACAACATTTACGCTTTCATCCGCGCCAACGAGAGTGATTAATATAAGTTGCTAAAACTTGCTTCGCAATCATTGTAAAATAAATAAAGTTTAAACTTTGTAAAGTTAATATAATTTAATATTTTGGCTTTATGTAAACACTGACATTTCATACATCGATGCAACGCAGAAAAAGAACATTCAATTGTTTAATGATAGTCGAAACGCACAGGCTATGTCAGTTGCTATTCATTACTGACTGCTTTTGATGTAAGCCGTATCTGAGCTTATTGTCAGTGGTTATAAGGCTGTTTGTGTTTGGAAATAACCCCAAATCATAACGTGTAGCCCAACCCATTTGCTTTTTTCCACCAGATTAAATAGTATACACCAATAAGAATAAATCCTAATATATTTTCATATTGTTTTTCTACGCATTGTATTGTGTGTATAATCGTATGTAATGTATGAAAATAATGCAATAAAATATTATTTAAAAAAAAAAAAAATTAGAAAAAGAATCATAACAAAATATCTAAATATAAAAAGACTACGTGCAACTTTGGTCTAAATCGGCACCCAGTTTTATTCTGAATAACTTGAAACCAAAGTTATATATGTCTTTGTCTCATTGAAATACTAATCAACAGCCCAACACATGCATGCCATTGTAAAGCGGTGAGGGACTATTGGTTTATAGCATGTCAATAGTGGTGTGCAATCACTGACCGTAAGTAAGCGGCCATTGAAATGCTAATCAACAGTCCAACACACGCATGTCATTGTAAACGGTGAGGGACTATGGTTTATGGCATGTCAATAATGATGTGTAGTCACATACGGTAAGCCCTCAGCCAAGGAGGCACCTGACTTGTTGTTTAGCATTGTATTGTGTGTTTTACGTTTATTTATCGTGGCTACCGGTTGCCCATATGAGCGACGCCACCTGACGTTATTAGTCATTTTAGATTTATAGCGGATAGTGCAATGATACAGACAGAGACCCATTCCAGAATAGCCTCTGGTTCGTTTACGTGCACGGTGTAAAGCACCGACACAGGACCTCGGTTTAAGATCCCATCTGAAAGACTGTTAATTTTATGATGGTCAGACGGGGGATCGAACCGGCGATCCCTGGGTTCAACGTGTTAACCACCGTGTTTATAGAGATGAAGCATTAAACAGTATGTTTTCTCAGTACTATCATCCATGATTAAATCTGGAGGCCGATTTCGGCCAAAGTTGAATGTAGTAATTACGGACATAAAACATATGTACACTACTCTATTGGCTATAGGGCTCTGGTGGGTGTATGTGCTTAACGGCGCATATATACATCTCTATTCCACAATAGGTTTAAGTATATTGTATAATATACACAATATATGTATAGATAAAAATATATTATACCGTCAGTAAAATACAATTTCTAAATAATTTACCACAACTCATCTCATCGTTCGCGTCTAAACAGTCGTCATTGCAATCGCAAAGTTTAGCACATCCTTCAGTAATGTTTCCACATAACTATTGGCCACTTGGACATGCAATTACTACAATAGTTAAGCACTAATAATAAGTGTAGCACATCTCTCGCAGATGTTATTACATAATAGGACTGAAACGCCATCAGTATATGAGGTTATAAAATTGTTCTCCAATCTCAAAACTCAGTCTCAATCATTTGATTGGTTCACCTGTATTTAAAGGTGAAATTGGTCTCCATTTCATTCTTGATAGTGCTTGGATCACCTTTTTGTAGAACAATGTGATAATGCTTTCGCGCTGTGTTAATCATAATGCATTGTTTAAACAACTTTCATTGGAACTAGGAAAAGCAACATCTCTTATTTTATTCCAAAATAGTTTATAACATTCAATAGATATTCCATCATTACCTGAACTTTTATTGATTTTCATATCTTTTAAGTTAAAAGATATGAAAATCAATAAAGGTTCAGGTAATGATGGAATATAACTTAAAAGATATGAAAATCAATAAAAGTTCAGGTAATGATGGAATATCTATTGAATGTTATAAACTATTTTGGAATAAAATAAGAGATGTTGCTTTTCCTAGTTCCAATGAAAGTTAAAAGTTTTAACGCTTGTAAACATTCATTTACTGCTAAAAATCCTTCACATAGATCGCTATCTTTGTTGGTTAAAATGTTGGTAAAACTTGTATTATTTAAATAGTCATTGACATCACTGTTTGTCGTTGTTGGTGTGTATACAGTTTCATAAAATGTAACTTCTTCTTCGAGTATGTCTTTAAAATTGTCTATTGTTTTACCATTAACGTTTAAGGAATTATATTTATTTCTTGTTTGACGGGCATTTTTAAATGATTGGATCTATTTCGAATTTCGTTCACCTTCCTCTATAAATTGCAGTCTGGATCTTATATGAGCACATTTTGTTTTTACAATATATATGTTTTCAATCTCGACTTCAATGTGTTTAATTAAGAGTGCTTCATTCTATATTTGAATAGTTAACAAAGATCGAAGTTTATTTTCTAGACTTGTTAATAATTCCACTGCTATTTTTGCTGTGTTATTTTGCAAATGCTATTGACGCTTGCTTTATTTTAATCTTTATGACTTCCCAGGTGGTTCGATGCGATACTTTATTACTTTTATGAGCATTTATTATTGTAGTGATTGGGGTTTTAATTCTGATTATATAATTATATAAGAAAGGAATTATTCATTTTCCAAAATCCCGGACCACGATTAGTAGGTATAGCTAATTTCAAGAATAATGCTAAGTGATAGATCTCATTAAATCAGAAAACGTGGATAATGTCACAATGACTAATATTGAACGAGCAGGCACGGATAAAGAGGACGAAAATACGACCGATTGTGGTGACCTACAGGACGTTGTGAAGATAGAGAAACAACGCGTAATGTCTGCAAACTCTAGGGAAAAACAATCATGATGGTATAAGCCAGCATTACCCTAAATACATAGCTGATAAGCGAAATGAACTGGCAGGGTTGCGAAGAACGAAATGAGGACGCTACGGACGTAATGCATGCTCAACATAGAGGACCGATGCTTAGAAAGGCGAAGAACGAAAAGCTATATACTGAGAGCTATATACCGCTGATTATGTGATATTACATGCTAGTGCATCGCAATCACATGAGGATGGCTGTTGTTTAGTAAACTTTATTTATTTTACAACGATTACGAAGCAAGTTCTAACAACTATTAATCACTCTCGTTGGCGCGGATGAAAGCGTAAATGTGTTCATTCATGTGGAAGGAAACCGGAGTACCCGGAGAAAACACACATGTCCGATCTGGCGACCACCGTACCATCTCACATGCTTCCCGATCATAGGATCGAACCCGGGTTGCATTGGTGAGAAGCGAGCACGCTAACCACTGCGCTAATAGGACAGCTGTTATGTATTCAACGATTGTTTTGTATTGATTGGATGTGGTACTTCCCAAAAATAAACTTTATATCTGTCTATCTATATATCCTTTCTTTCACGGAACGTAGATGTTCTCTCTAAGGACAAGCGATCTTGATAGGCAATTTATTTTCATTAACTACTCTTACGCAATATGATATTTTATAATATTCATTTCACGCGTTTCGATAGTAGAGCGTGAAATAGTTGTCTTTCGCGTAGCGGTACCCTAAAGTGATAGTGTGTATCGGTCGGTCTATATAGCACGAGGAAAGCGTGCTATTTAAGATTATATATTGAGACGTGTATGTAGAGCTGGTTATTCTACCGAACGACTTCTAACAAGTTATAATTTCATGTTATGAATATTAAGGCATTTCACAATTAAATACTGTCTTTATGATACAATTAGTACATGTACTGATATTGTATATCTGCAAGAGAGCGTGGACCCATACTGCTCTACAATCCGACAATCCAGTCACTTTCTGTACAAGTGGCCATGTAGACATGGGTTACAGGTTTCCAGAGTAAATTCTCTGGTTTTTCCTGGGCGAAGTCGGTTTGTAATTTTTGATCAATTGACTAAAACAAAACAAAACATTGCGCAGATATATAATGCTTAAGAGGTAATTATACGGTAATATCAATAGTGATATGTAAATACACTTGAATGTTGATATTATTGTTGATACAGCCGACCTTGTGGATATATATATATGTAAATATGTACGCATATGTGTAGCCAGGTTGCCGAAATAAACGTCGCTCGTTCTGGTACAGCATACAGTTGTTGCTTGTTTATTGGTATACATCAGTTTAGAGAGAGTATAGCAAAGACCATAGGTTTGCTTGTATTCAGTTGCATCCAGTCATCTCATAATTGCTTGTAGTAATAACACCCGGACGGATTCTGATTTCTTAAGAGATTAATGACAGTAACTTAGCCAGAGGTAAATTTCAACGGCTATCAAGGGGGGTGCGGGGGCATGCCCCCTTAAAATTGTTGTGGTATAGAAGCGATTTCCTGCGTTTTCTGATTTAATGAGTTTAGACGTATAATTATGACATGACCTTTCAGATCTCTAGCAGTCACAATGCTATACAGCAAATGGATATTGTTTGCATTTTATTTTTAAAAACATTTTGCTTTGACATTTTTTAACGGGGCAGCCCGGTGTGCCTCAGTGTGGCTATGGGCCTGAATCCTTATAATTTGTATATTAAACTTAGTTTAAAGAATGCATATTTCTATTAGAATTGGCACATAGCGTTAATGGTAAGACACAGTATAATCTAAAAGCAGTATAAACCCAATTATAACGCTGTTTAGCACTTAAATATAACGCTGTGTGTTGCATAGAGACGTCATGACACTTTAGTGACGTCATGACAATTTGCGCTGACACTTGGCACCAACATGAAAGTAGCAACGTTATTTATTAAAATGTGATAAAACAAAGGATCTTATTAATACACTCGTGATGATTTCATATCATATTTTTTGAAACTCATTTTTCAAAATTCCAAACCAAATTATAACAACTAATATCCTTATAATAGAGATGTAACCACAGTTGGCTTCGTCTGCTCCGTTGCTACATTCCGTTGTTCCATTACAGAGCGTGGCACATATTGTGGTACCGCTACATAGCATCTTATACGAGGAACATACCGGCGCTGTAATGATACAAATGTTGATTTAAATGGTCAATAGATGATGCTATTATCCATGCATACTATGCTATTGTGAAGTGGATTATAATGGCTAATTTCACACTGACAAAGCCAGGGGATTCTATATAAAGTGATGATATTTATGTATCTACACCCAGGGAAGTTAATGCTACTTGAGGACGTTCTTGATGATAGCCGCAGTACATGTACGAATGTACCACTAGCATGGGTATTCCGTGGCCGAGTGCTTAATAATTGCCGTTGACTTCACCTTGCTTTCCTCCCACCACTTTATGTCCGCATGCCACTGTGGTGTCTAATACTAATACTAATATTTGGTGAGCTATGTTGAATATATATGGGGGGACTATGTTGAATATACATGGGGGCTATGTTTAATACGTATCGGGATATATACCTTTAACGATATTTGGTAAAACGTACATATATTGATCTATGAATAAAGTAAGGTCACAATTCACATGGACACAATTATTAAGTGCACAAAATGACAACTGTTTTATTGATCTTGTACGTTAGGTCAATATTGACAATAACTGAAGGACCTCGTGGAGTTGTTACGGTTGTTGACATCGAATCGATTGTGCGTCGCACCAATGTAGGTTAGAATCCCACTGGGTGTCTATGATTCATTCACGCGAGGAAGCTATCCAACTGTCATACAGTAGTCAATGATGCAACGTTTAGTTATTTTAACATCACATTGGGAATGTGAATAACTTGGATATGGCACATAATGAAAATATGAATAAAAATATATTAGTAATGCAAAATAACTGTGAACGTATTCGATAGCAGGAGGCTGAAGGCCAACGAACAATGGTAACTAGATATGTCCTGGAATAAGAGCATAACAATATTACACAGCATGAAATCCATTCCTTTCCTTGCCTTCCTTTAACGGCCTAGGAGATCGAGGACCAAGACATGTGGACACAGTTTTGGTCTTCCAATGTTTTTTCTAAGTGGGACATCATGAACTCCACTTCATCTCCGAATAAATTTGTGCCTGACTTAGTGGTTAGCCTTGCCCAGACTAACGTAGCCTGGTCATATTCGTGATCATTCATAAGTGCCATTACCGTCTGCAGAGTTTGGAATGTTTCCGTGTTTTCAGCAGGAATTCTCTAAAGGATGTGTGACTGTTGTGGAATAAATGGATGATTGTCAATCCATTGTCGATTGTACATGTATTTGATAAATGCATGTCATCTACTCGCCCTCCCCATTTCATCACCATTGGCAAACGTGTGTCTATCGTTGGTGTTTTCACTACTTTCACTCTTTTCCCAGGAGTTTTGTGATATAGATTCCCTTTCCTTTTATGGCCTTTTTTCCACACCTCTTCTTTTATCTTGGTAAATCAGCATCATTCAGATGTTTCCTTCTTCTAGTGTTCTTTTTCCTCGCTCCTGGAAATGATTCAAGTCTTAATCTGGCTTGTGTTGCAGCTTTAATTTTTATAACAAATACTACTGGTCTCTGATCTCTATCAGAGCTTGTAACGTTTGTTTTTAGATACTTGAACCAGTTTTCTACTGGTGAATTTGTATCTCTCGTCATGATTTCGTTGTTGTTTATCATTTTGGCTAGCATTACACCTGACCACAGAGGGAATAGAGGGAAATATTTTGAGATAAGCAGGTCAGGAAGGTCAGGCAAATGCAGTACGTTATCGATAGCGTCCTCCTCATCTCTAATGTTTATCATTGCCTGTACCTGAACCTTAACATCTTCAAAGATTTTTGTGAAAGGGGATACCCCTCTGAATGGGTCGCAAGGTTGTACAAGGTTTAGTTGCTCTTCTGAAAACATCGTAATGACAAACGGGTCTAGACCAATTTCCCTAATATAAGGTGACCCAATCAGTTCATAATTTTCTTTCAGCAATTGCAATCCATACATAATGTTTGAATGCATTGATTCTTTTCTGACTAGTTCAGACATTATTGTTCTAAGCACAGTTGAGAAATTGCCTTGTTCCATTTGTTCAGTTGGAGCATTTAACAAATTCTCGTTAAAGACAACAGCTGGAGTTGACTGATGGAGTATCTCTCCCATCGTCTTGCGGCTTCGACCACTAACATGTCTCCTATTAACTTCAAACTATGCATGCCATATGGGCCCTTTTACAGAATAATATACTGTATGATCACTGTCTTCGTGGAGAATCTTCATGTCAAATACTCCTCTGCAAAGTTCCCCTTTACACATTGCACTAACTACTACAAATGAAGGAGAACACTTTCGACTTTTTGATGTTTTCACTCTATGATTTTTAAATGCTAAAACACACCCTGTGTGAACTTAGCTAATATGATCCAAAAATATATCCGTCCAGTTACGTCTTAGTCTCCATCTGCATGTTTGTGTTGCTCCGTATAGCCTGCATTCAGGCCTAACTTTGCTCCATTCGTCTTCAGATAATTTGAATGTAAATTCGCAATTATTCTCGTTTGCTTTCTCCATTTCAATACTAGGCTCATCCACATCACATTACTCATCAATTCCGATGAACTTTCTTTGTGTTTGACGCTCTTCTGTGGCATTTAATTGTTTGTCTGATTCGATAACGTTCAGCTGCTCATCTGCGTTTCTTCCATGTGCATGTTCTGCCATATTTTGGTTAACAGTCTCCCGTCCACTGTTTTCCATTGTTCTTGCATGTTGGTTGATGTTCATGCTATCTTCAAAATCGGTGTTTTTGGTTCATTTCTCTCATCTATTACATCAATAGCTTCATCCATTCCTCCGTCTTCAACAAGGTGTTTTCCAACGTCTTTCAATATTTCACCCCAATTCATTTGTGAGCGACGAAGATTGGCTTCATGAGCTTTCTCACTTTCGACGTTTCTTATGTCATTAAATAAATAACTTCGTTTGCTCAGTGCCATTCTTCGGTTTCTTCTTCTTCTTCTTATGTCCAATTCCTTTTACGTCTGAATTTCCAGGCGTAATGGCATCCATGGCATGGTCAGTTGGTTGCTCATCATATTCTTTCTCGTCAGTTTCACATTCATAATCGTTTCCATCAGTTCTGTCTTTCTTTTCCTTCCCCCGTTTTCGTTTTTCAATTCTAATTCCTTCATGATATTTCTCTCTTTCTACCTTTCGTTTGTCTTTCAATACATAACTTTTTGTTTGTTTAATGCCGTTCTTCTGTTTTACTTTCTTTTTCTTCTTCTTCGTATGCCTGTTTCCTTTTACGTTTGAAATTCCATTCCAGGAGAAATGACATTCATCGTATTGTCTGATTTTTGCCCATTAGATTCATTCTTGTCAGTTGTACATCCGTCTTCGTTTGCAGCAACATTTCTGTCTTTGATTTCCTTATCTCGTTTACGAGTTTGATTTCTAACCATCGCTGTCTCGTTGTCATCTTGTACTGTACTTGATCATCCGCTTGTGCATAGTTGTTGTCTAACGTTCTGGTTTCTGAAAATACACAACTGTCTGTTTGCTCAGTGTCTCTTTTCTGTTCTGAATTATCGGGAGTAAATCCATACAGATTGCTGTCAGCTTGTTGCCCATCGGTAGTAAGGTTGTTTGACTGTTCAGTAATAATATCCCTAATAGCGGTTGCATTATCGGTTGTTTTAATGTCATGCGAGATATGTAAATAACTCTGCTTTTTCTTTGTTCTTTTCTTTCTAATCTCTTAAAATCTTTAGTTTAATCATATTTTATTGCTATATACATGTACATAATAAATTCAGAGACATATATAATAAGAGCAAAAGCAAATGGGTTGGGCCACAAGTTCTGAACAACATTAGTAATTGGCCCTTCCTCTTAAAATCTGTACTGATCCACTATTTTTATCATAAACTTTTTCTAACTGTATTGCCCGATGCTTTGTAAATGTATCGATCCATCAGCGACTTCTTTATCGCCAAGTTTACATTCACTTTCATTTGCATCACCAGTTCTGTATTTTTGGTTCCTTATTCCTCTTTCGTTGTTTAACTTTAACCTTTTCAACCTCGTTTCTGTTTGTGGTTTAACTTGGAATGTATGCTGGTCATTATGTCTCAATGTTGACGTTCTTCCATCGATGTCTGTTTCTTTTGTTACATGGTCGTGTTTTCTAGTTTCTAGCTCGCTTATATCTCGTAGACTTTCAGTATTAATAACCACATGCTTTTCTATTTGGATATAGTCAATGTCTTTGGCGGAATCAACCTCACACTGTTTCGCTTCGTTATCATTGTTTACATGTATTTGTTTTTCATTGTGTTCAGCTGGTCGATCATCGGATTGTTTCTTACGAGTACTATGTCCATGTCATTTCTTTTCAACTTGGATTTTCAAAGCGACAAGATTATCGTTTTGCTGAGAAGTTCGTTTCTTTCTTCCCATGTTCCACCTAAAACGAACATTCCTTATTATATTTGGCAGAGCAATCAAACTGGCAACATAATCCGCCAAGCACACCAAATTAAATCTCACTTGTCCTGAAAACATTTGTGAAAAACTGAGGATTACATGTGCGATGTGTGTGACAGGGGTGATTATATCAATTCAATTCAATATATTTTATTTGGCATAAACATATAACATGTTCATCGCCATATATCAAATAACATGGCGGTTATAATAAAACTAACATACATCATTCTATAAATTGAGAAAAGTGTGTGTATTATTAATTACATGTAATTAGAATATATTGTATTATTAAAACAAATATATATACATATATACATACATATAAATATCCGCACGCACGCACGCCACGCCACGCCACGCCACGCCACGGCACGGCACGGCACACACACACACACACACACACTATATATATATGTATAATTGTTTTTAACATAATAACAATTATTTATCATTAAACTATAGATCAATACACCCTACTGTTGACAATTGTGCTCTATACTATATACATACTACAATAATCATGTAATATCACGTTTACTATTTGCTAAAACTATATATCTCGACAATTTATTTAATACACTTTTTTGGTTCGATATCATAATAGTTTTAAATTTCTGTAAAGTAGGCCAAGAACAATAATAATTCGGTAAGCAGTTGCACCTAATTTCTCTATAAAATGGACAAACGAGTAGAAAATGGTACTCTGTTTCTACTGCTTTCATGTTACATTTTGTACAAATTCTATTTTCCCTTTCAATATTTCTATGTCTTCCTTCTTCTATTAACAATGTATGTGCCGAGCATCTAAATCTAGTTAGAGCTGTGCGATGATTAATGCTATTGATACAGCTTAAATATTTCTCCTGTTGGAAAACGCTTTTAAATGTACAATATGTTTCTAATTTAGGCAAATGGCTTATTTCAGAATACCATTGTTGTACATATTGATCTTTGATGCGCTGTATAACACTATGTATCGGTATATTAGTTACATCAACAATGTCACATAAATAAGCAAATCCTAAGTTGTTTAGCAACGATTTGACATCACCATACCATTTGTTCAAATTATTACCATGCCTATCTTTCATATGAAGCAATTTATACATGAGAGAATCAGGCTGTTTCAATAATTTATACCAATATTTTATTATTCTTATCTTTCTATGCACAATTAAAGGATTTCGACCTAGTTCTCCATACACAGCAGCATTTGTTGTCTGTTGTCAAACATTAATCAATTGTTTCATAAATTTCATATGTACACGCTCAATATTAGGGGCCTTATGTAAACCCCATATTTCAGACCCATAATTTAAAACAGGTAAAACCATAGAATCAAACAACTGTACTTTTTCAGATATATCTAAGGACACAATATCAAATAAAGAACTTAGTGAAAAAAGAGCCTTTAAAGCTTGGTTTGATAATGCCTTTTGCGACTGAAAAAAACGTCCATTAGACGAAATAGTAACTCCTAAATAAATAAAAGTTTTAACATTCTGAAGTTTTCGACTGTCATAAAACACATCAAACGATTCGTCCCTATTACCCTGTTTACATAGCATAACAACTGTTTTTTCTGTATTTACTGTTATACCCCACTTCATACAGTAACAATGCAACTTATTTAACAAGTTCTGCAATCCTTCTTTCGTATACGAAAAAAGCACTGTGTCATCAGCAAATAATAAAAGGAACAGTTGCAATTCCTCTACAGTGAAAACATCAGTTGATTCAGCATTTACATATGCTTGCATGTCATTAATAAAAAACAAAAACAATAAGGGGGATAATGGTTCACCCTGTTTCACACCCATATAGCTTTCGAAATAATCGGAAGTTGTACCATTGACTCTAACACATGATTTCACATTTTCATACATAACTTTTAGCATTCTAACATTTTTTGTTGAGGCTCCATATTTTAACAATTTAAACCAGATGCCATGTCTGTATACCATATCGAATGCTTTTCGAAAGTCCACAAAAGCTAAATATAACTTTTTCTTTTCAAAATTTAAAATTTTATTTATGACGCTATTTAACACAAATAAACAATCAGTTGTGCTTGTTCCTTTTCGAAAACCAAATTGGTTGTCAGATAATAAATTATTGCTTTCTGCCCATTTTCTTAATCTGTTATCTAATAATATTGAAAATAGTTTAGAAAAGATGCTAGTAAGTGTGATTCCTCTGTAATTATTAACATTATTTAAGTCACCCTTTTTTTGGTACAGGCACAATAATTCCCGTAGTCCAACTTTCAGGATAAATACAATTTGTATACATATAATTAAATAATTTACAAAGTACCGTTGACAATAATTCGTTACATTCTAAAAATATTTCAGGAATCAGTAAGTCACTTCCTCCGCTTTTGCCTCTTTTCAGTGAAGAAATGGCTCGTTCTACTTCACATACATTAAAGTCTAAATCGTCGACATTATTTTGATTATAATCACCATTCCTTAGTTGCTCTTCAACAATAGAATCTGAAAATATATTGTCAGTAGAAAATAAGTCTTTAAAATGTTCATAGAATTCTTGCTTACTAATATTACCGCGCTTTGATTTCTTTGATTTCAGCCGTTTTAACTCAGACCAAAATTTGCGTGGCTGATTATTAGCTAGATTGTGTAATTCACTCTTTTGTTTATTCTTATGTCGTGCAATAGCTCTCCTTTTAACTTGTTTATACCGCCGGCGTCTTATTATTAATAGTTCATTATTTTCAACTGATCGACATTTTCTATAATTTCTAGTTGCTAGTTTAAATTCCCGTCGTGCATATTCACACTCATTGTTAAACCAAGGGCTGTTAAGCTTACGCTTGCTGCTTCTGTTAAATGTTCGTTTTTGTCCAAAAACAGAAAAAGCTTTATCGTAAAACCATGTTGACATAGTGTCAATACCAATATTTAAATCAACATTTCTTGATACTATGTCATTAACAATAGTATCAATATTTTGAAATTCAGAAAACATTACATCTCTATAACGTTGTATATTTTCAACGTTAAATCTAAGTTTATCATAAGTACAATTATCTTTAATAGTATTCGTCTCATGTGTGTTATTCACAGCAAAACTTATTTGTATAGGTGCATGTGTTGAGCAAGTATATATATCGTGTACGATAAAATCATTAATAAGTGGAAACACATCGCCAGAACATAAAGCATAATCAATGAGGCTATTTCCTTGAACAGTCATATTTGTATAACTACCAAGACCAGCGTCGTCGCCACATCGACCGTTTACAATTTTTAATTTACTACTGAAACAAATTTCTAGCAGCTTAATACCAGATGTATTTACACTATCATCCATTGAAAATCGATGCGGAATATTATATTCATATTCAATAGATTCGTCTCTGTTCATAACATGTATATATTTATTAAAGTGTGTGCTATTTTGTAAAACATCAGGTCTATTTCCACACCTTGCGTTTAAATCCCCCATCACGGACACATCGCCTAGTTCTGAATATTTCCGTACATTTTGTTCTAATACTTCGAAATAACCAATTTCGTGCATTGCATAATAAACAGAATTACTAGGAGGGATATATAAGCAGAGAACAACAGTGCTTCAGCAGAGAGTGTATCATATAGTGAGTTTATTCCTCCGCACCGAGTTCCAGATATACAGGAAAATGACTCCCCACATGATACACATATGAATAGCTGCCCCACAAACAGTTATACAGTGTCAGTGTTACCCATACATACATCAACTGTAAATACATTACTCCCTCAAAAGGAGGCACTGATTACCCTAGCCCCAAATGAACAGTCCTCGTCCCAAAGTGTTACATTGCCAGTACAAAGTGCTACACAATATATACCAAGACAGACAGAAAGCGCAACACTTACCGTGTCAGAAAACAGTACTCCGACTCGTCTAATCCATTCTTGTGACACAAATACCATAACTCTCAATGAAACGAATTTGCAAAGCAAGGATTATTCCCCCTTTAGATCTAGTGCACATATCAACATCCCCATAAATACATCCAGTGCAGAGACTGAGTCAAACAGTAACAAAGGTTTTACACATGGTTCTCGTACACGAAACCGCAGTATTCGGCGTACACACTCATCAAACCCGTATGGCCGTAGTGTGTCAACAAGCAGAGACCGGAATTCCCCAGTTCCTATAAATAGACATCAGCACGAGATACATGGAGATGACACAGTGACGGAGGGCAACAAATAGGATCACGCGGAGAAGGTTAACTTGCGATGCGCATTGTTAAATATACAAGGATTATCGACAAAACGAACAAATAAATTAATATCAGATTTATTGACAGATGTTTTTGATCAATATGATATTGTTTTATTTACTGAAACCTGAACTGATACTTATTCCGATTTAAATGTTGAAGGGTTTTCGTTTTTTGTGTTACATCGAACATTAATTAAAAATACAAGTAAGAGAAATTCTGGCGGTATTATTATATATATAAGAAATGAGTTTGTATCTGAAGATACTTTATTTTTTACAAGCCAGGATGACATTATTTGGGTTAACATTTCAGCCCAAAAACTATCGATTGATAAAGACTTATATATATGTTTAAGTTACGTTTTGCCCGATGACAGCAGTCGGCAAGCTATGGTAGAAAATTGTATTTTTGATAGGTTATTGGATTCTCTTGTACATGTTGAAAACAATTGTAATGGTAACTGTTACTATGCGCTATTCGGTGACTACAATGCCCGCACTTCTGTATTACCTGACTTTGTCTCAAATGAGAATACTGAACATATGGATATGCTTCCAGATGACTATATTATTGATGTAGAAATGCCACGGTTTTCTAAAGACCAGGGTCATGTGAACAATAATGGTATTTTATTGTTAGATTTTTGTAAACAGACCGGAGTCCGAATATTAAATGGTAGAGCCGGTTTAGATGCACAAATTGGGAAGCATACTTTTGAAAATAATCGAGGTTGTAGTGTTATCGATTACGTATTATGTAAAACAGAAATGTTTAATAATGTAAAACAATTTGAAATTAATGACCCAAACATTTTGTCAGACCATTGTCTTATCAGTTGTATGTTTAGTTTCAGTATATCTCAAATGGAAGAACGTACGGAAAGTGTTACAAAAGAGAATACGAAACATGTTGATTTTAAATATGCATGGAGAAATGAGGCACGTTCAGATTTTTTCGAGCGGTTAAGTAGTGAGGATATCTCGCGTGATTTTAATGTTTTATCGAACGAGATTCTTGCCTGTTCTTCTCATACAGATATGGATAGTTGTTTACAACTGTTTGAAAGTATAGTTGGAAAAGTGGCAGCACCTATGTTTAAGAAAACTGTATATTCTAATGATGGTAATAATAGTACAAATTTGTATGAAAGGGATAATCCCTGGTATAATGATGATTGTTGTGTAAAGAAATATGTATTTTCACGACTATTGAATAAATTCAGAGATAATCCGAGTGATATTAATAGAATAAATATGGTAAAATCTAGGTCGGAGTACAAGCATATATTAAGGCAATGTCGATATAACTATGACAATGAAAAAACGGCAACACTTATTAAAGCGAGACATAAAAATGCCAGATTATATTGGAATATATTGAGAGAGTCTGCGGGCATTAAGAAAATAAACATTCCATTGTCGTCCTTTGAACAATATTTTAAATCTGTAAATAATCCTAATGATAGATATTTTGTACCAGATGATGATGTTTTATATTTTAATGAACGATATGAAAATAATGAGTTTAAAGTTATGTTTAGTGAATTAAATGATTCTTTGTCTGTTGATGAGATAAACGTAGCGGTTAAACAGTTAAAAAATAACCGGTCTGGTGGTCCCGATCATATGCTAAATGAATGTTTCATTGTTGGTAGAGATATATTAGCACCTACATTGCATACACTATTTAATAGGATTTTTGATATTGGATATTTTCCTGTAAAGTGGTCAGAAGGGTATATTGTTCCGTTGCATAAAAAGGGAAGTGTGAACAATGTTGACAATTACCGAGGAATTACCTTACTTAGTTGTTTAGGCAAACTGTTTTCACGTATATTAAATAATAGACTTAGAAATTGGGCTGAACATTACAATGTGTATGTTGAAGCACAAGCTGGTTTCCGATCGCATATGAGTACAGTAGACAATATATTTGTATTAAATGGACTTATAAACCACATGCTGAACAAAGGGAAACAACTATATGCGTTGTTTGTAGACTTTTCGAAAGCCTTTGATTTTGTAGTTAGAGAAAATCTATGGTATAAGTTAATAAAATTAGGACTTCGTGGGAAAATTATTAATATTATGAAATCCATGTACAGTTCAATTAAATCACGAGTTAATTATATGAATACACTTAGTGATGAAATACCATGTATGATCGGAGTCAGACAAGGCGAGTGCTTATCCCCCTTTTTATTCTCAATGTGTATAAATGATCTTGAAGATGTTTTCATCCATAGTGGTGCTCAGGGTATGGAAGTTCACATGTTTAAGGTATTTTTATTACTGTATGCCGATGATATAGTTATCTTTGCACACTCAGCAGTAGAATTGCAACAACATATGCATTTATTGTCTGATTATTGTACAACATGGAAAATGAGAGTAAATGTATCAAAAACAAAAGTGATGATATTTAAAAAAGGTGGTACTATACCTAGAAATTTAATATTTTATTATGAGGGACAAGAGATTGAAATTGTGAATAAGTTTACATATCTGGGTATTGTTTTCTCGAGTGGTGGGTCATTAAGTACTGCACAAAATACACTTGCTGGGCAAGCCCAAAAAGCAATTTTTAAGTTAAACAAATATTTATATAAATTTACATATATAACACCTAAGCATCGATTAGATCTATTTGACAAAGTAGTAGCACCTATTATGAATTATTGTAGTGAAGTTTGTGCTTTTGCAAAGGATTTATCTATTGAAAGAGTACATTTAAAGTTTTGCAAAAAGCTATTAGGAGTTAAGAAAACGACACAGAATGATTTTGTGTATGGAGAATTAGGAAGAGTTACTTATAAATGTCAACAATTTTACAATGTTATAAAATACTGGATAAAAAATTTACATTTAAATGAAAATAAATATGTATGGCTAGTATATAACATGTTAAATATGTATGGCTAGTATATAACATGTTAAATATGTATCGCTAGTATATAACATGTTAAATATGTATCGCTAGTATATAACATGTTAAATATGTATGGCTAGTACATAACATGTTAAATATGTATCGCTAGTATATAACATGTTAAATATGTATGGCTAGTATATAACATGTTAAATATGTATGGCTAGTATATAACATGTTAAATATGTATGGCTAGTATATAACATGTTAAATATGTATGGCTAGTATATAACATGTTAAATATGTATGGCTAGTATATAACATGTTAAATATGTATGGCTAGTATACAACATGTTAAATATGTATGGCTAGTATATAACATGTTAAATATGTATGGCTAGTATATAACATGTTAAATATGTATGGCTAGTATACAACATGTTAAATATGTATGGCTAGTATACAACATGTTAAATATGTATGGCTAGTATACAACATGTTAAATATGTATGGCTAGTATATAACATGTTAAATATGTATGGCTAGTATATAACATGTTAAATATGTATGGCTAGTATATAACATGTTAAATATGTATGGCTAGTATATAACATGTTAAAATATGTATGGCTAGTATATAACATGTTAATATGTATGGCTAGTATATAACATGTTAAATATGTATGGCTAGTATATAACATGTTAATATGTATGGCTAGTATATAACATGTTAAATATGTATGGCTAGTATATAACATGTTAAATATGTATGGCTAGTATATAACATGTTAAATATGTATCGCTAGTATATAACATGTTAAATATGTATGGCTAGTATATAACATGTTAAATATGTATGGCTAGTATATAACATGTTAAATATGTATCGCTAGTATATAACATGTTAAAAGGAGATTTAGTGAGTGCCCCTAATAAGGTGAATTGGTGTTCTTTGGTAAAAGACTTGTTAAACTCACTTGGTTTCAACGATGCATGGTTGCAGCAAAGTGTTGGAAACATTGACTTGTTTTTATATCTTGTTCGACAAAGAATTACCGATCAATTTGTTCAAAATTGGCATGACAGGCTAGAAAATTCTAGTAGGGCACTATTTTATAGAACTATTGCTTCCTTTAAATTTCAACCATATTTAGAATACTTTACAATAAATAAGTTTTGTCAGTCAATTACTAAATTAAGAGTATCGTCGCATAGACTACATATTGAGGCAGGTAGATGGGCTAGACCTAGAAGTATACCTAGAAACGAAAGAGTTTGTTCTATATGTAATGAAATAGAGGATGAATTTCACTTTGTTATGGAATGCTCATTGTACAATGATTTAAGGTGTCAGTATATTCCAGCGAAATTTTGGAGGCGTCCAAATATGTATAAGTTTATAGAATTGATTAATAATGAAAGCCAGACTACAATTAGGAAATTAGGTGTGTATATACATAATGCTTTTGCAAAACGAAATGAAAATCTGTATGCAGCAAATAATGGCATGTAATATTCCAGGTACTTTCAGCTAACGCCCTAGAAATGTAAGTTGTATTACTTAACGTGTTAAATAGTTAGCACACCATCCGAATCTTAAACATTAGGGAGCGTGGATGCTAAATGGCTAACTTACATATTGAATTACACATTAGGAAACCATTTGTTGGTCTTTCTGTTTCGCTTCATTTAAGGTCAACGTCATATTGGTTTCATTTAAAAAAGTATATTTATTATTAGTTATAGTAAAAATTTAAATAGCGAATGAACAGCTAAACAATATAAATAACCTGGAACATTATAACATTATAATATTATAGTAAATGCTACAATATAGCAATATTTAAAATGTGAGTAATTACTGTAAATGTATGCATACTATATGTAAAATATGATCATGAATACGTATAACCTTCTCCAAATTTGAACAACTCTATATTTCTTTATGTTTGATATATATGTACATTGTACAAGTATTTATATAATTTATGCTATTATCACTGTTTGCCATAAAGTATGCATGTATATGTCCTCATGGGCTTTTGAGCCTATTGGAATTCAGAAATAAAATATCTATAAAAAGCAAATATAAAGGTCATCCTCTAATCCGAAAAATCGTTTACAACATTTGACCCATATAAATCCAGTATAGTCTATTTCAGAAATTGTGATCCCACATTTAAATTTCTCTTTGTAATAAAGACAAATCCCCCCATGACCTCTTTTAGACTTTACACTTAGGCTTTCCTTTCTGGGTACATACACGGAATCATAACCTTCAATTTCGAATGTATCACGTTTTCGTTGCCAGGTTTCCGAAAAGAACAACACATCAAAATTAGAAACGAAATTTAGAAAATCATCGTCAAACAAACAATGTTTTAAACCTTCAACATTCCAAGAGATAATATTTAAATTACACTTTTCTCGGGAATCCTATCTTGAACCGTCGTACTGTCGGCCGGGTTTGAATAGTTGATTGTTTATAAACAGTTTATCCCGGACCAGCACAGCACGGTGTCCGTCTTTCCGGGCATTGAGCATCTCCGGGATAAGGGTACGGCGCCTTTCCATTACCTCTGGAGGGTGCTGATCTGAAACATTGTATGGAGTAGATCGAAGATTTACATGTCTTAGGCACTGTTTGAGAGTTTGCTTGGACTCTTTGTCTTTGAATCGGACGACTATTGGACGTATCTTTCCTGTGTAAGGTGCACCTATTATGTGTGCCACATCGATGGCCAAGCATGAACCAGGATCAGAAATATTTTACTACAAAAGTCACGTATCTTCGATGCACAGTTCTCAACATATGGCCCAAGTACAGGTGTAGCTTCAGAAACTGGGTTGTTCATTTCCATCTCAGCCGCCTTTCCGGAAACTACTTCTGATATAAGAACACCGGAGGGTAAACTGGGGGGTACACTAGGAGGTACATGACTATAGTGGGCATTATGTGGGGTAGGGATCTGTGCTGTGCCCTCTGGTATGCCAAAAAACAACATATTTAGACTCATTGAACGGCACTTTAATTCGACCATGTCTTCAACTAATGAATCATTTGCTGTATGTAACTTGGTGTTTTCACAGACTATCAGTATTGCAACTTTAAATATTGGCTATTTTATTTATTTTAGCTTAGGAAGAAATGGCTAAATAATTATTCTACATTTAGTTTAGTACAGTGTCATATTTTCTGATTTAAAGTACATGATTGTATCGTAATAGAGAAGAATATATTGAAACAAAAATAAAGAAATTTAATTTAGCAGGATTGTGAAATAAGTTGTTACAAAATAGCTTAATCGCTCTCGAGACCTCAACCCTTGTGGAATGCATTGCCATGACGAAGCGAGAAGAGGCAATGGTGAATTTAAGTACCTTGTATAACGGCATAATCATAACAGGTATGTATTCGCGAATTAACATCTGAATAAACATCTGAATAAACACCTGGCTCTGTATTCGCCAATTAACATCTCAATAAACATCTGAATACACAGCTGGCTGTGTATTCGCCATAAAACATCTCAATAAACATCTAGGTATGTATTCGCGAGTCAACATCTGAATAAACATTTGAATAAACACATGGCTGTGTATTCGCCAATTAACATCTCAATAAACATCTAGGTATGTATTCGTGAATTAACATCTGAATAAACATTTGAATAAACACCTGGCTGTGTATTCGCCAATAAACGTCTCAATAAACATCTGAATACATAGCTGGCTGTGTATTCGCCAATAAACATCTCAATGAACATCTAGGTATGTATTCGCGAATTAACATCTGAATAACCATCTGAATAAACACCTGGCTGTGTATTCGCCAATTAACATCTCAATAAACATCTGAATACATACCTGGGTGTGTATTCGCCAATAAACATCTCAATAAAGATCTAGGTATGTATTCGCGAATTAACATCTGAATAAACATCTGAATAAACACCTGGTTGTGTATTCGCCAATAAACATCTCAATAAACGTCTGAATACATAGCTGGCTGTGTATTCGCCAATAAACATCTCAATGAACATCTAGGTATGTATTCGCGAATTAACATCTGAATAAACATTTGAATAAACACCTGGCTGTGTATTCGCCAATAAACATCTGAATAACCAACTACCATCTACAAGCCAACTTCACAGACCTATTTATATGATAGTAATTTAACTTGTAATCTACCACGTGTGGGTAAATATGTTATTAATAAGATGTTTGCAATATTGTCATCCCCCTTTAGAGTAGCACCATAGCTTCGTCTGAGCTTGTTTTTATCATAGTGTCATGGAGGACCTACATTCAGCTTCATACTCTGGAAAGGAACTCAGCCACGGTACGCTATGCCACAAGACAACACAAAACAAATGATTTCTGGGAAGCCTCGATAATATAGTATCACAGCAATTTAGTCAAACACAATAAATGAGTATATCAGTTATGAATCTTCGTTCAAACTTTCCATTGTTACACCACGCGCTGCCAGTTCTTCTTGGACTCGCTGTAGATATGTCGGATCCGGGTAACCAAAGCTGCAACATAAACAGTAGTAATCGTTATTTACATCTCATCATTGTAGTTCAATATTTTCACAGACGGATCTGTAGTCCAGTGGTAACATGCTGGGCTGGTAATCCAAGGATCGCAGGTTCGATCCCCTGTCTGACCTTAATAAAATTAACAGTCTTTCAGATGGGACGTTAAACCGAGGTCTCATGTCGGTGCTATACCGTCGCTCATATGGACAACCGGTAGCTACGATAAATAAACTTAATATAAAAAATGGTGTGCGTGCGTGCGTGCGTGCGTGCGGGCGGGCGGGCGTGCGTGCGTGCGTGCGTGCGTGCGTGCGTGCGTGCGTGCGTGCGTGCGTGCGTGCGTGCGTGCGTGCGTGCGTGCGTGCGTGCGTGCGTGCGTGCGTGCGTGCGTGCGTGCGTGCGTGTATATAATAATTATATATTAATTGGAATATCTCACGCTTTGCAATATTGTTTATAAAAATGCCTCACTGTCAATGCAGATATGTTTATGTACCTCATTGTATAATGTGTGGTTTGAAAGGGAAGTAAATATATATAAACTTGAAACATTGAGAGACATCTCTAATGTTATGTTACCTCCCTTGGCAGATAAAGTCAGATTTATCACCAAATGTAAATAGGTCCGTTTAGTTTTATTCCTTTGTTTTTACTATTGTTCCTTAACCAGTTGTTGCGGAATGATAAATGTGATGTTATCAAAATCCTGTTAATTAAGTGATAAGAACTTTTTACAAATAAATACCCATTGCATATACTGTAGGATATCTGTCGGGATATAGTAATTTAATAATTATAAGATGAGAAAGTAAATGGAAATTGCTAGCATGTTTGCAAAGGAGACAACGATAAAAACAGAGGAAAGCACTTAATAGGACCTACAGTCAAACCTGTCTTAAGCAGCCAGCCAAGGGAGTGAGAGGAAGTGGCTGCTTAGCACAGGTGGCTGCTTAATAGAGGTCAAATGTATAGTAAACAACATATAGGGAATCTTGAAACTGGCTGCTTAACACAGGTTGGCTGCTTAATGGAGGTGACCACTAACACAGGTTTGACTGTATTTACTTTTAGGGAGTATTGGGGGAAGTAACTGACCGACGTCTCCCTTTGAATTGACTATAAGATATTGAGTATAAATCGTATGCAGATAGAGTTGATTGTACTGTTAAAGTATACACTCAAAGTCTAACCAGTATATCAGTTACACTATTTTGCATTGAATTACACTTCACTATTGTTAAGCGATTCGTGTAGTTATAAAAACGCTTATTAAATATATCCTTCAATTGCTACACAGTACACAACCAGGACGTACGTTACTATAGGAAATTGTCTTCTTTTTTTTAAACTTTATTTATTTAACAACGATTGCGAAGCAAGTTCTAACAACTTATATTAATCACACTCGTTGGTGCGGATGAAAGCGTTTATGTTGTTATTCGTGTGGGAGGTACCCGGAGAAAACCCACCTGTCCGATATGACGACCACCGTACCATCTCACATACTTCCCGGTCCGAGGATCGAACCCGGGTGAGACGCGAGTGCGCTAACCACTGCGCTAATCGGAAGTACAACATCCAATCAATACAAAACAATCGTTAAATACATAACAATAGAAGTCCGATTAGCGCAGTGGTTAGCGCGCTCGCTTCTCACCAATGCAACCCGGGTTCGATCCTCGGACCGGGAAGTATGTGAGATGGTACGGTG
Organism: Archivesica marissinica; assembly: GCA_014843695.1. Classification (NCBI taxonomy): domain Eukaryota; kingdom Metazoa; phylum Mollusca; class Bivalvia; order Venerida; family Vesicomyidae; genus Archivesica; species Archivesica marissinica. The sequence goes on along the minus strand of CM026390.1, from coordinate 39,226,421 downwards.
GTCGCCATATCGGACAGGTTGGTTTTCTCCGGGTACTCCGGTTTCCTCCCACATTTACGCTTTCATCCGCGCCAACGAGAGTGATTAATATAAAATATATATTAAAACTTCGCAATCATTGTAAAATAAATAAAGTTTAAACTAAACATCAAGTCTAACATATTAATCGTCTGATCTATTAATTTACTTTCCTAATCTCCAACTCTAGTGCACTCATTTTGCGCGTTAACTACACTCATGCGAAAAAGAAAGTGTGCACTTGGTTAGAGGGAAAATTATATACTTATATTCACACGTAAAACAGTGTTCGGATAATTATCAAATTTCAATTAAAAGTAAAACATCGTGTAGCCAAAACATTTTTGCACATGTTGATACTAAATTTGCCTATTTATTGCTTCTATATATAAGTATAAAATGTTCCCTCTAACCAAGTGCACACTTTCATTTGCGCGTGAGTATATGAGTGATATGTATGCCTACACTTTGCCAGTGTGCCAGTCTATCGATTTTTAACTTCTGACATATGACAAGAAACTCAATACGGCCCAATTAATAGTCTCGGTATTAACATATATTTATTTGACTGACCTGGCAAAATATATCGACGCCTGTTCCCAGGCTAGGCAACACTTACTTTTCCTGACCCCCGCTTGTACTCGTTTTGTGGTGCACGTCGTTCCACGTTACAACGTCATCACAGCCAGTCGTCCTCGACATTCCTACAGTGAATGTGAGTCGTCGCTTAAATGATGTCGTCAGCAGTTTGAGGACCTTCTGGCCTTCAGCGTTGTTTGGAAGGTATGCGGTTCTGGCAGTACCATAATACGGTTGACCGGGATGAGGGTGTTCGCTCTGTGTAATCAACATAGTAGCATTACTATTTATGTGTGTTGTATGTTTATTTATCGTCGCTACCAGTTGCCCATATCAGCGACGCCTCCTGAAGAGATTAGTCATTTTAGATTTTGGAGGATAGTGCAATGATACAGACAGAGACCCATTCCAGAGTCTCATCTAGTTCTTTTACGTGCACGATGTAAAGCACCAACACGAGACCTCGGTTTAACGTCCCATCTGAAAGACTGTTAATTGTATTAGGGTCAGACGGGGAATCGAACCTGCGATCCCTAGATTACCAGTCCAGCGTGTTACCACTTGACTACCGATCCGTCCGTAATAATCACTCATTCCTGTGTCGGACGTTATAAGCTTTTTCTCACTCGAGCTCAAATAATATGATTGGTTGGGACTGGGGTTTGCTCCTCCCCCAACCAATCAGAAAGGTTGAGACTGAATTTGAGATTGGAGAAACGTGTTGTGCCCACCGGGACTGAGCCCGAGTTCATAAACATTGTCCGAGATCTCAAACTCGAGCTCAACCTTTCAGATTCGTTGGGCGAGGAGAGTTACACTCACCTAAACCAATCAGAAGCTAGAGACTGAGCTTGAGATTGGAGAAAAGATGTATAGCTTCAGGGCCTGGTGTTAGAGTCCCGCAATATGTATAGAATATACAGTACAACCTGTCTTAAGCAGCCAGCCAAAGGAATCACAGAAAGTGGCTACTTAGCACAGGTGGCTGCTTAATAGAAGTCAAATGTATAATAAAACAACATATTGGGAATATGGAAACTGGCTGCTTAATACAGGTTGACTGCTTAATAGAGGTGACCGCTAACACTGGTTTGACTGTATGCCGAAAACGCTCCAATATGTAAAATATTGGACTGTATGAGGCGCGTAGCGCCGAGGACAGTACCAATATTTTACATATTGGATCCGTTTGAGGTTGATATCTTACTTAAAGCACACATTTAAACAACAAGATCCTACTAATTAAAATTGTTAAGTTCGTACATTTACGCGTACTATTTAACATAATACTCTGACCTTTTGACACCAGTCCAATATTAATTATAATGGACTGCAAGTACAAAGGTATGACGTCACGACTGTGTTTAAAGTATTACTAATCATTACTTAATTATCCCGAATACTGTAAAGTTTGTAGTGTTTATTTATTCACAAGTACATCATTCCCATATCCGCAATACATATACACTCTTACCGTTTGCGTCCCATCGATGAATCCATACGAGACGACAATAGTATTATATTGCTGGTATCCTGGAAGATTTATCTTGGAAATAGAATCACTCATATGCCCCTCTGGTTGGTTCCCGGTAATAACTCCGTAGACGACAGAACACACCGGGCACACGGGTTTATATTTGAAGTGTTCGTCTATGCACTCCCTGCAAAAACTGTGTGAGCACTTGGTCAACGTTTTAGGGTTTGTAAACGAGTCCATACATATACAACAGAAGTCATCATCATCCGGTTTTGGTCCCGTGTAGTCCTGTTTCAATACCTTAGACTCACCGTTACCCATACCTGTGGAAATACCAGTATTTAATACATTAAATCCTTCTTTTGTTGAGCAATGCATATTTTTTGTTTCGCGCAGTTTCGATTCCGTTTGTACAGTGTGTGACACTATATCGTTTGAATTTGCCAATACACGTCCTGGTAGTCTAGCTATATAATCTTCAAATGAAATATCAACGTCAGTTGACTCATCAAATAAACCGAAGTTTACATCTGAGTCCGAATTAGAATCGTCTGTGTCTTCTGATTGGTTAGTGTGTGTGATACATGCTGCGTTTAATCCGGTTGGATCATTTCCAGTCGGAGTTTCCGAATCCTGGTCAACGAATAAATCGTCACACAACGCAGCAAGAAAGTCTATGTCATTTTCAGTGACATCTTCTTGTTTTGAAGTGTGCTCTATTGATGGATTCGATTCATAAAACAGACTCGAGATTCCTTCAAGTGCATTGTGAATGTCAATTCCTATTTCAATGTCATCTTGATTGTCTTCCACTTGCTCTTGTGCTATAACATTAACGAGGGCCTCGTCTTCGGAATTTCCGATTTCAATATTCATATCCTCTCTGTAAGCAAAACCGACATGTTTACCTTTGAGGTCTTATTATTACCAAGTCAACATTTCTAAAACATATTTAATTAGTTCTGATTGTATTGGGAATTAATGAACTGAGCTATGTAACGCATACTTAGTTGTGATATTCATGAGGGCCTTTACTTTAAAACAGATTTATTTCTAAGCCAGGGGCGTAGCTTGGCTGGAATCGATATGTAGGCCAACTTAAAACTTAAGACGGGAGGGGGTCCGGGGGTCGTCCCCAGGAAAACTATTTATAGCGTATATAATTTAATCCTGGCCTCCCGATTTTTGTTGCAGATTTGGCATTTTTATTTTTTCGGGGAAAAGTGTAGACCTATAGGAAGCTACGCCAATGTCATCAGTATGTCATACGACAGTCAACAGTTATAATACACATTGTTCAGGTTGTGTCTAGTAGGAGCCGTATCGATTGCCACAGTTGTTATCCGAGATTTAATCTTAATTCACGGAATTAAGGTATATTATTATGTGTCACGTCTGATTTGAAACAGAAAGTACAAACTGTCACGCAAAGTTGAGTTGTAAACAAACATATTTAAGACAGTCTTACCTGTGAATCAAATCCACTAAATAAATCCAGTTACCATACGCCTGACCCTCCTAGGCTATGAAATAATGCTGTGATCTAAATATTTATAAACAAATCGTACATTTGGCTATACTCCATATGATCATAGGGTACTACAAAACGTTGTGGTTCGTCAAATATGTCGAGTCTTGTTGCACAACCATGTGTAAATATATAAATCCGATAATGTCTATTTTTAGTAGTAATACTAGAGGGATGTAACTCTATACACAAAGTCTGCTTTTAATGAAAGTATATTCTCCCTTTTATAATAGACGTGCACAGTATCAATATGTAGCTCCTCTTAATAATATTAGTATTATTTGTAACAGACGGATATGTAGTCCAGTGGTAACACGCTGGACTGGTATTCTACGGATCGCAAGGTTCGATCCCCCGTCTGACCCTAATAAAATTAACAGTCTTTCAGATGGGACTTTAAACCGAGGTCTCGTGTCGGTGCTTTACACCGTGCACGAAAAAGAACAAGAGGAGATTCTGGAATGGGTCTCTGTCTGTATCATTGCACTATCCTCCAACATCTAAAATAACTAATCTCTTCAGGAGGCGTCGCTCATATGACAACCGGTAGCGACGATAAATAAACGTAAAAAACATACAGTATTATTTGCACAGACGGATCTGTAGTCCAGTGGTAACACGCTGGACTGGTAATCCAGGGATCACAGGTTCGATTCCCCGTCTGACCCTAATAACATTAATAGTCTTTCAGATGGGACGTTAAACCGAGTGCACGTAAAAGAACCAGAGGAGATTCTGTAATGGGTCTCTGTCTGTATCATTGCACTACCCTCCAAAATCTAAAAGAACTAATCTCTTCAGGAGGCGTCGCTCATATGGGCAACCGGTAGCGACGATAAATAAACGTAAGACACACACTTGCACCTCTCTAAGATATATTCATTTTCATAAACCGTAAATAAACGTAAAACACAGTATTATTTGTGCACAGACGGATCTGTTGTCCAGTGGTAACACGTTGGACTGGTAATCCACGGATCACAAGGTTCGATCCCCCGTCTGACCCTAATAAAATTAACAGTCTTTCAGATAGGACGTTAAACCGAGGTCTCGTGTCGGTGCTTTACACCGTGTACGTAAAAGAACCAGAGGAGATTCTGGAATTGGTATCTGTCTGTATCATGCACTATCCTACAAAATCTAAAATAACTAATCTCTTCAGTAGGCGTCGCTCATATGGGCAACCGGTAGCGACGATAAATAAACGTAAAACACACAAACACAGTATTATTTGTTCGCTCGGAGGCAAATAAGCGCAATCATCAGATCAGTATTATGTTTTGTTGGTAGCGTGTGTCAGTACCATAGCCAGTAGCGTGTGTCAGTACCATAGCCAGTAGCGTGTGTCAGTACCATAGCCAGTAGCGTGTGTCAGTACCATAGCCAGTAGCGTGTGTCAGTACCATAGCAAGTAGCGTGTGTCAGTACCATAGCCAGTAGCGTGTGTCAGTACCATAGCCAGTAGCGTGTGTCAGTACCATAGCCAGTAGCGTGTGTCAGTACCATAGCCAGTAGCGTGTGTCAGTACAATAGCCAGAAGCGTGTGTCTGTACCATAGCCAGAAGCGTGTGTCAGTACCATAGCCAGAAGCGTGTGTGTATGTCAGTACCATAGCCAGAAGCGTGTGTGTATGTCAGTACCATAGCCAGAAGCGTGTGTGTATGTCAGTACCATAGCCAGAAGCGTGTGTGTATGTCAGTACCATAGCCAGAAGCGTGTGTGTATGTCAGTACCATAGCCAGAAGCGTGTGTGTGTGTGTGTCAGTACCATAGCCAGAAGCGTGTGTCTGTACCATAGCCAGAAGCGTGTGTCTGTACCATAGCCAGAAGCGTGTGTGTATGTCAGTACCATAGCCAGAAGCGTGTGTGTATGTCAGTACCATAGCCAGAAGCGTGTGTGTATGTCAGTACCATAGCCAGAAGCGTGTGTGTATGTCAGTACCATAGCCAGAAGCGTGTGTGTATGTCAGTACCATAGCCAGAAGCGTGTGTGTGTCAGTACCATAGCCAGAAGCGTGTGTGTGTGTCAGTACCATAGCCAGAAGCGTGTGTGTATGTCAGTACCATAGCCAGAAGCGTGTGTGTGTGTCAGTACCATAGCCAGAAGCGTGTGTGTATGTCAGTACCATAGCCAGAAGCGTGTGTCAGTACCATAGCCAGAAGCGTGTGTGTATGTCAGTACCATAGCCAGAAGCGTGTGTGTATGTCAGTACCATAGCCAGAAGCGTGTGTGTATGTCAGTACCATAGCCAGAAGCGTGTGTGTATGTCAGTACCATAGCCAGAAGCGTGTGTGTATGTCAGTACCATAGCCAGAAGCGTGTGTGTATGTCAGTACCATAGCCAGAAGCGTGTGTGTGTGTCAGTACCATAGCCAGAAGCGTGTGTGTATGTCAGTACCATAGCCAGAAGCGTGTGTGTATGTCAGTACCATAGCCAGAAGCGTGTGTGTATGTCAGTACCATAGCCAGAAGCGTGTGTGTATGTCAGTACCATAGCCAGAAGCGTGTGTGTATGTCAGTACCATAGCCAGAAGCGTGTGTGTATGTCAGTACCATAGCCAGAAGCGTGTGTGTATGTCAGTACCATAGCCAGAAGCGTGTGTGTATGTCAGTACCATAGCCAGAAGCGTGTGTGTATGTCAGTACCATAGCCAGAAGCGTGTGTGTATGTCAGTACCATAGCCAGAAGCGTGTGTGTATGTCAGTACCATAGCCAGAAGCGTGTGTGTATGTCAGTACCATAGCCAGAAGCGTGTGTGTATGTCAGTACCATAGCCAGAAGCGTGTGTGTATGTCAGTACCATAGCCAGAAGCGTGTGTGTATGTCAGTACCATAGCCAGAAGCGTGTGTGTATGTCAGTACCATAGCCAGAAGCGTGTGTGTATGTCAGTACCATAGCCAGAAGCGTGTGTGTATGTCAGTACCATAGCCAGAAGCGTGTGTGTATGTCAGTACCATAGCCAGAAGCGTGTGTGTATGTCAGTACCATAGCCAGAAGCGTGTGTGTATGTCAGTACCATAGCCAGAAGCGTGTGTGTATGTCAGTACCATAGCCAGAAGCGTGTGTGTATGTCAGTACCATAGCCAGAAGCGTGTGTGTATGTCAGTACCATAGCCAGAAGCGTGTGTGTATGTCAGTACCATAGCCAGAAGCGTGTGTGTATGTCAGTACCATAGCCAGAAGCGTGTGTGTATGTCAGTACCATAGCCAGAAGCGTGTGTGTATGTCAGTACCATAGCCAGAAGCGTGTGTGTGTGTCAGTACCATAGCCAGAAGCGTGTGTGTATGTCAGTACCATAGCCAGAAGCGTGTGTCAGTACCATAGCCAGAAGCGTGTGTGTATGTCAGTACCATAGCCAGAAGCGTGTGTGTATGTCAGTACCATAGCCAGAAGCGTGTGTGTATGTCAGTACCATAGCCAGAAGCGTGTGTGTATGTCAGTACCATAGCCAGAAGCGTGTGTGTATGTCAGTACCATAGCCAGAAGCGTGTGTGTATGTCAGTACCATAGCCAGAAGCGTGTGTGTATGTCAGTACCATAGCCAGAAGCGTGTGTGTATGTCAGTACCATAGCCAGAAGCGTGTGTGTATGTCAGTACCATAGCCAGAAGCGTGTGTGTATGTCAGTACCATAGCCAGAAGCGTGTGTGTATGTCAGTACCATAGCCAGAAGCGTGTGTGTATGTCAGTACCATAGCCAGAAGCGTGTGTGTATGTCAGTACCATAGCCAGAAGCGTGTGTGTATGTCAGTACCATAGCCAGAAGCGTGTGTGTATGTCAGTACCATAGCCAGAAGCGTGTGTGTGTGTCAGTACCATAGCCAGAAGCGTGTGTGTATGTCAGTACCATAGCCAGAAGCGTGTGTGTATGTCAGTACCATAGCCAGAAGCGTGTGTGTATGTCAGTACCATAGCCAGAAGCGTGTGTGTATGTCAGTACCATAGCCAGAAGCGTGTGTGTATGTCAGTACCATAGCCAGA
>CM026390.1:39195913-39217835 GCA_014843695.1 Archivesica marissinica | reverse complement strand
TGCTCTCACAGTGTACATGTATTAGGTGCTCTCACAGTATACATGTATTAGGTGCTCTCACAGTGTACATGTATTAGGTGCTCTCATAGTGTACATGTATTAGATGCTCTCACAGTGTACGTGTATTAGGTGCTCTCAAAGTATACGTGTATTAGGTGCTCTCACAGTGTACATGTATTAGGTGCTCTCATAGTGTACATGTATTAGGTGCTCTCATAGTGTACATGTATTAGGTGCTCTCACAGTGTACATGTATTAGGTGCTCTCACAGTGTACATGTATTAGGTGCTCTCACAGTGTACATGTATTAGGTGCTCTCACACTGTACGTGTATTAGGTCCTCTCACAGTGTACATGTATTAGGTGCTCTCACAGTGTACGTGTATTAGGTGATCTCATAGTGTACTTGTATTATGTGCTCTCACAGTGTACATGTATTAGCTGCTCTCACACTGTACGTGTATTAGGTGCTCTCACAGTGTACATGTATTAGGTGCTCTCACAGTGTACATGTATTAGCTGCTCTCACACTGTACCTGTATTAGGTGCTCTCACAGTGTACATGTATTAGGTGCTCTCACAGTGTACATGTATTAGGTGCTCTCACAGTGTACATGTATTAGGTGCTCTCACAGTGTACATGTATTAGGTGCTCTCACAGTGTACATGTATTAGGTGCTCTCGCAGTGTACATGTATTAGGTGCTCTCATAGTGTACATGTATTAGGTGCTCTCATAGTGTACATGTATTAGGTGCTCTCACAGTGTACATGTATTAGGTGCTCTCACAGTGTACATGTATTAGGTGCTCTCACAGTGTACATGTATTAGGTGCTCTCATAGTGTACATGTATTAGGTGCTCTCGCAGTGTACGTGTATTAGGTGCTCTCACAGTGTACATGTATTAGGTGCTCTCGCAGTGTACATGTATTAGGTGCTCTCACAGTGTACATGTATTAGGTGCTCTCACAGTGTACGTGTATTAGGTGCTCTCACACTGTACGTGTATTAGGTGCTCTCACAGTGTACATGTATTAGGTGCTCTCACAGTGTACATGTATTAGGTGCTCTCACAGTGTACGTGTATTAGGTGCTCTCACAGTGTACGTGTATTAGGTGCTCTCACACTGTACGTGTATTAGGTGCTCTCACAGTGTACGTGTATTAGGTGCTCTCACAGTGTACATGTATTAGGTGCTCTCACAGTGTACGTGTATTAGGTGCTCTCACAGTGTACATGTATTAGGTGCTCTCACAGTGTACATGTATTAGGTGCTCTCACAGTGTACATGTATTAGGTGCTCTCACAGTGTACATGTATTAGGTGCTCTCACAGTGTACATGTATTAGGTGCTATCACAGTGTACATGTATTAGGTGCTCTCACACTGTACGTGTATTAGGTGCTCTCACAGTGTACATGTATTAGGTGCTCTCACAGTGTACATGTATTAGGTGCTCTCACAGTGTACATGTATTAGGTGCTCTCACAGTGTACATGTATTAGGTGCTCTCACAGTGTACGTGTATTAGGTGCTCTCACAGTGTACATGTATTAGGTGCTCTCACAGTGTACATGTATTAGGTGCTCTCACAGTGTACATGTATTAGGTGCTCTCACAGTGTACGTGTATTAGGTGCTCTCACAGTGTACATGTATTAGGTGCTCTCACAGTGTACATGTATTAGGTGCTCTCACAGTGTACATGTATTAGGTGCTCTCACAGTGTACGTGTATTAGGTGCTCTCACAGTGTACATGTATTAGGTGCTCTCACAGTGTACATGTATTAGGTGCTCTCACAGTGTACATGTATTAGGTGCTCTCACAGTGTACATGTATTAGGTGCTCTCACAGTGTACATGTATTAGGTGCTCTCACAGTGTACATGTATTAGGTGCTCTCGCAGTGTACATGTATTAGGTGCTCTCACAGTGTACATGTATTAGGTGCTCTCGCAGTGTACATGTATTAGGTGCTCTCATAGTGTACATGTATTAGGTGCTCTCATAGTGTACGTGTATTAGGTGCTCTCATAGTGTACATGTATTAGGTGCTCTCATAGTGTACATGTATTAGGTGCTCTCACAGTGTACATGTATTAGGTGCTCTCACAGTGTACATGTATTAGGTGCTCTCACAGTGTACATGTATTAGGTGCTCTCACAGTGTACATGTATTAGGTGCTCTCACAGTGTACGTGTATTAGGTGCTCTCACAGTGTACATGTATTAGGTGCTCTCACAGTGTACATGTATTAGGTGCTCTCACAGTGTACATGTATTAGGTGCTCTCACAGTGTACATGTATTAGGTGCTCTCACAGTGTACATGTATTAGGTGCTCTCACAGTGTACATGTATTAGGTGCTCTCATAGTGTACATGTATTAGGTGCTCTCACAGTGTACATGTATTAGGTGCTCTCACAGTGTACGTGTATTAGGTGCTCTCACAGTGTACATGTATTAGGTGCTCTCACAGTGTACATGTATTAGGTGCTCTCACAGTGTACATGTATTAGGTGCTCTCACAGTGTACGTGTATTAGGTGCTCTCACAGTGTACGTGTATTAGGTGCTCTCACAGTGTACATGTATTAGGTGCTCTCACAGTGTACGTGTATTAGGTGCTCTCACAGTGTACATGTATTAGGTGCTCTCACAGTGTACGTGTATTAGGTGCTCTCACAGTGTACATGTATTAGGTGCTCTCACAGTGTACATGTATTAGGTGCTCTCACAGTGTACGTGTATTAGGTGCTCTCACAGTGTACATGTATTAGGTGCTCTCACAGTGTACGTGTATTAGGTGCTCTCACAGTGTACATGTATTAGGTGCTCTCACAGTGTACATGTATTAGGTGCTCTCACAGTGTACATGTATTAGGTGCTCTCACAGTGTACATGTATTAGGTGCTCTCACAGTGTACATGTATTAGGTGCTCTCACAGTGTACATGTATTAGGTGCTCTCACAGTGTACATGTATTAGGTGCTCTCACAGTGTACATGTACGTGTACATGTATTAGGTGCTCTCACAGTGTACATGTATTAGGTGCTCTCACAGTGTACATGTATTAGGTGCTCTCACAGTGTACATGTATTAGGTGCTCTCACAGTGTACATGTATTAGGTGCTCTCACAGTGTACATGTATTAGGTGCTCTCACAGTGTACATGTATTAGGTGCTCTCACAGTGTACATGTATTAGGTGCTCTCACAGTGTACTCTCACAGTGTACATGTATTAGGTGCTCTCACAGTGTACATGTATTAGGTGCTCTCACAGTGTACATGTGTATTAGGTGCTCTCACAGTGTACATGTATTAGGTGCTCTCACAGTGTACATGTATTAGGTGCTCTCACAGTGTACATGTATTAGGTGCTCTCACAGTGTACATGTATTAGGTGCTCTCACAGTGTACATGTATTAGGTGCTCTCACAGTGTACATGTATTAGGTGCTCTCACAGTGTACATGTATTAGGTGCTCTCACAGTGTACATGTATTAGGTGCTCTCATAGTGTACATGTATTAGGTGCTCTCACAGTGTACGTGTATTAGGTGCTCTCAAAGTGTACGTGTATTAGGTGCTCTCACAGTGTACATGTATTAGGTGCTCTCATAGTGTACATGTATTAGGTGCTCTCACAGTGTACATGTATTAGGTGCTCTCACAGTGTACATGTATTAGGTGCTCTCACAGTGTACATGTATTAGGTGCTCTCATAGTGTACATGTATTAGGTGCTCTCACAGTGTACATGTATTAGGTGCTCTCACAGTGTACATGTATTAGGTGCTCTCACAGTGTACATGTATTAGGTGCTCTCATAGTGTACATGTATTAGGTGCTCTCACAGTGTACGTGTATTAGGTGCTCTCAAAGTATACGTGTATTAGGTGCTCTCACAGTGTACATGTATTAGGTGCTCTCATAGTGTACATGTATTAGGTGCTCTCATAGTGTACATGTATTAGGTGCTCTCACAGTGTACATGTATTAGGTGCTCTCACAGTGTACGTGTATTAGGTGCTCTCACAGTGTACATGTATTAGGTGCTCTCACAGTGTACGTGTATTAGGTGCTCTCACAGTGTACATGTATTAGGTGCTCTCACAGTGTACATGTATTAGGTGCTCTCACAGTGTACATGTATTAGGTGCTCTCACAGTGTACATGTATTAGGTGCTCTCACAGTGTACATGTATTAGGTGCTCTCATAGTGTACATGTATTAGGTGCTCTCACAGTGTACGTGTATTAGGTGCTCTCAAGTGTACGTGTATTAGGTGCTCTCACAGTGTACATGTATTAGGTGCTCTCATGTGTTGTATTAGGTGCTCTCATAGTGTACTGTATTAGGTGCTCTCACAGTGTACTGTATTAGGTGCTCTCAAGTGTACGTGTATTAGGTGCTCTCATAGTGTACGTGTATTAGGTGCTCTCACAGTGTACATGTATTAGGTGCTCTCACAGTGTACATGTATTAGGTGCTCTCACAGTGTACATGTATTAGGTGCTCTCACAGTGTACATGTATTAGGTGCTCTCATAGTGTACGTGTATTAGGTGCTCTCACAGTGTACATGTATTAGGTGCTCTCACAGTGTACATGTATTAGGTGCTCTCACAGTGTACATGTATTAGGTGCTCTCACAGTGTACATGTATTAGGTGCTCTCACAGTGTACATGTATTAGGTGCTCTCACAGTGTACATGTATTAGGTGCTCTCACAGTGTACATGTATTAGGTGCTCTCACAGTGTACATGTATTAGGTGCTCTCACAGTGTACATGTATTAGGTGCTCTCACAGTGTACATGTATTAGGTGCTCTCACAGTGTACATGTATTAGGTGCTCTCACAGTGTACATGTATTAGGTGCTCTCACAGTGTACATGTATTAGGTGCTCTCACAGTGTACATGTATTAGGTGCTCTCACAGTGTACATGTATTAGGTGCTCTCACAGTGTACATGTATTAGGTACTCTCACAGTGTACGTGTATTAGGTGCTCTCACAGTGTACGTGTATTAGGTGCTCTCACAGTGTACATGTATTAGGTACTCTCACAGTGTACATGTATTAGGTGCTCTCACAGTGTACATGTATTAGGTGCTCTCACAGTGTACGTGTATTAGGTGCTCTCACACTGTACGTGTATTAGGTGCTCTCACACTGTACGTGTATTAGGTGCTCTCACAGTGTACATGTATTAGATGCTCTCACACTGTACGTGTATTAGGTGCTCTTTGCTACATACAAAAATAAATAACACTAGGTAATAAAACAAGACGATTTTGATTTGGAAAAAAAAAAATACCTCCTGTATCTCAGAGTCCCTTATTATGCTAAGACTAATGAATGCGGATGTTTTAGGTCTTTTCTAAAATACCAGTGTATTAACTTATGGATATATGAAGACGAAAAACCTTCATCAAAGTGTTATAAATAAAAAGATCTTAATATTAGTAAATATATCTAAATAAAATGAAGTTCTATTTCACTATTTCACTAGGTAACATTGCAGCTGTAAAATGTGGCCAAGTGATATGGCACACAAAGACATAAAAATATATACACTCTTAGCACAGATGCAGTGAAAATATATACACTCTTAGCACAGATGCAGTGAAAATATATACACTCTTAGCACAGATGCAGTGAAAATATATACACTCTTAGCACAGATGCAGTGAAAATATATACACTATACACATATGTACTTACATATACAGTTATACATTTGTCATGAATGAAGTTCTAATATGAACAAACATGTTTTATTCAATGGATAATAAATACACATAGATATGAAATGTTGTGTTCATATAGTTACGTAGTACGGGCACTTTATATGTCACCTATTCTATAGAATGAACGCTGCGGCACGATAATAATAATAGACATATTAAAGGACATTACGAGCCACATATTTTCAACAAATGTGTCGTACTATTTCTAGTCAATTGATATAATAGTCAATGACATTCCTATATGAGTCGGTAAAAACCGGATTTCTCGTGCCTTACACTCCTAACGGTCAACTATAAACAGTTCATGTTATGATCAGTCTGTTCTATACTTGTTGGTAATTTTCCAAATCTGAAGTAATGAATATTCTTTAGTGTATAGATGAAGTAATTATTTTTACTCATGTTCCCCATGTCAATGTTAGTTAACACATGCAACTTTGTTTTATGATAAATCACTGTCCCCACGTGTACACACCCTGTCCCCACGCTTTACACATCCTTGTAAATCACTGTCCCCATGTGTACACATCCTTGTAAATCACTGTCCCCATGTGTACACACCCTTGTAAATCACTGTCCCCACGTGTACACACCCTTGTAAATCACTGTCGCCATGTGTACACACCCTTGTAAATCACTGTCCCCACGTGTACACACCCTGTCCCCACGCTTTACACACCCTTGTAAATCACTGTCCCCACGTGTACACACCCTTGTAAATCACTGTCCCCACGCTTTACACACCCTTGTAAATCACTGTCCCCATGTGTACACACCCTTGTAAATCACTGTCCCCATGTGTACACACCCTTGTAAATCACTGTCCCCATGTGTACACACCATGTAAATCACTGTCCCCATGTGTACACACCCTTGTAAATCACTGTCCCCATGTGTACACACCCTTGTAAATCACTGTCCCCACATGTACACACCCTGTCTCCACGCTTTACACACCCTTGTAAATCAATGTCCCCATGTGTACACACCCTTGTAAATCACTGTCCCCATGTGTACACACCCTTGTAAATCACTGTCCCCATGTGTACACCCTGTCCCCACGTTTACACACCCTTGTAAATCACTGTCCCCATGTGTACACACCCTTGTAAATCACTGTCCCCATGTGTACACACCCTTGTAAATCACTGTCCCCATGTGTACACACCCTTGTAAATCACTGTCCCCATGTGTACACACCCTTGTAAATCACTGTCCCCATGTGTACACACCCTTGTAAATCACTGTCCCCATGTGTACACACCCTTGTAAATCACTGTCCCCATGTGTACACACCCTTGTAAATCACTGTCCCCATGTGTACACACCCTTGTAAATCACTGTCCCCATGTGTACACACCCTTGTAAATCACTGTCCCCACGTGTACACACCCTGTCCCCACGCTTTACACACCCTTGTAAATCACTGTCCCCACGTGTACACACCCTTGTAAATCACTGTCCCCATGTGTACAAACCCTTGTAAATCACTGTCCCCATGTGTACACACCATTGTAAATCACTGTCCCCACGTGTACACACCCTGTCCCCACGTGTACACACCCTTGTAAATCACTGTCCCCATGTGTACACACCCTTGTAAATCACTGTCCCCACGCTTTACACACCCTTGTAAATCACTGTCCCCATGTGTACACACCCTTGTAAATCACTGTCCCCATGTGTACACACCCTTGTAAATCACTGTCCCTATGTGTACACACCCTTGTAAATCACTGTCCCCATGTGTACACACCCTTGTAAATCACTGTCCCCACGTGTACACACCCTGTCCCCACATGTACACACCCTTGTAAATCACTGTCCCCATGTGTACACACCCTTGTAAATCACTGTCCCCATGTGAACACACCCTTGTAAATCACTGTCCCCATGTGTACACACCCTTGTAAATCACTCTCCCCATGTGTACACACCCTTGTAAATCACTGTCCCCATGTGAACACACCCTTGTAAATCACTGTCCCCATGTGTACACACCCTTGCATAATAGTTTGCTACATTTGATGTCATGTTGTTACCTTGTATTGTAGCTTGCCATTGAATAAATGTAAATGTTGTTGTTGTGTTGTTGATTAAATTCGGATTAGCAAATCATGATCTGTTATTGGAAGTATAATGTAATATTGGCTACTTCCATTGCAAACTTGCTCCGTAAGTTTTGCCAATTTTGCATTATTCATGAACAATATAATTGATTTTCAAAATGATATACAAAGATGTGAGGAAACCCACGTACTTTCTGTATATAACATCATAATAAAATCATCACTGATAGGATTAAAAGAGAAACACTCAAACAAGACTATAAAGGGGACTTAAAATGATCGATTTTGAAAAGTGTATGCACGCCACAAAAGGCAGTTGGGTAAAACGTTTATTAGAAACTAATAACATATCGTTTATAAAGCAGATATACAGTTCACAACTACTGTCTTTCGGGGGAAATTTAATCTTTGAATGTAATATAAATGAAAATGATGTCAGTGTGAATACGAGGCTATGTATGTGAGAGAGAAAGCGAGAATGATAGATTTAAATATTTTTGTAACTTAACCACATTTGATAAATATGTACACATTGGCAAATAATTTCTGTTATTATCAAACTGTTAAATGTATAATGTTTGTGAAAATGTGTTTAAATAACAAAATAAATATATTCAATAAAAAAAAAAATCATCACTGAAATGTCGACCATGTTTCCCATGCTAATATCTCACTACAAAACGCGAGAGAATAGAGTCACGATAAAAACGCTCATACTAAAATATCAACATTTACCCGCAAACATAGCGATTACTTCAAAAACAAATGTTTACCAACACTTTGAACCTAGTAATTTCTCAAATTATCTGATATATCCAGAACATTTGTGTATTTTTATAAACATTAACATGTTATTAACCAAAAATGATCAATCAAGGTAGCCTAATTATAGTAGTATCATAATTGAGGTCCTTATGCTGTGACATATGTGAAATGTCGAACTCTAGTGTTGTTGGTCAGTTTTTGGTCATTTACACAAACGACTGAAGGTTTGAAATAATAATAATCCCATTGTACACAATATATAATATTATATACCTAATTTAGCAAACTAGAGTGATTTTCTCCATATAAAGTGAGATTTAATTTACCACATGTGTCATGCATACATAACCTAGTTTTCATTGAAGGTCTGTGAAGTTGGCTTGTAGATGGTAGTTGGTTATTCAGATGTTTATTGGCGAATACACAGCCAGGTGTTTATTCAAATGTTTATTCAGATGTTAATTCGCCAATACATACCTAGATGTTTATTGAGATGTTTATTGGCGAATACACAGCCAGCTGTGTATTCAGATGTTTATTGATATGTTAATTGGCGAATACACAGCCAGGTGTTTATTCAAATGTTTATTCAGATGTGTATTCAGATGTTTATTGAGATGTTTATTGGCGCATACACAGCCAGGTGTTTATTCAAATGTTTATTGAGATGTTAATTCGCCAATACACACCTAGATGTTTATTGAGATGTTGGCGAATACACAGCCAGCTGTGTATTCAGATGTTTATTGAGATGTTAATTGGCGAATACACAGCCAGGTGTTTATTCAAATGTTTATTCAGATGTTAATTCGCGAATACATACCTAGATGTTTATTGAGATGTTTATTGGCGAATACACAGCCAGCTGTGTATTCAGATGTTTATTCAGATGTTAATTCGCGAATACATACCTAGATGGCTGTTGAGATGTTTATTGGCGAATACACATCCAGCTGTGTATTCAGATGTTTATTGAGATGCGTATTGGCGAATACACAGCCAGGTGTTTATTCAGATGTTTATTGAGATGTTAATTCGCGAATACATACCTAGATGTTTATTGAGATGTTTATTGGCGAATACACAGCCAGCTATGTATTCAGATGTTTATTGAGATGTGTATTGGCGAATACACAGCCAGGTGTTTATTCAGATGTTAATTCGCGAATACATACCTAGATGTTTATTGAGATGTTTATTGGCGAATACACAGCCAGCTATGTATTCAGATGTTTATTGAGATGTTAATTGGCGAATACACAGCCAGGTGTTTATTCAAATGTTTATTCAGATGTTAATTCGCGAATACATACCTAGATGTTTATTGAGATGTTTATTGGCGAATACACAGCCAGCTATGTATTCAGATGTTTATTGAGATGTGTATTGGCGAATACACAGCCAGGTGTTTATTCAGATGTTTATTCAGATGTTAATTCGCGAATACATACCTAGATGTTTATTGAGATGTTTATTGGCGAATACACAGCCAGCTATGTATTCAGATGTTTATTGAGATGTTAATTGGCGAATACACAGCCAGGTGTTTATTCAAATGTTTATTCAGATGTTAATTCGCGAATACATACCTAGATGGTTGTTGAGATGTTTATTGGCGAATACACAGCCAGCTGTGTATTCAGATGTTTATTGAGATGTTAATTGGCGAATACACAGCCAGGTGTTTATTCAGATGTTTATTCAGATGTTAATTCGCGAATACATACCTAGATGTTTATGGAGATGTTTATTGGCGAATACACAGCCAGCTATGTATTCAGATGTTTATTGAGATGTTTATTGGCGAATACACAGCCAGGTGTTTATTCAGATGTTTATTCAGATGTTAATTCGCGAATACATACCTAGATGTTTATTGAGATGTTTATTGGCGAATACACAGCCAGCTATGTATTCAGATGTTTATTGAGATGTTAATTGGCGAATACACAGCCAGGTGTTTATTCAAATGTTTATTCAGATGTTAATTCGCGAATACATACCTAGATGGTTGTTGAGATGTTTATTGGCGAATACACAGCCAGCTGTGTATTCAGATGTTTATTGAGATGTGTATTGGCGAATACACAGCCAGGTGTTTATTCAGATGTTTATTCAGATGTTAATTCGCGAATACATACCTAGATGTTTATTGAGATGTTTATTGGCGAATACACAGCCAGCTGTGTATTCAGATGTTTATTGAGATGTTAATTGGCGAATACACAGCCAGGTGTTTATTCAAATGTTTATTCAGATGTGTATTCAGATGTTTATTGAGATGTGTATTGGCGAATACACAGCCAGGTGTTTATTCAAATGTTTATTCAGATGTTAATTCGCGAATACATACCTAGATGGTTGTTGAGATGTTTATTGGCGAATACACAGCTGGCTTGGGTGTTTATTCAGATGTTTATTCAAAAGTGTATTTGCGTGAAATTCACTCAACTTCAAATATTAAGGGAGATTTAAGGGAGAAAGATATTAATGTGGAATAAAGTGTGTTAGTATAAGTGATTAATGCCACACAGGATTGTGTAGTTTTAATTTCTTATCCGCCGGCCCTTCCGTCTGAAATTAATTTGTTCCGGTACATAACTAATGCTAAGATCATTATTATTCAAAGCTGTAACAATAAGTCATACCTTATTTGTGACCCAACTGGATACAGTACCTACCTGAATCATACGTAATCACGTAGGTGTGGGTATCTGTTATAGAATAAGACCACAGTTGCTTTCTGGGAGCTTGCACAGTATGGCAACCTAAGTTCGAATCTTTCATTTTTGTTAAATTATCATAGAGTGTCAGCTAATATAAAGCCATATGGGTAGTATACCATCCTCTTTTAATGTTTAATATTTTTTTGACTAGATACATATTAGTTTTTCCGACATTAACATGATTTAGGACAATATATACGTATGTCCGTCTGTACGTGAATGTTAATGTTAATCATCAATTATAACCAAACGTTCGCACATTTCTCGTGTAATTCACTCAACTTCAAATATTAAGGGAGACTTAAGGGAGAACAATATTACAATGGGATAAAGTGAATCGAAACATGTGATTAGTGTCCTAAAGGACTGTTGGGTACTAATTCCGTATTCGACTGCCGTTCCTTCGGAATTAATGCGCCTGTACCATAAAAATCACTAAAAATCGCTATTGTTACATACTAATATAACATCAGTTCAGATCTTATTTGTGACCCTATTTGATATAGCACCACCTGATGCATAGGTGTTCACGTTGGTATGTATCATATGTGACCAAATCCATGTTCATAGGTGGACACAAGGAGTTCAGGGAGCTCGCAGAGTATGGCAATCCATGTTCGCATGTTTCATTTTTACTACATTATGATATAATTTAAGATTATTTAAGGTCCGTGGGATACCTAAGCTACATGTTTGATACGTGTTCACGTATTAGCAGATGTTGGGCATAGACTAAGACCACCACTGTGTTTCTATGTACACTCTTTAAGCGCAAGGAGCTCGCAGAGTATGCCAAAGTAAGTTCAACATTAGAAATACACAAGCTCGATCCTGGGTTGGGCTGCCATGCAAGTCCCTGGGATCTCAATAGTGCACCTGTATACACGGGGGTGGTCTTGTTCTATAGATAACACCAATACATACATTATCATTTGTCAAATATATAGGTCTTGAACCCATATGAACTCTGAACCCTCGAAAACCACTCAAAACACTAAACAATCACAAGTTCGATCCTTGGTTGTGATACTTTGCAAGGTCCTTGGTCAACAGTAGTCAACCAATGACCCTCCAGATGGTCTTACTACATAGTCACTACTCATACCTACATAATTATGTATTACATTTATAGGTGATACACCCATGGGGACTTGAACCCCCTAAAATCCCATTGCCAAGAGTAATAACATGAAGGTTCGAACCAAGGTGGCCATACTTTGCCTCCCCACTGAGACCTCACTTATCCACCTGTGGCACACGGGATGGTCTAGTTCTGTAGGAACCATCTGTTCCTACGTAATGATATATCAAACTTACAGTTGGTACGCCCATAGGGGTTTGAACCTCCTGAATCCCCATAGTCTGTAGGTAGAAAATGAAGGTTCGAACCTAGGTGGCCATGCTTTGCCACCCACTGAGACCGGACGGTCAAGTTCTGTAGGAATTATTCATACATACCTAACCATGTATAACACTTAAAGGTGATACACCAATAGGGGCTTGAACCCTCGTAAAACCCATTGTCAAGCGCGAGAAAATGAATGTTGGAACCTGTGTGGCCCTACTCTGCCATCATCTGAGACCTCATTGGTCGAAATATGACCATCTGGGTTGTATTGTTCTGTAGGTAACATCCATACCTACATAACCAAGTATCACACTTATAGGTTATATGCCCACGTGGGCTTGGGCCCCATTAAAACATATTGCATATGTCAATAAAGTATTCAATAGAGCACACAATTCAAGTTCTGTCTTGTATGGGCATACTCTGCCAGCTCCTGGCACCTCAGTGGTCAACCTATAACCATGGGGATAGTTTTGCTCTGGTAGGTATCACCCATACCTACATAACCAAGTATCACACTTATAGGTTATATGCCCACGTGGGCTAGGGCCCCATGAAAACGTATCGCTTATTTCAATAAAGTATTCAATAGAGCACACTATTCAAGTGCTGTCCTGTGTGGGCATACTTTGCCAGCTCCTGGCACCTCAGTAATCAACATATAACCATGGGGATAGTCTTGTTCTGTAGACAATACCCATACATACATGACCATGTGTCGCAAATATAGGTTATTCGCCCATATGGGCTCGAATACTTAAAATACTAATCAAATCATTAAACAAATATACAAGTTCGATCGTGTTTCTGGAAGCTCTACACGTTCTTGATATCTCATTGGTCGACCAATGACCTTCTGGATGGTCTCGTACTGTAGTAACCACCTATTACAACGTAATGATATATCAAACTTACAGTTGGTACGCCAATAGGGGTCTGAACCTCCTGAATCCCCATAGCCTGTATGTAGAAAATGAAAGTTCGAACCGTAGGTGGCCATGCTTTGCCACCCACTGAGACGTGACTTATCCACCTGTGGCACATATGATGGTACAGTTCTGTAGGTAGTATTCATACATACCTAACCATGTATATCACTTATAGGTGATACACCCATAGGGGCTTGAACACTCGTAAAACATTTTGCCAAGCGCGAGAAAATGAATGTTAGAACCTGAGTGGCTCTACTCTATCAGCATCTGAGACCTCGTTGATCCACCTATGACTATCTGTGTTGTTTTATTCTGTAGGTAACATCCCTACCTACATAACCAAGTATCACATTTATAGGTTATTTGCACATGTGGGCTTGGACCCCATGAAAACATATCGCATATGTCAATAGAGCACACAATTAAAGTTCTGTCCTGTGTGGGCATACTTTGCCAGCTCCTGGCACCTCAGTGGTCAACCTATAACCATGCGGATAGTCTTGTTCAGTAGACAATACCCATACCTACATGACCATGTGTCAAAAATATAGGTTATGAGCCCATATGGGCTCGGTTACTTCAAAAACCAATAAATTTTTTTAAAAAAAACAAGTTAGATCCTTGTTCTATAGACAACACCCATACCTACATGATCATGTGTCAAACAGACATTTTTGACATTAGGTCATTTGGTCATTAGCCCATATGGGATCGGATACTTAAACATATGTCTATACGGTATTCAATAGAGCACCACATTCAAGTTCTGTCTTGTAAGGGCATACTCTGCCAGCTCCTGGCACCTCAGTAGTCAACCTATATCATTGTGGATAGCCTTGTTCTGTTTGGCAACCATACCTACATGATCCTATGTCACAAATATAAGTCATTAGCTCATATGTGCTCGGATCCTTCAAAAACCAATCATATCATTAAACAATACACAAGTTCGATCCTGTTTCTAGAAGCTCTGCAAGTTCTTGATATATCATTTGTCGACCTATGACCCTCTGGATGGTCTCGTTCTGTAGGAACCATCTATTCCTACGTATTGATATATCACACTTATAGACTTGAACCCCCTGAATACCCATAGCCTGTAGATAGAAAATGATGTTGCCACCCACTGGCACCCCGAATGGTATAGTTCTGTAGTTACTTCCCATAGCTACACAATCATGTATCAAACTTATATGTCATATGCCCATATGGGTCCCATGAAAACATATCGCATGTGTAAATAGTATTTATATTGAAAACCGTTCATATGGGCTCGTAACCTTCAAATACCAATACAATTATTAAAATATGCACAAGTCCGATCCTTTGTCTGGAAGCTCTGCAAGTATCCGATACCTCATGTGTCGCCCTATGACCCTCGGGATTGTAATGTCCTATATATACCACCCATGCCTACGTATTTCATGAGTGTAGGTTGTATGCCCATAGAGGTTTGACACCCCTGCACACTTATAGTTTGTAGGTAGAAAATGAATGTTAGAACCTATATATATATAGACATGTGGCACACCGGATGGCCAATCAACAGTTTTTAATCAGAACGTGTTTATAAAACTCGAAACCAGCACAAATATCATGATCTGGGTTCGCGGAACCCCTGAATGTTGATGCAAAGTTGGATGCCTATCTTTTTGACACATCATGTAGGAATAGGTGTTGTCTATAGAACAAGACTATCCCCATGGTTATAGGTTGACAACTGAGGGTGCCAGGAGCTGGCAAAGTATGCCCACACAGGACAACACTTTAATTGTGTGCTCTATTGACATATGCTATAGGTTTTCATGGGGCCCAAGCCCACATGTGCATATAACCTATAAGTGTGATACTTGGTTATGTAGGTATGTATGTTACCTACCGAACAAAACAACCGAAGTTGTCATATGTGGACCGATGAGGTCTCAGATGCTGGTAGAGTAGGGTCATCCAGGTTCTAACATTCATTTTCTCGCGCTTGGCAATGGGTTTTACGAGGGTTCAAGCCCCTATGGGTGTATCACCTATAAGTGTTATACATGGTTATGTATGTATGAATACTACCTACAGAACTCTTGACCATCCGGTCTCAGTGGGTGGCAAAGCATTGTCACATAGGTTCGAACCTTCATTTTCTACCTACATGCAATGGGGATTCAGGAGGTTCAAAACCCTATGGGCGTACCAACTGTAAGTTTGATATATCATTACGTTGTAATAGGTGGTTACTACAGTACGAGACCATCCAGAAGGTCATTGGTCGACCAATGAGATATCAAGAACATGCAGAGCTTCCAGAAACAGGATCGAACTTGTATATTTGTTTAATGATTTGATTGGTTTTTTAAGTATCCGAGCCCATATGGGCGAATGACCTATATTTGCGACACATGGTCATGTATGTATGGGTATTGTTTATAGAACAAGACTATCCCCATGGTTATAGGTTGACCAGTGAGGTGCCAGGAGCTGGCAAAGTATGCCCACACAGGACAGCACTTGAATAGTATGCTCTATTGAATACTTTATTGACATATGCAATATGTTTTCATGGGGCCCTAGCCCACGTGGGCATATAACCTATAAGTGTGATACTTGGTTATGTAGGTACGGATGTTCTCTACAGAACAATACAACCCAGAGCAGATGGTCATATGTGGACCAATGAGGTAGCAGATGCTGGCAGAGTAGGGCTACCCAGGTTTTAACCTTCATTTTCTCTCGCTTGGCAATGGGTTATAAGGGGGTCCAAGCCCATATTGGTGTATCACCTATCAGTGTTATACATGATTAGGTAGCTATGAATAGTACATACAGAATTAGACCATTCGGTGTGCCACATGTGGATAAATGAGGTATCGGTGTGTGGCAAAGCATGCATGGCCACCTAGGTTCGAACCATCATTATCTTTCTACATGCTATGTAGATTCAGGAGGTTCAAACCCATATGGGCATACAATCTGTAAGCTTGATATATCATCACGTTGTAATAGGTGGTTCCTACATAACGAGACCATCCAGATGGCCATATGTCGACAAGTGAGATATCAGGAACTTGCAGAGCTTCCAGAAACAGGATCTAACTTGTGTATTTTTAATTTTTTTATTGGTTTTTGAAGTAACCGAGCCCATATGGGCTCATGACCTATATTTTTGACACATATTCGCCAATAAACATCTCAACAACCATCTAGGTATGTATTCGCGAATTAACATCTGAATAAACATCTGAATAAACACCTGGCTGTGTATTCGTCAATACACATCTCAATACACATCTGAATACATAGCTGGCTGTGTATTCGCCAATAAACATCTCAATAAACATCTAGGTATGTATTCGCGAATTAACATCTGAATAAACATCTGAATAAACACCTGGCTGTGTATTCGCCAATTAACATCTCAATAAACATCTGAATACATAGCTGGCTGTGTATTCGCCAATAAACATCTCAATAAACATCTAGGTATGTATTCGCGAATTAACAACTGAATAAACATGTTAATAAACACCTGGCTGTGTATTCGCCAATACACATCTCAATAAACATCTGAATACACAGCTGGCTGTGTATTCGCCAATAAACATCTCAACAACCATCTAGGTATGTATTCGCGAATTAACATCTGAATTAACATTTGAATAAACACCTGGATGTGTATTCGCCAATTAACATCTCAATAAACATCTGAATACATAGCTGGCTGTGTATTCGCCAATAAACATCTCAATAAACATCTAGGTATGTATTCGCGAATTAACATCTGAATAAACATCTGAATAAACACCTGGCTGTGTATTCGCCAATACACATCTCAATAAACATCTGAATACATAGCTGGCTGTGTATTCGCCAATAAACATCTCCATAAACATCTAGATATGTATTCGCGAATTAACATCTGAATAAACATCTGAATAAACACCTGGCTGTGTATTCGCCAATTAACATCTCAATAAACATCTGAATACATAGCTGGCTGTGTATTCGCCAATAAACATCTCAACAACCATCTAGGTATGTATTCGCGAATTAACATCTGAATAAACATTTGAATAAACACCTGGCTGTGTATTCGCCAATTAACATCTCAATAAACATCTGAATACATAGCTGGCTGTGTATTCGCCAATACATCTCAATAAACATCTAGGTATGTATTCGCGAATTAACATCTGATAAACTCTGAATAAACACCTGGCTGTGTATTCGCCAATTAACATCTCAATAAACATCTGAATACATAGCTGGCTGTGTATTCGCCAATAAACATCTCAATAAACATCTAGGTATGTATTCGCGAATTAACATCTGAATAAACATCTGAATAAACACCTGGCTGTGTATTCGCCAATTAACATCTCAATAAACATCTGAATACATAGCTGGCTGTGTATTCGCCAATACACATCTCAATAAACATCTAGGTATGTATTCGCGAATTAACATCTGAATAAACATCTGAATAAACACCTGGCTGTGTATTCGCCAATACACATCTCAATAAACATCTGAATACATAGCTGGCTGTGTATTCGCCAATAAACATCTCAATAAACATCTAGGTATGTATTCGCGAATTAACATCTGAATAAACATCTGAATAAACACCTGGCTGTGTATTCGCCAATTAACATCTGAATAAACATCTGAATACATAGCTGGCTGTGTATTCGCCAATAAACATCTCAATAAACATCTAGGTATGTATTCGCGAATTAACATATGAATAAACATTTGAATAAACACATGGCTGTGTATTCGCCAATAAACATCTCAATAAACATCTGAATACACAGCTGGCTGTGTATTCGCCAATAAACATCTCAACAACCATCTAGGTATGTATTCGCGAATTAACATCTGAATAAACATTTGAATAAACACATGACTGTGTATTCGCCAATAAACATCTCAACAACCATCTAGGTATGTATTCGCGAATTAACATCTGAATAAACATCTGAATACACACCTGGCTGTGTATTCGCCAATACACATCTCAATAAACATCTAGGTATGTATTCGCGAATTAACATCTGAATAAACATCTGAATAAACACCTGGCTGTGTATTCGCCAATACACATCTCAATAAACATCTGAATACATAGCTGGCTGTGTATTCGCCAATAAACATCTCAATAAACATCTAGGTATGTATTCGCGAATTAACATCTGAATAAACAGTTGAATAAACACATGGCTGTGTATTCGCCAATTAACATCTGAATAAACATCTGAATACACAGCTGGCTGTGTATTCGCCAATAAACATCTCAATAAACATCTAGGTATGTATTGGCGAATTAACATCTGAATAAACATTTGAATAAACACCTGGCTGTGTATTCGCCAATAAACATCTCAATAACCAACTACCATCTACAAGCCAACTTCACAGACCTGATCATTTATCCAATACCCACAGAATGTTGATATGCTTTTCTATAAACATTAATATGTTATTGACTTCAAATAATCAAATAAGGATACCTAACTGTAGTATTACCACAGGTGAGGCCCTTATGCTGTGACATATGGCAATGTCCAATTCTAACGTTTTGGATTATATGGGCTCAGTTAAACTATCATGTGAGTGCTTCTTGTGATAAATATCCTATTATGTATAGAATATAACGCTATATTTATTGTAAGTTATTGTAATCTCCCCCCTATCCCCTAGGTCCACCCCCTATCCCCTAGGTACGCCCCCTATCCCCTAGGTCCGCCCCCTACCCCTTTCCGACCCCCCTATCCCATAGGCCCGCCCCCTCCCCTAGGTCCGCACCTGAAATAACTCTTTCTTGTCCGCATTGTGGTTCCCACTCCCACAAATGTCAACTCGGTACACATTCCTGAGGCAGGGAGATATCTGAACCAATTTCAGTAAATTGGAGCTTCTCAATTTTGATTGGTCGCTGCCACACAATGTACACTATGAACATAGTAAATCCAGAATAGTTTTACTCTAGAGGTACAAAAGTCATATTTTTTATCAGGTTGTAAAAATGACAGGGAATCTTTTGATGCCCATTGAGTGTCTAATTCACACCCACTATTGGGTTTAATATGACTACATTCAGGTAAACTTCATGTAACTGCCTGGGAACCTATTGAAATATAGTGGTGTTTTCCCACCTAGACAGAATAAACCAATATAGGTGTTCAGGTGCGAAAGGTCCGGAGTTCGAGCCCCGCTGGAGCCGGTACAATTCTGCCCTTAGGCAAGGCATTTAAATTCCACGTTGCCTCTTCTCTCTCCCTCGTGGCGATGGATTCCATCAGGAATGGGTCTCGAGAGTGATTAATATAAGTTGAAATAACTTGTTTCGCTATCGAGCTAAAATAAATTTGTATAAATAAAAATATAGGTGTTCGTAGTGTGTCTTACATAAACTAAAACTACACTATAATACTCATACCTTAAACGATATAGGCAACTTAGCCGGCTGTAACCTATGCAGAAGATCTTTGTATTGGACATACCCATGGGTAGGGCTATCATAATCAATTAATTCTAAGTAGATTTACAACAATAGAAACTGTGGTGATGATGACCATGGGCTAACTTGCCCAGTTCGTATGCAACACAATATATATCTGGACTCGCGCATGGTACTCTCCCAGTTCACTCGCAACATAATATATATCTGGACTCGCGCATAGTACTCTCCCAGTTTGATAATGTAATAACAATGATTTTGGGAGATATGAAGGACACATTATGAGCTGTCAACATCTCTCCGACAGACAAGTGTCCTTTTAACATTCTTCCTTCTTTCTGTGTATTTCAAACTAACTTTCTTCCTTATGCATTCCCATTATAAGCCACTTGCACTACATAAATATTAGTGACGGGGAATGCTAATATGAACATATGTCTCAAGATTCTTGCAAACAAATCTTCATTAATCCCTGGAACTATGCTAGGATATTCGAGGACATTTCGGATATCATTTCTTGTCACAGTTTTATATAATTCTTCATTGTCAAGATCCATGCAAGAGTCCAGTTTAGTTTAGTAAAACTAGTACATGTAGGAGAATTATGATAGCAAACCCCATAGCTATGGGAATAGTCTCACCGCGAACAATGCATGCTGTCAGTCTATCTCTGAAAAACCGAACATGAACAACGGAACCGGATCACCATACGGGTTTGTGGTTCGACAAGGATCTACGGTTATTATTTGTTTGGCTATTCCCTGGATGACTGTTCTTTAATGTAAATATTTAAGTATATTTTAAACATTATTACAATTTTATTGGCTCTTAATTAAGGTGACCGTTGGAATTGCTACGGAAGTGTTTTTAACGTACTTATCGTAAATGTTGTCACGCAGGGGTATTGTTGGTTAGTTTAGTCATATTTTATTGCTATATACATGTACATAATAAATTCAAAGACATATATAATAAGAGCAAAAGCAAATGGGTTGGGCCACAAGTTCTGAACAACATTAGTAATTGGCCTTTCCCATGAGAGTATGTTGAACTTAGTGCAATACTGGCGAATATGTAACTTATGACATGCATATTTGAAGTATAATGAGATATTATTTATCAAGTCGAAAGGCAATTGAAACAGTGTTTGAATGATAAAAATAAAAAAAACTCAAATTTTACTAACGCTGTTGCGAGGTTCCGTTCCCCAGGTGAGAGATCCCCATGGTGCGCTCGATCAAGTTGGTTATTTTATAACAATTAATGATCCCAGTACACAGGCAAAAATAAAACATGGGGGCGGGAATATGAGGGAACACAAAATCACATCCTCATTAACCTACTATGTTGCATGTGAAAATGTTCTTTCACTTATTGCAGCTTGCTGTAACGAAATATTGGTTTATTTGTATATTTATGGTTTTAGGGGTAACCCATATTGGTTTGGTCATTCCTAAATATGTTAAAAAAAGATGTACAAACGACATAATGGGCAAAAGTTATAAATGTGAAATGTGAACAAAATGATAATTTCCCATGGGAGATCTGTTATTACCGGCTATATATCTGGTTAAATACTGGTTATATTATATGTACTCAGGGATCAGTTATGAACTATCTTAGTACAGAAACACATTTATTCTTATAATCTTCAAGGTGTTACCATATTTTAAACTTCATAGTCTTGTAATGTAAAATGTCGGATGCTGGATGGATATGGGTGCAAGTCATTAATGTATGTATGTATGTATGTATGTATGTATGTATGTATGTATGTATGTATGTATGTATGTATGTATGTATGTATGTATGTATGTATGTATGTATGTATGTATGTATGTATGTATGTATGTATGTATGTATGTATGTAGTATGTATG
>CM026390.1:39100432-39194913 GCA_014843695.1 Archivesica marissinica | reverse complement strand
TGTCATGCTATATGATTGGATGGAACCTTCCACATAGAGGATCGATTGATTAGTTGTTTTCATGCTATATGATTGGATGGAACCTTCCACATAGAGGATCGATTGATTAGTTGTTGTCATGCTATATGATTGGATGGAACCTTCCACATAGAGGATCGATTGATTAGTTGTTGTCATGCTATATGATTGGATGGAAACTTCCACATAGAGGATCGATTGATTAGTTGTTTTCATGCTATATGATTGGATGGAACCTTCCACATAGAGGATCGATTGATTAGTTGTTTTCATGCTATATGATTGGATGGAACCTTCCACATAGAGGATCGATTGATTAGTTGTTTTCATGCTATATGATTGGATGGAAACCTTCCACATAGAGGATCGATTGATTAGTTGTTTTCATGCTATATGATTGGATGGAACCTTCCACATAGAGGATCGATTGATTAGTTGTTGTCATGCATTGATGGATGGAACCTCACATAGAGGATCGATGATTAGTTTCATGCTATATGATTGGATGGAACCTTCCACATAGAGGATCGATTGATTAGTTGTTTTCATGCTATATGATTGGATGGAACCTTCCACATAGAGGATCGATTGATTAGTTGTTTTCATGCTATATGATTGGATGGAAACTTCCACATAGAGGCTATATTACTTAGTTGTTTTCAGGTTAACTGACCGGGTAGACCTTCCAAACTTCCACATAGAGGCTCGATTGCTTAGTTGTGTTCATGCTATATTACCGGGTGGAACCACTGCGCTTCCCTATAGAGGCTCGATTGCTTAGTTGTGTTATGCTATATTACCGGGTGGAACCACTGCGCTTCCATATAGAGGCTCGATTGCTTAGTTGTGTTATGCTATATTACCGGGTGGAACCACTGCGCTTCCATATAGAGGCTCGATTGCTTAGTTGTGTTATGCTATATTACCGGGTGGAACCACTGCGCTTCCATATAGAGGCTCGATTGCTTAGTTGTGTTATGCTATATTACCGGGTGGAACCACTGCGCTTCCATATAGAGGCTCGATTGCTTAGTTGTGTTATGCTATATTACCGGGTGGAACCACTGCGCTTCCATATAGAGGCTCGATTGCTTAGTTGTGTTATGCTATATTACCGGGTGGAACCACTGTGCTTCCATATAGAGGCTCGATTGCTTAGTTGTGTTATGCTATATTACCGGGTGGAACCACTGCGCTTCCATATAGAGGCTCGATTGATTTTGTTTAGGACCGGGGGTAGAACCACCAACATTCCACACAAATGATTGATTTATTGTATTATATGACCGGGTAGAAACACCGACCTTCCCCATATAGGTTCGATTGATTGTGTGTGCTATATGTGCGTGTAGAACCACCGACCTTCCACACAGAGACTTAGTTGATTGTGTTTGTTATATGACCGGGGTAGAACAACCGACCTTCCACATAGAGGTTCGGTTGAGTTTGTTTGTTTGTTTGCCATATGACTGGATAGAACCACCGACCTTCCACCTAAAGGCTCGATTGATATTACAGTCCAATCATATAGTTATCATCTTTTATCAGTGTATTTAGCTGAGTCTGATAATACATTGGTAGGAAACTATCACAAGAAAACCAGTGTAAGCACAGATATTATCATTTATTTACATACAAAATACAGAATGACATAAGTATATGATTTATTATGTAAACAATATATGTACACAGAATAAATGAACAAACGGTCATGAACTATATAAAACAACTAATTAATCTCTAACATATATATACATATCAATACATGTTTACAGAGCAATAATTCAATAAATGCCGCCATAACACGTGAGAATCAACAGAGCGAAGGATTGTTTAACATTTGGTTCACTGAACACAGAACATACTATTTCCCAATACCACGAGAACATTCGAGGGTCAACAGACTGGATTGATTAACGTTGGTTCACTGACCACATAATTTACCATCCTTATTTAATAAATACCTGTTTGACTCGATTCATTCATTTAAAGATTTATTTGGCAGTGTTCATCCCCAGTAAAACCATGTATGGCGGTACAAAATAACATAAGCAAGTATAAATTTAATGCAATCATAATGAGTTCGAAAATGTTATCAAACTATAATACATTGAATGTCATTCTACCAATAGGAACACATTCACACTAATGCACATATACCCATACACACAAGTTTGAGACCATGACATATAGCTTCTAACTTCATTTACTAGATAATATACTTTAGACATTTTATTAATAACTTTGTGAACTGTTTAACAGTGTTATAAACTTGTTCGGCCAATGACAATATTATTGTGGTAAAGAATTGTTTCTTGTGTACCTATAGAACAGACACACTAATAAGAAATGATATTCATTTTCAATCGTATTCATATTACATTTTGTACAGCTTAGCTTATGTTATCACCATCTTCTTCTGTGGGCAAATTATGTGAAGAATATCGAAATATAGACAATGAGATTCTATATTTAACATTTTGAACAAAAGATAAATATTTTTATGCTTGACAAACAGTTTTAAAAAATACAATATATTTCTAGCTTAGGCAATGTTCTAATATCTGAAAAAACTGTTTCGTGAGCTGCTAATGTGTTAATTAAACGAATTTGGACGAAATATTTGTTAATGTTTTTAACACTTCTCCTTTATTCAATATCTTCAATATTATAGTCCGTGTGTCACTGTGTATGAGTTTTTCGAGCTGTTTAAGGGTCTCGACACATTCCGTTATTGATGACATCTTACAATCACTTTGTCGTCGAGGAAAATGATTCTTGAATACATGTTTTAATGGTAGTGTAATTTGTCCTGTTCTACTTTGATGTGTTGTGTCCTTCATTTAACGTAGATGGTTACTGTTTAATATGCACTTCTTAGGAGATCAGAACGAGGCTAATTCGTAATGGCGCGTTTTTCAAATCGGAGGGAAAGATAGTGAAAAGTGCTAATATATTTAGTTAAAATGATATTATATGGACATATTGACATTACATTTACATACATATCGATACAATGAACGTGAATATGGACACAAAGGTAAAGTTTAAAATGTCTTTGGAACAAAGCAATGGAGTGTTCAGTGGGAGTGGCACAGGGCTCGGCGCCAGAGTCAACTGGAAGTGGTAATGCCACTGTAGTGACTAGCACCCAACCAAATAACTTGTACCCCTTATTTGTCCACAGGCGCAGCCATATGCGGGAACACAGACATACCCTATGATTCATTATGCGATCGACACTATCAATGTGGACTACAAGGGTCAGTCGTTTATGGTACAACTTCATCGTATATCCAATCCGATATCAAATCCAGCACCACAGTCTATATGCAGCACAACCAACAAATGCAACAGCAGTCACAACAGTATTTGCAAACAAGCATGCTTATAGATATGATCACAAAACTTGACTCTCGTTTACTAGTTATAAAAGATAACATTAAACCATGACACTTCATACCCAAGTAGCTGATTGGTATAAAAATCTGGCATGAACAGGATTTGATCAATGTGGGTCAAATTTTATTTACGTACAAACATCTGAACATGAAGTAGCAAAGATCCTGATTCTACCATCAAAGAGCAAACAGAGAAGATGTGAGTAGCAAAAGCTTGTAAACAAAGGTGATCATGCTCACAACTACCAGGTGTTAGATACAAAGCGAGGATTGATTATTCCCAGGTACCGTTCGAAAGACGAACAGGAAACTAGCGACTTTGTTTTCTGCTATGGCTGCAAAGCTTATTACAAAAAGAACGACCTTTGGAAACACACCAAGACATGTCAGTTGACCAATTCATCTGTAAAGTTTAGACCAATTCAGGCCGGCAAGCTTGTTACCATCTAGTAAAACTGCTAGTCAGGACCTTCACAAAAATGTATTGGCTAGAATGAAGGATGATGAATTAAAAACTGCTGTGCTCACAGATCACACAATTCTACATTATGGGAATAGCTTGTGTGAGGAGAAAGGTAACATTTTGCATCACCGCACATATATATCAAATAAATTGAGGAACTTGGGGAGGCTTTTGATGGCTGCTAAAAAGATTCAAGTGTAAATAGTGTATTTGACTTAATGAAACGTGCAAATTGGGACATACTTACAGCATGTGTCAAATCTGTGGCTGGTTATAGCGTGGATACTCATCACTTTGAGAAACCAACACTTGCAACCGAAACATTTTGGACATAGAATGCAAAGATGTGCAGAACTTGAGTACTTCAGCTCGTTGAAGGCGGGCGATACAGAAAAACGTAATGTGACAGAAACGTTCCTAGAACTGTATCGAATAGGCTGGAAAAGGGAGATTTCTTCAAATGCTCACACATCACTACAGGAACAGACGTACAATAAACCACACCTACTACCCCTGGTAGAGGATGTAGTATGCTTGAACAAAGCAATGGAGTCCAGAGCAGCAGATCTTTGTACTGAAATTGAAGACAATCCGGAAGTACATTATCCAGAACTAGCAAGTGAGTTTAGCTCAGATTATTCTTCTTCATAAAGAGAATGACGATAAAAACACTTTATTGATGCCAAAAAAGGAGGAGAAGTAGATGAAACAATAAAAAAGACATTGTCAAAGTTTGAACAGAAATTGTGTG
This sequence comes from Archivesica marissinica, assembly GCA_014843695.1. Lineage (NCBI taxonomy): Eukaryota > Metazoa > Mollusca > Bivalvia > Venerida > Vesicomyidae > Archivesica > Archivesica marissinica. Next base: position 39,190,280 of record CM026390.1, on the reverse strand, counting down.
AGGCACACTTAAAGAATCGAAATTAGAGGCAAAAAACAGCGCAGGGTTCCGGTGTTGTTAACTCAACAAATGTTACTTCAGCTGAATACTTTGTTGAAATATAGAAAGGCTGCACAAGTTGAAGAACCTGTATTCATATTTGCAAGACCAGGAAATGCAGAATTTCCCTACCGAGGAAGTGATGGTTTGAGAGAATTTGTCTCCCAGAGTGGCTTGAAACGACCAGAAAGTGTAACATCAAATAAACTAAGAAAACAATTGGCCACATTAGCACAGATTCTAAACCTGAACGAAAATAACCAGGATTTGGTTGCTACCTTCCAAGGTCATGACATACTAGTACACCGGGAGTATTATCGGCTGCCAGAAAGCACTCTTCAAATAGCTTAAGTCTCAAAACTTTTACACCGCATCAACGAGGGGACAATTATTGATAAATACAAAGGAATGGATCTTGACAACATTGATTTGCAGAATACAGGTAATTTTATTTTGTATTGTGTATTGCAACACAATCTAATGTGAGTGAGTGAGTATTTGGTTTAACGGCGCATCAGCACAGTTCAGGCTATATCGCGCCGGGTTAAGTACATTGTATACAAGATATCTACAACTAAACCTATTATGTAGATAACATTATGTATGCATTAAAATTGCAATGACGAAAGGTCAATTGCAACAACATTTATCAAGCTGTAAAAATGATAATAAAACGTCAATTGTAAAACTTACAATTTATGGAAAATATGTGATTCTTTTAAAAATGCAATAATGTATTTAAAATCGACAGTGTCGAAAAGCTCCTTCATTGTCACAACTGTATAATATTTTCGACGAATGAGCGCTAAATCTACACAGTGAATTAAGATGTGTTCAACATTTATAGAGGAATGGCATGGTATACACCATGGTGGATCCTCTCTTTTCAATAAAAATGAGTGTGTAAAACGGGTATGTCCAAGTCTCAACCGTGACATTACTGTTTCCTCTCTACGGTTGGAGTGATAAATAAAATATGATTTGCCAATGTTTGGCTTAATTGGTTGTAGTTTATTGAATTGTATGTTATTCCAAGTGGATTGCCACTTTGAAGTAATGTAAGAAAGAATCGATTGCCTAGCATCAGTGTATAGTATATGTATTTTAGGATTTATACAGTCTAGTTCAAGTGCATCTTTTGCACTTTGATCAGCCATTTCATTGCTACGAATACCAATATGACTTGGTATCCAGCAATATATAACATGTTTAGTCGATGTAATATCTGTGTGCTTAATAAGTAATTTGTGGATAAGGTATTTTTAACGTTCATGTAGTCTACTGATTGTAGTACAGATAATGAATCTGAAAGGATCATACATTTCCTATCACGTGATGCATCAGCAAAATTTAAAGCTAAATCAATAGCCTCTACTTCTGCTGAAAATATACACGCATGATCAGGTAGTCGTAATTTAGAATTATGTAAATTACTGACAGCAGCACAGCCAACTTTGTTGCCAGCTTTAGATCCATCTGTGTATATTGGTGTATAATCTGAAAACATGGTTCTGATTTCATTTAATTTTGATTTAAACATTAGAGGGTTAGTATATGATTTCAGGTTATCATGATGTTGTAAAATAACGTTGGGTTTAGTCAGGTCAAAAGGAGCTATATCTGATATAAAAGTTTCATGATCATTGTCAATGTTAAAATCTACGTTATGAATAGCTTCCTCGATGCGAAGCGCAAGAGGACGTATCGCCTTTGGCTTCGCCTCATAGAAAATCTAATATCACTTAATATTGCGGGCTTCATCAGCACACAAATAGAGACGGCACTGTCCGAAAGCATGCATACCTGATACCTGCATACATAATTAAATTCGCCAGAAAAAGAATAATCGTTTCTTTTTTATATTTCCAATTTACTCATTCATTCCAATATTTATTCTCTATGCCTCTAGCCCATGCATATAGTACAACAGTGCAGATGCTGTTGGTCCATATAGTATATAATTATATACATATGCCACCAGTACCATAAAGACATCACAATGTTCCTGCTGTGCCAGTCAAATCTCGATCCATCAATTTGAACACGTCTAAGTAATAATAAATAGCATTGCATAAAATAACATGATATTTTGTATTATTTAATTTACTTACTAAATATAGCAGCAATTAGTTTGTCAATATATACAAAAATCATTCATTACAAATTACGGAAAAGAACTAAATCAGATGATTAATCATTAGTTAGGTTTAATTTCCACTAAAACATGTTGCAAGTAACTGCACATTGAACTCGTACTTTCCATTTTTCACTCGCAAAATACGAGTACTACATTTGAGCTCTGGTTGTTTGTAAGTGACATTTGTTGCACTCGAAACCAGATTTTCTTCCAATATACAGTACTGTTTGAACCGCCGATATTGTCAATAACGTTGCGAGTCTCGTCCACAATTTGCAGAGACTGCGATTTTCAGGCATTTTTGTACCATTCATCTGATTTGTCAAATGTTGGCTCTGGAACAATCTAACGAAACTTTATAAATACCCTCACGCAACCTCTTCAACCACCGCTTGTGGAAAATTTGTGTTATTTCATTCGCTTACAATAATACTGACCTACATATGCAAACATTGTGCACCATACCTACATGTAAGTCGTGATAAACTTGCACTTACCAAATATGACTATGTGCAATAGTGGTATTTTATCATGATTTTTCTATGAAAACCATGAATTTAACAAAATTCTGATAATATTATTGAATTTGTTTATGCCCTCTGTTGCGCTAATCGACATGTTTATATTAAATTCTGTTTATATAAAATGACCGCATTTGTCACAACATAATGCAAACATAAAAGAGTAATATCTGGATACATTTCAGAAACTATGGAGGAGGAATCGGATGCGAGTGAAGAAGAGTTGGACAATACAGATGAAGAAGATATGGACAATACAGATGAAGAACACCTAACTTTCGAGGAAAATAAATTAGTGTTTCTCAAAGTACACCAGTACATCGTGGTGACGCACCGTTTCTGTCCGGGAGCTATCTAAGCTCATCTAACGGAGTACTATAGTTTAAACTATCCAAATACGATAAACTCAACATGTTACACTATTCTATTAAACATCTTCTTTTTATGAGTGCGAACAAAATTATTATCATTCTTTAATAAATTTAATTTAATCATCTTGTGTCATTAGTAAAACATTGTAAAATCGCTTACCTGCATCTAGAATGAATATGCCTGCCATAACGACTATTTGTGTAAATATGCTCATAATAAAAGGGATTTATATAAGTTAATTTTAAACTTTTTCCTCAATCCCGTAACTTGTATTTGTGTAAGTTTCATTGTATTATTATGAAATGAAATATTGTTCAAACTAAACAATGGTTAAATGGCCTATGAAGCACTGAAAACATAAGTATATCTTAATTGTAATTGTTTTTCAGCATATTCCATAATAGATGTTGGTGACCTTGATTGTGATGATGATCCTGATTATATTGACGATTCATGTAGTTGTGAATCGGAATAATCAGAAGTATATCCTATGCTTGGACAAAGAAACGAAGATATCGACCATCCTGTGAACTCCACCTCGGATATAACTTCGGCTAAGGATATCACAGCTACTTACTCATCAGAACATACTGAGGATCTTGCTTCGTTAGACTCCGTCAATGAAAAAGGAAATGTTACCACCATTGTTGTAATGAGTACAACTAAATATAACAATGCGCGCGTGTATGACAAGAAATATTACTGCCCTTTCTGCAGCAAACCTCAGTGTAAACCAAACATGTAAATGAAAATGAAGTAGCTAGATATGAAGCAGAACAGGATAAAACTGTTAAAGCGCAAATGATATGCAAGTTACGAAATTTGGGGAACCACCTTCACAATGTCAAAGTTATTGAGGAAGGCTGTGGATCATTAATAGTTACATACCGTCCACATTCTGGAGCATCATGGGAGGACTATGTTCCATGTGATATGTGCTTGGGATATTATAAACATTGGGACCTTTGGAAACATCGGAAGAGGTGTCTCTTGTTGTCTAAAGATAAAACAATTCATGGAAGATTTGTTGTAAATAGCCGATTAGTATTGCCAACTCTGAGGAACGTGAGTTCTGGTCTGAATAGTCCTTTAGCAACATTCAATTCGGATACAGTTTCCAGAATAGTTAAAAGTGATTCCCTAATTTTACAACTGGGCGAAAAAAGTTACTGTAAAATTGGCCATGACAAAGAGCAATTTTCTACTGTTCGAAACACGTTGAGAGAACTTGGAAGAGTATTGCAACGATTAAGACAATCAAGTGGTGATGCAGATGCAAATTTGGCACATTTCATCAATCCTAAGCATTTACAAGCTGTAGTACTCGCTGCAAAAGAGGTTGCTGGGTTCTTCCCTGGCTTTGAAAATTGGACACTCTGTGAAAATATGTGCTAAGATAATAAAGGGTAGAGATGAGTTGCTTCTTAAGCAGTCCACTGGATGTTGGGACCTGTGTGAAATGAACTGGACTGATGAAGTCTCGACACATTCTAAGAACATTAGGTGAAAATAAAAGAAATAAAGTCAAATTAATTCCACTTACATCGGACTGCAAACTTTTATCAGATTCAGAACATCTGCAAACGAAGGGCAATGATTCCTATAAAGCTTTAGATGTAAGTCATGGCAACACAGAAGCATGGACAGATCTTTGTGAAGCAGCATTAACGCAAATCATACTGTTCAACAGGAGAAGGCAGGATGAAGTTTCCAAAATGACACTTAATGATTTTTCTGGACATCATCATGGTGGAGAGGAAGATATTATGGAATCTTTGTCAGCATTGGAACAGCAGTTGTGCAAGACTCTTACCAGAATTGAAATTGTTGGGAAACGTGGGCCAACAGTACCTTTAATTTTAACAGCAGAGATTAAGCAATGGCTCACTCTACTCATCAAAGTCGCCTCAAAGCAGGTGTCAATGAAGAAAACAATTTGTTTTTGCCAGGGCCTCGTACAAATCTGTAGGTCACATCCGTGGGTGTGGTTGTCTTAGGGTTTACAGCGAAGAATGCGGGGCTAAATTTATACCCCACACTAAGATTACAACTAGAAAGAACAAGTCTACCAAATTATTTTGATGTCCGCAGTTTGGCATGCGAGAGGGTTATATTGATTTTTAATAAGCAAATAATTCAATTAATATTATAGACTGTTTGAGAATTAGCGCATATTCATGCATTTATTGTGCAGTCTGTGTGGTTGGTATAATTTAAAACTTATCATTGAAAACATATCATTATTATGAACAATGTACTTGATCCATGATTGAATTTGCTGCTGTATCTGAATCTTGTATTCACCTTAAATGTGTGTTTGTTTTCAAGTGGGGACACATGCATATGTGCAGAAACTATTCTAAATGAGGACACACTTCAAATGGAGCCTTTCATGAAACTAGTGATAGAAATTCTGTCTGTATTGTGTGACATTGTGTCCAATTGTTTAGTAATTAAGTGAACTGTGGTTTATCAGCTGTCTATTCTCAGCGTGTTAAGCGACAACAGAACGATGACGTCATCTTCCGCTTTTCGCTCAGGCTAGATGCATGTTGTCATCGCCATTTCTTCATCAGATTTCTACATTTTCAAGGTATACAGCAGTATTACTGCAAACATTTTTATGAGCCTTGGTGGCTTAGACCTTGGTGGTCTGTTTATGGCTTTGGTAGCCAGGATTGATGTAATTATTGTAAATATTGCGAGATATTTGTGGATTTTAAATATGCCTAGAGTGGCATTTCTAGCCAATATGGCGGAGGCATTGGTGGTCATTTTTAAATTGGCTTTGGTAGCCAGGAGTATTATAATTATTGTAATCTTTCGAGATTTTTGTAGATTTTAAATATGCCCAGGGTGGCATTTATTGTAAATATGCCTAGGGTGGCATTTCTTCCTCCAGCCGAGTTGCCGGAGGTCTTGGTGGTCATTTTTTAAATTGACTTTGGTAGCCAGGATTGTGTCACTATTGTCAGAGTAGTGTGTGATATTGGATGATTCCAAGTTATATTTGATGTTTTTGGAAAATGTAGTTGCAGAATGTTTAGTCTGTTTGGGCTTATTTTTGAATTTAGTGCACGAGGTGTTGTGAAAGGGAGATAATTTGCTTGGATTGAAATTTTAACGCGTCTGTTATTTTACAGTGTTCCATTTAACATGGTTGGTTATACCACGCTAAGGAAGAGGCATTTGCTGAAGGGGATGAAGCTGCTACCAGTAATACGTAGGGTAAGGGAGACAAGTGGTGATGAACTCCCGAAGGAATGGGCGAGAGTATCCGCCGGGAAACCAACGGGAGACATGGGTCTAACGGTACGTTCTACATGAATTATATCATCATGTGTAATATTGCTTTCGTTAATACTTGATTGAATATCGGTGCCAGTATTTATAGCTCGGGTTGCTCTCTCATATATGAAAGTCGTGACTGTACGGTGGGAGCGGGTTTGCTTCGGATGCGATGGGCGTGAGGTTCGCGTCCAGCTGGAGACGTTACGGTTGTGCCCTTGGGCGGGGCATTGGGTTTTCACATTGCTTGTCCCTCGTGGCGGTGGGTTCGGTCACGAGTGGCGTCTTGTTTCGCAATCGAGCTGAAGTAAATTTGTGTAAACTAAATTTATCCTTTCAGCCACCTTCAAGTTTTATTATATTTATGGGTATATCAAATACGTGTGATTATTAGTAAACAATAATCTGTATTTTGTGCTTCAAAACAGCAAATAATGTTGTCAATTCAGTACCTGGGTATAATAATATTTAGGTAATTGTATGCAGTATCAGTTAGTACGAAATAATTTGTACTAAATCATTAGCAAAGTGTAGGTAGCAGCACTGACCTACGAGTACATCTTGTATTTATACGTGTACACACTGATCACTGGCGACACTGTATTTTGCCTCAGCCAGTAGCAATATAGGCCATATAGGGTGTAATAAGTAATCATGTGAGGCCACAAGAGGCGGGTACCTAAAACACCGCCGATACAATTACTTTACACAATTAAAGTGAAATTTCACCTAATCATGACCACATGAATGAAAACTTACATGGGTAATGCGAATGGTTTAAGTTTTGAATAAATAAACATACATTTACCCACAGAATGACGTTTCATTTTGTAACCTTGTTATAATATTATAGTTAGGGGAATCCGGCGGAAATAGTGGATAGTAAAGACAAAATGTGCATGTGATATTCTTGAGGATAATAACATAAATATTATTCACCGTTAGCGGGGTCACTGGGATAATGTATATATAAATTACTGAAGTAACTCTGAATAAACTGGGATACTGTAGAAAATTCTAAAAGGTAAACAATATTATTGTATGGAATGAATTGTCTTGTGGAATAGAATGTAACATATGGTCTTGATATTGGGTTTTAAATGGTGCATTGTAACATTGTTTTCGCAACTGAGGATCTGTGTCATTTACGATTGTCAGTATACACGTGTCGGTGTATATGTTCATTTATTATCGCCAGTAGGCGTATGTTGATTGGCCACAAAATGTTGCCAGTGGCACAACTGGGAGACAGTATTCAACTGTCTTTGCCGGTAATGAACTTAATAATCTGTTGATGACAAGAAATGAAGCTTCAGAAAGTTATTGTTGGTGTTCAACGTTGGTATGTTATCATAACATGGTGGTTATGTATATTTTAGGAGTTGCAGTCTGCTTTTGAAAGTTTGACTGGGGAAGGCATCGAGGAAGTCTTGTATTTGGCCGAAAAGACGTTTGACGTAGAATCTGCCAGACTCGCTTTACACTGTAGTATTATATATGCAAACGAAGTTGGCCAACCAAAAGGTCAAGATCTGCAAGGGCACGTTATAGCAGAACTGGCCAAGGTTTGATATATACATGTACAATATTAATAATGGGGCTATACATTTTATGACATGCCGTCAGGCTGTCGTAATGACATATGCATATAGACTATTATTATGGTTACATAAGATAATAGTGTTTAATAATTTAATCAAACTGTCACAGTTATAAATAACATTAGATTTACGTTGTTATGAATTATCCAACATGTTATTGCTTTACTCTCAGTAGGAATTATAATGGCATAATGTATTGTATATTATTAACCAATGAATTTGACCTTGAAGGCAGTTTTTAAATTACGAGTTTGCTGTTATTTGAAACTAGGCTATATGCAATGTAACACAAGTCAGGTATTTACATCATTAGGTGCATCCAGGGTTTTAAGAAGTAATAATGATCTAATTGCAGGAAAAACCAGGCACCTCCAAGTCTGATGTGACATGTGAACCGATTGATGTGACATGTGAACCAGTGTCTAAGAAGGCGCGCATGGATGACATGGATGGGGAATCCCTGGAGAAGCGCATAAAACTCCTTGAGCAGGAGAAACAGTCAAACGTGGATCTTCTCCGGGAGAATGTAAGAATGCTCTCTCTCCAGTCGGAACGATCTAATGCCCTGATATTGTTAACTCTTGACGAACTTGCCCGTCTGGCAAGAGCACGAAGACACAATGATGCGGATACATATGAGGAACTAGCCCGACATGCATCCAGGCACCAGGATACAATATGCATCGCATCGTTGTGCCTCTCGGTATTGAGTGGGAAAGCATCAGATGTAATATCAAAATCAATGAAGCAGTGCATGAAGGGCAAGTCAGACAAGACTACCTCTGAGGTTGGGAAAAGAGATGATGGTGCTAGACCATCGTCCCCTATGACTGACTTATATCCACAACACTATATGTATCCAATGTATCCGCCTCATACTGGCTTTGGGTTCCCTCGACCAGGCTTCTCTGGTTATTCGCGGCGTTTTGCGTCTCCGACTCCTCGGTTTGGTAGAGGAGCGTCTGGTTCATGGCGCACCACTAGACCAGTTTGTCACTTTTGTGAATATAGCAGTCATCTAGTGAAAGACTGTGAACTCATGAAGAAAGCAAAAAAGGAGCAACTTTAAATTTGATATACTGTATGACTCATTCAGATTATGGGTAGTTTTTAAAGGCTCTTCTATGTGGGTCTGAGCCGTCGTGTTTTGCATTCTGGTATTATAAATTGGGCTTTAAACATATATTAATATGTAACAATGATGTCCACTGAAGGGTTAGTTACTGTTAGTCAATTACCAGAATATTAGTAATTATAGCACAAACTTAAATTTACGGCTAGTTGTTTGCATTTTTAAGGAACACTCGTTCCCGTATACATTATTTACCAAAGCTATACACGAATGTCTCCGGAAACACGTAGGCATTCAGGCGAAGGATGCTAAAGTTCAAGTTCAAAAGTTATGACCGCTGTGATTTGTAAGCAAACGTGTATCATGTTCAATGGTATATGTCTCGTCTTATCTGTCGAGGTTTGTTAATACAGAAATGATAATATGGTTATCCTACCTACATATGTCGATTTCGGACCTCAATTCGGGTGTAATATGACGTTTCAGACCCATGATTATGGAGCCTTTAATAGTAATGTACTTGCTTACAAATAGTAATGTTTAGTGCAGTGTGGTATTTACATTTTGTATAACACATTTTGTTTTTAATTGGTATACTATCAGAATAGTATTCATTTAGTGTATAAAGTAACACGTGTATTGCATGTAATGCTAAGAATTGGCATGCAGGATGAGCTTAATTAATAGTGTTGCTTCCCGGTGCTGGATCAGATAATGATGTATAATACCACATTATGAGATGTAATCCTTTTAATTTTTATTGTAAAAAAGTTGCCATTACTAGCGCCATTATTTAAACATTGTATGACAGTTGTATCTGTACTCGATACCCATGCATGGGCCACTGATGCCTTAGTGGATCCTCGATTCACGCGGGTTGAGAGTATAGGTAGTTTGCTGTCCCTTAGATTTTTGTCCATGATGCTTGCCTATTTTACTTGCCAGGATCATGGTGAGTTCATGGATTGCAGTTTCATTGTTGTACCCGATTGTGAAAAAGAGATAGGATTTAATCCTGAACATGAGTATCCTAAGGAAGCATCAGCAGTGGATAACCTTGGGGGGTAGTGGACCTCCACTCTCAACACGCCATCCCTCTGCAGAAGAGGTGTTGGCAGGAAACTGTGATTTTGATATCAAGACACTTCCTTTGTATGACCCTAGTTGCTTTGTAGCAGGTCAATTACATAATAACATGCAGAATTGGGAGTATATTATAGATGGTAGTGGTGTTGAAAACGCTTGCACAATTCGTTCATGGTTGGTAAATGGTGTTGATATTCATGATTTTTTCTGTCACTTTAAAGGTAATTTTAAAGGTAAATCATACGATTCTGACTTCCCCCCATGTAACTATTTTTCCAATTCAAATGTGTGCAAGCAATTCACCTCTTTCATTAGTAATGAATTGTCTGATAGGATTAGAAGTGGCTCTATTCGTGTTTGGGGTAGAGTAGGAGAATGTCCCTTGCCTCGGGTGATAATGCCTTTAACGGTTGAACCGTCAAAGCCTAGACTCTGTCATGATGACCGGTACATCAACCTTTGGATAAAGAATTCACCATTTCGTTTAGAAACGTTAATAGATGTTCATAGAATTATTGATGAGGATGCTTATATGGTCACATTTGATGAGAAATCTGGATATGATCATGTAAAACTCTCGGAAACTTCGCAAACTTATTTTGGCATCCAGTTTGGAGTCTGGATTATGTCTTACACTACTCTCCCCTTCGGTTGGAAAGCTTCGGCATTTGTGTATCAGTCTGTCGGAATGGTAGTTACATCGTATCTTAGAAGCCAAGCTATACGTACTAAACAATATATTGATGATCGACTAGGTGCCTCGTGTGGTAAAACCTTGATGGGGACGCCCCTCTTTTTGGAACAGCAAGCAGAGAAGATCGCTTATGCATGCTTGGAAATTTTGATGAGGTTAGGATATACTCTGGCATTGCAAAAATGTGCTATAAAACCTGTGCAGTGCTTAAAGTGTTTAGGTTTCTTTATTGATTCGGTGAAACGGGCATTCATCCTTCCTATGGACAAAAAACAGTCTTTTATAGACCTTCGGGAACGTATACTATCATCCAGACATGTGGATGTTAAAACTCTGCAGAGGTTTTGTGGAAAGTGTATCTCAATGTCTTTAGCAATTCCTGGTTGTAAATTATTTTGTAGAGAGGTCAATAGAGCTATAGATACCTGTCTAAAACAGGTGATCCGTGTTGACGATAATTTGGCAAGTGAGTTAAAACATTGGCGTTTTCTGGACCGCTGGGAGGGCTGCTCGAAGTGGCGATCAGAAACCCATGCCCAGATCGTGCTTCCAACTGATGCATCATTGTATAGATATGGTGCAAAGGTTGTTTTCAATGAAAAGGATCTTTCGAGCAACACCACCTTGGGTGAATATTTTGATGCAGATGATAACAGACCAATACATTTAAAGGATGCTGTTCTGAAATCTTGACATCTCTTGGTGATGAGTTGGAAAACTCGCGTGTTGATGTTCTGACGGATAACATGTCGGTTTTGAGTGTTTGGGAAAATCAAGGTGGTCGTGATAAATCCCTTAATGATATTGCTAAGACAATATTTGGATTTGTGTTTCTGAAGAACATTGATCTGCATATGGAGTATGTTAACACAAAGGACAACGTAGCTGATGGCCCTTCTCGCGCCATTTCTCTGGGAGATTCTATGTTAAGTGAAGACTATTGGGACCTGGTTGAACATGCCTTTGGTCCCCACTCAACTGACCTGATGTCTCTTGATTCCAATGCGATGCGTTCAAGATCGGGATGTGTTCTCAGACATTTTACTCCCTATCCCACACCAGATTCTGCAGGGGTGAATATGTTCTCCCAGGATTTGAGTTCGGAAGCTAATCCGTACAGTTTCCCACCGTTTGCTATGATTTTCCCAACACTGTGTAGCCTTGTGGAGAGAAATGTCAAGTAGTGTACATTTGTGGCCCCATCAATGACACCAGTACAGGTGTGGGCACCGAAGTTGAAGCAATTTTCAGTTTCGCATGTTGTGCTAGGCAATGCTGGTCAAAAGGGTTTTTTGAAGATACCTTCAAAACATGGGTTTGTTAAAGACTCGAAAGGCTTGAAATGGCCCTTAATTGCATATAGACTGTGTTTTGATTAAATGTGGTGTTTTGCGTGCCTTTCAGTCATTGGACATTAACTTTCAGAAGATATCTGAGAGGCTGAATGTCCTGGATCAAAGAACAGCTTCCTATACCGCTGCCAAAAAGAAAGCCAGCTTCTTGTCAATGTTTCTAACATTTCTAGAACATTTACATCTGAAACCAACTTTGGCCTCCTGTACGCCAAATGATTTAAGACAGTTTATTGTTTGGAAAGATGAAAATGGGAAAACGAAAATACACCAATTAAGTTGTGAACATTTGGGTGAGAAGAATAACAGTAGTTGCCCTCCCATTAGGCTTGCTGCAGGTACAGTTGAAGGTATCATACAGCAATTGTCCGCTATTTTTTCAAGATCATGGTTTTGGTAAAACTTGGGATCCAGCATCATGTACAGGGAATCCTGCATGTGCGCCTCTAATAAAAGAATATTTGAAATTAATTAGAGAGGAACAAGCTCGTAGTCATGTACTACATAAACAGGCAAAACCGATTTTTGTAAGTAAGTTGGGGAAAATGGCACAGTTTATCAATAACCAGTTGTCCAGACCAGACTTGTCTTTGAGGGAAAGATTTGTGTTACTACGGGACCAGGCATGGTTTAAACTACAATTCTGTGCAGGGGATCGGGCAGGAGATCTAGCTCTAACTGTATCGCAAGAGGTCAAAAAGTTACATGATGATTCGGGTTTTGCACTAACGCACACATTTGGAAAACATTAAGGGGCACACAAGGGAAGAAAAGGCAGTGTGTAGTTAAACGTTGTGAAGATTTATTGATTTGCCCAGTGGCTGCATTAGACATTTATATTGCTGGCTGCCAAGCTCTCGGTGTGAACTTGACAACAGGTTATTTATTTCGTATTGTAACGGACACTGGCTGTGTTCTTGACCAACCAGTTACATACTCTGTTGTATATGAAATATTAAGATCTTACTTGTTGTGTTTGGGAATATATGAAGGTGAAACCCCCCATAGCTTTAGGAGTGGATGTGCTATTACAATAGCGTTGTCAAATTCAAATAATAGTAGAACAACTGATGTGATGGGCCATGTAGGTTGGTTTACCGAGCAAAGTGCAGATTACTATAGTAGGTCAAAAATATTTAATGATGCACAGGTAGCAACAAAACTTGCAGACGCATGTACCTCGAAAGATGCAGAAGACAATTTCAATAAGAAAGTAGATTATTCGCAGTTTAAGACGGCCTTTTAGAAGACGTGGTTTGCATATCATATAGTCTATATTTTAAACCCATTTGTCATGCTCAACTCGGATCGACTCGCTTATGAGAACGTTTATGACATTTGCATAAGTTTTGTTAGACGCAACTTTACTTTAAACTCGGTCACAGTAATGTACAGGTAGTAGTTAAAGCAACAGAAATTAGTTTCGGCGTTTATATTGTTTAGATTTAGCCTCCCCTGAGTTGAGCATGAAATAATTGTTTGATAACAATGTAATGATAGCCTTTTGTGGTATGTTATTATGTGTGTACGATATATACTGAGTACATTTAAAAACGCACAACGTGGTCGATTCCGAATATATACGTATCAGATACAGTTACAACAACAAAGTTTGGTACATGTCATCAGTAATCGTTTCCCAATTCGTGACACGTTACTAGTATAAGTATGCTATAGTTAGAGTCCGGAGTTAGCTACATGTCAAAACGGGAAATATATATATAATATGTTAAATCATAAAACCTAAACCGACTGAAGTCCAAATATAGTTGATGACAAAAATGGTGCGTTTTTAATTGTACTGAGTATATAACATAGATTTTGGTTATAATAGTTTTAAGGGTTTAGAAAACCTTTCTGCGATTCATTGTTTGGTAATATTTGTGTGCTGAAAAAATTAACATTTGTTAAAACAATTTGAAGTATTTTGTTATGTTATGTTATATTTCGGGTTTTTCGCCTGCATCAGCACCATTTCGGGCTATATCGCCGGCGGGCAGTTTACTTAACAACACCTTTCCTGGGCATGCTCCAGCGGTTAACCAGTACTCGGGTACACCAACCTCCGTAAGAAACTGCCAACTTTTTCATATAAATGAGACACGGTCTGAGCGGGGCTCGAACCCGTGACCATCAGTGATGATAGGTTACAGTGGTATACAAGTCAGCGACCTTAACCACTCGACCACGGTGGCGGACTTGAAGTATTTTGTGTTGACTTAATTTATTCTAGTTATAATGTCAGATTGTTCTGCTGATGTGCATATTGGAAAAAGGTGTAGTAGAGCTGTACATGTGGTACACGTGTATGATATCACTTATTTGTTAAGTCATGATTTTGGGCCCTCAGGTAGCAGGGTGACGCTGTTTCATTGAGTGCAACTGTATCCATATTGTGAGTCTAACCTGATAAATTAGTTTGGTGAGGTTTGGGAAGGAGTAATATAAAGGTGTGATAGTTGTCTGAATAAGATTGAGAGTCCTCTCCTTATTTTACCCCAGAACTCACATGACGGAAAGTGGACGCATTGAGCTGAACCAATGAGGATATTGCCATATTCTCAGCGTGTTAAGCGACAACAGAACGATGACGTCATCTTCCGCTTTTCGTTGAAACTAGCTGGTTGTAGGCCGTCATTATTTTGAACGCCTAGTGTGTCTCAAAATGGGGTCTACGATACCAGTTCGGTGGTATTTATTTTCACACCCGCCCTCGTCCGTCCTGTTCTCTGTGGTTCCTTTGTGCTTCCGATTTCTCCGTCACTTCCTTATTTTACCCCAGAACTCACATGACGGAAATTGGACGCATTGAGCTGAACCAATGAGGATATTGCCATAACCTCTGAGTTCCAAACTGATTTGGACAGGCTATTTATGAACTCATATTTGTTTAGATTTCTTTTGTGTATAGCAACGATACATAATTATATGCATGATATATATATACAATGCTCAAGCTGTACGTATATGGAGCGAGAACGAGAGAGGATATGGATTTGTGGTTTACTACAGTCGAGACAGTATTTTCTCGCTAGGCTTCAGTATTATTTACATGTAGCATCCATTCTGCAGGCATATGCTTGCCTTGCCACTGATCTTATTTGTCATCTGAACAAAGCATTTTTGCAATGCGTATGTAACTGCATGCTTATCTATCAGTCCAAGTAAAGAGGAGCTTGCTGTACTGTTATATCGGTTTTTGATACTGTTCAGATGATCATACATAGTACCAGTATATAGCTATTGTCTGTTAAAGTTATAATTAAAATGCTCAAATACCAGATAACATAGCATATCAAGATTGTTGTAGTGGTCATGTATAATATGCAGATATATACAATGTATATACTAAACTTACAGATGATGATGATCCATTTGATCTTGAGGATACTTCTACCAACAGAAGACAGTCACGATCAGGTAACTCATTTTGCTTGTCATTATCTAACAATGGTGTCTGATGCACTATTCTGTCATTGTAATTTCTAATTAACCAGGTGGGTATAGGAACTAGTCTTCATCCATAACATTGTGTCCACTCCATAACCCAAGTCTCTTTAAGGGATGGACAAATAACCTTGTACAAATGCTCACAATATCAAGATGATGTAAGAGAGGCCACGTTTCAGTTCTCGTGAGCCAAAGGTCAGATGGCTATATTTTGTGTCCAAATTTTGAAACAATTTAAAGTTCTGTCATGTTGTTTTAAGGTCAATGTGACATTGGAAGGTCAGTTGACTATATTTCGTGTCTGCGAATAGTCTCTCAGTCGGCAGCTTTCTTACGATGTACATTATATAGTAAATTGGCAGTCTCACTATTAGACATTTGCGAATTAAGACGAAGACGGATAGCGAGGACGGGGAACAGGTAAAACTGGGGGTTATCTCAAAATATGTAGATATAAAAAGAAAATGCATTGGCGTACATAGTTTTATTATTTACATTATAAGCCCAATAGTCTTTTTCTACACACTAGTGATGCACATATACTAACAACACGTGGTAGTGTTGCGCGGCGATGTCTCCATATACTTCCCACTGCTTTGTAGCACTTAAGCTCGCCAATGGCGTGCTCTACACACACTCTGTACTTTGTGATATACCGATTCAGTTTACGGCACTTCTTTCTCTCGCGTCCATGTTTACGGCGTAGCTGTGGTGCCGAATAAGGTGTTATTATGGGGTGTCTGTTTGGGTAAATCGTGTCACCAAGTAAGAAGCACTGTTCGGGAAACGGCAAATCAAGGCCAATTCGTCTCATCATGTTAAATTGTTGAGCGTCATTTTGATGGCCTAAAAACCCACATTCAATATATCTGATGAAGCCGGAATTATCGACAACAACTTGAGAATGTATCGCATGATACTGCCTGTGGCCCGAGTAGTACTGCTCTTGTGGTTCAATGATTGGTCTATAAATGTGATGCGATGTGCCGTCAATCGCTCCTACCGCAAGCGGCATCCTTTCCCAGACATTCATCATATCTATCCACTCTCTGTTACTCGGCCATGCAACGTAGTGTTTCAATTTAATGTGCATGACTGGAATTAGAGTTTTAATCTCGTCCTTCACTGTTGAAATGCTTACATTGAATAAAGCAGACAGCATCATATAAGATGGATATGACCATAACCAAATCATAACAAGAAGTAGCCTGTTTTTCACCGACATATTGTGTCATCTATGTGAAGATATGTGTAAAAGTTCTAACATGTTTAAAAATGTTTCTGGGGTTTCACCCGTTACCTCAAAAAACTGGTAGCGATGGTTTGCAAATATTCGAAATACATTCCTGCCAGTGTAAATGTCATCGTCCGTTGCAAAGAGTCGGGGAAAAAAATGTCATGCATACTAAAGCAAAGTAGTTTTGCACGTCAGGGGGTGGTTGAGCTAGTGCAGGTAAAAACATCAACAACATGGTTATGACCTCTAGATCCATATCAACCTAAAAACGAAATTGTACCTTACATTACTATACTATACTCAATTCCAAAATAAAGTGTGCACTTTTGAATTTAGAATATTTCACTATTTAGAGGACGTATCGGTTAGAAATTTCGCTATATTTGTCATCGATCAATTGCATAATCTACCACGTGGTATGGAAAAAATGTCAGTCCAGTCTGTGAGACTTGATTTCGCATGATTTGCACGTGCAGCCCGAGGAAAATATACATGTCATCGGAAACTTGTATTAGTGTAATCCTTATGTCGTACATAACGGTTAAATCACATTTGAGTTCACATTGGTACACAACGAACATGCCAAGATTGAGCGAAAATCAACGTATCCAAGCATTCTCAACAGGAACAACATTGACGTGCTTCTCTGGCCTGCTATATGCCCGGATATGAACCCAATCGAGCATATCTGGGATTATCTTGGCAGAAGGGTGCGATCCCGAGGAAATATCCACAATCTGAGGGACTTGGCAAACGCCCTCGTGCAAGAGTGGAATAACATCCCTGACGCAGTAATCAGACGTTACGTGCGGTCTATGCGAAGTCGAATTGCCGCCTGCATCAACAGCAGAGGTGCGCACACACGATACCGATCGAACAAAACCCACCAGAACTGCGATTAAAACAACTTTAAAACAATTGAATGTGACCTGATGCTTTGAGTACTTTTGCAACTTTGATTTTAGCACCGTCTCCTTTCTCGCATAATAAAAGCTACTTAAACTGACCGTGACTTAAAATCTGATATGTCTGACATATTCTACAGGGTCTGATCTAAAGATTAGTACCAACTGTATAGGCTTTCGGTTAAATAGGCGATGAGAAATCACAGAAAACAAAGTGCACACTTTATTTTGGAATTCAGTATATATACGCCCTTGCTTTATAACTAATTATCTGTGCAGGGTTTGCAAGGAATGCAAGAAATTTCACTAAAACGTTCATACCAGTATCGCTTTCTACATGTATTATCTATAGTCATTTACATTGTCAACGCTGTTTTGTATATGAACCATGGATGAAAACAACGCCGGTGAGTGCAATTTTTGACATAAAATGAAATAGTAAATACAAAATAACCACATTATTAAATTTGTACATATAATTTAAAGCGTTTTTACCTGTTTTATATATGACAACTTTCCAAATGTACCCACGATAATTAGACTCGATATGAGTGAAATTAGGCCTACACAAGTTTGTTTGTTTTAGGTAACATGCCCCAAAAAATAGAGTAGGTAGGTCGGTAAAAATAAAATTGGAATTATTTCTGCAAGGCCATAAACAAATTTACAGTCGCGGCAACAAATAGGGTAGGTCGGGATACCGGAAACAATTGTGTACGCCTAAGGCCAAATTATTAGTTTCTTTTCATATATAATACAATTATATCAATAATATAGTATATATACAAAATGTATATACACATGTACTTTTTGATCATTTTATGTACGTTACTACAGAGGCGTAGGAAAGCTGTAAAGGTCAGGAAGGAGGAGACTTCACTGATTTTGAGGGCGTATCTGGCTCATCCCACTAGATGGACTGATATCCTGGAGGAAGTCAAACAGAATTTAGACCATCTGTCTCCCGCTGCTAGAGATTTATATCGAACTGGAAATGTGAAGCAGCTCAGAGACAGGATGTCCAATAAACTTGCCGGTCTGGTAAAACAGACACCCGAAAACATCCAGGATGTGGATATAAGGTAGATGCATTATTTATGTTATTGTATATATGTACTGTATTACAGTTGTTACAGGATATTTCTATACCCCTAAAGGACACTACTTTTGATTGGTGATGTCTAAACCGTTGCTTAGGACGTGTTATTCTATTTTTGACAATTCAAGCGCCTGTGGTTATACTCGTTTTGTCTGTCATATGAGATCACAACGCACACAGTACCTTGAGACGTTATAATTATATCACATTGTAGGGATGTTGTAGCCCAGATTCAACGCATGGAAAGGAGGCTACTCCCGAGGCAGGATGAACATGCTCCTGCCAACCAATAGCCGCTTCCAGATGCAAGAGATCAGATGGCAGCGGACTTATCAAGTGACACTGATGATAACGTGCCGGCTCAACAACTACATGCGCAAGGGCCTGCTCAAGTACAGGCACAAGGGGATGCTCAAGTACAAGCACCAGTACATGCTCCAGCACGAGCAAGCGCTAAGCGGCAAAGAAAGCGGCCGTTAGCAGACTTGATTAGAATGAATGAATGAATGAATGGTGTTTTACGGCGCATCGACATCTAAGGTCATGTAGCGCGCATTAAAGTTATGTTTATTGTCGAGTGTATGAAATAAAATTCTATATAAGTATATGCATTATGTAAAAATTAATACTAAGAAGTTATAAAGACGTAATATTAATTACAGGTAATATATGAATGAATGATTACTACAAAGGCATGATTAACAATTGATATCACAGCTTATTATAAATTCCTATTGCCTTGATAAATGATATGATGGACTCTACTCTGATACAAGTGTTGGTTTGACCGAATGAAGTTTGTTAAAAATTTCACCATCCCATTGGGCCTGCCAAGAGGATTGAAATAAGGTAAGAATTGTAGATTTAAAATCAGTATAACACACTTTAATCCTAGAAATGGATAATGACAAAGCCAGCTTTGCATTCTGATCAGCCATTTCAGACTTGATTAGAGCGAACCAGGAAGCTTGTAATAAATTCATTACAAAATAAATACCTAAACCAATGCGCCAACTTGGCGTCAGTTCATCTTCCGACGAGAATAACTGAATGATATAAATTAAAACCTGACATTCCAAAAGTGATGTATTGTTTTATTATTGCCTTGACCCAGCGGCTCATAACATTCAAAATACGTGTACATTGAATTGGCCTCAATTACAAAATTACAACTTTGAGACAGCCCCTTGATTTTAACCAACATCCGATGTCCGTATCGTCTTCGTCTTAATTCGCAAATGTCTACTACCTTGTATACATCAACAATTTCATGGCTGCTCTGTGACTTCCACATACATAGACAGATTTTTATCTTACTTAACACAATTGTGTCGGATATAACAACCATCTTTATACTCCCACGGTCAGGGTCACACTGGCGGCTCTAACAATGTTGGATGCTACATATTGCCATCTATATATATAAATGGGTCCCCATTTGATGTGTGTCCTCATTTGAAAGGTTACTTACACACATGTGTATATATGTGTCCCCAATTGACACCCATCACACACATAAAAGCATTTTAGTTTGACAAAAACTAGTACATAGTAAATTACAAATGAGGATTGTAGCACATAATTTACATTGATAAAAGGGCAGTTTCCTGTTACAATCCAACATATTTATTTCTGTTAAATTGAAAATAAATATATAGAATGAATGAATGAATGGTGTTTTACGGCGCATCGACATTTAAGGTCATGTAGCGCGCATTAAAGTTATGTTTATTGTCGAGTGTATGAAATAAAATTCTATATAAGTATATGCATTACGTAAAAATTAATACTAAGAAGTTATAAAGACGTAAGATTAATTACAGGTAATATATGAATGAATGATTACTACAAAGGCATGATTAACAATTGATATCACAGCTTATTATAAATTCCTATTGCCTTGATAAATGATATGATGGACTCTACTCTGATAGAGTCGAAGAGTTTTTTAATGTTGTCCACATTGTAGTACTGCAACCGGATTGGTTGAAGGTCAACACAGTGTATTAAGATATGCTCCACCGTGTATAGAGTATTGCATGGGATACATTCTGGTGCATCATCTCGTGACAACAGCCATGAATGTGATATTCGAGAATGACCAATCCTGAGACGGGCAAGAATGACTTCTTCTCGACGAATAGGCCTGTAAATTGGGCACCATTCGCCAAGTGTTGGTTTGACCAAATGAAGTTTGTTAAAAATGTCACCATCCCATTGGGCCTGCCAAGAGGATTGAATTAAGGTAAGAATTGTAATAATGAATGAATGGTGTTTTACGGCGCATCGACATCTAAGGTCATGTAGCGCGCATTAAAGTTATGTTTATTGTCGAGTGTATGAAATAAAATTCTATATAAGTATATGCATTACGTAAAAATTAATACTAAGAAGTTATAAAGACGTAAGATTAATTACAGGTAATATATGAATGAATGATTACTACAAAGGCATGATTAACAATTGATATCACAGCTTATTATAAATTCCTATTGCCTTGATAAATGATATGATGGACTCTACTCTGATAGAGTCGAAGAGTTTTTTAATGTTGTCCACATTGTAGTACTGCAACCGGATTGGTTGAAGGTCAACACAGTGTATTAAGATATGCTCCACCGTGTATAGAGTATTGCATGGGATACATTCTGGTGCATCATCTCGTGACAACAGCCATGAATGTGATATTCGAGAATGACCAATCCTGAGACGGGCAAGAATGACTTCTTCTCGACGAATAGGCCTGTAAATTGGGCACCATTCGCCAAGTGTTGGTTTGACCGAATGAAGTTTGTTAAAAATTTCACCATCCCATTGGGCCTGCCAAGAGGATTGAATTAAGGTAAGAATTGTAGATTTAAAATCGGTATAACACACTTTAATCCTAGAAATTGATAATGACAAAGCCAGCTTTGCATTCTGGTCAGCCATTTCATTACCTTTTATTCCCATATGACTCGGAAGCCAGCAGAACACAAATGTATTTGTTTCTGAAAGGGAAGAAATCCTTTCAAGCAAAGTACAAACAATAGGATTTTCAAACTTTTCATAATACAAAGCCTGTAAAACAGACAAGGAATCAGAGAAAATGATATATTGAACATAGTGTGATTCCACTGCAAGATCTAGAGCGAGATCTATGGCCTTCAGTTCGGCAGAGAAAATTGAGGACTTGTTTGGAAGTCTACATTTCCGATTTTTATTCCCAAAGATTGCTGCTGACGCAACAGTGTCACCAGCTTTTGAACCATCTGTGTATATGGCTTTGAAGTCAGAATAAAATTCCCTGATTTCATGATATTTTGTTTGAAACTGGCTCCTGTTTTAAGGGTCCAAGGAGGAGAA
Organism: Archivesica marissinica; assembly: GCA_014843695.1. Taxonomy (NCBI): domain Eukaryota; kingdom Metazoa; phylum Mollusca; class Bivalvia; order Venerida; family Vesicomyidae; genus Archivesica; species Archivesica marissinica. The sequence goes on along the minus strand of CM026390.1, from coordinate 39,168,082 downwards.
TCTGGGATGTTATACTGTGCAATAGATTTCATGTCAATATGTAGGTCATCTAGACATTGTTCCATGCGTATACCTAGTGGGGCAATAGCTCTCGGTTTTCTTTGAAACTGCACTTTAAATTGGGGTTGAAAGACCACTTTGTGAGCTGGGTTTAGAGGATTTGACTTGAGTTGCAGTAGGTATTGAAGAGCTAGCTTCTGTCGTCTAGCATACAGAGAGGGTTCATTTGCTTCAGCATAAATACTTTTAACAGGGGAAGTTCTGAAAGCTCCAAGGACCAATCGCAGACCTTGATTATGTATAGGATCAAGTATTTTCAGGTACGATTTTCGTGCAGATCCGTAAATTATTGAACCATAATCCAGCTTAGAACGAACCAATGACCGATAGAGCCATAGAAGTACTTTTCTATCAGCTCCCCAATCGGAATGTGCCACAACTTTTAAAATATTTAGAGCTTTTTGACATTTCTTTTTTAAATTATTGATATGAGGAATGAATGAGAGTTTTTTATCAAAGATAACACCTAACAATTTGTATTCTGGGACTACTTCTACACGTGAGCCATCCAGGTAAATTTCTGGGTCTGGATGAAGTCCACGTAGATTACAAAAATGCATACATTTAGTTTTTGATTTAGAAAATTTAAAACCATTTTCATCCGACCAAGTCTGAAGTTTATTCAGACATTGCTGGAGTTGGCGTTCTATTATGTTCATATTACTAGACCTGAAGCAAATAACAAAATCATCTACATAAAGGGAGCACTCAACCCCTGGATTTATTGATTTAACAATATTGTTTATCTTAATACTGAACAATGTAACGGACAAAATACAACCCTGTGGTACACCCATCTGCTGTTCCCGAGCATCTGATAGGGTATTACAAACACGGACACGAAAAAGTCTTTCATTTAAAAATGCAGAAATAAATAATGGAAGGCGTCCTCTGAGGTCAAAGTCGTGAAAATCTTTTAAAATGCCATATTTCCAGGTTGTGTCATAAGCACTCTCAAGGTCGAAAAATACTGAAGCAACATGTTGTTTATTGACAAAGCCCTCTCTTATAAATGTTTCGAAACGAACTAGATGATCCAGTGTGCTTTCATGTAATGGAGTACTGTTGGATGGTTTCTATTCCTGGACTTCTGTACAAGTCATAATGTGATAGATTCGTCGCACTGTTGATGTATAATCTAGTTCCAAGTCCTCAAGATGTCATCAATACAAATATCTTTAATAACATTCCTGAAAACCAACTAAATACCAACAGCATATGGAATACCTCATGGATAGATGGCCGTACGTGTTTGTGACCTTGACCCCATGTGCAAGGTCAAAGGAATGTTTTAATGTTAAACGAAAATATGCTTGTCTGCATTTTATTCTGTAGTTTTATATATTTATTTTAGATGCTTCTTGTACTGATTCCATGAACGAAGATGTTGATGACACAGATGGTGACAGTGACTATATGCCACCTATTATCAGTAGTGAAGATGAGGAGATTGTTTCTAATAGTGAAAGTGAAGTCTCGGATATCTTAGATCCATACCCAGCCATCTCATATGAGAGAAAAGGGAAATCACTTTTGTATCCTGTTCCTGGAACATCACTTGAAAGTGAGAAGTTGACTGTCGGCAGGGCAAAAATCACTACTGAAGGAAATAGAGTATGGGACAAAACGCATTGCTGTTTGTACTGCATGAAATTGGTTGCAAAATGACCTCGTCATTTAGAACAGATGAACAAATCGGAGCTGGATGTCATACAAACTCTTACATTACCATTAAAGTCGAATGAACTGAGAACCAAATGGCGGGAACTGATGAACAGGGAAGACTTTTTATTCAACAGAAAGGCTGTAGATGAAAAAAGGAACTATCATTCCGTACAAGAGACCTGGTGCAATAAACTATTATAATGCTTGTGACTATTTGCCATGTGAAAATTGCTTTGGATTTTTTCTAAGGCATGAGCTTTGGAGACATGCCAAAACCTGTCCATCAAAAACGGCATCTAGCTCCATCAAAGGTGTTCGCCATCAAGCTGCCGGGGCATCCTTACTAGCACCAGACTTAAGCAAAAACAAAAAATTCAAAAAAGACATTACTGTTTGCATGGCAAGTGATGATATAGCTTTTACTGCAAGACATGATGAAATAATTGAAAGATTTGGAGAGAAACTTTATGGAAAGATTTCTGATCAGTATCAATATGTTAAGCAAACGATGAGGGAGCTCGGCCGGTTTGTGTTGAGTGCAAGACAGATAGATTCAAAGATAGAGACCATGCAGAATTGCATGAACCCAGTTCTTTTTCCATCAGTAATTGCTGCGGTGAAAAATGTGGCCGGGTTTGATGAAGACACTGGACACTATAAAATACCCTCTCTTGCATTGAAGCTGGGCCAGTCGCTGAAAAGTTGTGGACACATCCTGAAGACAAATGCAATAATGAGTGGAAAACAGGATCTGAAACAGACGGCAGAAGAATTTATACATCTGTGTTGTGAGGAATGGTCAACAGAAATATCGAGTGTAGCATTGCAAAATTTGCATGCGCAAAAATACAACAAAGCTAAAAGAATTCCCTTTGCAAGTGATTGGCAACAACTTAACAAGCATCTTCAGACACAAGCTTCAGACCTGTGCCATTCATTGAATGAATGTCCAAGCCGGAAAACTTGGAGGGAACTTGCTTCTGTTACTCTTGCCCAATTGGTTCTCTTTAATAGGAGGAGAGGTGGGGAAACTGAACGTATGGATATGTCTCAATATAGGAGTGGGGTAACGCAGCAGAGAGAAATGCAGGAGGAAATAGCACAGTGCTTGACTGCCTTCGAAATCAAACTTACAGAGAGCTTGAGAAGAGTCGAAATACGTGGAAGAAGAGGTAGACGTGTGCCTGTATTGTTGATAGAGCGGCATTTCAATCAGCTGGAAGCTCTCGTTACAACAAGGTCATTGGCAGGAATTGATTCAGAAAATAGATATGTATTTGCTAGGGAAGGAAAGTCCAAAACACCACTACGCTGTTCAGATGTACTAAAAATGTATTCGCTTGAATGTGGAGCCGAGCATCCGGAGCATATCACATCAACATCCCTGCGGAAACATGTGGCCACTATCTCGCAAATACTGAATTTAAAGGACAATGAGTTGGATAGCTTAGCAAATTTTCTGGGACATGACATAAGAATTCACCGGCAGTATTACCGGCTCCCTGAAGACACAATACAGCTCGCAAAAATCAGCAAACTTCTGCTAGAAGTAGAGAGTGGGAATATACAAAAGCACAAAGGCAAAAGCCTTGATGAAATACAGATCGATGTTGAAGGTATGGCATTCTTTTGTTTTGCAAGTGTTGTACTAATGTCCATAGCTATTTTTTTTAAAGAAAAAAACACTACCACAGGCATGATTCTTAACTTCAAGAAGTAAATTTCAGACATTTTCAGTATGACTAAAGGTTGAATAAATCTATCCACTTTGATCGATCTTTATATTCAAGTAAAGATTTTCCTGCACGAACAGTATGTGATGTTGAATGCAAATGACACTATTGTCATAGATGATTTTTCATGGCATATTGATTCTCACATGTTCAATGTTTGTTACTTAATTTCGGGGGAGGGGTATTTATATGAATGCGTCAAATGGTGTCTACATCATGGAATGGATAGATGCGTCAAATGGTGTCTACATCATGGAATGGATAGATGCGTCAAATGGTGTCTACATCATGGAATGGATAGATGCGTCAAATGGTGTCTACATCATGGAATGGATAGATGCGTCAAATGGTGTCTACATCATGGAATGGATAGATGCGTCAAATGGTGTCTCTGTGGAGTAGAGGGTTAAAGATTAATTGATTATTTAGCTTACGAATATAATGAATTTCTTGGAAAATCTGTCATGCAATCCAAAATAACTTGATGTTAACAAATGTTGCATTTTGATTACGTATGATCTATTTATGGCTTTGGAAAACAAGTTTGTACTATGCATAATGCTTCTCACACTGTACGAGTTCCAATGTATATGTGTTATGATAGAATCTTATTTTCATGTAATGGAGTACTGTTGGATGGTTTCTATTCCTGGACTTCTGTACAAGTCATAATGTGATAGAGTCGTCGCACTGTTGATGTATAATCTAGTTCCAAGTCCTCAAGATGTCATCAATACAAATATCTTTAATAACATTCCTGAAAACCTACTAAATACCAACAGCATATGGAATACCTCATGGATGGATGGCTGTACGTTTTTGTGATCCCATTTAAACTGGAGTTACGGAATCGATCAAAATCGTTCATGGACCCTCACTCATTCTTTTATGACATACTTCAGGGGTGTAAAATTCCACTCGACCGCTCGCCATGGCGACCTAATCATCGTCTCGGTCGAGTAGCTTTGTGTAGACAGTCGTCCGGCCGGTCGAGTGAATTTTGGATCATCGTGAACATTAAAAGTTGACATTATTCGCCGTTCTCCGTTTATTAAACCCGTTTATTTATTAAATACCATTGATCGTTTCATAAACGCTTTGAATTGAATAAAAGCGTCTGAGCGACTGCGTGGTACCGGAAGTTCGGGAACAATTGTAAACAAGAACACTAGCAGACGGCCAGTTACATGTAGTTAGCACATGCGAAAATGCATTTGTAGCCCGCACATTTAAATGTAAAACTATTATATAATTCCAATTGTTTACGCATTATAGCGAGGTGACTGGTGTTAAATAGAACGTAGATGATAATAACAATAACTGATTGTGAGTCGTCGCCATATTTACACGGCCGTACCGGAAGAAGGCTGGCATACTGAAACAGAAAGTAGGTTTTGACAGAATCATGATCAAATATTCGAATACTTTCCCAATCGAATATTCAGATATACATATACATGTTCTGTAGCATATATAGCCTACTAAAGGCGAAACAGAGTGAATATTGAAATATATGTATAAAATATAAGGGCGAGTGGCAAACCAGTAAGGGCGAGTAAGATTTTGCATCTACTAGACCTTAAGGGCAAGTGACATTTTGAATAATTTTACACCCCTGTACTTTAGTGCTTAAATGGCATTGCAACTTTAGGATATGTAAAGAAAAAATTGAAGGGTACTGTACATTTGAAATATATATCTGTACAAATTTACTTGCAGAACACATTGATGTGTCATTTGAAGCTGGGGAAGATGATAGCAGTTCTGAACATGAAGGTAACTAATGCAATATGTATTAATGTCTCTTGTTATATTTACTCATGAACTCATGAGCATTTGCTTTTTGTTCAGAATAAACTATCTATCTAAACTATCTTTATGTGCATAGAATTTTGCCATTTAAGTGCAAAAGGTTAAAAGAGAAAAAGAGGTAATCATGTTCAAAATAGTTTTATTGATAAAGGTATAAAACAGACAACGAAAGGTTGTAGAAGGGTTGAGCTGTGCATTGCAATTATTGTATCAACGTAGTGTCAGGAATATTTTACATGGATCTAGTGAGTAATATTGCCACCCGCTACTGCCTACGCTAAATTCATGTTAACATAATGCTATGGTTGTTGATACAGCTTATTAGATCTGAGTGAGTAAATAAGAGAAATAAACAATATTTTACAATATTTATTGTTCATTTTAAATATGCATGTATTTCACCTGAGAACTTACAATATCGCATTGTACTTCTGTTGTTAGTCCCCTACCAGTGTAATAGTATTGCGCTGGTCGGTTTGTGTGTCCGTCAGTGGCACTTTTGTGCCCAGGCTGTAACTTTGTCATGCATGTAGGTGATTTTGAATAAACTTGGCACAAATGTTCGCCGCACCAAGAATATATGTCAATTCCAAGACACGGGTCAAAAGTCGAGGTCACATTAAATGTCAACTATTGGTATATTTCATGTGTGGGTTGTTGCTTTGTCATGTAATGGGGGAATTACCTAGGTCAATGTCACACTCTGAGGTTAATGGTCAATTATTGATATATTGCAGCATAATTTGTCCATTAGTTGTAGGGATTTCAAATAACTTGGCACATATGTTCACCCTGATGAGATGATTTGTCATTGCCCAGCTGGTATGGAACTTTGTATCGGATGGCAATTCACACGTTTTCTCTGGGCTGGGAAAGAGAATTGTCTGTTGTCCATTGAAAAATAAATGCACACACAATCTCAAAACCGTGTGTGAGACATGCATATCATGGAGGTTATTGCAATGTCAGCCTGGTTATAAAATTAGGAAATGTTTATATATGTTAATGCTTTTGTCTATAAAAGGAAAAAATGGCCAGATTGGCCCATCAAAGAAATTATAGAGAAACTTGCATAATAACAATAAAAATAATATTTGCAGATAATGTAGACGATGGGATTGCTGATATAAATAAAAGAATTGTGGTCCCAAATAAACCTGGTAAATCAGGTACGTTTTGATTCAAAGGTCTAATGTTATCCGACTTGTTTCTAATTGTTTCAGTTTGTAGTAGGCTACTTGCTTGGTAGACCAATGATTGTCCACCGCTCATCATGACTACCATGGAACTCTCAGTATGAGATTGTCTGTTGGTCGGGAAAAAGTCTGAACACTCTTTCTAGAATATGTTTTATGTATTTCAACTGTCACCAAGTGGCTGCTTTCGTGATCAAATTCTCTTTTATTCATTTTATATAGACAACTAGATGATGATGGTGCAAGTTACTTGTTAACTAATTAAGAAATAGAATGTTCAGTATAATGCCCTCGTTGTTTTATTACACTATTTCTCTTTCAAATGAGTATGCCGTTTGCAACTGTAATTGTTTTATCATTCTATCCCCCTGCCGAGAAGGAAGCGGGTACATTGTTATTAGTGTCTTCATTGGCATTGGAATTTGCTTTCAACATAACGTGTGAATGGATTATGGGTTGGGTGTCTTTGAGCCCATTATCAATATTACAACAACATGATGAAGCCTGCAGCCAGCAGTCACACAAAAACAACATCAGAGCCGCTGGCTTAGAACAAGTAGCAAAAACGACCAGGGTGTTTGAATAAATTTTACGGGATCAAAGTCTTCACCCTGGGCTCCAATATTGTTCAAAATGCATATAATTGTTCAGCTTGCATAGAGGTCCACTAACTCCATCACAGAAAACATTATTAATCAAGGTAAAATCACTGCGATGACACATAGAAATGACAATAGTTACAAATTCAAGCCATCATCTGCCAGAGCAAAAGAAAACCAAAAGTTAAACCAGGTGGTCCAAATCAAGTCTTTTAAGGCGATATATATGTTTACAAATGAAGAATGCCAACAATTTTGTTTCAAGCTTTAGAACTTTCTTAAATTTTCAGTGACATCGAAAGTGGAGAAGAGACCTTGGACAAAAGCTGAAAAGGCAGCAGTTGAAAAGCATCTCCAGAAGCATCTTGTTACCCGAAAACTACCTGGTAAAGCAGAATGTGTACACACAATAAGATCGGAACCAGTGTTGAGCCGTCGATCATGGCAACAAATAAAATATTATGTTAAAAATCACCAAAAAGTGTAATGTATTTGTTATGCGATAATAGCAACAATTTGTTTGAGACTAATTCCTGCATATAGCCTTAAACATTCCTGTGAACATGTATTGTGTGCATAAGGTACGATTGTTGGGTGAACTGGCAAAACTGACAGAAGTTAAAAATGAAAAGTGACAAATGAATGTTATACTAATGTGACTTACTTTCCTTATTATTATTATTAGTGGCTACAGTACTATTAATATAGTATTCAGTTGGTTGTGGTCTATTTTAATGCACAATACTTTCCAAGTTGCATTTCTTATTGACGTCCGCATTTCTTAGTGATGTCCGTATGTTATATACATTTATATTGACATATAAAAGATGGTCACACAAGGATAGTATACTTTTAAGGATTCCTATGTGCATTCCTATCAGGGTTTCGTATGGAATGTATATGGTTCCATAGATCTTAAATAGTGATTGTGTAGTTTTTAAGTAGCAGTCGTTCAGATATTGCCCGACTACGGCATGCTATTGGTAATATCCGGAACTGTATACCTGCAATGCGAAGTCCTGATACAGCCCGTAGAAATGTGGTCTTATTAGCGAGTCGGTCTTATTCCAAACCTGTTGTCTTATGCTAGGGATTCACATGGTTTTGTTTTCCTCAGGTCATATGAAGGATGTAGTGAGAGTTTATGACATGCTGGCGAAATGCTGTGCAGAGGCAGATCTTCAGTTTCCCGACAGGATCACAAGCACTAACCTCAGGAAGTACATGGCCACCATTACACAGGTATATTGAAAATATTTATATATAATATAGGGCAGTAAGTTAATAACTAGTAACCAAGTGTTTGAGGTCGTTGACTTCAAATCACTTGCCCCTCACCGCTGTATGTTCGAATCCCACTTGGGGTGCTGAATTATTTCATGCGAGAAAGCTATCCAGCTTGCTTGCGGAAGGTCGGTGATTCTACCCGGGTGCCCACCCGTGCCTGAAATACTGCTCGGAGGGGCACCCGGCATCTTCCTCCACCAATAAAAGCTGAAAAAAGCTGGAGTTTGACGGTGGCGAGGGTAAATAAACCAAATAATAATAAAAGTTAATAACTGGCAGAAGGTAGGTACGCCAGCCTAATGATTATCTGATCTGTTTACTAGTGTCTAGTGTCTGAAGTGTTGTCTACTTCCACTCCCCCAGTCAAGGATTACCCCATCCCTGCCCAGTGTTCGTTTTCAGACACTAAGTGCTTCCATTCCATTCAATTATAGGAGGCGAGTAATGGTAGTCAAGGGGTAACGGCCGCTCGTACTATAGGTTGCAAGTTTGATCTCCGGTTGGACTCCATTCGTTTTGCATGCACCCACTTTTCTATTGCAGACACCACCGTCATGCCTTAACATTAGCTCTAAATGAATCGAACGGCAATTGGCATCAATTGTAGGTGCCCCGTATGGGTAGGATGACTAGGATCAATTACAAGACCATCTCTGATCCCAAACATTAAGCCAGAGTAACCCAGGCTTGGTGGAGGAGACTAAAGAGTCATGGGGAAAAGTGATTGTACTTGTGTAATGGGTATTCAGCACCAGATGGGAATATTGTACATTCATGCTTGACTTTCAAAGCTCAGTTTTGGATCTCCCCACACCCTGTGTACAGATAAGTAATGGTTCTACCCAGCCTGAATGACACTTGCCATATTCAAAGATGTTACTCGATTCTATCGATTTTAGGTGCTGGATCTGACGCCACATCAAATGGAGTGGGTGGTCAAACACATGGGCCACACTTTGGATGTGCATAAGATTTACTACCGATGCACGTCCGACGTGGTTGAGCGGACTCAGATCGCAAAGATTTTGCTTCTGCAAGATTCTGGAAAGCTGACGGAGTTTATGAACAAATCACTGGATGAAATTCAACTGACAGGTATGAGGAATGCTATTTGTTCTTATTTTATTAGAAGACATCGGTCACTATTCTGTACCCGTGGTTATTGTAGCTGTTTCTTATATTCCGTAACCCTTGTTGGATTGACATGAAACTAAGGATGGTTTGATAGTCCAATGGTGAGGCATCAGACTTGTCTTCAGAATTCAACCTGTAGCTGTTACGAGTGTGCCCTTAGGCAAGGCACTTAAATTCCACATTGCCTCTTCTCTCTCCCTCATGGTGATGAGGAATGAGGTCTCGAGAGTGATTAATATAAGCTGTTAAAGCTTGTTTCGCAATCAAGCTAAAATAAATTTGTATAAACTAACCTTGGACGTAAAAAAGACATTTCATAATATTTCAATCTTGTTTGTCAGATAATATCCGAAAGACTTTAAACCAATATCCCATCTCTATGACCGTAGCTGTTGCTGAGATGTTAAACCCTGTCGCCTATTATCGTAACCACATAATGTCAGTTTATTGTTTTAAGACCTGGTGGATTTTGAAGAAGTGGAGCCAGGTGAACTGGATGAGCTGATGGACCAATCCAATACAATGTCTGTTGGTGATGATGATGGCGAAGAAACAGGTTTTGGAAATGACGTTGACAGCGGTGGCTGTAGACTTTAACGAAACTACACATACAAAAGAGGGAAACCGTTCAAAAAGAAGAAGTGTAAATACTAAACAAAAATGGACAGTAGCAGAGGAGGAGGAAATAAAAACCCTGTTTCAGACATTCTTCGATCAACAGGTCCGACCGTTGCCAAAGCATTGCCTAAAAGCAATAAGGATCAGCAAAAAGAAAGGTGGCGTCATCTGGCATCGCAAAAAAGATGTTCTGAAAAAGAATGTTTTCAGGATGGTGGACAGTTTAAAGAATGCTGGTTAAATGTTGACCTTTCTATCGACATTGATTAAAATTTCACATAAACCAATCATGGAGTGACCAGATTGGTTAATAAAACTAATCAATAGTTCCCACTTAGTTTTATAGTGCAAATGATTAACATATTGTCACTTGTTCAGTACAATAATATTGTTATTTTGAACAAATTGTTGTAATATTTTAGCTCACCTGAAACAAGATGAGCTTTTGTGAACGCCCATCATTCGTCCACCTGTAACCCTGGGGATAGTCTTATTATGTAGGTACTTACATACAAGCACATATATCACACTAATAGGTCGTGTAGTCACAGGGGCTTGGACACCTTGAAAACCTATCTATATATTAATAAGAGTTCAAAACCGGCCCCTGGGATGTCATTAGTCTACATGTAGGATGGTCTTAATAAAATATTAAGTAGGTACTATCCATACCTACGTGACCATGTGTCACACTTAAGTCATATATCCTCAGGGAATTGAAGCACTTGAAAACCAATTAAAAGGATACCACTGTAAAGCCCGAACAAACGAACATAAAAGGATACAACTGCCAATTTCGATCCGGATACAATTTCAAACTCCTGGGACCTCATTCGCCCACATGTAACCCTGGAGATGGTCTCATTAGTGTAGATACTATCAATACATAAGGGGTAGATGTATCACACTTGTAGGTCCTCTCTCGCTGGGGCTTAGATCCACTGAAACCCTATTGCATATGACTGTGATCAGATGTTATTTTGAACAAATTGTTGTAATATTTTAGCTCACCTGAAACAAGATGAGCTTTTGTGAACGCCCATCATTCGTCCACCTGTAACCCTGGGGATAGTCTTATTATGTAGGTACTTACATACAAGCACATATATCACACTAATAGGTCGTGTAGTCACAGGGGCTTGGACACCTTGAAAACCTATCTATATATTAATAAGAGTTCAAAACCGGCCCCTGGGATGTCATTAGTCTACATGTAGGATGGTCTTAATAAAATATTAAGTAGGTACTATCCATACCTACGTGACCATGTGTCACACTTAAGTCATATATCCTCAGGGAATTGAAGCACTTGAAAACCAATTAAAAGGATACCACTGTAAAGCCCGAACAAACGAACATAAAAGGATACAACTGCCAATTTCGATCCGGATACAATTTCAAACTCCTGGGACCTCATTCGCCCACATGTAACCCTGGAGATGGTCTCATTAGTGTAGATACTATCAATACATAAGGGGTAGATGTATCACACTTGTAGGTCCTCTCTCGCTGGGGCTTAGATCCACTGAAACCCTATTGCATATGACTGTGATCAGATGTTCAATACAAAAACAAAGGTTCCAAGTTTTTGTCGGGACACTACCTGGGGATTGTCTTAGTACCTATGTACTATCCATACCTATGTGACCATGTATCACACTTATAGTTCATATTCCCACAGGGGCTTGAACTCCCTGAAAGTCAAATGTATATCAACACAAGTTTGATCATGGGTCGGGATACTCTGCAAGCTCCAGGTACCAGATTAGTCCAACTATGATCTTGTTATGTAGGTCCTATACACACCTACATGAACAGGTACCAAATTTATAGGCCATGCATCCACATGCCTGGACCCCATGAAAACCTAGGGCATCCGTGTAAAAATGTTCAATGGAGTTAGAATCTGCCCAGTGTGACAAATAATTATGTTCACTTACTACATGACATAGAGTTGAACAGCCGTTAATTAAACTTGCTTTTGTTTTGATTTCAGTCAATAAGTATGACATTGTTTGTGATTTCCACATGTAAACCATTTGACCATACATTCTATTTGTGCCGTAGAGTTGCGAGTTTGATTTTGTGTTGATTGATTTGCATTCCTGTTGAGAGTTGTTCAGAAGACCAGCTTCTAGTGAACATGAGCTTGCAATAGTCTAATATCTTGAATCTGAGTTTTCATTTGTTTTACACAAATACAGCAAAACCTGTGTTAGCAGTCATCTCTATTAAGAAGCCAATTACAACATTCCCAATGTGGCAAATTGTCCACCAATTAACCTCTATTGGGCAGTCATTTTCACCACTCCATTGTTTAAGACAGGTTTGACTGAAATAATGTAAATTGTCATTAAGGTCTCCGTGACATAGGTATTAGTTTATACAAATGTATTTTAGCTCGATTGCAAGACAAGCTTATATTAATCACTCGAGACTTCTTCCCTGGTGAAATCCATCGCCATGAGGGAGAGAAAAGAGGCAATGTGGAATTTAAGTGCCATACCTAAGGGCACAATCGTAATGGCTACAGCTAGGCTCGAACGCCGGGCCTCTCGCACCAGAAGTGACCGCGCCATCACGACTTCCTCATCGGTATTGGGTTAATTAAACAGTAGACCTGTGTTTTGGACACAAATTTGGTAGTTTTATGTACATTTTACTATCGGAGGCCGAGCATATATTTATGGCTTGTTCACCTGCCGACACTGCCATTAATGTTTTACTTATATTTATACACTAACATTGTCACGAAACTGAACAACACGATGGTATGGTACTCTAGAAACTGCACGATAATGTATTGCAAATCCATGGAAATTCCAAGTACAGAATGCAGTGGTCCTCTACACCCCATACAATATTCACTATAGTCACCCCACAAGGATAACAATTTTACACCCCATATAATATGTCTGAATGTGGTGCCCACAAGTGCTATTTGTACTTTGTAGCCCACATGCAACAAATCCCACAACGTCGTTTCAGGGAGTCCTTCGCACTGAAGTGTCTTTGTGGAGTTTTCTTTTGTTTAAATAACCCCACATGCAACCAAAATCACCCCGCAAGCAACGGAATGAATGGCATTTGCTATATGTTGCTTACAACAAAACCCCACAACGTTACTTGAGGGCGCTCGGACAGACAGACAGACGGACAGGTGCAAGACATAATGCCCCCTGACTTATCATCATGGGGGCATAAAAACAGAAAATCGGTTAGGCTGCCGGCAAGCGACACATGGGTTACGTGGAACACTCTTGTTTGTGTTGTTTTTTTTCTCGACTTTTTTGTTTGTTGGTCCAGGCGTCGGTGAGGGGTACATTTATCAGTGTTACTGATTTATTGTTCTTGATATCTTTGCCTTTATATTTTCAGCTGAACTTGAATCAGTGCCAGTCAGTTTGGGAAAGGACAAGAAAAGGGAAAGGTTTCCTACAAGATCAGGAATGCCATCTTCAACGGTTACAATTCAAATGTCCAAAAATAGTACAACTAAGTGCATATGGAACAAACAACAATATTGTGTCTTTTGTGAAAAACCGGTCTCCAAATTGCCGAGACATTTCATACAAAAACATTCGTTTGAAGTTGCGGTTGGGGAATTCATGGCGCAAAAAAAGGGTTCACCTTAAAGAAACCGATTATTGGACAAGTTAAGAAATAAAGGTAACTTTAATCATAACATGGAAACCCTAAAAAGTGGAAAGGGGGAAATTGTACCGTACAAGAGACCGAGGCCAGTGGACAATTATGTTGTGGAAAACTACTCCCCGTGCGAACATTGCTTGGGGTTCTTCATTAGTGATGACCTTTGGAAGCATCAAACAAAATGTCAGCAAAAAGACGTGAAACAGCAAGGACGGAACAAAAATGTGAAGGCAAAAAGTGTTTTACTATTACCATCTGTGTCAGGTACCAGTATATCATCACAACTTACCCAAGTACTTCAAAACATGAATGCTGATAAGACACATTTGATTGTGCGAAATGACAGTTTAATTCTGAAATACGGGGAAAAGCTCTTGAAAGTTGGAAGTGAGCAACATAACAGACATTACATTGGCCAGAAGATGAGAGAGCTTGGTCGTTTTCTCATCACTGTTAGAGGTCTAGACAAAGATGTGATGAGCTTACATGACATCATCATGCCATCCCGGTTTCCACTTGTTTTAGAGGCTGTAAAATCAGTTGCAGGATATGATGATGAATCAAAAGTTTATTGTACACCATCACTGGTATTGAAACTTGGTGCTTCATTGAAGAAATGTTCCAAAATAGTTAAGGCTGAAGCTCTTATGGCAGGCGATGACAGCAAATCAACAGAAGCCGACCATTTTTACCAGGTATGTGACATGGAATGGGGTGATCAAGTTTCCTCTGTCGCCCTGAAAACGCTTAGAGAACAAAAATGGAAAAAACCTGAAATGATGCCACTCGTACAAGATGTAGTTCTGCTACAAAAATACTTGACGCAGAATGCAAATTTGATCAGAGCAGCAATGGATGAACAGATTTCAACAGAAAAGTGGTATGATCTTGCAAAGGTTGTACTTACCACAATAATTTTGTTCAACAGAAGGAGAAGTGGCGAGGCTTCAAGAATCAGAGTTGAGAATTTCACAGATATGAGTACCAACTGTAATGAAGACGTTACAGAGACATTGACAACATTTGAAAAACAGCTCTGCAAATTACTACACAGATTTGTAATAAAGGGGAAAAGAGGCAGGAAGGTTCCTGTCCTTACGGAAGAGATGAAAGCCCATGTAATTTTCCTAATGGAGACAAGAAAAAGTGTTGACATCAAGGCAGAAAATGTATATCTGTTCCCAATCCCCAACAGTGAAAACTTTGTGAGGGGATCGGACTGCCTTAGGAAATATGCAGATGCATGTGGAGCTAAGCATCCCGACCACATTACCTCTACAAGATTGCGCAAACAAGTTGGGACTTTGTCACAGTTGTTTTGCTTAAAAGACAATGAGTTGGACATCTTAGCTACATTCATGGGACATGATATCCGGGTCCATCGTGAATATTACAGACTGACTGAGGACACATTGCAGTTGGCAAACGTGAGCAAGATCCTGATGGCGCTGGAAAGCGGGAAGCTGAGTGACGTATCTGGGAAAACACTAGATGAGATACAGATCGATATAAACAGTAAGCTTATATGTTCAATCAATAAGATAAATAGTATTAGCATGATTAGTTTAATCACTAGATAGGGGTCATATGCACCCACTGAAATATACTCACTAGATAGGGGTCCTGTGCACTCACTGAAATATACTCACTAGATAGGGTCATGTGCACTCACTGAAATATACTCACTAGATAGGGGTCATGTGCACTCACTGAAATATACTCACTAGATAGGGGTCATGTGCACCCACTGAAATATACTCACTAGATAGGGGTCATGTGCACTCACTGAAATATACTCACTAGATAGGGGTCATGTGCACTCACTGAAATATACTCACTAGATAGGGGTCATGTGCACTCACTGAAATATACTCACTAGATAGGGGTCATGTGCACTCACTGAAATATACTCACTAGATAGGGGTCATGTGCACCCACTGAAATATACTCACTAGATAGGGGTCATGTGCACTCACTGAAATATACTCACTAGATAGGGGTCATGTGCACCCACTGAAATATACTCACTAGATAGGGGTCATGTGCACTCACTGAAATATACTCACTAGATAGGGGTCATGTGCACTCACTGAAATATACTCACTAGATAGGGGTCATGTGCACCCACTGAAATATACTCACTAGATAGGGGTCATGTGCACCCACTGAAATATACTCACTAGATAGGGGTCATGTGCACCCACTGAAATATACTTTCTAATTGGTGTTTTTAGAATGGCAAAAAGCATATCTGCCAACCCTGCCTCTTCAAGAGGGAGTCTCTCTTTTCGGGGTCAATAATTTCTTTAAAATGAGGAGTGTTCTCATCAAAATGAAACATCTCCCTTTTGAGATTAACAATATGTTGTCATATTTAGCACGCCTTCTGAAGGAGTGGTGTATCACCGTCTATCTTTTGTCCGTCTTCAAATGTTAATTTTCGTGCTTATGCACCAGTTTTCATAACCAACAGAAACGTTTAACAACATGCTTTTTCGTAATGTCACATGTATGTTTTTGTGGTGTGCTGCATGTATACCACATTATGTATTTAAACAAGCAGACCTTTTTATGCCCCCATGATGATAAGTCAGAGGGGTATTAACCCTTTCAACCCTAAGTAACTCAATGGATTCTCTCATGTTCAAATTCAGGCCAATCAAATTCATAAGATTATGTTATTTGGGTAAGTCTATTCATCAAAAGGGGTGTTTTCTTTGGAATTCTGGGAAAATAACTGCAGATAGTGGAGATCCTAGTATGACGGCTCGTTTCGAGACGGCTCATCTGGATCTGTACTGTTTGCAGACAGGAATACAGGTATGTAGTGTTGAAAGGGCTCAAGGTAGATTATCTAATTTCTTGCCGAGAAACATTAATACTGATAACTACTGGATATTATTGGCGGGTAATCTAAAAATAGTGAACCTCAGGTGAACATAACTTCAGACGGGCAATATTCCACCATATTATAGCCTGTGTAGAATCACAATAACTTATAATATCATATGTTGGGTCATATATTATTCGCCCGTAGTAAATACAAATATGTTTTGTTTGTTTTTTATATTATAATTAGATTATCCCACTTTAACAGTTGCCAAATGGGGCATCACCTGTGTCTTAAAGACACGATTTTTGTGTCGCTTGGGTGACACTTAGGGATCACTTCTCCGTCGTCTATTGGTCTGACGGACTCACGCTTTCACATTATTGGTTATAACTTGAGTTATGCTTGTTGTATGGCAACCAATAATCAGGTATAGCAAGCTTATATGAAGGGCTAGCTTGGTATTGGGTTTGGGACCACTGGGGTAGAGGTCACTGTTAATAAAAATAGAAAATCTGTTTCCAATCAATAACTGGTGTTAGGAATGAGCTATTGCAATGAAATTTCATGTATAGGTAACTTATATGAAGGGCTAGCTTGATATTGAGCTTGGGACCATTGGGTCAAGGTCACTTACTAAAAATAGAAAATTGGTTAGGCTGCCGGCAGGCGACCCAAAGGTTACGCGGAACCCTCTTGTCTAGTTTAATGTCCCTCGTATATGACAGATAATTATGTTAACTTGTCATGAATGTGATGTCCCTTTGTTCATCATAATTGCAGTTGTTGAAGATGAGGACAACACCGATGAGAGTGAAGACGATGATGATGGTGCTAACATGGGCCGGGACGACGATGCGGACGGTGTTATCATGGGCTGGGACGACGATGCGGATGGTGCCAACATGGATCAGGACGATGGTGCAATCATGGATCAGGATGACAATGGTGAATCTGAAAGTGAGTTGGAGGCTCACACACAAAGCGACAGTGTAAGGGCAATAACACCAACAATGGTGCGGTCCGCACCAATGCCTATGCCACAACAAAACCCATTGCCAGGGCCAAGTGAGTTAGATATTGTTACACCTGTAAAGGTTACACGTTTGGAGACTTGGCTTGCTGGATACTATCCACAAACAGTTGCATTTCTGACTGAGGGATTTAAATTTGGGTTTCACATACCCTTCTATGGGGAACAATCACAGTGCTTGTCACACAACTTAAAGTCTGCTTCACAACATAAGAATATTTTGCAAATGAAAATACAAAATGAATTAGACAGTGGGAGAGTTGCGGGACCTTTCGACGCTCCACCTCTCCCAAACATGCAGTTTTCACCTTTAGGTCTGGTTCCCAAAAAAGATGAAGGTCAATTTCGTTTAATACATCATCTCTCTTTTCCCGATGGGAAGTCGATTAATGATGGTATACCAGCTGCCATGTCTTCAGTTACCTACCAAAATATAGATGACGCAGTTAGGTTGCTCAAGAGATCTGGTCCGGCTTCATTCATGTGTAAAACCGACATTGAAAATGCTTTTCGCATCATCGCCCTTTCACCAGATGATTATCACTTAGTGGGGTTTCAAGTAGATGGTAAATTTTTCTATGATAAGTGCCTGGCGATGGGTCTGAGTTCATCATGTCGGCTATTTGAATGTTTTAGTACATCTCTGCAATGGATTGCTGATACCAAATTAAAGGTATTTGCCTGTGCTCATATTTTGGATGATTTTTTCTTTGTCGCACCATCCTATTCACGGGCTAGTACTGATTTGAATCAATTTCTGGCATGCATGGCTGATATTGGCGTGCCTATGAAATCATCAAAAACTGTTCTGCCATGTACAACCATTTCATTTGTGGGCATTGAACTTGACTCAATTAGCATGGAGAAACGGCTTCCTCTGGACAAACTGGAGAAGATTCGTAATTTATTGGCTTACTATAGTGTTCGTAAAGCTATTACACTGAAGGAGTTACAGTCGATTACAGGGTTGTTATCATATGCATGTGCAGTGGTAGCACCTGGGCGACCATTTTGAGGCGCCTTACAGATTTAATGATAGGTCTACGGAAACCTCATTATAAACGGAGACTGAACAAAGAGGCACGTGCTGATTTGCAGGCTTGGAGGATCTTTATTGATCATTTCAATGGTAAATCACTGTTTCTGCAGGATGTATGGTTAACCTCGGATCAGATACACTTGTACACAGATGCTAGTAATGTGGGGTTTGGTGGGTTTTGTGGAAGGTATTGGTTTGCAGAGCAGTGGAATGGCACTTCCTCTTCACACCATATAAACATCAAAGAGCTTTTTCCCATTGTGTTAGCAATTGAGCTATGGGGTGCATCCATGTTGAACAAGTGTATTCTGTTTCACTGTGATAACTTATCAGTGGTGCACATCATAAATAAGCAAACATCCAAGGACAGGGTTCTCATGCGACTGGTGCGTCGACTCGTTGTCATGTGTTTAAGGTACAATATTATGTTCCAGGCGGAACACATAGCCGGCCTAGAGAATGTTTATGCCGATCAGTTATCTAGATTGCAGATAATCGAATTCTTGCGGGTCTTTCCTTTCCAGGACAAGAAACGAGTGCACATACCACCAGATCTGCTACTGATCTGAAATGTGTAGCAAAGACAATAGTCGAACATTCGTTAAGTCGTTCCAGTCGGACCACATATGAACGTGCCATGTCATACCATACACAGTTCTGCCAGGATACCTTTAATAGGACTGTATCATTGCCACTGTCGATACAGCATATGTTAATGTTCATTGCTTACTGCTTCTCAAATGGACGGGCAGCTAACACTGTTAACACATACGTATCAGCGATAGGCTATTATCATAAGATCGACAGCTTGGCCGATCCTACTGTGAGCTTTCTAGTGAAAAAATGTCTAAGTGGCTTCCACAAGCTTAGGTCTGCTCCGGACACAAGACTTCCAATAACACCAGATATTTTAAGTAAATTAATTTTATCATTGGAGCATATCAGTCACTCCTTCTTCATGCGGGTGGTTCTTAAAGCCATGTTCTTGGTGGCATTTCATGCATTCTTAAGAATTGGGGAAATAACGTCGGGGCATAGTCCATCAGTGCTCCAGATCCGAGATATTACATTCAAATTCTCTGTTCGGGAGTTAATTGGAGTAGAAATACATTTTCGACATTTTAAACATAGTCAGTCTGCCAAGACTCTTTATATAAGTTGTTGTAATCATGCCAGTGACCAGTGCCCAGTACATGCTTTGTCTCACTATTTTAAGCTGCGCAAACCACATAATGGTCCATTGTTTACATTCATGGATGGTTCTCCGGTGTCCAGAGCTGTTTTTTCTCAGCACTTGCGGCTGGCACTGACCTGGAGCGGTTGTCCAACATCCAAATACAAAGGCCATAGCTTTCGCATTGGAGCAGCAACCACAGCAGCCTCCATGGGCATTACGGAGGAAAACATTCAAGCTATGGGTCGTTGGGCATCAAAAGCTTTTAAAAAGTACATACGTATACCAGTGCTTCGACTGTGAATTAAGTTATTGAACATTACCATGATGGTATGTCATGCTCGCGTGTAATTGGTACTTTAAATGGAAAATGTTGCGTCTTCCACACCTCGAAGATATCAATTCAGTTGTTTTTTGTTTTGCACATGTACATAAGGTGTTTTGTTAAAAATGTTTGATACTGTATAGTAATACCATTAGTATAGTAATTGTGTTATTGAGATGTATGATTTGATATATATGGTGACGCCTGTGTCGAGACGGCTTTTATGAGGGATTGCCAATTCATAAGTGAAGAGTTCTAATAATCATATCCATAGTTAATATGTGCTTTGCTCTGGGGATGGCATGGGGTTAGCCGGTTAGGGGCCTCTGTCAATACCAGGGCAAGGCGTCTTGATCAAGATGGCACCAAGGGGTTTTTATTATATGTCCTTGGCGTTGCACTTTCATTGGCATGAGGTCGGAGGCATATGGTCAGTTGGGGAGCTGGGCAATATGATTTTGGCCACATTGTTTGGGGAACACCTGATTATGGGATCTGTTTCGAGAATGGGATATCTTCTCTGTTCTTTTGTCTGACATGGGGTTAGGGGCCTCTGTTGGTGATTGGACAATGATTATGTCTCGGGTATAGATGTATGGTTGGGTGCGTTTCCGGCTTATGGCGGCATTTATGTGTACAGTTGCTGTGGTGTAAACTTATATTTGATTTAGATTCGAGTTAAACCATTTGCATATTGACTTCACTTTGCTCAGTGTAGACGACCATATCGGTCATGTAGTATAGAGACACTATATAGATATATGTACATACATACAGGTATAAGCTGTGTTTCAATATTGGTGCGACTTACAATTGTCGCAATAAATTCGAAGAGGTTTACAAATGTAATTGTTTAGGAATTGCTTACCAATGTTGCGCTCTCTTAGGTGGTGGATGGGGGAAACCTGATGATAATAGCTGCATACGTTACGTGGGCTATGCTCATCAGTTTTGGTGGCGTTTTATTTTACCCATCTTTGGTTTTGTAACAAATTCATTTGAAAAACTGCAAACATAGATATATGTTGCCAGATGGTCATTTGAATAAATGACAAATTTCATTCATTTGTGAAACTGCAAACATAGATATATGTTGCCATATGGTCATTTCAATAAATGACAAAGTTCAATCAATACCATGTCTTGTTTTTACTTTGTGTTAATACCAAACATAGCACCACCTCGGAGAGCAGGTAAAGCCAAGTGATGTTGGCATAAAAATCAATTTATTAATACATATAAATAAGTTTATGACAAAGAACATAATCAGCCGTATGCATACTAGTTATCGTTCGGAAGCTGTCACACTTTCGGTAGTGGACGGTAACCGGATTTCATTACCCAGCCTCGTTTTCGATCAAAATTGA
Organism: Archivesica marissinica; assembly: GCA_014843695.1. Taxonomy (NCBI): domain Eukaryota; kingdom Metazoa; phylum Mollusca; class Bivalvia; order Venerida; family Vesicomyidae; genus Archivesica; species Archivesica marissinica. The sequence continues at coordinate 39,146,559 of CM026390.1, read as the reverse complement.
AACAAAGAAAAAATTTTACCCACCAGCCCACCCTAATGCTATATCCTATGCCAGCATGCTTATATAGTGAGGCCATGCAGGGAGGTGCATGTAGATAATACGGCTGATTTTGTTTGTTTTTTGTTTGTTTTTATTTAACATTGTTTGTTTAGTGTGTTTGTGACGTTTTATGGCGTTTTATTTTACCCATCTTTGGTTTTGTAACAAATTCATTTGAAAAACTGCAAACATAGATATATGTTGCCAGATGGTCATTTGAATAAATGACAAATTTCATTCATTTGTGAAACTGCAAACATAGATATATGTTGCCATATGGTCATTTCAATAAATGACAAATTTCAATCAATACCATGTCTTGTTTTTACTTTGTGTTAATACCAAACATAGCACCACCTCGGAGAGCAGGTAAAGCCAAGTGATGTTGGCATAAATATTTATATTGATCAGAGGAATATACATAATGAATATAGTTTTGATCGGTAAAGGTCACAGGTGCTAAAAATAAGATACTTCACATGGATGTATATTCATATCGAACGTGGAAAAAAGCCTATTGAAAGTCGGGTTTGTGAGGTCAAGGGTGCTAAAGATCGATTGATTATTGCATTATTGATTTACAAAGAAACCATGTTGCCAATTTTAAGAAATCCAATAGAAACCGGCACAGTGTGCAATGCAACAATATTGTGATTATTTGTTCATTTATTTTCCAAACTTGATCACTCACAAATCTTTAGAAATACATCTTCCAATGATGTCAATGATGATGATGACATTGTAAAAGTGATATAAAATTGGCGTAAAATTAAAAAGAAATGTTGCTTGGAAACCAAATGGAATAAAACAAATGTAACATTAGTATATATATTTCCTCATTCAATTGTCTATGCATTGGTGACGTATCATGATCTTAAAGTCAATATTCCTGATTTTCCCCACATGCTGGCTCATTTGCATGTTGATGAAAATTCCTACGAATGGAGCTAGTAATCAGCAGAGACCCTGATCAATTTAATTTGTTTGTTTAATGGTGTTTAACAGCCTGTTATTAGGCCGTGTCAACTGGGTCAAATCCCGTATATCATGAGATCATATAATTTATTGACGAAACCCAGAAATCTTGATCATTCAATGATGTAAATAAAACCAGAATAACGGCAATTGATTTAGCATCAGATTATGCTACCTAAATATGTACTCTTTTATTTGCATATTTGATATTCTATTATATTTCTTTTTCATCTCAATTGCTTGGCCCTAAATGATACTCTTTTGTGTTGATGGGCTGCTAACCCTTAGTCTGCTGAATAAATTTCATGGCTTTTGAAAACAATATAGATCCAGACCAGCTGTTTGCTACTCTGCCCAGTGTATTATGATCACTATCCGAGTAGCAAACAGCATAGAGTCTGATCAGATGCCGCATTATGCTGCAGCTGATCTGGCTCTATGCTGTTTGCAAAAATGACTTTAGATGTGTCCAGCAGGCAAAGGGTTAAGCACCGTTCCATTCTATTGATATTATATTGCCCATTTTGGCAATATTTGAATGATATCACAGGTACCCCTTGTTTTTATGGCACGTCGCTTTAACATTTATTCCAAAAAAGAGATATCTCCTAAAATTTAGTAGATATCTTATATATATTGTATATTAAAGATATCTCCTAAATAAATAAGATATCTCAATTAAAATGTGTTTATATGAGATATCTCCTAAACTTTATAAGATATCTCCTAATATATAAAGATATCCTATAAACTATATAAGATATTTCCTAAACAATATAAGATATCTCCTAAACAATATAAGATATCTCATAAGCTATCTTATATAAATTTTTATAAGAGATATCTCCTAATATATATAAGATATCTCCTGAAGTATATAAGATATCTTATATAATATATGAAATATCTACTAAACGTTAGAAGATATCTTATATAATATATGAAATATCTACTAAACTTTAGAAGATATCTTATATAAAATTTTATATGAGATATTTTGGTGGGAATAAATTAAATCATGAAAATTAATGCATTCTCCCCAATATAATAGTACCGCCAACCACCTTAGCAGAATTAATGTTCCTTACACATACTTTGTGAATTTCGCGTTGTTGGTGACTTCTGTTGACCGTTATGTTTTATTGTGTCGTAACATAGCAACTAAAACACAATAATTGTTCTTTATTCCATCAAAAAGAGATTCCAGTGACGGTTTTGACTAGGGAGTTTGGTCAGGGTCCGTTTCTGGTTCAGAATAGTTGTGACTGGAGCGAGTTTGGTCGGGGCCAAGTGTTTTCACTGCGCCGTTAAAACTTGATTTCGATTTGGATCACGATGCTTTTTTCTGCGAAATTTCAATTATTCAGACAAACAATTTGTTCTTTGATATTATAAGATGTACAATCATAGCTTTCAGCTTGTAAATGTCAAGTTTTAAGGTCACAAAGGAGTCATAATTATTATTAGTGTGGCCTACGAAATTTGTTAATTTATGTTAGAATCCTCGTTTCTCATTGGTTAAAACAGCGCGTCCCAGGCTCTGTTAGAGTGCATAGGCGCACGAATAGGTAAATAATATCTCGATGAAAGGAAATAATGTTTTTATTGTAATATGTCTAACCGTGTCGTGTTATTGTCTAATTTAGACCTGTTCAGCCATGTTTCCATGAAAATATTCATCTTATTTATAGCAGTATTTATTTTCTTCTATTTGTGCGTTTGTGCACACCAATCCGAGCGTCGACCCGCGTTAGCACGTAAACTCAAGTCCAAACAGTGTTAGTATTCGGGAGCATTCAGATTACTTCTGTTTTAGAAGATATTTCATATAATTTAAGAGATATCTCATATACTTTCGTTTATAAGATATCTTCTAAACTTTATAAGATATCTCCTAAACTTTATAAGATATCTCCTAAACTTTATAAGATATCTCCTAAACTTTATAAGATATCTCCTAAACTTTATAAGATATCCCATATGCTTTAGGAGATATAAATTAAAGGAGATATCTTATATATTATATGAGATATCTACTAAGCTTTAGGAGATATCTTATATAGTTTAGGAGATATCTTTTATAAATATTTAATAGAGGTATCGCCTAAAGTATATGAGATATCTCCAAAACTAAAGTATATAGGATATCATTATCTACTAAAGTTTAGGAGATATCTCTTTTTTGAATAAATGTTAAAACGGCGTGCCATATGTTTTGGCTACAATCCGGTGCTCGCAGGAGCTTCATTTTAGTGATCAAGGACATAGTCCGATCTTGATTGCTAAAAGTAAGGGCCTACGAGCAGTGGGATGTCATTACAACAATAACAACATCATACTTGGATCATGCTACATGTAATTTTGGCTTGTCTTTTAATAAAAACCATTAAAAATCATCATTAGTTTTTGTGTATATATTATAACCAATTGTTGGGTAAAGTATATCAAACACAAGGTCCTCTGTTGGGTAACACAGCGAGGCCCACAAAGTATAGTAAAGTATATTGTGTAAACACAAGGTCCTCTGTTGGGTAACACAGCGAGGCCCACAAAGAATAGTAAAGTATATTGTGTAAACACAAGGTCCTCTGTTGGGTAACACAGCGAGGCCCACAAAGTATAGTAAAGTATATTGTGTAAACACAAGGTCCTCTGTTGGGTAACACAGCGAGGCCCACAAAGAATAGTAAAGTATATTGTGTAAACACAAGGTTCTCTGTTGGGTAACACAGCGAGGCCCACAAAGAATAGTAAAGTATATTGTGTAAACACAAGGTCCTCTGTTGGGTAACACAGCGAGGCCCACAAAGAATAGTAAAGTCAGTTACAGATAATTACCTTATTTTTCACAAACCTGATAGCCCATTGTATAGGGCTGCTTTTGCTTAACGTACCTTCAAAAAATCCATATCGTACAACTACCGTAAAGCATGGTCCTCGGAAGTATGTGCCATGTCAGAGTCCTCACTCTGTCTGTAATGCTAGTGTGTGTGTGTTTTTTTTTTTTACTTGCATATGACAATGAGGACACCCATCAGTATGAACAGCAACAACTGAGGACTTGTTGTCAAACTGAGGACGTCCTCAGTTGTCTAGAATATAAAACCGGCTAAAATCGCGTACTTTTGTATAAATCATGTAATAAACTTGTCATCTTGATAAGTCCCAGTCGACGTCAGTTACCTAGCACTTTTTATACGTGTGCGTCGTTTTCTCTATTTCGGCCATGTTTCTCTTTTTGGTAATTTCACACTCGACGTCTTTGCGCATGCGCCGACATTTTGTAAAGCTGGTTGAACTTGGATTGAACTTGAGATAAAGATTTTACGTTGTAAGTATCCTAAATATTCACGTTTACCACTCGACAATGGTTACATGCAGTTACAATTAATTTGTTTTATTGAATGTTTTAAATTAGAACTGTTAGACTATCACATGAAATGAATGCGGGAAGAAGGAAGGCTAGTGATAGTATTCTAATATAAAAATACCCCACCCCCTCATGTTGGCTCTACTTCTCAATGATCAATCACATTTTAAAGCTTATTTACTTGTGTAATGAAAAGGATGTTTTTGCTGTATTATTATTCTTTATTTTTGATGTTTTTCCATATCTGATGTCAGAATCTAAAATGAAACCACCAAAATGAAGGACGTGCATAGGCCGGGACGTCCAAGAGAAGTCGTGCATGCATGATACTGGTAGGTTTTGACATCCTAGCATGAATTTGAAAACAGCTGCTTTATTTTTGACACAATAAATAGAATTTTAGAACAGTTAGAAGCACTTACTGTTCCTTTGTATTGGTAAATATATTTATTACCTTATAGATAGATCTTGCATTAGTCCAAATAATTTTGTAGTATTTCTAAGGGTAAAAAGTGTGTCCGATGTGGGGCTCGGACCCACGACCCCCTAAACTCTAGTACGACGCTCTACAAACTGAGCTAACCAGTCGGCCGTCTAACCCCACCATCACTACACTCCTCCCCTTCCGACCTTTGAGGCGCCACCACCGTGGGCCGTCAAACACCCATTGTAGTAATTATGTGCCCAGGAGGGTAGCTAACTCTAGAGAATAGTTACCTCTACTTTACGACTCTGAATTGGTATAGCCATTTGTCGGGGACAAGACTTGCCTCGTCCGGGGTAGAGAATTGGTAATAGCCATTCGTCGGGGACACTGCTTGCCTCGTCCGGGGTAGATTAGCAAGTGCCTACTGGACCCATTTTTGTACCCGAGATCGCGCGCCAGTGAGTTTGGCCAATCAGCGCCGAGAAAGGCGAGTTCCAGTGGGACGCATATATCTACTGTAACTAGGGCCGCTTATGTAGTACCCAAAATCACTACAATTTGATAGAAAGCACTGCTTTGAATCTACTTTCTGGTTGGGAAAAATTCCCTTAAAGTCTCATTCCTGTCTACTGCCTATTCCGTGTGTACAGCCCATTAATCCCAGCTACTTTCATGCACTTCCACACTGTCCGGCAGCCATACGAGAAGAGGCCTACTGTCGCGGACTAATCTCTCAAATAACGGGAAAACTGGGGTATTTCGGACACAATAAAACCCGTACCCGGACCGGAATCCCAAATCACAACAGTAACATCAAATCCCCTGTCTGTTGAATTATTTGGACTAATCATGTACATGTAATATATCAATTATTCCTATATATCAGTTATGGTGTAGGAAAAAAAGTAGTTTGCATTGTCCGACAAATCCATTGCCCGAAGCCTGTGGGCGACCAGAAATTTGAGTCGGGCTACCAAAAATACCAACGTTAGCCCACCCGGCAACTATAAATTCAAAGCATCGGTAGTGCGGTCATTTATATTTTACAATAAATCGAGTCTATAACTTGTCTCATGTGTGTCAAATAGTGCAAACCGAGAACAATATACAGTCCAGTATACAGAAGACTCCCAATTACCAATCAATAATTGCCTCTGGTCACAGGCAATCAGTCAGTTAATCACATCAAAAGGTGTGATCCAGATTGGTGAATATTTCGATTACATCCATATTGGGGTGGGTTTAAAACCAAAACCTCTCCCGGACTTTCGCAACTTTGTATTTTCTATTCAACGGGTCTAGACGTCAAGAGTCAAGACAACAACAAACAAAGTTTAATGATGGCTACATCTGCACACAGGCACCTGGCATGTTTAATTAACAAGCCACTAGATTGTTCTCAAGAAAAATTCATTTTAGACTTGTAGTTTGCTACTTGCGTATTATTCGGATAATTTCAAATTCGGATAAATACAACAAAACATTGTTCTGTCATGGATGATAATATTCAGGGCAGATTAATTACAGTAGTGACCATTCATTTTGTAAACAGCATAATTTAGATATGACGGTTAACCTGTCTGTGTCATACTAGTTAATTGTTACAAGTCATGTTAATAAGTTAATTAGCTACTATTATTTTTATTCAGTGTGATAAAAAGTTGGTATTTTTAAAATGGCCAGTGTATGTCCTGCCAAACATTGTTTGATACAGACATTTGTGAGTCTCACATGTATCTCAATAAGTTGGCCGGAGCTGGAGCCAATTTAATACAAATGTACTTCCATGGTTTAAATTTCTGGGCAACTAGAAATAATTATGGGCTACCAGAATAAGATTCTGCTAGCCCAATTTGTCAGACACTGAGTTTGTTTCTGTTTACTTGACTGACTGTCTCTTTTTTCTTCCCAAAACTGTGATTAATTTTGTTGCATTGGTAATTTCTGCAATTAACTTATTTACAATAAAAGTTAGAAAACTAAAAATAAATGTATATTTACTAACCTTCATACATGTAACCAAATATTTAAAGCCTAAGAATAATTATAAAATTATAAAAAATTTGAATTTGGCTTTACACATGTTATTAATTTTCACATTAGTCGCAAAATAATTGTCATTTGTATTTATTGCATTTTAGAGTCTCTATACAAAATGTACCCAGTTAACGAATACCGCTGCCCAGAGTATCTCAAAATCAAAGACTTTGGAGTCAAGGGTAAGTTGTGTTATTCTGTATTGTAGCACTTGTTAACAGGGCTGCCAATTTTCCACGGATTTCTGCAAATTTGTAGGTCCTAGGACCATTTCTTGGATGTAAATCTGAAGAGAAAATTTGGAGGGGGGCAGGGTTTGAGTCTCGTCGACTTGATAACAACGGTGAATTTGTCTATGTTTTTTTTTTATCGTGATAGTTGTGTTGATGTGTATGTGCATTCAATTGGTTGATTTAGTTTCTTTGGTTATGTTCGGTAACAGTCAATCAAACAGCTTCTAACAAGTATTCATATGTTTGTTAAAAATGGTTAAACAGCAAGATTTCACTTTGAGCTGATGGCAACCCTGGTTAAGTATAGTAAAACAGCAATCTCTGAGAGTGTGAATCCATTTTCATAGTTCATCCAGCATTTCAACTATAGAAATCTTGGCTATTGATTAGAACCTTCAATTAGGTGTGTATTTAGGTTTGATACAGTGATTCATTTTGAAAATTGATGGAATGAGTCCCTGGGACTCAGAGACTCACATGTTTCAAAACATTGACCAAGATTTTATGCATTTGATGTCTGGAAGAGTTGTTTTTGATGTGTGGCCGTTACAACAGAATCTCTATTGTCAGTACTCGATCGAGATTGCTTTACAATTTTATTATTTCCATGAAGCCGGTCTTACTACGAATAATCAACGAGTGTTCTCTAAACTTTGTACACATACATACTATAGTATACCTACAACCTGCCGAAATGTTCTGAACATGCCCACTTTCTCTCAACTTAACCAATGAAATAAGAAGCGACATATGCGACTGAGATTATTGGCAGTTGGGAGTATCAAGTATTACACAGTTATTGATACAACGTCATGTAATAGAAACTGGTGTGTGCATGCAATTTAGCGTGGCTGACGTGACGCCTATCGTATTGAAAATATTGTTAGATAATTGTTAGATATTTAATTCAGTGTATATGTTTTCGTAATTGACCTTAGGACAGAGCAGAGATAACCATGCCTTATTGTTTGACTGACATTGATTGACGGACTTTACAAGTTAATCCATTGGATTATGCAAACATGTGCCATATTTTCAGTGTTTTTACAACCAAAATTAGATCCTTTTATTGGTTAACTGAATTCTTGATTTACATGTGTAAACATCTGTCGTAATGTCAATTCAATATCATTTACTTGAATTAATAAAGGTAACTTGTATATGTTTATGATTCTCATTGGCAACATGTAATAACGGGTAGATCTATTTGGATGTGTAGCCGATAATTTTCAAACTTCGTCCTGACGCACATTTAATGAAATTTGCAGGATGCACAGCTACATGAATCACTGTTGATATACATATAATTTTGTTGAAAGAGGAGGCTGTGGGTTGTCGGAAGACCGTTTTTGTATGCAAATTTGGCGTATTGAATCTCCGGGGATGCAATTGATTTTTTCTGCTAAAATTGTGTAGTGGTATATCGCGATATTAAGATCCGCGATAATAAAATTGAATGCCGGTATTGAGCGGTATTTATCATCTAGGGCGATTAGATCCGATTCCGCGCCGCCGATTCTATACTCAATCCAAGTCCCGTCATTTTCGATTCAATTCCGAATGCCGACTTTTAAACATTTTCAGCGATAAACGCCGAGTTAGTCTAATACAAACAGTAAAATAAAACAAACAATCTGATTGGCTGAATTTATTCTATTTATCCAATCAATGAGCCCGTTAAAACTAATGAAAGGTCTGTTTATCAAAATGGCGTCTGCCATTACTAAATAATGATCCTAAAAGTTAGTGTGGACCATTTTTTATTTCGAGATGTTAACAAGAAGGAAAACAAAGCCACATGCAGTCTATGTTTCACCGATGTAAGCTATCCACCTTCTTGTTCCACATCAAACTTAATGAAGCATCTAAAAAGACACCATAACGTAGACGTAAACATCGACAAGACTATGAGTCAATCGCCGAACTTTCCCCCAGACCAACAACATCAGTGCAATTCCTGATGATTTATATAAGCCACACTTGGACATGTGCACTGGATTATCTACAGCAGTGGAATTTCTAGTCATTTCCTTTGATCTCATTTCGTGTACATGTATTATTAATTTATTATTATTGTCTTTTGGTTTACTTTTATTCAAACGTTAAGTGATGTGACTTGCACGTTTTGTTCATATATAGTAGGAATTAGGATTATACACCAGTAACACCAGTAAATTAATTTGCTCTGAAGCCACACTGCCCTAGGGTCTCGGGATTAAGCAACACAGAGTATGCTTCTTAGAAAGTAATCTGTGAATAATGGATCAAATTGGCACATAAAGAATCGGATCGAGCTTCTGGTGGATCGTTGCAGCCCTATTTATTATCTATGAGGGGTGGCATCGGTTTTTGTCCTGACAATTTTACAACATAGCTACCGTCAAGTAAAAGGTTATATGCAGGGGATCTGCTTTTTTATACACAACTCAATCGTTTCAACCATATATATATTCACCGTTCTCTGAAACATTTTCTAGTCAATTTAAGTTTATTCAGTGTTTTGTTGTTTTTCAAGTTAATAAATACTGTTGAATGAGATAGTGTCTTAAAATGTGTGCAAAGTAATCCGTGTCATCTTATTAAATACTCTTAAAGCAGCATTACATCGTAATAAAGGATGTTTTGGGTAAAATATAAATACTAATGTATGTGTGTTTATAAAAATCGAAATAGTCGCTCAGAAACGATAAAATTCCAATAAATTTAAACCATCGTATATGCGAATTTGTTTATCAACACACGAAATATAAACACGCACAGCGCGCATGCGTGAAACAACAGAGGATGTAGAAAACAACGTATATATTTTGAACATGAAAGACTATCTATCTATCTTCCTCTAATGTCGAACCCCTCGCGGGGATGTAGAAATGTCCCTAAAAGACTTAGCTAACAGAGGTATGAATCAACATATCAAGTAATTTATTAAAAAGACAACATGGGACAAATGAGGACGATGCATTCCGAATGTAAACAACTGCGGACGATGCGTTCCGGTTGTAAACAAGTGCGTGACCGATCGACTCGGAAAGTCCTACTTTCGGTTTCGAGTTTGTTTTATAGCAGCATTGCTACCCATACGTTGAATTTTTCAAATATCTTTTATTTCATACGATGTAATGCTGCTTTAATGTAACAATATCATCACTCTACTCTTCATGTGTGTGCCTAATACATCATTCTTGCCAGTTTCGGTTAAGTCATTGTCAGGATTGAAACATTTGCACATGTGTTAAGAGCTTGAACATACTTTAAAGGTGGCCGATGAGTAAATTAAATACTGCAAGCATAATCATATTGTAATATTGAAACATTTACATGATGGTGTTACAAGAGAAAAAAATATAATCACAATGCATAACAAATGAATAGGCAATATATAGCGATATGGGTTGCTGATATCGTGACACCCCTAGCTAAAATTAGGATCGGTATTTTCTTGTGTTCATATGGACCACTCGGCCTGTCTCATTTTGAAAAATTATCTGTCATGGTGCAGCAGGCACCCTTGAGCAGTCCTAGTTATTATTATAGGCCTTCTATTATAAATTGGCTTGCTTTTGCTTCAGGACGTGGTGTAGTCGCAGCACAGCCTATTGGGAAAGGAAGTTTTGTTATCTGTTATCACGGGAAGAAAGTTACGAAAGAGCCTAAATGTGATGACACTTACGTGTACGAGGTTTGTCGTGGAAGACGCTTTTGGTGAGTTTTGGAGCAGGACACTGGTAGTTTTATTTTGGTCACAAATAAAAGTATGCCAACCAATTATTAGCTCAGTTTAGTGCAACAGATTCATAGAAACTTTTATACATAAATGATTACATTGTTTATCTCCCAGTCAATAACTGAATAATTTGAAGCCTTCATATTTAGGAAATAGTAATGTGTTTTGGTCTATCTAGACCCTTGAGGTAAAAATGGCCATGTCACTAGGAGTCAAAGTTTCATATTGGTAAGAACATTAGAGATCTGCAAGACTTAAAGAACATAGTGTAGAGCCTTGACATATTGTATATAGCAATATCTAGTGGTCCTCTAACTACATATTCCCCATGGGTCAAAACGTTGGGTCACATGGGATCAACGTTTTATGATGGAAGAACTTGATATATCTTCCTGTATGTATCTAACAGACTGACAGTATCATGTTTGGTTAAAGGCAATATCTAATGGTCCTTAACCAAAAATTAAATTGTTCATATTTTGCCTTTGGGGTTTGAACTTTTCATGCCACAGGGGTTGGGGGTCAAATTTTCATATAGACTAACATAATAAAGAAGTAGTTTTTGGCACTCATGCATGCAGGACTTATGTATGGTATGTTTTGATAGTTGCTCTAATATTGCTTGCGCATTCATTGCCGTCTTGCTGTAGCTTACTTGAGCAAAAGTTCTTTTTTTTAAGCTTGTCTGTTTTGTTGACATAGCTTGGGTTTCTGCATTTGTCCGTACGTTAACAAATCTTTCTGTTCATTGATTGATGTTTTTATGCTTTAACATACTGTTCCTTGACATTTTTCAAATTTCCTTGAAGTCATATCAGAGGAGACTGAACAAGCTTTTGCACCTGTGATTGCTCAGCTCTGAGTATTGTCATTTCTCTTAGTTCAAATGAGTTCATATCCATGTATATTCTGGTGGCTTGCGTTCTGATTATTTATGATCGACAAACATTGTGAAACAAAGCAATGATTTTTATTTCCACAGGATCGATTCAACAGAAGATGATGGCTCATATGCTCGATTATTAAATGATGACCATGTGTCACCAAATCTGCAGGCCAAACTTATAAAAGTGAAAAGAGACTATCTCCCATGCTTCTTCACCTTTAGAAACATTGACATTGGGGAGGAGCTTGTTTATGATTATGGTGGTGATGATTACCCTTGGAGAAAGGTAGGCTTGTAATTATAAAATCAGCTGTCTTATGCTTGAATAGAACATTTAGACCTGGTTTCAGAATCAGGGATGAGCATCTTCAGGGAATAAACTGAGTTCAGGGTGATGAATATATATGTTTTAATTGCCAAGAATTTGACATTAAAACAAAGGAATAAGCGAACTCTCCAAATGCTTGACCATCTTGGGTTGTCTGCAAATGTTCTGGAGTGGGTAATCATGTAAATGGAAGGTAAAATCCTCAAACAATTGTCTGACGTAAAGAAAAACAATTTATTTGATTCAGAACTAAAATAAACATAGATAAATGTGTTTGCAGTTGTTAAAAAGTGACTATGTACGCTAACAAGATGGCAAAAAATAATGTGTCACCAATAAGGTTTTCTGTAAGAAGTTGTTTTAAGAAGTTTCTATTAAACAAAAAGAAACTTTGTTCTCTGTTATTTTACTGACAATTTGTATTTTACTCAAATATGCTGCTAGAACTTAAAATTTGATTTCAGAATAAAGACAAAATATCTGTTACAGAGCCAGGTGCTTTAAAGTTGATATTTGTTTTGTTGTTTACTATGTGGTCATTGACCTTTCTCAGGCTTTCCAAAATGTGGAAAATGTGCCAGACATTTGGACTGGCATTTTGAAATATCTCCCTTCTGGTCTAATTTTCCACAGATCAAAAGTATGCAACAAACTTGTGAGCATTCTTTAATCTTACTAAAAATTCAAAGAATTGAGATTTGGACTGGCATATTCAAAAATCTACAAGATGAAATAATATTTTGTCAGTTGTCTGGCTTATTTTTGGAGGTCTGCTTTTAGTTCACCTGAGCCAAAGGCTCAAGGTGAGCATTTGTGATCGATCGTTGTCTGTTCGTAAATTGTTGTGTTATTTACACTTCAGCAATCTCATTTCTTGAGCAATCCTAATCAAACTTATAAATATTGTATTTGACAACACATTTATGAAGAGTGTTAAATTATACCCATGCGGTCAAATTTGGGTCTCCTCTGGGTTTTCCACTTTGTTCATTGCTAACAAACTCTTCTCCACGAGGGCTAGGCATTGTTTACAAAACATCAAATAAAGACTGATCAAATTGTACACCAATGGGTCAAAATTGGGCTTGCCTCAGGGGTCAGGGTTTTTTATGTTTATAGTAGAAACTTAAAATTCCTTTTTTCTAAAATCATTTATAGGGCTAGATGATAAATATGCAGCTTGGAACTTTGCCAAATTGATCTTTTCAGGTTTTATTTTAAAACTATGCTCCTGGAATCAACATAGGCTCGTCGGGGGGGGGGGTCACTTCTTTTTCTTTCATGTATATACTATAGTAAGAAAAAAACGTGAATACTTCTCTTTTCCGAAACCTCTAGGGTTAAGCCTTAGATATTTTTTGAACTAGAACATCTTCTTTTAGACTTCTTCCAAGATTTCTCAAATTATAACTTTATGGTCTAATTTTGTCGACCAGGGGTGTCACTGTGCTTTCATATGTGTTACCGTAGTAAAACAGGTCTTCTCAAAACTTTCTATGGCACAAACTTCAAGATATTTGGCACAGACCATCATCTAGTTGACCTTCACCGCGATTGTACAAACTATGCCCCTGGAATCTTTGAAAAAAAATCCTGTCGACACTCTTAGTTTATCAGATGCTAGAGTCTACACTGATCCCATCACAGGGGTCATCAGTGGTAGTCAGGTGAGCGATATAGGACCATAATTTTCTTCTTGCTTGTTGAACGTTTATTGGTAAATATATAACATACTTCAGAACTTCTATGTTTGTAAAATCTGGTTGAAAGAACAGAGATCTATTTTCTTTACAAAGATTGTTCAGAAAGCCATGCCAAGGTGGACCGGACCGCCTGTTTAACATCGTATTTTGTGACTTTTCCTTTATTAAAAATATATATTTACTCTGTTGCCTCATGTTCTGATTTATTTATACTGTTTATTTATATGTGGTCAATCACAATAAATAGCACAGGACTGATTGTCATCAACCGTACACTCCGCATTTCATTATAATCAAAACATGTGTAGAGAGTATAAGTAATGTGACCCTATGTAAAAAGTCATTTCATGATGAATTCGAAAATGCATATTCAAGTATACCTTAAATAAGATCTAAATATAGCAATACAAACTATCATTCCTGTTAGAATTATTTGGTATTTAATTAAACAGTACATCAGTAAGTTTTTTGTTCTTTTATGGTGGTGGAATGAATGTATTGCATTTCAGATTATGTTGATTATATGTTACAATTGCAGGTGCATCAGATGGTGTTGATAACAGTTCAATTGAGTCGAAGTGTCATTATCCATTACCTGAATCAGATGGTGACAGAGCCACACTGTCCAAAAGTCAGGACTACTCATCTGTATTAGATGGCAACAGTAACAGTGCTGCAGTGCCCCAGTGTCAGGACCACTCATCTGTATTAGATGGCAACAGTAACAGTGCTGCAATGCCCCAGTGTCAGGACCACTCATCTGTATTAGATGGCAACAGTAACAGTGCTGCAGTGCCCCAGTGTCAGGATCACTCATCTGTATTAGATGGCAACAGTAACAGTGCTGCAGTGCCCCAGTGTCAGGACCACTCATCTGTATTAGATGGCAACAGTAACAGTGCTGCAGTGCCCCAGTGTCAGGACCACTCATCTGTATTAGATGGCAACAGTAACAGTGCTGCAGTGCCCCAGTGTCAGGACCACTCATCTGTATTAGATGGCAACAGTAACAGTGCTGCAGTGCCCCAGTGTCAGGACCACTCTTCTGTATTAGATGGCAACAGTAACAGTGCTGCAGTGCCCCAGTGTCAGGACCACTCTTCTGTATTAGATGGCAACAGTAACAGTGCTGCAGTGCCCCAGTGTCAGGACCACTCATCTGTATTAGATGGCAACAGTAACAGTGCTGCAGTGCCCCAGTGTCAGGACCACTCTTCTGTATTAGATGGCAACAGTAACAGTGCTGCAGTGCCCCAGTGTCAGGACCACTCTTCTGTATTAGATGGCAACAGTAACAGTGCTGCAGTGCCCCAGTGTCAGGACCACTCATCTGTATTAGATGGCAACAGTAACAGTGCTGCAGTGCCCCAATGTCAGGACCACTCTTCTGTATTAGATGGCAACAATAACAGTGCTGCAGTGCCCCAGTGTCAGGACCACTCATCTGTATTAGATGGCAACAGTAACAGTGCTGCAGTGCCCCAGTGTCAGGACCACTCATCTGTATTAGATGGCAACAGTAACAGTGCTGCAGTGCCCCAGTGTCAGGACCACTCTTCTGTATTAGATGGCAACAGTAATAGTGCTGCAGTGCCCCAGTGTCAGGACCACTCATCTGTATTAGATGGCAACAGTAACAGTGCTGCAGTGCCCCAGTGTCAGGACCACTCATCTGTATTAGATGGCAACAGTAACAGTGCTGCATTGCCCCAGTGCCAGGACCACTCTTCTGTATTAGATGGCAACAGTAACAGTGCTGCAGTGCCCCAGTGTCAGGACCACTCTTCTGTATTAGATGGCAACAGTAACAGTGCTGCAGTGCCCCAGTGTCAGGACCACTCTTCTGTATTAGATGGCAGCAGTAACAGTGCTGCAGTGCCCCAGTGTCAGGACCACTCATCTGTATTAGATGGCAACAGTAACAGTGCTGCAGTGCCCCAGTGTCAGGACCACTCATCTGTATTAGATGGCAACAGTAACAGTGTTGCAGTGCCCCAGTGTCAGGACCACTCTTCTGTATTAGATGGCAACAGTAACAGTGCTGCAGTGCCCCAGTGTCCGGACCACTCATCTGTATTAGATGGCAACAGTAACAGTGTTGCAGTGCACCAGTGTCAGGACCACTCTTCTGTATTAGATGGCAACAGTAACAGTGCTGCAGTGCCCCAGTGTCAGGACCACTCATCTGTATTAGATGGCAACAGTAACAGTGCTGCAGTGCCCCAGTGTCAGGACCACTATTCTGTATTAGATGGCAACAGTAACAGTGCTGCAGTGCCCCAGTGTCAGGACCACTCTTCTGTATTAGATGGCAACAGTAACAGTGCTGCAGTGCCCCAGTGTCAGGACCACTCATCTGTATTAGATGGCAACAGTAACAGTGCTGCAGTGCCCCAGTGTCAGGACCACTCATCTGTATTAGATGGCAACAGTAACAGTGCTGCAGTGCCCCAGTGTCAGGACCACTCTTCTGTATTAGATGGCAACAGTAACAGTGCTGCAGTGCACCAGTGTCAGGACCACTCTTCTGTATTAGATGGCAACAGTAACAGTGCCGCAGTGCCCCAGTGTCAGGACCACTCATCTGTATTAGATGGCAACAGTAACAGTGCTGCAGTGCCCCAGTGTCAGGACCACTCTTCTGTATTAGATGGCAACAGTAACAGTGCTGCAGTGCCCCAGTGTCAGGACCACTCTTCTGTATTAGATGCCAACAGTAACAGTGCCGCAGTGCCCCAGTGTCAGGACCACTCTTCTGTATTAGATGGCAACAGTAACAGTGCTGCAGTGCCCCAGTGTCAGGACCACTCATCTGTATTAGATGGCAACAGTAACAGTGCTGCAGTGCCCCAGTGTCAGGACCACTCTTCTGTATTAGATGGCAACAGTAACAGTGCTGCAGTGCCCCAGTGTCAGGACCACTCATCTGTATTAGATGGCAACAGTAACAGTGCTGCAGTGCCCCAGTGTCAGGACCACTCTTCTGTATTAGATGGCAACAGTAATAGTGCTGCAGTGCCCCAGTGTCAGGACCACTCATCTGTATTAGATGGCAACAGTAACAGTGCTGCATTGCCCCAGTGTCAGGACCACTCTTCTGTATTAGATGGCAACAGTAACAGTGCTGCAGTGCCCCAGTGTCAGGACCACTCTTCTGTATTAGATGGCAGCAGTAACAGTGCTGTAGTGCCCCAGTGTCAGGACCACTCATCTGTATTAGATGGCAACAGTAACAGTGCTGCAGTGCCCCAGTGTCAGGACCACTCTTCTGTATTAGATGGCAACAGTAACAGTGCTGCAGTGCCCCAGTGTCAGGACCACTCTTCTGTATTAGATGGCAACAGTAACAGTGCTGCAGTGCCCCAGTGTCCGGACCACTCATCTGTATTAGATGGCAACAGTAACAGTGCTGCAGTGCCCCAGTGTCAGGACCACTCTTCTGTATTAGATGGCAACAGTAACAGTGCTGCAGTGCCCCAGTGTCAGGACCACTCATCTGTATTAGATGGCAACAGTAACAGTGCTGCAGTGCCCCAGTGTCAGGACCACTCATCTGTATTAGATGGTAACAGTAACAGTGCTGCAGTGCCCCCAGTGTCAGGACCACTCCTCTGTATTAGATGGCAACAGTAACAGTGCTGCAGTGCCCCAGTGTCAGGACCACTCTTCTGTATTAGATGGCAACAGTAACAGTGCTGCAGTGCCCCAGTGTCAGGACCACTCATCTGTATTAGATGGCAACAGTAACAGTGCTGCAGTGCCCCAGTGTCAGGACCACTCATCTGTATTAGATGGCAACAGTAACAGTGCTGCAGTGCACCAGTGTCAGGACCACTCTTCTGTATTAGATGGCAACAGTAACAGTGCCGCAGTGCCCCAGTGTCAGGACCACTCATCTGTATTAGATGGCAACAGTAACAGTGCTGCAGTGCCCCAGTGTCAGGACCACTCTTCTGTATTAGATGGCAACAGTAACAGTGCTGCAGTGCCCCAGTGTCAGGACCACTCTTCTGTATTAGATGCCAACAGTAACAGTGCCGCAGTGCCCCAGTGTCAGGACCACTCTTCTGTATTAGATGGCAACAGTAACAGTGCTGCAGTGCCCCAGTGTCAGGACCACTCATCTGTATTAGATGGCAACAGTAACAGTGCTGCAGTGCCCCAGTGTCAGGACCACTCTTCTGTATTAGATGGCAACAGTAACAGTGCTGCAGTGCCCCAGTGTCAGGACCACTCATCTGTATTAGATGGCAACAGTAACAGTGCTGCAGTGCCCCAGTGTCAGGACCACTCTTCTGTATTAGATGGCAACAGTAATAGTGCTGCAGTGCCCCAGTGTCAGGACCACTCATCTGTATTAGATGGCAACAGTAACAGTGCTGCAGTGCCCCAGTGTCAGGACCACTCATCTGTATTAGATGGCAACAGTAACAGTGCTGCATTGCCCCAGTGTCAGGACCACTCTTCTGTATTAGATGGCAACAGTAACAGTGCTGCAATGCCCCAGTGTCAGGACCACTCTTCTGTATTAGATGGCAGCAGTAACAGTGCTGTAGTGCCCCAGTGTCAGGACCACTCATCTGTATTAGATGGCAACAGTAACAGTGCTGCAGTGCCCCAGTGTCAGGACCACTCTTCTGTATTAGATGGCAACAGTAACAGTGCTGCAGTGCCCCAGTGTCAGGACCACTCTTCTGTATTAGATGGCAACAGTAACAGTGCTGCAGTGCCCCAGTGTCCGGACCACTCATCTGTATTAGATGGCAACAGTAACAGTGCTGCAGTGCCCCAGTGTCAGGACCACTCTTCTGTATTAGATGGCAACAGTAACAGTGCTGCAGTGCCCCAGTGTCAGGACCACTCATCTGTATTAGATGGCAACAGTAACAGTGCTGCAGTGCCCCAGTGTCAGGACCACTCATCTGTATTAGATGGTAACAGTAACAGTGCTGCAGTGCCCCCAGTGTCAGGACCACTCCTCTGTATTAGATGGCAACAGTAACAGTGCTGCAGTGCCCCAGTGTCAGGACCACTCTTCTGTATTAGATGGCAACAGTAACAGTGCTGCAGTGCCCCAGTGTCAGGACCACTCATCTGTATTAGATGGCAACAGTAACAGTGCTGCAGTGCCCCAGTGTCAGGACCACTCATCTGTATTAGATGGCAACAGTAACAGTGCTGCAGTGCCCCAGTGTCAGGACCACTCATCTGTATTAGATGGCAACAGTAACAGTGCTGCAGTGCCCCAGTGTCAGGACCACTCATCTGTATTAGATGGCAACAGTAACAGTGCTGCAGTGCCCCAGTGTCAGGACCACTCATCTGTATTAGATGGCAACAGTAACAGTGCTGCAGTGCCCCAGTGTCAGGACCACTCATCTGTATTAGATGGCAACAGTAACAGTGCTGCAGTGCCCCAGTGTCAGGACCACTCATCTGTATTAGATGGCAACAGTAACAGTGCTGCAGTGCCCCAGTGTCAGGACCACTCATCTGTATTAGATGGCAACAGTAACAGTGCTGCAGTGCCCCAGTGTCAGGACCACTCTTCTGCAACAAATGGTGACAGTAACAGTGCTGCTTTTTCCCTGTGTCAAGAAGCCTTACCTGTAGCTGGTGGTTACAATTGCGGTGCCACCCTACCCTGTCCCAGTGTCAAGACCCCTTACCAGATTGTGACGATATATGTGTCACGGTCTCACAGTGTCAGGACCCTTCATGTGTATCAAAGTGTGACACCGTGTCCCTATGTTTGGACCCCTTATCTGTACCAGATGTTGACCATAACAGAGCCACAGTTTCCCAGTGTCAGAACGTCTCATCTATATTGATTGGTGATGACAGCGCTACAGTGTCCCAGTGTCAGGGTCATTCATCTGTAAGTATCCAAAGTTCTCTAGCAATGATTTGAAGCATATGATAGTTCTCATAAAACCTTTGCTGTTAATTTTTAACTGTTTGCTTTTAGTACTTATTTAATGTTTAGTTGTAGGGCTAATGTGGTTGCAGTTGTCTCAGAGTTGTGTTCGGTCAGTAAAATGTATGTGCTCATTGAGTCAGGGATTGAGCCTTTGGAGCCAGGCTCAATGCGTTAAATATTGGGCCAGGGCCCAAACAAGAAAAGATGACAATCCCGTGAACGCGATTTTCGGGACCGGATACTACCGCAAGGCCCAATTCAGTGACACACCACTCCCTTTCGGAGCCAATGTCCAGGAACGTGTGGCTGGGTTCTGTCTCGAGGGTGTCCAAGTGGCAGACTTCAGGCCTGACTCGATACCGCCCTGGACACAGTCAGATCCAGTGATAGATATATCTTTATCAGCAAAAGTGAAGAAAACCGATCTAGTTCACCTCGCTAGATTGGAAGTTCAATGTCACATAGAGGAAAATTACAGTCAACAGCTAAAAATATATACAGATGGATCAAAATGCTCTTGACTCTGGCAAGGTAGCTGCAGCCGTAGTCATTCCATCCCTACAATGTGAATATGTAGACAGGTTAACCGATAAGGCACCCATCTATATGGCTGAGCTAATTGCAATTAAGAAAGCAATGTGCTTGATAGTAGATAATAATTCACCGAAAAATGTGATATTATCTGATTCACTTTCATCACTGGTCTCCTTACAATCAAGGTACAGTAAGTCTAGACCAGATCTAGTTACTGATATAGTCAAGTTATACAACGAGGGCTTGAACCAAAATCTCCAGGTTACCATAGTGTCCAGCACATATTGATATCACTGGAAACGAGCTGGCGGACAGGGCTGCCAAGTCTGGCCTGGAGCACACTAATGTGGAGAATAGTGTAAGACTTGCACCCACAGAGATCTACTCCATTGTTAAGACCCAAACGAATCTACGTTGGGGCCACTCACTCCTGGATAGGCCTTTCAAACAAACCTATAAAAGGAGCTCCGTGGGGCATAGGCCTTTCAAACAAACCTATAAAAGGAGCTCCGTGGGGCTCAGCCGTCCGGTGCATTACTCTAAGTTTTTAATAATAGATAAGTGCATCACTTGGCTGAGACTTGGGACAAACCTGTTGGCAGGCAATTGTGGCCAACATATACTTAAGCTAAATCCAGTTTGTCCCTACTGAACATTTTCTGCTGGACTGTTGCGACCACGAGACTCATCGGGCTGTCTTGCGGGCGGCAGTTGCTGGGGTTGGTAAAACTTTCTCAATTGAGAACATTCTCAACCCCAGCAAGGCTGTCCGCACCTCAGTATTCAAAGCTCTGGAAACGTACATTCTAGACTGTCAGATGTCTGACAAAATTTAGAGGACATTTGCAGTTATTAAGCTCAGACAAGGTTCCCATATCTCCCCAGTTTGTTTGTGGATAAATTTACCCATCTGTAGTGCTGTTATTAGCCCAACCGGAGCCCCTTAAGAAAAGCAATTCCATTGCAGGCTTCTCACCTGAGATGAGTAATTTCCGACCCCAGATGAAAGAGTTTACTTAAATTTCATCCTAGGGGCTCCGTGCGAGCCAATACGAGCACAAAAACTGCTTTCGTATTCTAATATACTTAACTCGATCGTTTTTACAGATCGATAAACAAATCACTAAGTATATTTTAGTTATTCATCTACTCAGATGAAACTTGGTATAATCTACCAACACAATGTTTAAGGGACACGACCTATCAACCTACATATTACCAGTGTCTAATTTGCATTAAGCAACCAAAAATCACCACGTCACCTTTATGTTTGGTGTTATAAAATATATATAATATTATATCGGTGTATAATATACAATTGTTAACTTTTCGAGTTAACATCACTTGCAATTCAGTATTGTAAGTTTCATATAAACCTGTTGTTTAAACATCACAACAACTTCATTGTTACATCATTGGAATAAGTAAACCAATGTGAGACAATCCACAACAACCTGGAAAATCCAAACCCACACAAACCGTCTCTACCTCCCAATCTAAGCTATTAAGACAGATTTCTGGCTATGCCCCTGTCAAACCAATAGCTCATAAATAGCTATTACTTTGCTATATGCAACCTATCCCATTTAAATTAGTGACCCTCCTGTTTTACTAATTCATGTTTTACCTTATAGCTAAGCTTACCTTAGCTATTCATTATCGCCTTTCCCCTCTGTGACCATTTATATAGGAAACTAGTATTTATTAAATTAGTATTTGAAAATCCCCAAGCGATTAAGCTTGTAAACTTGTATATGGGAACATACTTGTCCGAGAAATTTAAATTGGGACCCAGAGTCCCTGGTTCAAGTTACCCGGATTGGTAGTATGACAGCGCGCAGAACAACCAGTGGACTCAGTCCGGCCGGGAAAAGCCCATACTGCCGTGCTTTGTGACTAAGAAACTCTAAAACTAAATAAAGTTAGTTTAAATTGTATTGGTATGTGATCTATAAGATAATATTGTTGTTTATCCAAAAATAATTATCCACCAATATTCAAATTGAGGCCTTTATAAGCAAAATGCTCAATTTGTAATAATGTTGGCCTTTTTTTGTCAATTTTAAGGTCAAAATAATATTTGAAGGGCCTATATTCATAATCTACATGTAAAGTTCTATATTGAACTCTAATTACCTCAATATAGAGCCCTTCTTAAAAAAATGTCATCTGATATTTTTAAATATGTTTAGTTGGAGCGGATTACCATCCTGGTATAGTCTCATATTAGTACATATTCATCTTTAATATAAATATTCTTGTACATGAGTGTGCTTCATAAGGTACTCAAGTTCCTAAGTTAAGGTTATGTATTTATTTACCTAATTCATCTTGTTAGTACACTCAACTTGACCAGGTGGTTGAATTGAGGCCCTAACTTTCCTACATAATAAAGTACGACAGAAATGTCTAATTTCTGGAAATTGGGGTCAGACAAATTTCTGGTGGTTGTAATTTTATATTTTTAAAATGTCTTTACATTACTAGTAACATTAACATGTTATTGACTTGGACAGAACTATTATTCTGACCAGGCCCTGTCGGTATTCACCTTGAGGCCCTTCTCCTATGGCACAAGGAAATATCCAAAATCACAAATTTTCCATAGTATTTTGGTAAATTCCACTACCGTACAGGGATATTATTTGTATACACCTTGGTACATTGAACCTATCCTGTAGATTATCTACCACATAATTGTTACATCAACACAGTATTTGGAAAAAAATCAATATTCAGTTGGACATTTCTATTTACTGACTCAACCTCACGGCAAAATTGTGTAATTTCAATCAATGATCATCTGATTAAATTATCTAGAGTTTTTAGTGTTCTTTATGAAGGGCAACATTATGTTAACAAAGTTTGATCAACTTCAAGAAGTAATCTTCAGTAATTCTAAAACTGAAGCTCAAATGCTATGACACTAGTCATTAGCCCAAATTTACTTTTTTGTAATAATTCTCCATTAACCCTTTCAACACCACAGACCTCTAAATAGGCGTACAAAAAGTGTAGATCCAGATGAGCCGGCTCGTGACGAGGGTACACATATCACACATTGTACAACCTACTATGGAATTTGTTTTATGTAAATATTTTTAGGGGCAACCCATGATAGTTTAGTTTGGTGATACTTACATATGTTAAAAAAGTTGACCAAACATCATAGTAAGCTGATACCTCTAATGGTTTAGTCGTGATATGTGAAATTCTCTATCCTGTTGACATTTTCAATAACTATGGAAGATATTTTACTACCATTTGACTGGTAGTAACTATATGTACTTGGGATCAATCAACTAAATATCTTAGTACAGATACATATTAAGATAGTCCATGAATTTTAATCTTCGTAGCAACTTCGACAAGGTAAATGGGCACCTGCCGTTTCTCGTTCGCGCTAATGTAAAATTCTCAATTGTTTGTTTACATTTGCAGAGGTCAGTCAGTGCACATTCCTGGCTGCTATTTTTCACACTGGTTTGTGCGACTAGTTAACTATTTGCCATTAGGTCTTACTTTTAATTTTCGTAGTAATATCTTTATTGACATTTATTAGTACAACCCTCAACGGGCAACGCAGTCTATATGTTGCAGGTTTGACTAAGTGATATTAGGGACCTTGGGATATATGAAGGACACACTTATGAGCTGTTGATACCCCTTCTGACAGACAGGTGTCCTACCTTCTTCCTATTTTATTTAATCTATCTCTCTACCTTATGCAACCCATTATAAATCACCTACCGTGGCCTACTCTAAATACATTTTGGTGATGGGGTATGCTGATAAAAAAAATATATATACCCCAGGATACCTAATTAAGGTCAAACTTGTCTCTATATTATTTATCTGCTGTTATGGTTAAATTAGTTATTTTTTTATTTTTTGGAACAATCAAGAGTTCCATGCATCCATCTCATTGGTTCACTTCTTCTAATGTCTTGTTCATTTTGTTTAGGACACACATTTCAAAAATCTAGTGTGTGTCCTTGATATCTTCTGCACTTGTTCGTGTCGGCACACTATGAGTATTCACAAATATGTAATTTGACTCTATACCTTCTAATATTAGAGTCCAGTGGATCTAGTTTGTATCCATATTAGCATTGAATGCTACTTAGAAACAAATATGTACACGGTTTTTAACACACCAAGGACATACGGTATAAATTGGCTATAGAACAAACTAACAAACGATGTACTAAACAACCTGTGTCTAAATCTCCTTAGACTTAGTAATTGCACCGGGTGAATAAATTACCCGGTCTACCTCCGACCCCCGTTGGTACACAATCGTGTGCGAGCGGGAGTGGGAGATATGAAAACCGAACACACTCTGAGATAAATGCAACCTACATAGCCCTCTAAACATCATAGTATTGTAATTTTAATAGTTTATTAACTATTTTTAGACCTTTTAATCTTAGCTAATTTAGTCGCCCAAATGCATTTATGCGGTGGCGACTTTAAATAAACTTATATAGTTAGTTATAGTTGTTGTGTTGTAGTTTCTACACAATTATTGGATTTTTAACCACGCACGGTTTATGAATCACATTTCAGAAAAATGTCCACATGAGTATTTTTAATTGCTATTTCCATTAGAAAACATATTATTTTGGATCAGGAATTGAATGGACTGATACAATGATTGTTTTATTATGTAAGTAAATTTCCCAAAACCTTGTCATATAAGACTGTAGTTCCAAATTTGAAAATAAATATGGCGGCCGCGGTAAACTTTCACTTACCATTTTACATATTTATTGGTATAATTATTCGTTGTGGATTTGATTTCGTGGTTGAGGTCATCCACAAAATTAAATCCCCTATGAATATTAATGAGTTTACAGTACGAGTATTAACCTAGTCTCTCATGCTAATTTTCAATTATAATTTTAAATGTCAAGTCAGGGAGAGGGAAACAACCGTTGTTGTCAATTGTTGGTGTTTTCTTTTATGATGCAAGGAAGAAATGAAGACAACGAATAGGTCAAGACTTTTCAAAAACAAATTTGCTTTTTGTTCTAACTCGTGTTTCTAACTACTATTTCATTATGCTTCCAGCCTACTAGTCGGACGGAACATGACGAGGGAAGGCAAAACATCTTGTTCTCTGGGGTCTCACCTAATTATGTATGTATCTTTCGCTATCAATATTAACTCTTTCAACACCAAGTAACTGACATGGACTGGTCCATGACATTCTTAGACCAATAAATGAATAAGAAAATTACATTCGGACCAGTTCATTTATCAAGATGGGTAATTTTGTCTAAAATTAGTAATACTACTTGCAAAAAGTGCAGATCCTGATGGAGACGGCTCATCACGAGCCAGCTCATCTGGATCTACACTTTTTGTAAGCCTATAAATAGAGGTATGTGGTGTTGAAAGGGTTAACAAGCCATCATTTGATTATATATGAAATAAATTGAAAGTTATTGCCTCAAGAGCCTAATCGTAGAGCATACAAGCGAGTGTGAGTACAGTGAGGCCGTGGGTTTGATCCATGTTCATGTCCCATCAAAAATGTTAAAAATGGTACCGGATGCTTCCGTTCTTGTATTGTAGAATAGGTGGGTCTTGATAATAACCCGCTTACTAATTTACTAGAATTATTTTAGTCAATTTTGCCCTAATATTTGGTAAAATGCCAAATTCAGTGTTAAAATATGTGACACAACTGAACAAAAGTTGTCAAAATTAGTTAATTTGCACTGTGAGGGGTTGCATATATGTAACAATTACAAATGTATTAACACATTTTTTGGAATAAAGATACATGATGCACTTTTCTATTCAATAGGGATTCCTTAAGCTGTTCAGGCAGTTTCAGTTGACGGAAAAGTGTGAGGAAGCAGACATACTTAAGTTCCTGCTTGTAAGTAAAATGTGACTATAACTGAATATTAAGTTTGATATTCGGATATAATATTGCTTGTTGTTCTCTGCATGATCATTGTTTCAAAGCTTAAATATACCATAAAATCTTTGCCAGATCTACAATACATTATTATTATTGCTTTGCACAATACGTTTTTGTGACATAAGAAACTTTGACAATCAGGCTATCAGCCAAGTATTGGAATTGATCTTGTGTACATAGCATAATTGCAGACATAAATGCATATAGTGGGTTTCCTTATAAGCGTTATGAATTTAAGTAATATTTCATTCTTGTTCAAGCTTTGTTGATTTGCAACAGTCTATAAATAAGCCTTTCATTATTGTGGTTGTGTACATAAAACGGTTCGAGCCCCGCTCAGGCCGTTTCTCATTTATATGAAAAAGTTGGCAGTTTCCTACGGAGGTTGGTGCACTCAAGTACTGGTTAACTTAACCGCTGGAGCCTGCCCAGGAAAGGTATTGTTAGGTAAACTGCCCGCCGGCGATATAGCCCGAAATGGTGCTGATGCAGGCGTAAAACCCGAAATATAATAATAATGTGTACATAAAACATACATACCACAAGAGCATATTTAAAGCATTTAATGACTCAGAAGTTCTTATCCAAACTAAGCATCAGCTCTGCTTAGTTAATGAATGTTTTCTTGGTGTATTTTATTAACATGTTGTGATTTCTTTTGATTTTGGAGTAATCATAAATATTTTTACAGCGGAGCATGGCCACACATCAGCTTCCACCCTGAAACTCTTCCAGTGCTTGGTAGGAAGAAAAGTGAAAATTATAAGTAAATCATGGGTGAAAGACAGTCTTTGTCACGGCTCAGTACAGGACTTTGTAAGAAAATGTTCTGATTATTTAATGCTTGAGCCTTTTAAATTCCAATGGTTACAAGTGTTGTGCTACTAGTATTACATGTATCTCCCATTATGCATCATTTATATCATATATGAACAATGGATTTACAGTCTTTACAGTTAGGCAAAACATTTATGCTACAATTTCTGTCAAAAGAACATCCTAATAAAATCGATAAATTGGCCAATACAATGATTTCTTATATTGTTTTGGCAATGCTGCGGAAAGATGTGGTAATGCATACGAAATCAATATACAGTATTTGAACAACAGTTTCAATGTGGATATTTTTCAGACAAAATATTATGTGAGGAGTACATCATTGTATGGGGAATGGAGCACAGTGGAAGCTTTTACATTTGAATTTCAAATAATTGGGAATGATTGGCTTGATATTACTGAAGGTTTGTATTTTTTTATGTCCAATAAAAGCACTGCAAAGTTTGATTGTGGAACATAATTTAAATTCAGTCTAGTTAGCTATCTAGACCACCTCCAGTCCATGATGCATCTCACTCAATACCAGTATGCTACTAGTATTGAGACCTTTTTTGTTGAGCCGGGTTGCATGTAGCTTGCATATCAAGATAAAACTTCACGGTCAAAGATCTAAACTGGGCTTGAAACATCTTGTCCTGACCATTACTTTTCATTTTCAAATTACTCATTTACTACATCATTTAATGTGTTGTGATGGTGTGTCGGTGTTGTGCATTGACCTATGCCATTTTTGTTGCGAAAATGTTTCATAAAGAGGTCAAATAGCCAAAACCCCTTTCTCGTTTATGATAATTCACTTTTAAAGGGTTTGACAGTACTGGCAAAGCCGTTGGTAACAGTGGAGGTTTAATTTATTGAACTTCTCAATATTTATTTTCAAACGGTCTTATTGGCTAGCTTAGAGTCACTTAATACAGTGTTACATGCAAGTCAAGTGGTCTGATCGAGGATGATTTCTGGATGTTCCCCCTTATGATATGTCACTTAAAATCAAAGAAAACTGTACTGTTGTAAAAATGAAAAACACAAGTTTTGACAAAGACTATTTTTAGAAATGTTAGTATATAATATACTTAATTATGTTATTTGAATGTGTGTGAAGTCCTCATTTGTTAGTGTGAAGTCCTCATTTGGAAGTGTGAAGTCCTCAATTGTTGTGTGAAGTCCTCATTCGTCTGCCTATAAATTATTAAAAAAATTACAGATGCTGTTCGAAACTTATTAAAGCAGATTGGGGGAACAGAAGTCCTAAATGCATCAGCAGAAACCATTATCATTTGTGCTGATGGAGAGATTCACACATCAGGTTTGTTGGAAATGCTATACTAATTATGTTATTCTATGGCTAACAAACTGTGTACAATCAATCAAATGGTTTCAGTGTTTGTATACCCCCGCACAACGAGTTGTAAGGGGGGGGGGTATACTGGATTCAGCTTGTCTATCCGTAGACGCAATCTTGTGGACCTTATTTACCTTGACATGTAGGAAAGAATTTGCGCTGCTATGATTTTTGCCAGAATTATGGCCCTTTGTTCTTGTATGCACTATATAACATATAGTGAAAAGTTCTTGTGGACGCAACTCCTCGTACAGTTTTGGCAGGATTTCCTTCAAACTTTCATAGATGAACAACCTCAATATGTAGATGTGCATAATTAGCTGCAATGATTTTTGCCACGGGAGGGGGATGTATTAGTCTGCCGAATGGCGAGTTTCATAAACGTCCATAATGTTGTCAACAAAAGTATTTATAATGGTTTAGTATGATGCATTTTACTATATTTCAGACCGATGTGTATGTAAAGAATGGGTCTTCCAATCAATCATAGATGGGATAACCAAAAGTCCTGAGGAAAAACAAATTCAATATGTAAATAATTCCAGTGACGATGAATCCAAGATCGTGGACTATCAAAATTTTACACCAGGAAAGAAGATTTATGTTCAAACTTCAGGTACAGCCACTAGTAACACACGTTCACAGAAACGACAGGCGTGTATTTACTGCAATGAATTAAGCACCAAAATGTCTAGGCATATGGAAACACGTCATGGATCAGAGATAGAGGTCGCAAAAATTCTTAACCTAAGAAAGGGATCCAAAGAAAGGAGAAGTGCATGGATTGAGTTGACAGCAAAGGGAAACTATTTTCACAACGGGAAAGTCCATGAGACTGGAAATAGTATGATCATACCAAAATACAGGCCAGCTATGAACAAGGAACATAGAAAGTATCTCCCATGTGAGTTTTGTACAGCACTCATCGTGTCCAATGATATGTGGAAACATCACAAAACGTGCGTTGGGAAGCCTCCGTCTGTCAAGAGTAATGGACCAGTCAAAAACTCTAGACTGCTTTTGCCATCGGACTGTTCATTTGATTTAAATAGAGATGTAATTTCAAAAATGAGGGACGATATTGTTTCTACAATAGTTAAGAATGATGCTTTGATAAAGGAATTCGGACAAAGAAGATACGAAAAGACGGGAAAACACCAACACACGCATCAACATATCTCACAACGTATGAGGGAGTTGGCTAGATTCGTTTTATCAGTTAAGGAAATTGACAAGAATATAACAACTTTAACACAGTGTAACAATCCTATAAAATGGAAAATAGTACTTACAGCAGTAAAGAAAGGATCAGGTTTCAATTCTGAACAACACTTTTTTTCCAGCCCTTCGTTTGCATTGAAGATTGGGCATAGCTTAAAAAAGTGTGCCAGAATTCTTAGGAATCAGGCTGTGGAAGCAGGCGATGAATGTGTGAAAGAGGGGGCAAGCTGTTTTATCGATTTGTATGAAGATGAGTGGGAAGACAGAGTCTCGTCACTGGCTCTCGAATCTTTGTCCAGTGTGAAGTATAATTCGGTTAAATTGTTGCCCCTTGTAGAAGACGTTGTAAAGCTCTCAAAGTATATCAAAGAGGAAATCAATAATTATGCTAGACTGTGTGATGATAAAAACATTAAGTACACAAAGATCTCAAAGCTCACTTTGGCAGAAATCATTCTTTTTAACAGAAAGCGATCTGGGGAGGCTCAGAGACTAAAACGTGAAGACTTCTTGAAAGCTTCACAAAATACCACCATAGATGGTGAAATAAGGAGGACTTTGTCGAAATTTGAACAGAAACTATGTGAATCGCATTTAAGAGTAGAAACAAGAGGAAAACGTGGTAGAAAAGTGGCCATTTTGTTTACCAAAGCTATGAAAAAAAATGTAGACCTTCTACTGAAATTACAGGCAGATCTTGGTTTTCTGGGCAAGTTTGTTTTTGTACCTATCCATAAAGACACGCCATATAGAGGAACACAAGTTCTCAAAGATATAGCTTCAGAAGCAGGTCTTTCGTTTCCAGAGCGTATTACATCAACCAATCTGAGAAAGCAGCTTGGAACTCTGTGCCAGATTCTGGGGCTAACAGAAAATGAACAAGACATATTAGCTAAATTCATGGGTCATGATATTCGTGTTCATCGCGAATTCTACAGACTGCCCCAAGGAACCATTGAGATAGCCAAAGTGTCAAAAGTTTTACACTTGCTTAATTCAGGACGACTGGCTGAGCTGAAGGGTAAAAGTCTTGAAGATATCACTGTGAATGACGACATTGGTAAGAATCTTACTTATTGTTTCGACTAGGTTTTTATAGTTGTTAAAAAATGGACATTTTAAGCTTGTCTGTTTCAAAAAAATGTCGAGCTTGAGCTTTTGTGATCACTGGGTCGTCTGCGTCAGCCTCTGCATTGTGCACAAACTTTAATGTGACAACAAACGAGTGTTGACACCAATCGGTGCTTTTGTTATTATGAAGTTGTAGTCAGGAACGGCGACATTGCAAATACACACTGGGACTAGCATTAAGTTTGAGCAAACCTGATAGAAAACGTTAATGGTAAAAAAGTTAAGAGATATATCCATTTCTTATTGCTCAAGACATTCAAGTGTCCTTTACTTCATCTTTAATTTTATTGTTTAATGTTTGAAATGTTGAAGCCCTGTTTGTTATGTACATTTGACATATTATCAATCATAAAGAGGATAGTAGTGCTTCCCTTCTCAGCAATGATACGCTATTCAGAATAGGACAATTCAGAACATTTCAGGTTGCATAATATACAAATAAACCATACCAAATGTTTTCTGAATGTAAACAAGTGTGAAATAGTGAGAATTTCACTGTTGATATGAGGTGATCAGCCTTTATATACATGTATGTTGCTTGTACTAATACTACTATTGCTGATTGGTTCTCTTATACTTAACCTCACAGAGCTTGATGGTATGAGTGAAGACTGCAACTCTGATGTTGGAGAGGTAGAAGAACCAGGTATTATACACTGATATTTTATTAAAATGACTTGTTGTGGTTGGATGCCTCTCAGACAAAACTGTGGACTTACCACTCGATATTTTATTTTTACATAAATGTGGACAGTAATATTTCTAATAATCCACATGACATAGAAAATGAGGCTTCCACCGGAGGCATAAGCGTTTATTGAACGCAGCTTCTTGTTTTATACTACACTAGTGTAATATAACTATCAAATGCGTCACTTTATCTCATACATGATGTCATTATAACCCGTAAATGACGTCATTTTTGGTGTCGTTTATATACCGGAGTCTGTTTTCCAACAGAAAGATGTGTATTTTCGTGTTATTAGTGTCATGTGATAAAAAGAATCTTAACACTTGTCAATTCATACAAATATAAGTTGAAAGAACTTGTTTCGCAATCGAGCTAAAATAAAATTGTATAAACTAAATTCATACAAACTTTTATTAAACTCGTTCAGGAAATATTATTGAGCTCGCTTAATAAATATTCCGAGAACTTGTTTAATAAAAGTTTGTATCAATTGACAACTAGTGATAGATCCTCTATATATTGTTGATAAACATAACATGCAACAATTGAACATTTCATGTCAAAGTGTTGAAATGACTTTCAGGAACAACAAATACAAGTGATGCAACTGACATCAGACCAAATATGAAGAAACCCTCATATTACCGTAAGTGTAATGCTTGATTTGTCTTATTGAAGTTGATTATTGTTGAGATGTACAGAAAAACTATATTTACAGAAATATCATGAGAGCCATAAATGTTATGTTTCTTTGTTATCGATTATGCAGTTTCACAATTGTGAGAACATTTACTAACAATATATATGTGTCCGAATGGTTAGAGTGATCACTTCGCGAGTTGGAGGTTGCTGGACGCTATTTACCAAAGTTGTTAAGATGTACTGGCATAGCTCCCTTGCTTGGCGCTCAGCTTTGGCCCAATGTCAGGATAATCAATGTCAGGATAATGTGACTGGGTAAGTCTCTATATCATGACTGACATACTGGCGGTGGGACGTTAAAGAGGATGTGTCAGTATTTTTACAAATTTTAAAACTGCGATTTAATAGCATAGTAATTACATGTACACTTATATATGGACCGCCTCCGTGGTCGAGTTTTTAAGGTCGCTGACTTGTATACCCCACTGTAACCTATCATCACTGATGGTCACGGGTTCGAGCCCCGCCCAGGCCGTGTCTCATTTATATGAAAAAGTTGGCAGTTTCTTACGGAGGTTGGTGCACCCAAGAACTGGTTAACCGCTGGAGCCTGCCCAGGAAAGGTGTTGTTAGGTAAACTGCCCGCCCGCGATATAGCCCGAAATGGTACTGATGCAGGCGTAAAACCCGAAATATAAATACATTTATATATGACATACATACAAGCTAAATTAATATAGAAACGAAGTATTATCCTGAGGTTAAATATTAATTAAGTAAGTAAATACGTTATTATTATTATGGTGCCTTTTGCCATTCACTACATATATACATCAACTTATAATACCATAACGAGTGGGGCTCGAGACTTCGAATGCGATATGCATTTTATTGAACACTAATGGGTGTCCGATTGATTTTAAGACTCATGTCATGAAAAATACCCAAGTGGAAAGCCAGAGTAATATTATCAGATTGTATGTATTAGTCTCTGAATACGAACCATGGATAATGCATGACTTTACCAAATGATAGAACACAGAATTTAGTTGTACATTGTATTGAGTTAGAATCGCAAGAGTTTAAAATATTCGTTCTGGAGGCAATATTCGGTGAAGTTGCAATCAGAGATATGTCATCGGCAAGAGTTGAATTGTTTGCTGCAGACAATGGCTCCGAAACTTAATCTGTCGAGTTGAATCAATAGAGCATTGGTACAAATCAGGTTTAAGAAAGTACTCCACCTTAACGGCGTACACCTCTTCCGATAGTGTTAATACGAACGAGCAGGTAAGACCTCGTGTGAGTTATACATTACACGCCACATTTTATTTATTATCCCTAGTGAAACAAGTTCATAGAATAGACACACAGCTCAATTGCGAAACAAGTTCATAGAATAGACACACAGCTCAATTGCGAAACAAGTTAATAGAATAGACACACAGCTCAATTGCGAAACAAGTTCATATAATAGACACACAGCTCAATTGCGAAACAGGTTCATAGAATAGACACACAGCCCAATTGAGAAACAAGTTAATAGAATAGACACACAGCTCAATTGCGAAACAAGTTCATAGAATAGACACACAGCTCAATTGAGAAACAAGTTAATAGAATAGACACACAGCTCAATTGCGAAACAAGTTCATATAATAGACACACAGCTCAATTGCGAAACAGGTTCATAGAATAGACACACAGCTCAATTGAAAAACAAGTTCATAGAATAGACACACAGCTCAATTGCGAAACAAGTTCATACAATAGACACACAGCTCAATTGCGAAACAGGTTCATAGAATAGACACACAGCTCAATTGAAAAACAAGTTCACAGAATAGACACACAGCCCAATTGCGAAATAAGTTCACAGAATAGACACACAGCTCAATTGCGAAACAAGTTCATAGAATAGACACACAGCTCAATTGCGAAACAAGTTCACAGAATAGACACACAGCTCAATTGCGAAACAAGTTCATAGAATAGACACACAGCTCAATTGCGAAATAAGTTCATACATCATTATATTCATCGCTCTGTATAGCATCATGAGGGAGAGAGAAGAGGCACTATATATACCTCATTCCTGATAGCATCATGAGGGAGAGAGAAGAGGCCCTATATATACCTCATTCCTGATAGCATCATGAGGGAGAGAGAAGAGGCACTCTGTATACCTCATTCCTGATAGCATCATGAGGGAGAGAGAAGAGGCACTCTGTATACCTCATTCCTGATAGCATCATGAGGGAGAGAGAAGAGGCACTCTGTATACCTCATTCCTGATAGCATCATGAGGGAGAGAGAAGAGGCACTCTGTATACCTCATTCCTGATAGCATCATGAGGGAGAGAGAAGAGGCACTCTGTATACCTCATTCCTGATAGCATCATGAGGGAGAGAGAAGAGGCACTCTGTATACCTCATTCCTGATAGCATCATGAGGGAGAGAGAAGAGGCACTCTGTATACCTCATTCCTGATAGCATCATGAGGGAGAGAGAAGAGGCACTCTGTATACCTCATTCCTGATAGCATCATGAGGGAGAGAGAAGAGGCACTCTGTATACCTCATTCCTGATAGCATCATGAGGGAGAGAGAAGAGGCACTCTGTATACCTCATTCCTGATAGCATTATATTCTTATAAAAAAAGTGCAGAAGAACCTACCCCTAAAAATGTACGAATCATTTATTACAAATGCTTTTCAAAAAATTATTAGTGCATAAATGCTTTGATTAAATTTGTGGTGGGCGCATAATAATACGTTTTACATACGTTGTCTCCAGTATTCGCGACTTTTTGTATTTTTAAAGCATTTGGAATAAATGATCCATACATTCTTCTGCATTTTTTTCATAAGAGTATACACTAGTAATTGCTATGCAGTTAAATCGCAATCTTAAGACAAGAAAAAATACTGATACATCCCCTTTAAACATAAATAATAAAAAAACTAACAGTATATGACAATTATGAACAGATTTCTTCGACATCCTCCATCTGTTTCGCCATAGATAATCAGGCATTCAGCACATGACAACCATCTTGTAGGTTTTATGTCAACTAGTTCCAAATATGTGAATTTGATGTAAATGATTTCAGGAGAAAGTGATATTGATACTGAGGACTCTGGGGATGATATAGAGTGGAGGCCACCATCCAAGAAACACAGTAAGCATAACTATAGCTTTTCTTTCACAAATCAATGCAGAAGTATTGTGATCATTGCTACAGTATTGTAAGAGATGTCATTGTATAATGCCACATATTTCCTAGTCTTCCGATGGTTTACAACTCATATCTTCGCATAAAAAATGTTTTTGAGTGATTGATTTTTAGATCCCCTTTCACTACACCTTTGTCCTTCCATCGTACTACTACTACTATTCTTATACTGTGACCTACTTGATTGTTCTTCTGATTACTTATCAGCCTGTGAAAGAAACAGAGCTGAGCCCATCTGCTTATAACATGAATGTTTTTTGTCTGGACAAGCCTGTCCCCATTTGCAGGTTTACACTGTCCTCAGTAGAAGGTTTACACTGTCCTCAGTAGAAGGTTTACACTGTCCTCAGTAGAAGGTTTACACTGTCCTCAGTAGAAGGTTCACACTTTGTTGCTTGAATTGCAGGTATATACATTTGTTATATTCTTTATGTAACCTTTTAAGCATGGCAATACTTTTGAAAGCTTACCGCATGTTACTTAATACCTGTAGGGGCTGCTTTGCTGGAGAGTGACAGCGGAAGTGATGTAGGTGAACCACCAGTAAGAAAACCAAAGTCCGGTAAGTACTTAGACATCCACATACTATTATGCCACCTACAATAGTGCTACTTGTAAGTCTAGAAAGAGCGCTGGATTCTTTTTCTCTGGGTTTATCAAAATATCCAATGAAAACTAGGACAATTTTGGAGTCGGACAAGTGAAAAAAAATTATTTTATGGTCAGAAACTACAAAAGAGAGGACAGAATGGAACTTTCAAACTTTATTTATTGTTATTCACAGTATACATTAGCTATGAATAGCTACTGACCGACACGGTATACATGTGTTGTAAAATACTCTGCAGATATCAACAGATAACAGTATTTAATATACAACATTGGTCAAGAACTGTAGAAGTTGGTTTCTATTCAATTGTGTTTAATTTTCAGTCTGCAGTGGCAGAAGACCATGGACTGAGGGAGAAAAACGGATTGTGTTGTTGGCACTGCATAAAAACCTGCTTCTCCAAAAACTACCTGGAAAACACCAGTGTGAGGAGCTCATTCGTAAGCACCAAGAGCTTCAACAGAGATCGTGGACTATGATAAAACATTTCATAAGGAACCGTATTTTGGCAGAAAACAGAATGAAATACGAAGGCTGATAGCCCTTTTTGCTTTCAATAGACGAATACGTATTTAGCTATGTATAGTGCGCACATTTCTTACTGAAATCCTCATCCATTTTATCTACTGCACATTATACACCAGTACAGACATCAGGACATTTTTTTCCGGACCAAAATTGACCAATATTTCATGAAATTCGACCCGAACGGCCCCGCAGTCATTCTATAATTTGTTACATTCGACAAACGTTATAAACTAGCTATTAAAACCAGTTGCCGATAGTCTATATAAATAAATTAAATGAATAAGACCACAAAATTAGCATATAATGCGTTTATTTTGGCAAACTTTGAAGAATTTAATTGAAATTACTAAATGCATAAAAAATGGCGATTTGATAACATCACGTGGTTTTATCGTATGTAATATTTCCCGTACTTTTCGCGTACTTCGCCGTATAAAGCGACACTGCCTTCGTACGATATCATAGAGGTTTAAAACCTGGAGTATCCCCCAGTGACCTTAATATCAGTGAATACTAATTAGCGGCAATATCAGAATCAATCCAAATGAACCGCGCATGCGCATTTTGTGCTTACTATTGACTATTTCCGTTGGAGTTCAGCAACGGTCCATAGCAAAAAGAAGCTGAAATGTCATTTCTAAGATATTTCTGCCTTCATTTATTCAAACCTTGTTCTTTTTTGCAACTTTCTTGAGCTGCTGTTTATATTTGTAAGTGCCTAGGGTTAGACGTCACATGATTGCCTTATACGGCATGTATTACTACTGGTATAAACCTCTGGGGCAATATTTACATCGTCGCAAATAATTGGTATCACCGCGTAAATAAATGATGTAGGTCAGTGCTGCTGCTTGCACTTTGTTATTGATTCAGTTATGATTTATTTCTTACTAACTGATATTGCATACAATATAATCATCATTATACTTAATTGAGAATCCCTGTACTTAAATATATATACTAGTACCCCCAAACGTGCCGAATCCCTGTGGTAATTTGTAAATTGTTTTATGTAATTATTATGTCTTTTTTTTAAGTCAAATTCTTTTAGAATTTAATACGTTTTATTTGATAAACCTTCTTTTTTTCTGGTTAGTACAATTAATAAATGAATGGGATATAGAAACTGTCTTAAGTCTTATTTAAGCCTCTTACTTTGTATCATTAATTACGTTTAGGTATTTAAAGTATTGCTCAAGATGTTGTCTTATGTTTTACAAAGTGTCAATTTTATTTACCCATAGTCTCTCATAACTCATTATTGAGTGGCTTTGTATTTTATTTGATAATACATGTATAATATCATGCATTCTGTGTATAATATTTATATTGTATCATTTACTGTATAATGGTGAGACTTAAATAAATCATCTGTCTGTCTGTCTATTTGACTGTTATTTTCACTGCTAGTGTACATGACATATCTGACTGTTATTTTCACGGCTAGCGTACATGACATATGTGACTGTTATTTTCACCGCTAGCGTACATGACATATTTGACTGTTATTTTCACCGCTAGCGTACATGACATATTTGACTGTTATTTTCACGGCTAGCGTACATGACATATTTGACTGTTATTTTCACGGCTAGCGTACATGACATATTTGACTGTTATTTTCACCGCTAGCGTACATGACATATTTGACTGTTATTTTCACCGCTAGCGTACATGACATATTTGACTGTTATTTTCACCGCTAGCGTACATGACATATTTGACAGTTATTTTCACGGCTAGCGTACATGACATATTTGACTGTTATTTTCACCGCTAGCGTACATGACATATTTGACTGTTATTTTCACCGCTAGTGTACATGACATATTTGACTGTTATTTTCACCGCTAGCATACATGACATATTTGACTGTTATTTTCACCGCTAGCGTACATGACATATTTGACTGTTATTTTCACTGCTAGCGTACATGACATATTTGACTGTTATGTTCACGGCTAGCGTACATGACATATTTGACTGTTATTTTCACGGCTAGCGTACATGACATATTGACTGTTATTTTCACCGCTAGCGTACATGACATATTTGACTGTTATTTTCACGCTAGCGCATACATGACATATTTGACTGTTATTTTCACCGTAGCGTACATGACATATTGACTGTTATTTTCACGCTAGCGTACATGACTATTGACTGTTTCACGGCTAGCGTACATGACATATTGACTGTTATTTTCACGGCTAGCGTACATGACATATTTGACTGTTATTTTCACGGCTAGCGTACATGACATATTTGACTGTTATTTTCACCGCTAGCGTACATGACATATTTGACTGTTATTTTCACGGCTAGCGTACATGACATATCTCACTGTTATTTTCACGGCTAGCGTACATGACATATTTGACTGTTATTTTCACGGCTAGCTTACATGACATATTTGACTGTTATTTTCACGGCTAGCGTACATGACATATCTCACTGTTATTTTCACGGCTAGCGTACATGACATATTTGACTGTTATTTTCACCGCTAGCATACATGACATATTTGACTGTTATTTTCACGGCTAGCGTACATGACATATTTGACTGTTATTTTCACCGCTAGCGTACATGACATATCTCACTGTTATTTTCACTGCTAGCGTACAAAGAGTGATATTCCTGTTTAAGATGACTTTCACACTTTCTAAATAACGTTGTTGTCGTGTAATTGTACTTGTTACTAAGCAAGTATTACACAAGTGTTTCAGTACGTTTCTGACATAATTAGCGTATCTCATATAGTCGGGGCTCATTCTAGAGGGTGACTTGGGCGAAGTAATCATCCCAGGGACACTGACGTCTGACCCCAATTCACCCCAAAAAAAAGAATGATACACTTGCCATTGTAAAGTACTCCTTCTATTCACATGTTGTATTTAATGATCATAATGTGCATTTTAAGCCCATTTTGTTGAACTTTATTAAATAATACCATTTAAAGGAGAGGACAACCATAAGCTGTATAGCTTTCTGTCCAATACCTTATTTAAATTGTTGTAAATAACTATGTACATGATAGAAAATAAATATGTTTAAACTTTAAGGACGCAATCGCGTGCTTTTTCACTAGAAATGAGCCCAGATATTAAGGGGATATTTGTTTGTTTAATGATCGAATAATATATCACCGAGTGAACATGGAAAGCATTACCAGTGAGTGATAATAATAGCTTTCTATGTTCATGAATGAAATATTATTCAATCATTCGCTTAATTAAACTAACATATTCGTTTTATTTTAGACTGAAAAGTATTTTTATGAAAACGATGCAAGTGTGCGCTAAATCGTGCTAGACCGTCGTGTTTAGATGACCATAAATGACGCATAAAAGATGTCATAAATGACGTCACTGACAACCTGTGTCGGAAACCGTTCACGTTGATATTCCAATATGCAGCGGCTATCACAGGTGCAAAACTGAGAAATAAAATGTGCTATTCCACTGCCAGGGCCGTCGCTGGGGCTATTTTGATGATACGCACGGCCAAATATGCTTGCTTGTCGAGTGAGTATAGCGAGCGAGTACACTAGGGGGGGGTCCGGGGGGAGATATTTTGGAGTTTTCATTTTTTTCATTTTCTGAGACCAATGATACGCACGTGCGTACTTGCGTATGCCCAGCAACGGGCCTGACTGCTTTCAATCAGTAGAATAACAGATTTTATTTTCACTGATAAATGTCTATTATTTCATTGGAAAGTATCTTTTTATTTTTGACTAGATAGGCTTTTGTTTGGTTTGGTTCTCTCACTTAGCGTCGTTTCTCTGTAACACAGTATATACAATGAAACTAATGTTCGAAAATCGGTTTTAAAATTTAATGCCTCGTATTATGTTGTCTCTCTGAACAGGAATAAATAAATATGTGACGTTAAAATTTGAATCAATTATTATTAACAGGCCCGTCGCTGGTCATACGCAAGTATGCACGTGTGTATCATTTGTCTCAGAATATGAAAAATGCAATAAAACCCCAGGGGTAGGGATACATAGGCGCCGTGATGTGTGAAGTGGTGGAATAATTGAGCCCATTGCAAATATGGTGCATCTCGAAATTTAGTTTGTGCTATTTTACGTGCTTGTTTAAGGGCGATAGATCATGTATATTATACATCTAGCTTTAATTTATACCTTTATACGGATTGTTGTAAGAACTTTAGTCCTGCATTTGTACGTTACAAAATACATTTAAATGCAGGAAATTGCTTCCTCTTTCAACAAATCTCCGGGGGTCGTGCCCCCGGACCCCCGAGCGTACTCGCTATGCTCACTCGACAAACAAGCATATTTGGCCGTGCATATCATCAAAATAGCTCCGGCGACGGCCCTGATTAAAGTAAAAAATAACACATAATTTCTAATTATCCACTGCTTAGAATATCCCAGTACACAACACAGGGATTCGGCACGTTTGGGGGTACTAGTATATATATTTAAGTACAGGGATTCTACTCTGTTGGATGTCAGATTTCGCATCGATCAGTAAAATGGCCCTATCTGAAACAATTTTGTACAAAGCTGTCCGAATATAACACCTATCCCGAGTCTTTATATTGTTCTTCAAATAAAACACATCTTTAAGCTGCGTGCGTGTATACTTTGCAAACAATTGCCACAGACATTGGCCATATCAGGTCACATTTCCATACTAGGACACGGGTTCTGTCGGCAACAAAAAAAAATCTTCGACGGGAGAGTTTTAACAGTGAATAACATTATCAATAAAATGTGTTTCCACTAACGTGTAGGTTTATTCTGCAAAAATGTACGTCAAAAAGAGATTTCGTAGCATTTTCAATTTGTTTTGAAAATTTCTAAAGCGGCGCAATTCGCGTTGAAACGTGCGTTGTGATTGGATTATGATTATTCTTCATATATAAAAAAACATCTTGTTACATTCTAATAATCCAATCAGAACGCTCGTTTCAACGCGAATTGCGCAGCTTTAGAAATTTTCCAAACGTGCCGAATCCCTGTGCAAAGGATATGTACTGGTGAGGAGAAATTGACACACACTTAATTTTTGCTGCCACATGATGTTATAGACCGTAATTAATAACAAAAACCTGATTAATTATGAAATAAAATGTGTATTAGATCAGAACTTCTCGAATGTTTACTTTTATTATTTCATATTGGTTCCCGCTCTACTGGTGGTATTGTGACCCAGCCTACGTTCAATATGTTTACGTAAGTGAATGCAACAACTTTCGAACGTTTGTCGCAAACTCTCCTTTTTCTTCTCGTAATAATATGTCTCGGTTGCTACGGCTCTTACCAGGGTCTATCCTATTGTAGACTCGCTGGAGTTGTCTAGGGGGTTTCTTCGTTATTATATGTATTACTGATAACTCAACACAGTATTACATTTCTTCTATATAATATCTTGTTTAAATTGGCATCAGAAATATCCATATATTAAAGCTTATTTAACAATCCATTTGTGTGAGCCGACTATGCGCTTACACAGTATATTTAACATCCAATCTTTCTAATCCGTCATTACTCAATATCACTATAATCTAATCACTGTTTCTGATTAGATTAACTTTTAATCACCTGGTATGGTTCGCCGAAACTCTCTGTTTCTTCTATGGCTGAACAATTTAATTATTCGACAAATCTTTATAAGTTATATTTCTTATAATGTCCATAATATCTAAGTTTCATAAATACAGTTTATATGTTCTATATACTAGATTGAGATCACGACCTTTCTCGCTCCTGGAGTTAGGCTCTAGTGTGTCTGATTTATGTTAATAAAATCCATTTCTTATATACATGATTGAATCAGTGTATATATGATATAACAATTCCTAAAACATCTGTTATTCCTAAACATCTGTTATGTTATCTAATATTACACCATCAAACCAGTTCGGTGCCTTTATATTACATAACTGGACACCTGCAACCACGGCCTGTTATCTAATATTACACCATCAAACCAGTTCGGTGCCTTTGTATTACATAACTGGACACCTGCAACCACGGCCTTGATAAACTGAGATTAGGCCTAACATCTTAAGTCATTTCCCGCGCGAAGCGAGATTGATAATTTTAGGCGCGAAAATAATAGCAGACGATTATGCATAATACAAATATATATATATTACATGGTAAACATTTGGCCATATATAGAAACAGTTTAATGTATTTATATAATACATTACTATTTATATATAACAATAATAAACATTTCGTGCAAATTGGGGTTTTGCACAATCCTCCCTACCCGGGGAGAAGTTTGACATCGCCCGCTATCGGCCGATTTACAAATCTTCATTCCTTTGAATATACAGTAGAAAACAATCATAATATCAATACATCATATGTCCTAAAATAGCATTTCTTTCGCTAGGTACCAACATTCTAATCATAGAGGCAATAACTATTTACTGAACAACTGAAATAATACCAAGTACATTTACTAAGTCAAACATCACAGTCATTGAACTCTACTGAGAAAGTCTGCTAGAACATTTTGAGTCCCTTTGATATGTTTAATGGTCAGATTAAATTCTGAGAGACACAGTGCCCATCTTAAGAGGCGTTGATTGGACGTTTTCGACCTACTTAACCATACAAGGGGATTATGATCTGAATTAATTATTGTTTTGCTTGTGCTT
Source organism: Archivesica marissinica (assembly GCA_014843695.1). Taxonomy (NCBI): domain Eukaryota; kingdom Metazoa; phylum Mollusca; class Bivalvia; order Venerida; family Vesicomyidae; genus Archivesica; species Archivesica marissinica. Next base: position 39,103,559 of record CM026390.1, on the reverse strand, counting down.
ACATATATGCGAAAATGTTCGATACCGGCCACTATAGCTAATAATTCCTTCTCTATTGTAGAGTAGTTTTTCTCTCGTGGAATAAGTTTTCGGGAATAAAATGCTACTGGGTGTGGTACTTGGTCAACGGTCTGAGTCAGTACAGCCGAAATTCCCAAATCGGAAGCATCAGTATAGAGTTCGAACTCTTGGTTAAAGTCAGGGGCCTTCAGTATGGGTTTATTGGTTAAAGCTTTCTTTAAGGATTCGAAAGCAAGTTGATGTTTATCGCTCCACTGAGTTATGATGTTCCCTGATCGCTTGCCCTTTAATAAGTCAGTCAGGGGAGCGGCGATCTCAGCGAACTGGGGAATGAATTTCCTGTAAAATCCTACTGATCCCAGATATCCTCGTAATTGTTTCTTGGTCTGTGGGGGAGAGATATTACTAATACACTCAACCTTGCTGGAAATTGGTTTGATTTTTCCCGACCCTAATTCATGTCCCAAGTACTTGACTGTTCCAGACCCAATTTTACACTTCTTCGGATTCAAAGTAACACCACTATCCTCTAGTCTATGAAATGTCCAATCCAAGTGATTTATGTGCTGTGACCATAAATTGGATCGAACAGCAATATCATCCAGATATGCGTCGGCAAATCTATCACGGATGGGTTCTGTCGGGGATTGAGCGATTATCTCGTTTATGGCCCTCTGGAAGGTAACTCCACCGTTTTTTAAACCAAATGGGAGAGTTAATGGTTCAAACAAGCCCCAGGGGGTTATGAACGCTGCAATTTCACTAGCTCGAGGGGTTAGCGGAATCTGCCAGTAACCTTTATTAAGATCTAAAATTGATATCAGACTCGAACCTGCGACCTGATCAATGAGATCGTCTAATCTCGGGATGGGGAAGGCTTCTCCTCGAGTCAGGTCATTAATTTTCCGATAATCAATACATGGTCGCCATTCTGAGTCTGATTTGCGTACCAATATTATGGGAGAGGCCCACTGGCTTCTGCTAGGGCGGATAATTCCTAACTCCAACATTTGATCTAGCTCAGTTTTTAATATTTGTTTCTTTTCTGGAGACATGCGGTAGTAAGGCTGGACTACGGGTGAAGCACCTTGCACATCAATATCATGGGTAACATCGTGGAAACGTCCCAGTTGTCCAGAGAATAAACGGGGGTAACGGTCAAATAACTGACTAATATCGTCCCTGTGGTCTGGGTTTAAATGACTGATATCCGGCCAGGTTTTCTTAGGTACAGATTCAAGAGGACTGCAAGGATCGAATTCTTTCTCAATGTCCGTAGGGGCTTGGTAATCTAATAGGGTAGGGTCTTGGGACTCATACACCGGACTACTATCAGCTAGAGCTGCACCCTCCTCCCTACCTGTCCAGGGCTTCAACTGGTTTACATGCATAACACGGTATTTTACTCTCTTATCAGGCATGTATATAATATAGGTATGCGACGCTACCTTTTCGTGTACCGGATACGGTCCCTGGAGGGCATTTTTCAGCTTATTACCTTTTAACGGTAATCGTACTAACACTAATTCACCACGCTGGAATACACGCATTTTCGCTTTCTTACTTCTGTCATACTTTGTTTTACGACCATCTGCGGCCTGTTGTGCATTCTCGCTGGCGTCACGTAACGCTTCAGCTAATCTATGACATAATTCTTGTACATAGTTATTTATGGGGATCCCTTCATCCCGCTCATTTCTAGCCCAGAGATCATAAGTGGAATCTAGATTATCTCTAGGTTCGCGCCCATATAGAAGGTAGAAGGGAGAATATCCTGTGCTAGAGTGCTCTGCACTTCTATATGCAAATAATAGCCAGGGTAGCATCTCATCCCAAGACGATAAAGAGTTCTCCCCAAGGATTCTAAGCATGGTTTTCAATGTACCATTATATTTCTCTATTGATCCGTTGGTTTGAGGCCTGTAACTCGTGCTAGTTAAGTGACGTATATCGTGCTCGGCTAGGAAGCGTGTGAATGTTTCAGCTATGAAAGCGCTTCCTCGGTCAGTCAACAGGGTCTGGGGTTTTCCATGTCGAGATATTATCTCGATCAGGGCTTTTTGTGCATTAACAGCTGTCGCTGCGGCGCATGGGAAAGATTCCGTATATTTAGTGGCATGATCAATAAAATTCAAGATATACTGGTTCCCATTTATAGTTTTCTTCATGGGTCCAACGAAATCAGCGGATATAAATTTGAATGGTTGGGATATAATGGGCAGGGGTTTCAATGGGGCTACAGTGGCTTTCTGTCCCTTACCCGCTCTCTGGCACGGCCCACAGCTATGGCAGAATCGTTTAACATCTGCGCGGATTCCCGGCCAAAAGAAGCGGCGCTTAATGCGCTTCAGGGTCTTACTAGGTCCCTGGTGTCCCGTACTTAAACTGTCATGGGCGAGTCCCGTTATATGATCACGGAATCCCCGTGGAACTACCACCTGATCATATATTTTCCAGGGTCGAACTTTGGACGTGTCTTGAGGTTGTTCTCTCCTCATAAGTAGTCGGGGTTCGAGCTGGATGTAATATCCTTGCCGAATAGGTGTTCCTTCTTGAGCCATTTCCCAGAGGGGTGCTAAGGTCGGGTCATTATTCTGTTCTTGCAATAATTTATCAGGACTCAAATCGTCAATAGAGGGAATATTTTGGGGTTTAACTGTACTGGCTTTCTCAGAGGGGGAATTGATCTCAATTGTATTCCGAAAAGGTAAGACATTGTGATTTGTATCGGTCGTGTTTTCTGAGTCTGGGTTGGACGTGACAATTTCATCAAACGGGATAATTTTCTTATTTGAGCGTGTAACCACGCCACAGGTAATCAAATCAGTGACAGGGGCAGTTTCACAGTCGTTACCTATTATAAGATCCACCCCCGCGGTGCATCTGTGTTTTAATACAGCCACCTTCAATGTTCCTTGGTATATTGGACAATCGACGCTAATCTTTGCTATCGGATAATTACCAGGGATATAATTGACACCGCGGATTGTTACCCGTTCACCTGTGTATTCTAAATGATCAGCGGTCTGATCAGTAGCCGACAATAAACTAATTGTCGCACCTGAATCTCTCAAATACGTCACTTGTGCGGTGTTATTATTTATGC
>CM026390.1:39002970-39099432 GCA_014843695.1 Archivesica marissinica | reverse complement strand
GGAGCCCCGCCATGTAACCGAGGGATTGTGAGTTGGAGCCCCGCCATGTAGCCGAGGGATTGTGAGTTGGAGCCCCGCCATGTAGCCGATGTATTATGAGTTGGAGCCCAGCCATGTAGTCGAGGGATTGTGAGTTGGAGCCCCGCTATGTAGCCGAGGGATTGTGAGTTGTAGTCCGCCATGTAGCCGATGTATTGTGAGTTGGAGCCCCACCATATAGCCGATGTATTGTGAGTTGGAGCCCCAACATGTAGCCGATGGATTGTGAGGTGGAGCCCCGCCATGTAGCCGAGGTAATTCTCCCGAGGATATTTCGGAGAAACTCTCAAATTCGAAGGTATTTCGAGATATAAGCTCCAAGTCGAGGGTATTTCTAGTAATTCTCACATTCGATGGGATTTCGAGATAAAATCTCAAATTCGAGGATATTTCGAGTTAAAATCTCAAATTCGAGGGGATTTCGTGAGTAATTTATCAAATTTTATGATAATTCGGGAGTCATTCTCAAATTTGAGTCTATTTCGAGAGTATTTCTCAAATTTGATGATAATTCGAGAGTCATTCTCAAATACGTTGGAATTTCGAGAGTAATTCTCAAATTCGATGATAATTCGAGAGTCATTCTCAAATTGGAATCTATTTCGAGAGTATTTCTCAAATTTGATGATAATTCCAGAATATTTCTCAAATTCGAAGGATTTCGAAAGTAATTCCCAAATTCGAGAGAAAATACTCTTAAATTCACATTAAATTTTCGTCTTCTCTCTCACTCAAGGCAATAATAGAGTTCACCAGAAATGACGTCGCGAGAGTCATTAATCTAATAACGTAAAATCTGTGTTCACAATCAGGCTAAAATAAATTTTTATCATATAACATGTCGAAGTCGTGATAGCGCCGTGCATGCGCGTTCGCTTCAGGTGCGAAAGGTCTTGAGTCCGCTTGAGCCGTTACGACTGTGACCTTATGCAATGCATTTAATTTCCACGTTGCCTCTTCTCTCTCCCTCGTGGCGATGGATTCCATAAGGAATGAGGTCTCGAGAGCGATTAATATAAGTTGTAAGAACTAGTGGTTCGCAATCGAGCTAAACTAATTTTGTATACACTAAAATTATGTCCGTGAAGAGATAGTCCTGTTCAACCTGTTTGTCACACTTTCCTATATGAGTTGCTGTCATTCAATTGTAATACAAAATGAGTATTATACACGTTTTTAAGTAAAGAAATTAATTCGTCCTTTAATATGCATTTAGACTCTGCCTCAAATGGGAATCGATCATCAACAGGTATTTTTAAACATAATACAAATACAATGTGTTTTTTCTCACTTTTATGGGAATGGGCCTGGGTACACTTAAGAGGGGGACTTGCGTCGAGGGTGAGTGGTGATGGTGGTTGACCTCGTGCTTTGTGCGAAAATAAAGCGCGAAAATCTTGGGATCGATTCCTTATAAGATATTTACTGTACAGGACCATATATAATCATATTTCGACTAGGTTAGTCTTGTTCCGTTCGGCTTTCTTCGTAACTCCAATTCTCCGTAAATCAAAACAAATTAAATTACAGTGCGCACATCAGTTTTAGCATTTTTTTATGAACAGGTATACATATGTATTGCTCTATTCATTGCTATTTAGGTAAATTGTAGTGTGTTAGACATAGAAATGCTAAGTTAAGAATATCATCTCACAAGTTGAATATTGTATCTGGAAGACACACTCATATCCAAAGAAATGAAATAAAATGTACTTTATGTGAACGAAATGACATTGAAGGTGAATATCATTTTGTATTAATCTGTCCTATATATGATATTTTAAGAACATATTCCATTTAAAGGTATTATTTTAATCATCCAAGTATGTGGACATGTATTGAACGTTTGAATACAACAAACGCAAACTTACTAAACAGGCTAGCTCTATTTTGTATTAAAGCATTTAAACAGAGACAAGATCATTTAGCATGTTTAAATGCTTAAAGGTACGTATGTTTGTAAATATGATATGACGTTTATGTTTACATGTTTTAAATATTCTTGTTTATAGAGAAGTGCTTCCGCGCTTAATTTCCCAATTTATGTTAACTATCGCTGTACATATTCACGCATGCTCTGCATACAGCATAGATAACGATGCACGTAATGTTCAAGTCAAAAAGTAATAAAGTTCTGTTCTGTTCTGTTTTGTATCAACGATGCATAATATAGCTGAAACAAACAGGGTTTTCATTGCAATTAATTCACGTGTTTATTGTACTACCAGCAAATATCGCGTTGAATTCAATTTCATACATGCACTTTTAAAACATGTTGATTTAGCCCAACATTATGAAGTAAACCACATTCCCCATACCATAAATACAATTTTCATTTGATTGATAATCAAAATTTAGCATAATTTTATTGTTATCATTTCACAATTCCATTACCCAATCATGTACATTATTTTGAAATTATTATGTGTTCATACATGTCTGTTATTATAGTGCTTTCAAAGTAAAGTAATACTACCGTTGGAATAGTACACTACTGTATAGGTAAGGCAACATACGATAGCTTACAGGTACTGTGCTTTCAAAGTAAAGTAATACTACCGTTGGAATATTACACTACTGTATAGGTAAGGCAATATACGATAGCTTACAGGTACTGTGCTTTCAAAGTAAAGTAATAATACCGTTGGAATGTTACACTACTGTATAGATAAGGCAATATACGATAGCTTACAGGTATTGTGCTTTCAAAGTAAAGTAATAATACCGTTGAAATATTACACTACTGTGTAGGTAAGGCACTATACGATAGCTTACATGTACTGTGTTTTCAAAGTTAATTTACTTTGAAAGCACAGTACAAAATGGTATGTTTGTAAAGCTGTGTTCGTAAATAAAGATACTGTTCTGTTCGGTTCTATAATAGTTTGAGTATGTATTGAATGTGATGCTGCAAAGCTGCATACCGAGAATTGCAAATCAACTGGAAAACATTGATCGGTCTGTGTTTTTTTGATTAGCCAATCTGATATAATAAAAACTGGTTTTAGAAAAGAATTATGTAAACCCCACCTCTATGATTAAGACTGTGTTCGGGATTAGCTTAGGTTAGGAGAAAATCGAATGTTTCGGATTTAATTTAGTTGAGAGGTAGAGAACGAGCATTGTGCTCTGGATATATAGAGTGGTGTAACCTATGCTCGGCGTAAATCCCAAATATAGAGCGGTGGAACCTATGCTCTGCGTAAATCCCACATATAGAGCGGTGAACCTATGCTCGGCGTAAATCCCACATATAGAGCGGTGAACCTATTATCGGCATAAATCCCACATATAGAGTGGTGTATCTTATGCTCGGCGTAAATCCCACATATAGAGTGGTGGAACCTATGCTCGGCGTATAGCCCACATATAGAGTGGTGGAACCTATGCTCGGCGTAAAGCCCACATATAGAGCGGTGAACCTATGCTCGGCGTAAAGCCCACATATAGAGTGGTGAACCTATGCTCGGCGTAAATCCCACATATAGAGTGGTGGAACCTATGCTCGGCGTAAATCCCACATATAGAGTGGTGAACCTATGCTCGGCGTAAATCCCACATATAGAGTGGTGGAACCTATGCTCGGCGTAAATCCCACATATAGAGTGGTGGAACCTATGCTCGGCGTAACCCCATATAGAGTGGTGGAACCTATGCTCGGCGTAAATCCCCATATAGAGTGGTGAACCTATTCTCGGCATAAATCCCACATATAGAGTGGTGAACCTATGCTCGGCGTAAATCCCACATATAGAGTGGTGGAACCTATGCTCGGCGTAAATCCCACATATAGAGTGGTGGAACCTATGCTCGGCGTAAATCCCACATATAGAGTGGTGGAACCTATGCTCGGCGTAAATCCCACATATAGAGTGGTGGAACCTATGCTCGGCGTAAATCCCACATATAGAGTGGTGGAACCTATGCTCGGCGTAAATCCCACATATAGAGTGGTGGAACCTATGCTCGGCGTAAATCCCACATATAGAGTGGTGGAACCTATGCTCGGCGTAAATCCCACATATAGAGTGGTGGAACCTATGCTCGGCGTAAATCCCACATATAGAGTGGTGGAACCTATGCTCGGCGTAAATCCCACATATAGAGTGGTGGAACCTATGCTCGGCGTAAATCCCACATATAGAGTGGTGGAACCTATGCTCGGCGTAAATCCCACATATAGAGTGGTGGAACCTATGCTCGGCGTAAATCCCACATATAGAGCGGTGAACCTATGGTCGGCATAAATCCCACATATAGAGTGGTGGAACCTATGCTCGGCGTAAATACCACATATAGAGTGGTGGAAACTATGCTCGGCGTAAATCCCACATATAGAGTGGTGGAACCTATGCTCGGCATAAATCCCACATATAGAGTGGTGAACCTATGCTCGGCGTAAAACCCACATATAGAGCGTTGAACCTATTCTCGGCATAAATCCCACATATAGAGTGGTGTAACCTATGTTCGGCGTAAATCCCACATATAGAGTGGTGGAACCGATGCTCGGCGTAAATCCCACATATAGAGCGGTGAACCTATTCTCGGCATAAATCCCACATATAGAGCGGTGAACCTATGCTCGGCGTAAATCCCACATATAGAGTGGTGGAACCTATGCTCGGCGTAAAGCCCACATATAGAGTGGTGGAACCTATTCTCGGAGTAAATCCCATATATAGAGTGGTGGAAGGCTATGCTCGGCGTAAATCCCACATATAGAATGGTGGAACCTATGCTCGGCGTAAATCCCACATATAGAATGGTGGAACATATGCTTGGTGTAAATCCCACATATAGAATGGTGAAACCTATGTTCGGCGTAAATCCCACATAGAGAGTGGTGGAACCTATGCTCGGCGTAAATCCCACATATAGAGTGGTGGAACCTATGCTCGGCGTAAATCCCACATATAGAGTGGTGGAACCTATGCTCGGCGTAAATCCCACATATAGAGTGGTGGAACCTATGCTCGGCGTAAATCCCACATATAGAGTGGTGGAACCTATGCTCGGCGTAAATCCCACATATAGATGGTGGAACCTATGCTCGGCGTAAATCCCACATATAGAGTGGTGGAACCTATGCTCGGCGTAAATCCCACATATAGAGTGGTGGAACTATGCTCGGCGTAAATCCCACATATAGAGTGGTGGAACCTATGCTCGGCGTAAATCCCACATATAGAGTGGTGGAAACTATGCTCGGCGTAAATCCCACATATAGAGTGGTGGAACCTATGCTCGACGTAAATCCCACATATAGAGTGGTGGAACCTATGCTCGGCGTAAATGAAACCTATGCTCGGCGTAAATCCCACATATAGAGTGGTGGAACCTATGCTCGGCGTAAATCCCACATATAGAGTGGTGAACCTATGCTCGGCGTAAATCCCACATATAGAGTGGTGGAACCTATGCTCGACGTAAATCCCACATATAGAGTGGTGGAACCTATGCTCGGCGTAAATCCCACATATAGAGCGGTGGAACCTATGCTCGGCGTAAATCCACATATAGAGTGGTGGAAACTATGCTCGGCGTAAATCCCACATATAGAGTGGTTGAACCTATGCTTGGCATAAATCCCACATATAGAGTGGTGGAACCTATGCTCGGCGTAAATCCCACATATAGAGTGGTGAATCTATGCTCGGCGTAAATCCCACATATAGAGTGGTGGAACCTATGCTCGGCGTAAATCCTACATATAATGACTAGTATAAAACGTTAATTGCACGTAATTATTTTTATTTTCTCAAGTCGTGAAAATAACTTTCAAAAAACCCTTGTTGACAGTTTTAGCTTCATCACATGACCTTGGTGCTCAATTCAGCTATCACAACAGTGTCGTGTCGGCACCCGTTGATATAGGGAAATTAATACTCCAGGGCACCTATGCACAACGTACTTCTTATTTTTTATTTATCCACCATAACTTGTTGAATATCTTATTTTGATATAGTACGTTATTGAATAAAAACATGTATTGATCTTAATCAGAAATAGTATAGAAACTATTTTTCGGGTTAGTGGTAGATTTGTTAAAATTCGAAAAGCTACCTGAATTGATATTACACCGTATACACCGTATCAGTTTCGGTGGACATATTATCCCAATGATTTGTTTGTTTATATTCGTCTGCTGAACCAGTCAGGTGACAGTTGCATCAGGCTACAGATACACGCATCGGAATGCTATTGAACAATACTTCAGCTCTGTCAGCGAAATTAGCCTAGAACTAAATAAATATTTTAAATACGGAATTAAATGGACAAAATACGCCGAGCATAGGAGTACGCCGAGCATAGGTTCGACCACTCTAGAAATATATCAGTGTTAATAAAATGTGTTATTCCACTGCTTGAAAGCAGCAACACATTTTACAGGGCCCATTCTATGTCAGAATGTTTGGGAGAAGTGAGAAAGCGCACGATCGCCTCTTAAATTGTGTTTTTCAATACATTTGAAAGCAGTGGAATAACACATTTTATGTCTCACTAGTTTGCACTACTTAGCCGCTGCAGACAGACAGACAGACAGACAGACAGACAGACAGACAGACAGACAGACAGACAGACAGACAGACAGACAGACAGACAGACAGACAGACAGACAGATGATTTATTTAAGTCTCACCATTATACAGTAAATGATACAACATAAATATTATACACAGAATGCATGATATTATACATGTATTATCAAATAAAATACAAAGCCACTCAATAATGAGTTATGAGAGACTATGGGCAAATAAAATTGACACTTTGTAAAACATAAGACAACATCTTGAGCAATACTTTAAATACCTAAACGTAATTAATGATACAAAGTAAGAGCATGTTGAAATTAGGTCAACGCGAATTATTTTCGAACTTGAACTGTGAGTGACATGTATGACGTCTTTATGATTTATTATCGCCTAATTACGAGTTTTCTCGTCAATTAACACACGGTTGCATGATTTTTCTATCCTAAATACCCTTTTCAGCGTAACATAAATATAATAGATGTTATGTGTGTTTTACATTTATGTATCGTCGCTACCGGTTGCCTATATGAGCGACGCCTCATTTAGATTTTTGGAGGATAGTGCAATGATACAGACATAGACCCATTCCAGAGTATCCTCTGGTTCTTTTACGTGTACGGTGTACAGCACCGACACGATACCTTGTTTTAAATTTCCATCTGAAAGACTGTTAATTGTATTAGGGTCAGACGGGGGATCGAACCTGCGATCGCTGGATTATTATTATGATCACTTGAATGTCACCACTTTATATTCGAATCCTATTGGTGGTGGGAAATGAGTTCGTGTGATCTGTTACTCTGCTGGGTGGTAGGCTGGTGGTTCTACCTAGGTCAACTACTACTCGGGAGGTTCTTCTACAGTATAACAGCGAGATGACCTCCTACGTATGCTTAGTTCTAAACCCCAAAACAGTAATCAAAACAGGCACATAGCTACTATAAGGCCCTGAAGGCCCGGGCTTGCAGATTGTCCTAGAACATATACAAATCTAAATCAACAAACGTTAAAGTGCAAGACAAACGGTAGAGGGTGGAGGTGGGGTGTGACGAAGAGTTGGGCTGTCAACTTGGAGGTCATATGCATTCTACACAACGTAAAAACTCAAATTCGTATCTCTGAAAATATCGAAATTTGAACTTCCAATACGTACATTTAAATGCACCAGAGAGCACCATTGACGTTATAAAATTCAAATAATAAATTTCCTGACCAGACCCCTCATTATTTGATGTCTCACTCTATTAGTCGGGTATTCAAATTCAAAATCGCTAGCTACGCCCCTTCTTGAAAACAAAGTTAAGATATAGTGGTATTAATCAAGCTGTCAGTTGCGCAGTGGTTAGGGCGCTAGCTTCTCACCAATGCAACCCGGGTTCGATCCTCGGACCGGTAAGTATGTGAGCTGGAACGGTGGTAACCAGATCGGACAGGTGGGTTTTCTCCGGGTACTCCGGTTTCCTCCCACACGAATGACCACATGTACGCTTTCAACCGCGCCAACGAGAGTGATTAATATAAGTTGTTAAAGCTTGCTTCGCAATCGTTGTAAAATAAATAAAGTTTAAACTTTAAGCAGGTCGCTGTTACATACATCAAGCATATCGTACATTCCAGCAAGTATTCGTGTTGAACACATGCTCGTCTGGATTAAGTTTTCCGTTTCAGAATAACAAGGTCGCTGTTACATAAAGCCAGGATATCGTACATTCCAGGTCAAATCGTGTTGAACATATGATCGTCTGGATTAAGTTTTGTCAGTTTTCCTTTTCAGTATAACAGCGTGGACATATCCCGTGTGCGTGAATATATTATGTGTGTTCTACGTTTTATTTATCGTCGCTACCGGTTGCCCATATGAGCGAAGCCTCCTGGAGTGATTAGTTATTTTAGATTTTGGATGATAGTGCATGATACAGACTGAGACCAATTCCATAATCTACTCTGGTTCTTTTACGTGCACGGTGTAAAGCACCGACACGAGACCTCGGTTTAACGTCCCATCTGAAAGACTGTTAATTGTATTAGGGTCAGACGGGGATCGAACCTGCGATCCTAGTGTGAATATAGCAAATGCGTACCGATATATATATATATATGTGTCATCAGATACCGAGGCTCACCGTTGGAGATGTACGCGGCAATAGGGGACTCACAGTTAGAGAGATACTTAAGCAATGTCAACTATCGTAACCACCCCGATGCCAGTGTATTCTACGTCACCAGCCCGATGCCAGGGAACTATTCGTCGCCTTCACGTTGTATATACGTAAATAGGCAGAAGTGCATCCGCGGTCCACAGGAATGTAGTCCCAATAACTAATATAGTTCATTTTTCTTTTTGGTAAAAATGCATTTTCATGACATTCATTGTTGTGTTTGTGTTTTTTGAAAAATTATGTGACTTGAGAAGACTTCAGACTAGTTGATGTGTAGAAAAGATGTCGTATAAGAATTCAGACCATTGCAAACGGAAGGATGGTATACTGTATTATTTGGCAGAGGAATACAGTGTGTAAACACTGAATGAAACAGGATTTGTAAAATGTTTAGTCTAAGCAATATTTGTTCAAGAATAGAATAAAACATAGGAATAGTTGCAACAAACTAGATAGGATTGGGGGGGGGGGGAAGATACATAGTAACGTATTTGAATCACTTTGCTTAAATACAAGTACATGCACGTTACTGTTATATGCCATGCCAGTTTAATTTGTATTGTGCATATCATAGGATTTTTTTATATTGTTTATTTTGTGAATTGAAATAAATTTAAGAAGATCCAAAAATAGAAAAAGAATTTATGAGTTTGACTGGAGTTTGACTGGATACAAGCAAAGTTGTGTGGTATCAGGGATTAGCCAGATAGTCAGATTCTGAAATCCTAATAATGATAAGCATGATGCTATTGCTATACATTAATATAGTATACACTTCCCTTGCATGGAGAAATAAAACACAGACGGATCTGTAGTCCAGTGGCAACACGCTGGACTGGTAATACAGTGATCGCAGGTTCAATCGCCCGTCTGACCCTATTAAAATTAACAGTCTTTCAGATGAGACGGTAAACCGAGGTCTCGTGTCGGTACTGTACAACGTGCACGTAAAAGAACCAGAGGAGACTCTGGAATGGGTCTCTGTCTGTAACATTGCACTATCCTCCAAACATCTAAAATGACGAATCTCTTCAGGATTTTCTTTATACAAATTTATTTTAGCTCGATTCCGAAACAAGTTCTTATAACATATATTAATCACTCTCGAGACCTCATTCCTGATGGAATCCATCGCCACGAGGGAGAGAGAAGAGGCAACGTGGAATGTAAATGCCTTGCCTAAGAGCACAATCGTAACGGCTCCAGCGGGGCTCGAACTCCGGACCGTTCGCACCTGAAGCGAGGCGTCGCTCATATGGGCAACCGGTAGCGACGATAAATAAACGTAATGCTCACACTGTATTACACTGGATACAAGCAAATTAGTTATGTGATGACAGGGATTAGGCAGATAGTCAGATTCTGAATTCCTAATAATGATAAGCATGGCGCTAATGCTATACATTAATATAGAATACACTTCTCTTGCACGAAGATTAAAACCGATACCATAGCTAATATCTACGACGGTCGTGATTAGCTCGACGGTCATGCATTGAGTGTCACGATTCATTAACTAATTATAGTGTACACGTATAAGACAAGGTGTCATTCGCAGCGCCAAATGATCTTCAATAAATCAAAAACATGATGATAATAATAATAATAATAATAATAATAATAATAATAATAATAATAATAATAATAATAATAATAATGAAGACTTTATTTATTGAGAGAACTCATTTGAATAATTAAGTCAATCTACCATGAGACCTTCAACAAATTAAAACATGAAATAGCATAATGAAACATGTAAACAGTAACCAGTACTACTTTCATAGGAAATGAGATATAAGCTGCAAGAACTAATACTTATAGTCATGGATTATGATGTTTAACCCTTTCAACACCACAGGCCTCTGAATAGGCTTACAAAAAGTGTAAATCCGGATGAGCAGGCTCGTAATGGAGCCTTCTCATCAGGGTCTGCACTTTAAAAATAGTAATATTACTATTCTTAGACAAACATTACCCACTTTGATAAATGAACTTTTGAATGGTTTAGCGTCCCACTATGTAATCACAAATGCAAAGCATTATATATATCATATATATATATATCATTAATAATCCAACAATTGGCTGAACGATTGGCTGAAACCCGTTCACGTCAATATCACAATGAGCGTACTGCAGATTTCGGTTGCGATTGCACATGTGTGCACATTCTTCTAACAGCAATGGCTGATCGAATGGCAATTTAACGTCGGAGGAATAACTGGATTTACTTGTCGAGCAAAAACTATATACGTTAAGCAACAACACGTGGTTTCAATGCCTCTTCTTCGTCAGTACACCAAACAGTACATCAAATGAAATAATTATTCACTACTTTTCTGGTCAATAGTTCAAACTATCTTCATGCGCGGTTTATTCCTACGCATCAGAACTCATAACCGTGTTTCATTCGCCGATAGACAACGGCAAGACAAATAGTATTTTCTAACTTTTCCCAAATTTAAATTAAAACACGTTTATATAAAAAAAATAAATATAAAAGGCTATTTCTCTCTCCCGAAAATAGGACTAGGCGGTTTGCGAATTTCACAGACGATAATCTACTTGATAGAGTTCGTGACAACTGGACTCTTTCCAAGAAACCGTTGTAATCGAAGCGTTACATCTGAATCACTATATATCATAACGGAAGTGTAATGACAAAGGATTGATTGATACACTGTTATCACTGTTTCTCGTACAAAACAAAGTGGGATTGGCAATTAGGCAATGTATCATTTATGTAACAGTACCATACTCATCAACCAATATTAGCGTAATCATAACTGTATGAAGAAAAATATACTACAAAACGTAATGGAAGTATTGATAGCGCAGTTGTAGCGCGTTCGCCTCAGGTGCGATACGCCCGGATTTCAAGCCCCACTGGAGCCGTTACGATTGTGCCCTTAGGCAAGGCATTTAAATTCCACATTGCCTCATCTCTCTCCCTCGTGGCAATGGATTCCATTATGAATGAGATCTCGAGAGAGATTAATCTAACGTAGTAAACACTTGTTTCGAAATGTAGCTAAGATAAATGTGTATTAAGCTAATTACAAAATGTTCAGGCCCGTCGTACGCAAGATCTTTCATAAGGGGTGAGTCCAAACACGAGCGTGTAGCGAGACCAGCATCGTTTGACTGGTGGTTTGGAGTTTCATTCGATACTATTGTTACATATTGCCTCATCTTCTCTCACATAAGCAATGCATTACATCAGGAATTATGCCTCGATAGCCATTAATCTAACGTTGGAAAATCTTGTTTCGCAATCGAGCTAAGATAAATGTGCATACATAAGAAAACTGATCATGAAATTGATCTTGGGATTAGAGGAAGATTCATACTCTCCAGGCCAGATAATTTAAAAAAAGATATTATTATATAAAAATTCAATTCATGAACATGGTCAAATTATAACACTACGTTTTGAATACAGTCAAGTAAAGTCAAAGTTTTTATTGGCATAAACATGTACATGTCCATCGCCAAGAAACATGTTTGGTGGTTACATACACAGTTTACAGAAACGCATGATATATATAAGGTTAGAGTAAGCATAGCAATAACATTTACGAAATATATTTTAAAGTTTAAACTTTATTTATTTTACAACGATTGCGAAGCAGGTTCTAACAACTTACACTAATCACTTTCGTTGGCGTATATGTGGTCATTCGTGTGGGAGGACACCGGAGTATCCGGAGAAAACCCATATATCCGATCTCGCGACCACCGTACCATCTCACATACTTCCCGGTCCGAGGATCGAACCCAGGTTGCATTGGTGAGAAGAGAGCGCGCTAACCACTGAGCTAACTGGACGTATTTTAGATACAACTATTCACACAAAACGTATCTTCATTCATCACCAATGAAGTATGTGTCATGTATCACTAACATATTAGATGTGGCATTTAATTTGCAGCTAGCAAGACATATCTGTATCCATCGAAATAATAAGCGATACAAGAGCGATACTTCTAGCCGACACAAACACTTGACAAAGATGTATGCCTAGATGCCGGGCTAATATTGTGTAGAAATGACGTTAATTAAAAAAAGCAGCTATAAGACATAATGCGTAATGACCTGGAGCTATGTACAACACGTATCTTGTTAGACATCAGGGTTCAGAAAAAGGCACATGTAGGCAGGGTTTTCATTTCATATAGTACATTTGTAACAAGCAAACATATTGCATATACATATGTAATATAAGGACGATTGAAAACTCCCTCTGCATAATACACACTCGGATAGTAGATTGAGTACATACTTTAGTAATTAAATGAAAACGTGTTGACAATAACACGAAACCCTGTCCAACTTATTAGTATATACCACATCCCTACTAGAACATCCGCGAATCATATGGGAACCAATTATTGTTGCAGAATTTCAACTACGTAAATATTTCTGGAGTCCAGCCCAAGCCAGTATTTCTATGCGCACACCAGTGAAAGCTTAGAACTAGTTCCCTGAAAACAATTGGACAATTTTAATACCTATCATATGAATACATAGCAGTAATTCCTATCACATAAATTCCCATTCGTCCAGAAAAAAAAGTTCAGAAGAAATAGTATATCGTCTAAAATCGTCTAGCCTCGTTTTACGTCAGAGGAGATTCTGGAATGTGTTTTCTGTCTGATTGCAGTTGGTGTATGGTTAGAGTGGATGCCTTCGGCCTCCGCATACTATAAACACACCAACTGTAGTTCATGCTCCGACTAAAGATGGATACGTAATCCAGTGGTTAACACGATGGACTGGAAATCCAGGGATCGCATGTTCGATTCCCCGTCTGACCATAATAAAATTAACAATTTAAGCCGAGGTCTCGTGTCGGTGATTTTCACCGTGCACGTACAAGAACGAGAATGGTAATCTGTCTGTATCATTTGCACTCTCCTCCTAAAAATCTAAAATGACTAATCTCTTCACGAGGCGTTGCTCATATGGGCAACCGGTAGCGACGATAAATAAACGTAAAGCACACACATACCCCGATGGAAACTATTAACCCGCGATTCAGTCATTAAACAAGAAATCAACTGTTACGGGACAATGTTCTAATTAGAAAAACAACATGAATATTATGACCTACTAAATTTCACGAGAACATGATTTTTACTAATGCTCAAAGCGGCAAGTAGTTTTAACTCTTCCACCGCCAATATCGCATAAAAGCGACTTTGCAAAACGCAGAGAACCCGATCAGATAGAACAGAACGTGTCATCTGAACAGGATGTAGGCTAATTGCTCTTCAGACAGTGGAGCTGAAGCACCTGTCCAAATAGCAAACAGCATAGATCCTGATCAGACGCGGCGATGCTCCGCAGCTGATCTGGATCTATGTTGTTTGCATACTAATTATGTTCTGAATGTATTCGACGCTGAAAGAGTTAATACACCTTTGAACTATATTGCTATAAATATGATGTCATTATCTTGTTATCGCAATATGTTGACATCAAATAGTCATTAGTGGATTATTACAAAATGGATGCACTCTTTGAGCTCTCCTTGGTAAAAAAACCACTTAGTGTTCACTAAAAATTGGCCATAAACTATTTATTGTCTCACATTTTCGTTTTCGAATCCATAATGACAAATTGAATTTGTCTCGTAAATGGTGTGTACATAAATCAGTGTTTTAGTTGCTACATTTATTTCGTATTCTTGCATGACAAACTGAATAACGACAACCGCCACTCAGCTAAAATGATAGAATTATTGACGTTTGAAACAGCTTGAGCCGATCTCGATATCTGAGACGATTCGTACCCAATGTATGGACAGTTCTTAGGCGTAAGGGTTTGATTTAAAGATAGGGGGTTAGAGTTAAAGATGTTTCATACCCAAATATGGACAGTTCTTGCCCAGGATAGGGGGTTAGAGTTATAGTTAAAGATGTTTCCTATCCACATCTGGACAGTTCTTGCCCAGGATAGGGGGGTTAGAGTTAGAGTTAAAGATGTTTCATACCCAAATCTGGACAGTTCTTGCCCAGGATAGGGGGTTAGAGTTAGAGTTAAAGATGTTTCCTATCCACATCTGGACAGTTCTTGCCCAGGATAGGGGTTAGAGTTATAGTTAAAGATGTTTCATACCCAACTCTGGACAGTTCTTGCACAGGATATGGGGTTAGAGTAGAGTTAAAGATGTTTCATACCCAAATCTGGACAGGTCTTGCCCAGGATAGGGGGTTAGAGTTAGAGTTAAAGATGTTTCCTATCCACATCTGGACAGTTCTTGCCCAGGATAGGGGGTAGAGTTAGAGTTAAAGATGTTTCCTATCACATCTGGACAGTTCTTGCACAGGATAGGGGGTTAGAGTTATAGTTAAAGATGTTTCCTATCCACATCTGGACAGTTCTTGCCCAGGATAGGGGGTTAGAGTTAGAGTTAAAGATGTTTCATACCCAACTCTGGACAGTTCTTGCACAGGATATGGAGTTAGAGTTAGAGTTAAAGATGTTTCATACCCAAATCTGGACAGTTCTTGCCCAGGATAGGGGGTTAGAGTTAGAGTTAAAGATGTTTCCTATCCACATCTGGACAGTTCTTGCCCAGGATAGGGGGTTAGAGTTATAGTTAAAGATGTTTCATACCCAACTCTGGACAGTTCTTGCACAGGATATGGAGTTAGAGTTAGAGTTAAAGATGTTTCATACCCAAATCTGGACAGTTCTTGCCCAGGATAGGGGGTTAGAGTTAGAGTTAAAGATGTTTCCTATCCACATCTGGACAGTTCTTGCCCAGGATAGGGGGTTAGAGTTATAGTTAAAGATGTTTCATACCCAACTCTGGACAGTTCTTGCACAGGATATGGGGTTAGAGTTAGAGTTAAAGATGTTTCATACCCAAATCTGGACAGTTCTTGCCCAGGATAGGGGGTTAGAGTTAGAGTTAAAGATGTTTCCTATCCACATCTGGACAGTTCTTGCCCAGGATAGGGGGTTAGAGTTATAGTTAAAGATGTTTCATACCCAATTCTGGACAGTTCTTGCACAGGATAGGGGGTTAGAGTTAGAGTTAAAGCTGTTTCCTATCCACATCTGGACAGTTCTTGCCCAGGATAGGGGGTTAGAGTTAGAGTTAAAGCTGTTTCCTATCCACATCTGGACAGTTCTTGCCCAGGATAGGGGGTTAGAGTTAGAGTTAAAGATGTTTCCTATCCACATCTGGACAGTTCTTGCACAGGATAGGGGGTTAGTGTTAGAGTTAAAGATGTTTCCTATCCACATCTGGACAGTTCTTGCCCAGGATAGGGGGTTAGAGTTAGAGCTAAAGATGTTTCCTATCCATATCTAGACAATTCTTGCCTTAGGAAATGGGGTTAGAGTTACAGATGTTCCATACCCACATCTGGACAGTTCTTGCCCTATGATTAAGGGTTAGTGTTAAAGATGGTTCATACCCAGATATGGACAGTTCTTGCCCTAGGATTAAGGGTTAGTGCTAAAGATGGTTCATACCCAGATATGGACAGTTCTTGCTCTATGATTAAGGGTTAGTGTTAAAGATGTTTCATACCCACATCTGGACAGTTCGTGCCCTAGGATTAAGTGTTCAAGTTACAGATGTTCCATACCCACATCTGAACAGTTGTTGCCCTAGGATTAAGTGTTAAAGTTACAGATGTTCCATACCCACATCTGAACAGTTCTTGCCCTAGGATTAAGGCTTAAAGTTACAGATGTTCCATACCCACATCTGAACAGTTCTTGCCCTAGGATATGGGGTTAGAGTTAGAGTTAAAGATGTTTCATACCCAAATCTGGACAGTTCTTGCCCAGGATAGAGGGTTAGAGTTAGAGTTACAGATGTTTCCTATCCACATCTGGACAGTTCTTGCCCAGGATAGGGGGTTAGAGTTAGAGTTAAAGATGTTTCCTATCCACATCTGGACAGTTCTCGCCCAGGATAGGGGGTTAGAGTTAGAGTTAAAGATATTTCCTATCCACACTGGACAGTTCTTGCACAGGATAGGGGGTTAGAGTTAGAGTTAAAGATGTTTCATACCCAAATCTGGACAGTTCTTGCACAGGATATGGGGTTAGTATTAGAGTTAAAGATGTTTCATACCCACATCTGGACAGTTCTTGCCCAGGATATGGGGTTAGAGTTAAAGTTACAGATGTTTCATACCCACATATGGACAGTTCTTGCCCAGGGTAGGGGGTTAGAGTTAGAGTTACAGATATTTCATACCCACATCTGGACAGTTCCTGCCCTAGTATAGGGGGGTTAGAGTTAGAGTTACAGATGTTTCATATCCACATCTTGACATTTCTTGCCCTATGATAGGGGGTTAGAGTTAGAGTTAAAGATGTTTCATACCCAAATCTGGACAGTTCATTCCCAGGATAGGGGGTTAGAGTTAGAGATACAGATGTTACATACCCAAATCTGGACAGTTCTTGCCCAGGATAGGGGGTTATTGCTAGAGTTAAATATCTTTCATACCCTGCTCTGGACAGTTCTTGCCCAGAATAGGGGGTTAGAGTTAGAGTTATAGATGTTTCCTATCCACATCTGGACAATCCTTGCCCTTGGATAGGGTGTTAGAGTTAGAGTTACAGATATTCCATACCCACATCTGGACAGTTCTTGCCCTATGATTAAGGGTTAGTGTTAAAGATGGTTCATACCCAGATATGGACAGTTCTTGCCCTAGGATTAAGGATTAGTGCTAAAGATGGTTCATACCCAGATATGGACAGTTCTTGCCCTATGATTAAGGGTTAGTGTTAAAGATGGTTCCTACCCAGATATGGACAGTTCTTGCCCTAGGATTAAAGGTTAGTGTTAAAGATGTTTCATACCCACATCTGGACAGTTCGTGCCCTAGGATTAAGTGTTAAAGTTACAGATGTTTCATACCCACATCTGAACAGTTCTTGCCCTAGGATTAAGTTTTAAAGTTACAGATGTTCCATATCCACATCTGAACAGTTCTTGCCCTAGGATTAAGTGTTAAAGTTACAGTTGTTCCATACCCACATCTGGACAATTCCTGCCCTAGGATTAAGTGTTAAAGTTACAGATGTTTCATACCCACATCTGAACAGTTCTTGCCCTAGGATTAAGTGTTAAAGTTACAGATGTTCCATACCCACATCTGAACAGTTCTTGCCCTAGGAGTAAGTGTTAAAGTTACAGATTTTTCATACTCACATCTGGACAGTTCTTGCCCTAGGATTAAGGGTTAGTGTTACAGATGTTTCATACCCACATCTGGACAGTTCTTGCCCTAGGTTTAAGGGTTAGTATTACAGATGTTTCATACCCAAATCTGGACAGTTCGTGTCCTAGGATTAAGGGTTAGTGTTAAAGATGTTTCATACCCAGATCTGGGCAGTTCTTGTCCTAGGATTAAGAGTTAGAATTAAATATAATTATATTTAGGGTTCAAGTCAAGTCAAGTAAAAGTTTATATAAGCATATCTTGACACGTACAAGTACATTGCCATGAAACATATATAATGGGCGAGTATATACAAAGCTTCTATACTGTATACTGTATTAGTAAATTCCTCAGTATCAATTTGTATTACTCTTAGATGCAGTTTCCAGTATTTTGATTGGATACCTTTGCCGTAATGAATTGTGAGAGCTCCCGGCGAGTCAAGGTATATACGGTATACAATATATACCCTTCGCGATGCTTAAAATAAAACCGGAGTCTGCGCATATGGTTGGACTATGCGCAATGCATCTGACTCCTAAATAATTATTGTGGTAATTGTTCAACATATTATGCTATTTAATTAAAAGATGTTTCTTAACAACGGTTAGACTAACACGGAAGAACGACATGAACATCTATTGAACATTTATGGGATCCCAAATCTGAATGTGACGGTGTCAAGGTAAAACGCTCCCGTTCGCGAAATTACCCAATAGGGGCATTCGACAGGAGTAAAAATTGATACAATAAAATCGAATGCAATCCCTAATAAAGTAAAGTGGCTGAAAACGTTGTTTTTAAACTGAAAACTTCATTGTGTCTGCGGTAATATCACTCTTGGCAGGCACTATTCACTTATATACCCTGTCAACAAACCAAATAACATATAATAATTGCTGAACCAAAAAGGAAACCTTCCGAGTTGTACATATAGTGCAGTCTGGGTTCCAATCTGTGGATTTTTCACTCATTTAGTTCTGGCAAAATAACAGCCGTGGGAAACTCGAGTTCCGAGCGTAGCGCCACCTACATTACACCCGTGTTTTCTAGGGTGTTGATTGAAGATCGACAATTCTTATTTGCAAGATACGATCGCTAAAAATAGAAACGGAATCTTTTCGGAAATCACTGAACAGGCACGATTATGCACGATCATTTTCGAAAATACACGAATGTTACCGTAGCCTCATTTACATTGCAAAGGTGTGTCAACCTATTATTTCCCGTTTCTGCGTTATATCGACTATTACGTTTATAAATATGGTAATGGATCGATTCGGCGTAATTGAAGTAAGGACGACTGTGACAATATTGACTACAAGGCCATACATTGCTACCAGCAATAGAAACCAGGCCATGTTGCCAATGCTAACGTGTCTGGAAATGACATTGATGTCACTACAGCCAACATATGTAATCCTTTGCAAACAATATGTTGACAGTGTGAATTATCAAGCTGTATTTGTAATGCTCTAGAAATTAGCTTAGCTAATCAACCTGAATCGACCACCAGCTTTTATGATAATTATTATAAAGAGTTTCAAGAGTTTATTTCGAAATACAATGGGCAATATGCCCATGAGTACACATTATATACACATTACATACTTTCAACTGTGAACATTGGCACTGCATGCCTTGTGTAAATATATAATATAATTATATAGAGCAAATGTGCAAATAAAAACACGTGCAAATACAAAACGTTTACGATTGGCTAGCGTATAACGTATACTGAGATATGAACACTAGTCATAGAACAGGTTGTTTCTGACTTGAAATGATTTGTATATATACATAGCCAAATCTTTAATTATTATAACATTTTTTGATAATATAAATGAAAGTAAAGCTGCTTATGACCTCTGATAATAATAAAATTGATATTATGGGGCTGAGTGAAACAAAATTTAATGATGATGCAAATACAAATGCATATATAATTAAAGGATTTTACCTCCATTTCGTAGATACCAAATGACCGAAATGGTTGTGGGGGAATTTAGTATATTATGTTAAAGATAGTTTAAATGTCAAACGCCGTTATGATTTAGAAACGCATTATATTGAGGTTGTTGTTCTTGAAATATATTGTAAACCAATTTGTGTTTGCAATATGCATAGGCATCCCCACTCTAATATAGCGTGGACAGACAGATTTGAAATGTTTATCGAAAATGTGTTCTGTGAAGATAAAGAAATAATTATATTAGGTGATTTCAATAAAAACCTCAATGATTGTTATACAAATGATGAATGGACAAATGTTTATATCCCACTAGGGTAACTAGGTCATCTTCATCCTTGATTGATCACATATACTAACATGGAAGAAACCATTGCCAATATGTATGTACCAAAGCTTTCTGTCAGTGATCATTACCAGTATTCTGTAATCGTAAAGTCAACTTTTCAAATAATAAAAGTATGCATGAAACAAGATCATACAGATCAATTAAAAACTTCAATGATAAGTTAGATCAGTTTAATTTACTTCACAAAACACAATGTGGTTTTATAACTGGCCACGCAACTGAATCAGCTTTACTTTATATGATAGATAAAATGGATTCGAGCACTAAATGAGGGCAAATTGATTGGAATTGTAATGGTCGATTTTCGAAAAGCTTTTGATCTTGTCGATCATACTGTTTTGTTAAAGAAATTATCATTATACAAATGTAGCAACAATACATTGAAGCTTTTTCAATCATATATTTGTAATAGAAACCAAACTGTTTCTATAAATGACGTTTTATCTGAAAGCAAAACTGTTAATTGTGGAGTCACACAGGGCTCAATATAAGGAACACTTTTATTCTTACTTTTTATTAATGACTTACCACTGGTGTTTGTAAACACACTCACCAGTAGCGATTTATATGCAGATGATACTACATTATATGATATCCATACCCAGAAAGACGTGTTAGAAACACGATTACAACAAGCTTTCGAAGACTTGAAATTCTAGTGTTTTCAAAATGGAATGAAGCTTAATACAGACAAAACGAAAGTTCTATTTATGATGACAACCCAGGGAAACTATGGTTTCCCGCATCCAACACACTCTATTAAATATGAAAATATATTATTGAAAACACACATACAGTATTCATTAAAATGGGAATCACATATAAATTATATTATGAAACATATTTCAACTAACATTTGGCTATTAGGTGAAATACGGTATATTGTCAATCTGAATTACAGATTACTTTGCTACAAGGAATAGATCTAACCACATTTTGGGAAACACAACCCAACACATTATTGACACACTGTTAACATTGCAGAGACGAGCATGTAAATACATTCTGGGCCAAGATTATATTTCTTTGCGTGAATCATTGTCTGAAATTAGTATAATAACTTTTGACCAACGGATTATGTTTCAAAAAGCAGAAACAATGTACAAAAGTATGCACACTCTTGTACCGAATTATTATACCGAAGCATTACCTGATTTGCTTAAGTTACATTGTACAACATTATACATGTATATTGCATGGCGTAACTGTGTACTTTGGTTATAATTATTGTGTATGTGCATTAATGCTATAGTGTTGTTATACATGTATATTGCATGGAGTAACTGTGTACTTTGGTTATAATTGTGTGTATGTGCATTACTGCTATAGTGTTAAGCAATTTCAGATGGCCCTTAGGAAGATTAGTTCAGAAATAATTAGGTCATCCTCTATATAAAGAAATATATCTATCTATCTTAAATCTTTAGTAAATATGTCAAATCAGGCGCACACTGTACTTTTCAAAAGTATTTATGGTTTCGTTGACACGTAAAAAAATGGCGGCCAATTATTCAGTTTTATCAGCATTGCAGTGCTTCGCTTTCGATTCAAGTACGTCATTAATTAAGTCACGGGCTAATTAATATGCATATTAAAAGGATTAATGATAATCAATAATTACACGGAATACCGCCCCCCGCCCCCCAAGTTTACACAGGCGTTGATATTATCAGAAACTAAATACTGCCCAATTAATGATATCGGTGTTAAAATATATTTATATGACTGACATAGCAAAATATATCAACGCCTGTTCCCAGGCTACATATAATGTTTTGTTATGTTAAAGAATGCATTGTGTAATGACCATTTTGATCACATTACCAAACAGCGCTAGTTTTAATAAATAACGTTGCTACTTTCATTTTGGCGCCGAGTTTCGGTGCAAATTGTCATGGCGTCATTAAATTATCATGACGTTATTACGCAAAGCAGCGTTATATTTATGTTTTAAACAGTGTTATAAGTGTGTGGATACTTCTGCTAAATCGTAGTTACCATTGACGTTATGCAACAATTCATACAGAAATATGCAAACCTTAAAGCTTAATTTACAAGTTATAAGGATTATTCTCGCAACCAATCACAACACTTCCAGGTGTTAGTACACGTGTGTACATATACAATGTAATAATTATGAGATGACTGTATTACACTGAATACAAGCAATATTATGGGATAAATAACAATTATTCCCCTGGTTTGTTAGCAGCAGCATTTTCAAGTATAGGGTAGATCACGAATTGACCCGTCTTAACGAAATACACACTGAGCGAAGCCAATGAGTTGATCTATCTGACATAGACAACGTACATAGGTAGGTCGCGTCAATACGAGTTAGAAGCGGAAAAATGTGGCTTTTAAATTTAACCATATTTTATTGCATATGCAATATATGCATATGCAACAGTTGACATACATGCATGATACAGAATAGAAATTAACAATGTATAGTTTATACAAATTTATTTTAGTTATATTGCGAAACAAGTTCTTATATCTTATACTAATCACTCTCGAGACCTCATTCCTTATGGAATCCATCGCCACGAGGGAGAGAGAAGAGGCATGTGGAATTTAAATGCCTTGCCTAAGGACACAATCTTAATGGCTCCAGCGGGGCTCGAACTCCGGGCCTTTCGCACGTGAAGCGAACGCGCTACCACTGAGCTATCACGACTTCCACGACACACTTCAATGTATACATACATTTGTGTAACATTGCAAAAGGGTCGGGCCACAAGTTATAACCAACATTAGAAAACGGCCCTTCCCAATAATCAAACTTTATTAAACAAAAGGTGCGATATCATCACAGTACTGTCAATTTTACTCTATGTTGATATGTTTAAACGGAAATAAACATTATTAATATGGCTTTTTCATTGGACCATGTGACTTAGTCGTTATCTAAGCAATGTTAGAGGACGTTTAATTCTTATTTAAATGTGTCTTGAATGTGTGTCAGCGTTTGTATACGTGTCATGACAGCATGTCCTACATACTTAAATGCAATCTATGTTATGAATAGTTCCAGGGGAAATAAAATAAACACTAAATAGGCGACACATGCTAACATAGTTGCCACGAGAAGCCATTAAATATGCTTGTATTACAATACAAAGTAAACAAGAACCAATTAAATTATTTTGAAATAACCTCGTAATAGTATTTTTGTTTTACAATTGTACTGCATTAATGGGATCATGGTACAATGCTATGGGAACATGTACAAAGGAAGACAGATGGTTTCCCTTAATGGAACAAAGCGTATTATAATTGTTTGCAGAGCGTTTTCAGTATTGGACTGACATGTCTGTTAATTATAAGGAATCGGTATTTTAATTCAATAGAAATGGATGTCGTGATTGCGCATTGGTTGCGCGTTAGGTGCGATTGTGCTCTTCATTTTTTCATTTGTACAAATTTATTGTAGCTCGATTGCGAAACAAGTTATTTCAACTTATATTAATCACACTCGAGACCTCATTCCTGATGTAATCCATCGCCACGAGGGAGAGAGAAGAGGCAACGTGGAATTGCCTTGCCTAAGGGCACAATCGTAACGGCTCCAGCGGGGTTCGAACTCCGGACCTTTCGCACCTGAAGCGAACGCCAATCCACTGCGCTATCATGACTTCCACGATTGTGCTCTTAGGCAAAGCACTTAAATTTCACAGTGAGTCTTCTCTCTCCCTTATGGCGAGGCGTTTTCAAAAGCGATTATTAGTAATAATAACAAATACAATGCGATTTATACCGAAATAAATAGTTAGTTGGATTCCTTTGTATCCACTGTTGTTTTCTAATCAGATGTTGCGGTAGAATAAATCTAATTTTATCAAAATAATGTTAAGTAATTGAAAATCAATAAGTCAGAATTTCTGCAAATCTTTCATTGCCGTTTTCTGGGAATATTAATCGCCTGAAGCCCATTATTCAAATTGTCATAACTTTGGACTGGAACAAGCTACCATAGTAAGAAAACTACGGTTGGTAAAAGATGACTAGTAGTATCAACCTGTCCAGTTACGCTCTGGTGCGCACAACTACAGGCTACAAGATGTTACCAGTCTACCCAGTTAACGATTCATTCAACTACGGGTTCTGAACAACGTCAATTTCTCAGTATAGAAGATACTCATTGATAAAGCAACTCGGTTTCTTCCAGCTATATATCGATGAAAAATAATATGCAACAAAACTTCATTTGTTACTGTTGTCTTCCTAAATTTACTAAATGACTATAATGTATACTATCTTACTGTATACTACCAGACTTTCGAAAGAACCAACTTTATGCATCGTATATACTATTATATTGTGGACAGTATCATGAAAATAAGCCATATAAGTACGATGAGACCACATAAATCGGTCATACAACTATAGTAGTATACACATATATCAAGATTGTGTGAACATATACATTTGAATGTCTGAAAAACGCATTAGAACTTTAACATTTAAAGGGATAGCCATGTTTGAAGAAAAAATTAAAGACTTTAATAAACAGCTTAAGAAGGTGTGGGATTCTGTATGCCATATCACTGAGAAACAGTTGTCTGATCTACAAGCAACCAGATTGGCAAGTGTAGAAAATGAGCTAACTATTGAACTGGATAAATATGAGACTGTATTAAATACATATTGTGGATATTTAAGTTCCATCAACACTTCCGAATCTAAGGCTATACTAGAGGATGTAGTAAAAGTGAAAGAGTTGCGAGTAATTAAAGTTCAGAAATTTAGAGACGCGTTAATTGGGTGCAAGCAAGTGCAACCTAGAATGTCCATATTTTCGTCTGCAAGATCTTGCACTAGGTCACATGATAGGTCCAGTAATTCAATATCGAGCTCAGTTGCAGTTAGAGCTAAGGCAGAAGCAGCTCGTACCCGTGCTGTGTATGCAGAAAGGGAAGCTGCATTTCGGAAAAAACAAACCTTACTCGAGGAACAAGATTAAGTGCAAAAGGCTCAAGTTATGAGACAAACAAAAGACATAGATATAGACTTAGAATTACTTCAAGAACAGAAAGAAGCGGCCGCCCTAGAAGCGGAAGTAACTGTGTTGGAATTGGCCAATAGCGAACATGGCTCTTTGCCTGTCTTGAGAATTCTATTGCTAAAGTGGAAGCTTTTACTGCTTCCAACGAACATGCGCACACTCATAGAAACACATTAAATGTACTCGCACCTCCCTTTCAGCCTCATCCACCGGAGAATTAATCACTCGGGAGTTGGTTAGTAAAGACATAGTGAAGTTTCTTGTAAAAAAAGATTTATTGTTAACTAGGTTGACTACTTTCAGTGACAAACCTGAATTATATTTGGCCTGGAAAATGAGTTTTTGTAGTGTAATGGAAGAAATTGAAGTAACACCGGCTGAAGAAGTTGATCTAATGATAAAATGATTAGGTACCGAGTCAAAACGACACGCCTTAAGCATTCGTGCTGCAAATATACAGGACATGAACAAGTGCCGAATGCGAATTTGGGAAAGGCTTGAAGAACGATTTGGTACCGTTGAACTTATTGAGCACTCACTCAAAACGAGATTGGAGAAATTTAGAAGAATCCTGCCCAGTGAAATGAAAAATTTGTATGAATTAACTGAAATTTTGTCTGAAATCGAAGCGCTAAAATAAAATGAGAAATATAGTGCAATCTTGGCTTATTACGATACATCGTGTGGTGTGATACCAATAGTACAGAAGTTGCCTCATCAGATTCAAGAAAAATGGACTACACGTGCAGCAAGCTATAAACTGTCTAGAGGCGTACCATTTCCGCCATTTTCATACTTCTGTTCATTCAAATACAATGCAGATGTTACTAGCAAATCAACGTATATGAATCAGAGAAATCCAATGAAATCTACAGAAAGATCGGTTACTGTATGAAAGACGGAGGTAAATACACCCTCTTGCGTCTTGCACAGCATTAGCAAACATAATACGTTGAATTGTAGAATATTTAAAGCAATGCCATATGAACAAAGGAGAAATATTGTAAAAGAGAACTATCTTTGTTTTCGGTGCTTATCGGCCCAACATAAGATTGGAGACTGTAAAGAAAAAGTGTTCTGCAGAGACTGTGGTGGAAAGCACATGACAGTAATGCACAATTGTTCCTTTAGAAACACTGGGAGGAATCATAGTGGGGATATGTCAAACAGACAATCAACAGATACTGATGCACGAGGCCAACATAATGTAAATTCCAAGTGTACTCAAGTTTGTGGTAGTTTAACTTATAAAGGGAAGTCCTGTGCGAAGTTTGCATATGTGAATGCATATAGAAATGACAATCCTAGACACAAGATGAAGATATATGCCTTGATTGATGACCAAAGTAATAGAACATTAGCTAGTACAGAGTTGTTTGACACACTCGGGCTCTACGGAAACATGAATGAATACATGATATATTCATGTAATGGCACTCGAGTATCTTCAGGACGTTCAGCTTCCGGGCTAGTAATCGAAAGTATACTAAACTTAGAAACGATTGAAATGAATAATGTCCTTGAATGTAATGATATCCCAAATAACCGTGATGAGATTCCTACACCTGCTGTAGCAGAAAACCACACACATCTTTGGGACATTAGAGATCAAATTGCACCGCTTGATAAAGACGCGCACATTCATTTACTAATAGGTTGCGATGTCTTAGAGGTTCATCATGTTTTTGACCAACGTGTTGGAAGGCGAAATTCTCCATACGCGCAGCATTTGAAATTAGGATGGGTGATTATCGGAGAAACATGCATTGGCGAAGTACATACAACTAATATTGTGAATGTAAATAAGAGTACTACTTTAGTTAGTGGTAGACCATCAGTCTTGGAGCCCTGTCCTAATTGTCTTAAGGTAGAAGAAACCTATGAAAGTATTAGGGTGCTAGACCCTGATCGAGACAGACTATTCAGGAAAACCAAGGATGATGACAAGCCAGGTCCTTTTAAAGAAGACCTAGAATTTATTGAAATCATGAACAATAAAATGGTAAGAAGTGAATCTTGGCAATGGACCGCACCATTGCCGTTCAAGTCTCTTACATGCAAACTCCCAAACAATCGTCAAGTATTTATGCGACGTGCCAAAGTCCTAAACAGAAATCTACAATATGATTCGTTCAAGAGAGAACATTTTGTGCAGTTTATGGGTAACATCTTGGAAAAAGGACATGCTGAAATTGCACCCAAGTTACAAGAAGGTGAACCATGTTGGTATTTGCCAATATTTGGGGTGTACCACCCAAAGAAGCCTGGAGAAATACGAGGCGTTGTTGATGCCTCTGCAAAGTTTCAAGACATCTCACTGAAAGACGCGTTATTGACAGGTCCAGATCTGGGAAATAGTCTATTGGGAGTGTTACTAAGATTTCACAGAAATGCTGTTGCTATTGTAGCCGACATCCAGCAAATGTTTTACAATTTCCTTGTAACAGAAGAGCATCGCAATTTTCTGAGATTCATGTGGTACCGAGACAATGACCCAAATCAAGAACTAATTGAATATAGAATGACAGTTCCGTATTTGGAAATAGTCCTTCACCTGCAGTAGCCACGTATGGATTGCGCAAAACTGCGGAAATGAGTGAAAAGGAATTTGGTCAATAACGACTTATATGTTGATGATGGGCTCACATCCACTGCTACTACATATGGAGCCATAGACTTAATGAAAAGGACACAACAAGCTCTCTATGCAAATGGCAAGTTGAAGCTTCATAAGATTGCTTCTAACCGCTTAGAAGTTATGAATGCCTTTCCTCAAGAAGATTTAGCAAAGGACCTCAGTAACCTAGATCTGTGTCATGAAAATCTACCGCTACAACGCACACTTGGTCATCTATGTGTGATCAGTTAGGTCAGATATTTGGCTCAGTGAAATTCTACACAGACAGTAAAGTTGTATTGGGTTACGTTTATAATAAATCCAGACGGTTTTATACATATGTTGCAAACAGAGTAGCTACTATTTGCAATTCAAGCAAGCCTGAACAATGGTCGTACATACCAACCCATCTAAACACAGCAGATTGTGCAACTCGTGGTGTATCTTCGTTTGACTTACACAATTGTGATTGGTTAACTGGACCAAACAGACTTGTACAAACTATTAATCCGAATATCTATCCAGTTATTAATTCGGATGATGATTGCGATATAAGGTCTGCAGCCACCATACTGGCAACCACGGTTAAACCGGTGATTTTCAGTACGCAACGGTTTGAACGGTTTTCCTCGTGGAAAAGCTTAGTGAGAGCAATTGACTATTTGAAGCGTGTTATAAGCCAGACAGAAAAGTCTGTGAACAGCATCAAAGACTCGGAGATAATTATCATAAAATCTGTACAGAAAGAGTGCTACCTGTCTGAATACGAATGTTTGTCTGCTGGGAAGACTATCCCACGTACTAGTTCAATCCTAGCATTGAATCGATATCTTGATGAAGCAGGAATTCTAAAGGTTGGTGGTCGTCTAGAGAGATCAACCTTAGCAAATGTGGAAACCCGCTTATTCTACCAAATAAGCATAACATAAGCTTACTACTCACAAGACATTACCACGAAATAGTAAAACATCAAGGAAGACAGTTAACAGAAGGCGCCTTAAGGTCACATGGAGTCTAGATAGTCGGTGCCAAACGTCTCGTTTCTTCTGTAATACACGTTTGTGTTAAGTGTCGCAGGTTAAGGGGTACACAAGAACAACAGATAATGTCAGACCTCCTTGCTGATCGTGTAGAACCAGCTCCTCCGTTTACCTACGTAGGGGTAGACGTTTTTGGACCTTGGAATATCGTTACCCGTAAAACACGTGGAGGGCAAGCCAATTCGAAACGTTGGGCTGTGCTTTTTACATGTTTGACTATTCGAGCCATACACATTGAGGTAATCGAGAATATGAGCTCGTCTGCTTTCATTAACGCATTACGTCGTTTTGTCTCTATAAGAGGCAATGTGAAACATTTCCGATCAGATAGGGGAACAAACTTCGTAGGAGCAACTAGCGACATGGGTGTAGATGCCATAAATGTAGAAGACAATAACATTGGTACATTCCTACAAGAAAAGACTGTTAAGTGGCTGTTCAATCCTCCACACGCATCTCATATGGGTGGTGTGTGGGAGAGGATGATAGGTGTTGCGAGGCGCATTCTTGACTCGATGTTAACAGATATTTCTTCGAAAACTCTAACCCATGACATATTGGTAACATTCATGGCAGAAGTGTGTGCAATTGTAAATGCGAGACCTATTGTTCCAGTTGGGGTGAATAGCGATAATCCTGAAATATTAAGTCCTACAACATTGCTCACACAAAAGTTTGACAATTCAACACCAATCTTCAATCAATTAGACATCAAAGATATTTACAAGGCAGAATGGAAGTATGTCCAAGTTCTCGCTGACATATTCTGGATCCGATGGAAAGCAGAGTACTTGCCCTTACTGCAATCCAGACCAAAATGGAAGACCGAAAGACCAAATCTCAGAAACGGAGATATCGTGCTACTTAAAGATGCTGATAGTGCTAGAAATCAGTGGCCTTTAGGCATTATTAAGAAAGTGTTTGTTAGTGATGATAAAAAAGTGCGTAATGTTAGTGTAAAAATATCGCGAAATGGGAAATCTACTGTATTCGTACGACCCATTACGGAAGTTGTAATCCTGTTGAGAAGAGAGTAAAGTCGTATCATCACTCTGCATTAACAATTGACTGACTGTAGAAATTACTACAAAGATGTGTTGGCGAAAACTGACCAGAGAGAATGTCTACATAGAAATTTCATGTATGTGTGACATATACATACATGTCACATATCATGTGTAGTGTTTGACTAACTCATTCTTGTACTGAATAGCGCTTGAGGTTTTGAGAGTACACTGTATTTTGTGTGATTTAGTTGATTATTGATTCAACATGTGAAATGTTTATAAATAATCATTTTTATGAAACTTTACATTTAGAGAAACTAGCCTAAATTACTTAGAATAGTTTTAGAACATTTCTAAATTGCTTGGATAAGTGGAATGTTCTAACACAGTGATGTATCATGCTTGTATTTGAAATTGCGGGAAGGAATATCATGGGTTATTAACATACCGTATTTTAAGATATTAATCATTTTCATGCACAATGTGCCAGTATATGGATGGATCTATACAGTTGATTCAAGCGGAGTGAGAATCCGCTAAGCATTCACTATGAGTATAGCTAAATTATAACATGGTGGGAAATTGGTTCTGCTGGCTTGTATATATAGCTGCTAAATTGGATAATATGTGTGTGTTTTGATAATTCTATTTAGTAGATGAATATATAGTGTGGTCATGCATGTAACACATCCATTGTTATTTCCATTCTCACTTAATTTTGAATCAACTATCTATGTTAATGAGATTGATGTATTCAATCTTGTTCTTTGAATCTGGTAATTTGATATGTTGAAGATATGCAACCTAGCGAATTACAAGTTACAGAGAATCTTATAGGTGATATTATATTAATATCAAGTGGGGAGTGTGTTGCCTTCGTGGCTACTTTTGTTTCATTATGAGTACGTCTCGTAGTTTAGTTTTATTGCCGTTACTTACGAATGTTTACGCAGGGCGACATCCTGCATGTCCACGAGACAAACAAAATGAAAGTCTAGTCTTTTTAGCCCCGCACAGTGTAAGTTACATATATATTGTTTGACATAAGATACGTATAGATGTATATGGGAAATGTAAGTAAAATGCAAAGTTTCTGTTCGAGGTAGGCGATGATTCCTATATGTGGTTTGACGGTTCGTACTCAATTTTGTACGTACTTTGCAATATTAGCACAACCGTACACGCACTTAATAATGAAGACTCTATTAATTGTTATTAGTATATAATTAGATACAAGTCTATGTGTAACCTGGTCAGGTGAGGTAGACCTACCAGATGTAGCTCAACACAGTCGAGGCACAGCCTACACGGCTTATAGGCAACCATGAGTTGATGTATATGTTTTACTTAATGCTTTCTATTAATCTGTGTTGCTGTCTTTAATAAGCAAGTATTTGCTTCAACAGCTGATCTTTATTATGTAACACACATCTGTCTGTTGGCAACTGCCTATCACGGGTTCGATTCCAGTCTTTCCGGAAGCCAGTCCGTTACCACTAGTCTGGCTGGTAGGAATTTGATTCAATAGATGCTCATTACATTTATGTTCTTATATGGTCACCGTGTCGAGCAGTCACCTGTTTTTAGCGATCCTCCTTTATTGTTTACTTAGGTGGCTGGTTGACACAGGTGATCTGTACAATAATATAGCATCTCGGTTACGTTGGAAATTGACTGGAATAGCAGTATTTTTATGGATAGAGAATCTAAACACATGTTTGTATATTTGATTTTATTTTGTATTTTCAGTTTCTTACCACACGTCATGAACGTAATAAATGGTTAACTAGCTGCCTTTGTGGTTGTTTGATTGTGGCAGCATAATTGGGATAAAATTTGGTTTCGTGGGGGAAAACGGCATGCCAACAAAAAGTGGTGTGTAAAGTGTTGTAACGAAACAAAGATATCAGATTTCATAGAGTAGTCACTACTACTTTATACTTATTTTAAGTGTTTACTGTCTGTCAGTCGATATATCGATGCATCGCGATGTTTATCGGTCGATATTTTGATACAATCTGTATCAACTCTTTGCGTACCTCAGTATCTGTGTTCAGTTGCATGTGTGTGTACCTCAGTATTTCTGTGTATAGTTGCATGTGTGTGTACCTTGGTATTTATTTGTTTTGTTAGTTTAACATATTTTATTGCCCACAAATATACATACATAAATCATGACAACAAACAATAAAATAATAATGGCAAATGGGTCGGGTCGGGTCACAAGTTCTTAAAAACTTAGAAAAGACCCTTCCCATTTGTTTTGTTGCATCATCATCATTGCATGGGTGTGTACCTCAGTATGTATGTGTATGAGAGGTGATAAACTTATATTTGAACACTATTGAACATTAAGCAAAAGATAAATGTATTTATTGCTCAACTGGGATATGTGGTCATCCAAGGACTTTTGTGATTATGGAGCAAATTCGAGCAGATCGAACATATTATACATAATGTCCTTGGATGACCACATATCCCAGTTGAGCAATAAGTACTTTGGAACCCGTTTCATTTTTCTTTTGCTTAATGTTCAATAGTGAACACTACCCGTGTGGTTCCGGGCAATAATTCCTCCAGAATTGGACCACTGTTTTGTCCTGTAGCATGTCGTAGGAGCCGACTAAAACAGGATTTGAAAGGATGTAATCATGCAACTCTTGATTACAGCAGGTGGGGTGGTTTCGGTTCTATATTTTATATTTTTGTCTCTGTAAATAATATGTAAAATCGAAACCACCTGTTGGCGCTATATGACCTACTTGTGTCGCAGTGCCGTAAAACCCAACTCAACTCAACTCAATAGTGAACAATCATATTTTTATGTTCCGTTTGGTTCCTTGGCAATTTTAATCCTCCAGAATTGGACCACTGTTGTGTGCTCTATCATGCAATAGGAGCTGACTTAAAAACAGGATCCGAAAGGATGTAATCATGCAAGGTGGGGTGGTTCTGGTTCTATATATATAAAAAAAAATTATATCTGTAAATAATATGCAGAATCGGAACCACTTTAGTTGCATATATGTGTGTACCTCAGTATTTCTGTATCTAGTTGCATATATATGTGTACCTCGATATTTCTGGTATAGTTGTGTGTGTACCTCAGTATGTCTGTGTATAGTTGTGTGTGTGTACCTCAGTATTTCTGTTTACAGTTGGCTTGGTGTACCTCAGATTGCACCTTGTCAATGCAAATTCTTTGACATACCCTTTGACAATTTCCTTCATTTAAGCATATTTATTCCAGAATAAAGTCTACAATTTACATACAATTTTACAACACATAAATGGAATGGAATGGAAAACAAGCACTATAAGCTTATACAAATTCCTCTCCATGTTGGAGTTTGCACGTGTATAATTTGGCTAAATATGGGTTAGTTAATTGACTAGATGGGAATCTATATTGCATGTTCGCATTCTGGACTTCAACAATCTAATTAGCCTTTGTACAATTAAACATATAGCAGTCACTACTGTTAAGGAACCACTTGCATCGAACATTTCTATATTGTTTAGTGCCATAATCCCCCTTTAGCTTTATGTCTATATGTTGTACAAAATTAACCTCCACTAAGCAGCCAAATGTAGTTTTTAGTGCAAATTTTTAAAATTGACTTCTCTTGCTGATTAATTATATGACTGTTAACATACCTAGTTTTACAGGATCCTGGTGTAAATATTCCAATTTGATACAGTGTTATTTATGGTATCTTTCTCATGTTGTTTCAGGAAAAAGCCTGTGAAACAAACGACTACTGGTAGGCAAATTATACAGAGGTTGACAGAAGACCAGGCTCAGCTTTTGAGAACACTGTTTAAAACAAATGTACAATTGAGAAGAGAACTAAGAGGTGTAGATTGTGAGAAAGTGTTGAACAAATATTCGGTTCTCAGCAACCTTGGTTGGAAAAAGGTGAAGAACACTATCCATAATTGGATTACTCAAGAAAAAAGAAAGATGAATTTGAAACACATTTAAGTTTGGGGGAATCAGTGAATTTTCAAATGTACAAGGTATTGTCAATAAGTTCCTGGACTAGTCACATAATACACATATGTTGTCGGACTAGTCTCATAATGGACAGTTCCGCATGTGAGCACTTGACCTTTCTGTGTGAGCACTTGATCTTTGAATTGGCCCCATCTGCGCTATTGTAGAATAGAGTAACGTCAACGACGCTCGGTATAAGATTTTCTGATGTCAGAGTTATGTCTATGGAAATCTGATGTTATTTCGCGCAATTTTGACGTTTCGAACAGAAACTGGAACATACACATAACTGATGACTGATTGTGCTGAAAATTGTCGGGCATATATTTCAACTCAATTGCAAATACTGAGTGAATTTACCATTGCTTTATAAATTTGTGCCACTGTCGAGAAATTGCGTCTGACATCAGCTCAATGCATTATCAAACCAAATTCGAAATCCTAACGTGGTTGTATAGTATTGACGGTTTTGCGAAATCTTAGTGAAAGTGAACACACTATTTAACGCAAATGTCAACATGATCCAATACAGAGGAGAGGAATTGTTTACATTTTGTTCAATAGCTAGTATGACACAGGTAGATACTTAATATTGACATTACCTTGTATTTGAATATGTTGTCACCCCGTGTGGTTCCCGGGGATTTAAGCCTCCAGAATAGGACCACGGTTTTGTCCTGTAGCATAGAAGGCGACTAAAACAGGATGTTAATCATGTTATACATGGGTTGTTCCATTAAAGTGTGAACTTTGCCTATACATGTATTAAGAATATTCTGAAAGTAATAGAATTTAATTCATGGCAGGATTTTAGTGATTTGTTTCATAGAGTTATGATTGTACCTATGGTAAATTTCTACCAAACCTTACAGGAATTTTATTACCAAACATGTTTTTCTGCAATCTTTAGTCTTTAATTTAGTGATGATGTTCTTTAATAACTTCTATACGGAGTATGAAACTGTTTTTAAACAATGACATTTTATTGACATTTTTAGTAATTTTTTACACACTAGCAGTGTGATAGATAGACTTTAATTTGCTATGTACTTTCTTTTTCGATTTTAGTACTAACATTTGATAGCCATATTGCCTTTATAGTTCATTTGTTTGTGTTAGGCAGTTTGGTCATACCATCTTCAAATTAATAAAACTTATGTAAAGTTTGTAAATACGATTACTAGACCTCAAGATTGGTCCTGTACACTTCAGCTTTATTTCTGGACAGCCTTCTTGCTGTGTCTCGTAGCCCATCAGGCTGTCTTGCAAACCTCCTGATGGATTTGCAGGACATTGCACTTTGGCAAACATGCACTTAATGTTGGTGAATGCCGTATGTGTATTATATAGAGTAACATTTGTGCGGGGTAATATGGTTATGGACTCTCGCATGCCGTACATCTGTACATAATTGGCTAATGATTACCACCGTTACTATGTGCATAATCTTAATTGGAATTGCAGTATGTACATAGCACTATTGGTCATGTTGCCTGTTTGCGGTGTCCTGTAGTCCTTCATATGGTTTGATAACCCCCTGATGGACTTGCAGGATGGCGCACATTGGCAAACATGAACCAGGTCTGTGTCCCACTTTAAATTTGATGTACATTTTGCAAATTCGTTTTTAACTAGACCTCGATATTGGCCCTGTAGCAGTTCAGTACTTCCTTCCTGAACAGCCATCTTGTGGTGGCCTGTAGCCCTTCTGTTTTGCAAACCTCCTGATGGACTTGCGTGACATTACATTTTGGCAAACATGGACTTATTGCTGTTGCTACATAGGTGTATATCTGTATAGTATTTTATATACATGGAGACTGCATCTTCGTCCTGCCCTGTGTGGTTCTCGGGCAACCCTCCAGAATTGGACCACTGTTTTGTCCTGTATCATGCAATATTAGCCGACTAAAACAGGATCCGAAAAGATGTACTCATGCAACTCTTGAACAGGTGGGGTGGTTCTGGTTCTACATCTTATTATTTTTTTCTCTGTAAATAATATGTAGAATCGAACCATTTTTTCTGTTGTTGCTATATGACCTTACTGTGTCGCAGTGCCGTAAAACCGAACTCAACTCAACTCTTCATCCTGCATACCAATGTGGTGTCGAAACAATAAACTACACATAGGCAAGAAACAATTATTCGGTGTTGTCATGTATAAATGCGGCCTCTGACTATTCACGGATATGAACCTTAATGTTTTTGTTTTTCTTATGCATGTGTAACTCTATTGTTTTGTTGTTTTTGGTAAGGACATCGTACATGAACATATTTACATAATATTTTATTCAGCCAATGCCTATTACAAAGGTGGTACGATATTTTCAAGTGTTATCACCGTCATCTGCCACTCAAGACACTGACCAAGATAACACCTTTAAGACATACCCTTGGCATGTCGTAGGAGGTGACTAAAACAGAATCTGAAAGAATGTAATCATGTAATTCTTGATTACAGCAGGTGGGTGGTTCTGGTTCCATATCGAATATAGTTATCTCGATGTAAATAAGATGTGGAATCGGAACCACTTTTCCTGTTGGCACTATATGATGTTACTGTGTCCGTAAAACCCTACTCAACTCAATCACAATGTTTGCGATTTGATTGATCACAATGTTTGTGATTTGATTGAATTAAAGTGACAATTGACGTATGTATGATCCTTTAGATGTGTAGTTTGGGTACCTAATATGTTTCATTGGCATATTATACGGTAATAGATGTCATGTCTAACTAACTATGGAAGTTGCGGTGTTTTCAAAATGGTTTCCCTACATGTCAAATATGGCCTCTCCCTTTGCACCTTAACTTGGCAGGATCTTATACTATGCACTTAGAATTGTTCTTGATACTTTAATTGTTTTCTTTATTTGATCAATAAAATGATTGTAAGAAGACATGAATTCTGTTTTACATTCACTTACTAGGATCCTAGACATGATTCAAATAAAAGGCTTTCTATTGACCTGATTTAACTTTAAAGACAATTAGCGGCAATCCGCATAAATATCTTTGTCAAAGTATTGTCTCCATTGGTAAGTGGGGTCAAAAGAAATGTGCCTGATTGACATTGAGTGTCCACATAGTGTCTAAGATTCTACATGTAGTATATACCCATACATGTATATTCTTCTTCCAGATATAGAATAGGATTCCTGCGGGAATGTCTAGTACCCTGTGGTAAAACTGTTACCTTACAAAATAGCTGGCTATTCACATGGTCTGGATGGACTACTAGTGTTTGGCTGGCTCGGACCCAATCGTTTGCCCTAAATGCATCCAATGTCTGGCAGTTGGTGCTCCTTGCAGGCCGTGATTCCCATCCCCGATATTTACATTGTGGTATGGGAGTTTCAATTTCCACAGAACTTGGTTCTGATCTTCTGCTATTGTCAGTTCCTAGCTACCGGATAGCTAACGTGAATTGTTTCCATCTGAGTAGATGCTGCCCATTGATCGCCAAAAGGGTCTAGCAGCACATTGAACTTCATATGCTGATAGCCACGGACGATATAAGTATGTCTGACATTGTGGCATAAGTTAACGACCAAGTGTTTCATTCACGTGTGGCAAGTTCCCGGGCAATTATAATCCTCCAGAATCGGATCACTGTTTTGTCCTGTAGCATGTCCAACCAAACACACCCGAAAGGATGTAATGCAACTCTTGATTACAGCAGGTGATGTGGTTATGGTTCTATATTTTATAAAAAAACGATTGTAAATAATATGTAGAATCAGAAGTACTTTTCCTGTTGGTGCTATATGACCTAACTGGCATTGCGTAAAACCCAACTCAAAATCATTCAAACTGGTTGGTCTGTTAATGTGTACATGTACCTCGGAATGTGTACCTCGGAAGTGTGCACCTAATTAGTATGCATACCCAAGTATGCACCTTTGTGCCAGTGTGTGAACTGACCATATTTGGACATGTCCTCATTATTATGCATACCTCATCATGTTTGTAAAAGATACAAGACTACAAATCATTGCTTTTTTAAAGATTTCAAGTGGTTTATGTATTCTAGTTGTGATTGGGATTGCCTGTTAAAAAAATCAGTTATTTATCTCAATTGTAAATGGGGTTCCTCTGAATGATGGTACACAATTATATACCTCTTTCTGTGATATAAACCAGTGTGTGTGTGTGTGTGTGTGTGTGTGTGTGTGTGTGTGTGTGTGTGTGTGTGTGTGTGTGTGTGTGTGTGGTTGTGTGTGTGTGGTGTGTGTGTGTGTGTGTGTGTGTGTGGTGTGTGTGTTGTGGTGTGTGTGTGTGTGTGTGTGTTGTGTGTGTGTGTGTGTGTGTGTGTGTGGGTGTGTGTGTGTGTGTGTGTGTGTGTGTGTGTGTGGTGTGTGTGTGTGTGTGTGTGTGTGTGTGTGTGTGTGTGTGTGTGTGTGTGTGTGTGTGTGTGTGTGTGTGTGTGTGTGTGTGTGTGTGTGTGTGTGGTGTGTGTGTGTGTGTGTGTGTGTGTGTGTGTGTGTGTGTGTGTGTGTGTGTGTGTGTGTGTGTGTGGTGTGTGTGTGTGTGTGTGTGTGTGTGTGTGTGTGTGTGTGTGTGTGTGTGTGTGTGTGTGTGTGTGTGTGTGGTGTGTGGTGTGTGTGTGTGTGTGTGTGTGTGTGTGTGTGTGTGTGTGTGTTGTGTGTGTGTGTGTGTGTGTGTGTGTGTGTGTGTGTGTGTGTGTGTGTGTGGTGTGTGTGTGTGTGTGTGTGTGTGTGTGTGTGTGGTGTGTGTGTGTGTGGTGTGTGGTGGTGTGTGTGTGTGTGTGTGTGTGTGTGTGTGTGTGTGTGTGTGTGTGTGGTGTGTGTGTGTGTGTGTGTGTGTGTGTGTGGTGTGTGTGTGTGTGTGTGTGTGTGTTGTGTGTGTGTGTGTGTGTGTGTGGTGTGTGTGTGTGTGTGTGTGTGTTGTGTTGTGTGTGTGTGTGTGGTGTGTGTGTGTGGTGTGTGTGTGGGTGGTGTGTGTTGTGTGTGTGTGTGTGTGTGTGTGTGTGTGTTTGTGTGTGTGTGTGGTGTGTGTGTGTGTGTGTGTGTGGTGTGTGTGTGTGTGTGTGTGTGTGTGGTGTGTGTGTGTGTGTGTGTGTGTGTGTGTTGTGTTGTGGTGTGTGTGTGTGTGTTGTGGTGTGTGTGTGTGTGTGTGTGTGTGTGTGGTGTGTGTGTGTGTGTGTGGTGTGTGTGTGTGTGGTGTGTGTTGTGTGTGTGTGTGGTGTGTGTGTGTGTGTGTGTGTGGTGTGTGGTGTTGTGTTGTGGTTGTTTGTGTCACAGCGCAGTACGTTTTGCAAGTCCGCCAATTTGTAGTGTTTTGTTATTTTTCACACGAGTGCAGGTGAATTTTTATTATTTTAATGTTAATAATAGAGGACGACCATCTTGAAATCCTGGAATTTGCTTCCCCTTGCTGAGGACTTAACGGCTCTCTCCTCTTGCCTAAAAAAGAGAGCAGAGGTAATCATGAGTGAATTTGAAATGACACAGAATGAGTGGAGAGACCTCAGTGAAGTAACTTTGGCGCAACTTGTTCTCTTCAATAAGAGGAGAGCAGGAGAAACCCAACGACTTCTAGTTCAACAGTACATCGAAGGTATAGGACGATGCAGTCAGAGGTTCTCGAGTCCCTTTCTCCTCTTGAAAGGAAGCTAGCTGAAGTAATGAACAGGGTGGAGGTGAGAGGGAAGCGAGGGAGACGGGTGGCCATACTAACCCTCAAAAGTTGAAACAACAGTTGGACATTCTGATAAAGGAGAGATCCAATGCCAACAGGACAACCAATATATGTTTGCTAGGCCCGGTGAGGCAGCCACTCCTCTCAGAGCACATGTTGTTCTCAGGGACTTTGCCAATACATGTGGAGCGAAGCAGCCAGACACCCTGACGAGCACAGGATTTAGAAAATATGTGGCAACGATGTCCCAAATGTTAAACCTGAAAGACAATGAGCTAGATGTTCTTGCAACATTCCTCGGGCATGATATTCGAACTCATAGGGAATTCTACAGATTGCCAGAGGACACGATTCAGGTTAGTCTATTAACAAATATTTATTCGTGATGAATGTTTTATTCAGCTGATCAGTCAGGTTTTTTTACATTGCAGACAGTAGGAGCACTACTTATTGCAAAACTTATTATGCCCCTGGATCGTCTGTCACAAAACTTAACTTTGCTCATAAAACGAAAACTCTTCAACCTAGGATCATCGTAAGTTCTACCTCACCTACCCATTTTGAGGACACTAGGTATACGGTCAAGGTTGCCATGACGCTTTAAATTAACTCGCTCATTAAACGAAACTTCTCCATGACAGGTTCTACATTATCCACCCATTTTGAGGTCACATGTCAAGATCACCATGACATAATACAAAACGTTAACCTTGCTTATAAAACCAGGATGGACACATGCTGGAAAACGGGAAAAGTGAAATAAAATGGAGCCTCCGTGGTGTAATGGATATGGTGTCCGCCTCGTAACCGAGGAGTTGTGAGTTTGAAACCCGCCAGAACCACGG
Organism: Archivesica marissinica; assembly: GCA_014843695.1. NCBI lineage: Eukaryota > Metazoa > Mollusca > Bivalvia > Venerida > Vesicomyidae > Archivesica > Archivesica marissinica. The sequence goes on along the minus strand of CM026390.1, from coordinate 39,058,998 downwards.
TGGTGGTGTCCCTAGGCAAGACACTTAATTCCCACTTCTCTGTCCCTTATGGTGATGGACTCCTTAAATTTAAAGAAAACTGCTTAAGCAGTGCTCCAGTCAGGCCTAACTGGATGGGTGTCATACCCTGAATGAATGAATGGTGTTTTACGGCGCATCGACATCTAAGGTCATAGGTCATGTAGCGCGCATTAAAGTTGTGTTTATTGTCGAGTGTATGAAATAAAATTCTATATAAGTATATGCATTACGTAAAATTAATACTAAGAAGTTATAAAGACGTAAGATTAATTACAGGTAATATATGAATGAATGATTACTACAAAGGTATGATTAACAATTGATATCACAGCTTATTATAAATTCCTATTGCCTTGATAAATGATATGATGGACTCTACTCTGATAGAGTCGAAGAGTTTTTTAATGTTGTCCACATTGTAGTACTGCAACCGGATTGGTTGAAGGTCAACACAGTGTATTAAGATATGCTCCACCGTGTCTAGAGTATTGCATGGGATACATTCTGGTGCATCATCTCGTGACAACAGCCATGAATGTGATATTCGAGAATGACCAATCCTGAGACGGGCAAGAATGACTTCTTCTCGACGAATAGGCCTGTAAATTGGGCACCATTTGCCAAGTGTTGGTTTGACCGAATGAAGTTTGTTAAAACTTTCACCATCCCATTGGGCCTGCCAAGAGGATTGAATTAAGGTAAGAATTGTAGATTTAAAATCAGTATAACACACTTTAATCCTAGAAATTGATAATGACAAAGCCAGCTTTGCATTCTGGTCAGCCATTTCATTACCTTTTATTCCCATATGACTCGGAAGCCAGCAGAACACAAATGTATTTGTTTCTGAAAGGGAAGAAATCCTTTCAAGCACAGTACAAACAATAGGATTTTCAAACTTTTCATAATACAAAGCCTGTAAAACAGACAAGGAATCAGAGAAAATGATATATTGAACATAGTGTGATTCCACTGCAAGATCTAGAGCGAGATCTATGGCCTTCAGTTCGGCAGAGAAAATTGAGGACTTGTTTGGAAGGCTACATTTCCGATTTTTATTCCCAAAGATTGCTGCTGACGCAACAGTGTCACCAGCTTTTGAACCATCTGTGTATATGGCTTTGAAGTCAGAATAAAATTCCCTGATTTCATGATATTTTGTTTGAAACTGGCTCCTGTCTGTAATAGACTTTTATCAGAAGTGAGATCAAAGTGAAACTCGGCAGTTTTAAGGGTCCAAGGAGGAGAATCTGGGATTTTATACTGTGCAATAGATTTCATGTCAATATGTAGGTCATCTAGACATTGTTCCATGCGTATACCTAGTGGGGCAATAGCTCTCAGTTTTCTTTGAAACTGCACTTTAAATTGGGGTTGAAAGACCACTTTGTGAGCTGGGTTTAGAGGATTTGACTTGAGTTTCAGTAGGTATTGAAGAGCTAGCTTCTGTCGTCTAGCATACAGAGGGTTCATTTGCTTCAGCATAAAGACTTTTAACAGGGGAAGTTCTGAAAGCTCCAAGGACTAATCGTAGACCGTGATTATGTATAGGATCAAGTATTTTCAGGTACGATTTTCGTGCAGATCCGTAAATTATCGAACCATAATCCAGCTTAGAGCGAACCAATGACCGATAGAGCCGTAGAAGTACCTTTCTATCAGCTCCCCAATGTGCCACAACCTTTAAAATATTTAGAGCTTTTTGACATTTCTTTTTTAAATTATTGATATGAGGAATGAATGAGAGTTTTTTATCAAAGATAACACCTAAAAATTTGTATTCTGAGACTACTTCTACACGTGAGCCATCCAGGTACATTTCTGGGTCTGGATGAAGTCCACGTAGATTACAAAAATGCATACATTTAGTTTTTGATTTAGAAAATTAAAAACCATATTCATCCGACCAAGTCTGAAGTTTATTCAGACATTGCTGGAGTTGGCGTTCTATTATGTTCATATTACTAGACCTGAAGCAAATAACAAAATCATCTACATAAAGGGAGCACTCAACCCCTGGATTTATTGATTTAACAATATTGTTTATCTTAATACTAAACAAAGTAACGGACAAAATACAACCCTGTGGTACACCCATCTGCTGTTCCCGAGCATCTGATAGGGTATTACAAACACGAACACGAAAAAGTCTTTCATTTAAAAATGCAGAAATAAATAATGGAAGGCGTCCTCTGAGGTCAAAGTCGTGAAGATCTTTTAAAATGCCATATTTCCAGGTGTGTCATAAGCACTCTCAAGATCGAAAAATACTGAAGCAACATGTTGTTTATTGACAAAGCCCTCTCTTATAAATGTTTCGAAACGAACTAGATGATCCAGTGTGCTTCGCTGCTGACGAAAGCCACTCTGGACATTAACAATTAAATGATTTGATTCGAGAAACCATACAATCCGGTTGTTTACCATTCTTTCCATAGTTTTACATATACAACTTGTTAACGCTATGGGTCTATAGTTGTTTGGATCCTTTTTATCCTTATCTGGTTTTGGTATTGGGATGACTAAAGCCTCCCTCCAAGATGTAAGAAATTCACCAGTTTGCCATATAGAATTAAACATGTCCAATAATATAAAGAGGGAGGAGCTAGGTAGATGTTTTAAGAATTGATAGTGGATTTTATCTGGACCTGGGGATGTATCATGTGCTTTTGACAAAGCAGACTTTAGTTCTTTAAGATTAAATAGTTTGTTGTAATGTTCTTTGTTCTTTGAATTGAAGTTTAGTTTTTTCTTTTCTTTTAGTGTCTTTGAATTTCTGAAATTTTTGTGAATAATTATTTGCTGATGATTTTTGTGCAAATGTTTCTGCTAAGGTGTTTGAAATTTCCAGAGGTGTGGTGATTTGTTTGTTGTTTGCAGTGAGGTGGCTAATAGGTGAAGTACCTTTGCCATTAATTTTTCTTATCATGTCTCAGGTTTTCTTAGTTGTTGTTCTGTTATTTAGTCTCGAGATATATTGTTTCCAACATTTGCGTTTGCTGCTTTGTATTGTACGTCGTGCTTTTGCTCTATATATGCGAATGTTGTTTAAATTGTCTGTGGTGGGTCTCAAATTGAATTTTCTTATGGCCGATTTCCTATTTTGGATGGCTTTCTTACAATCATCATCATACCAGGGTTTGTATGGTCTCTTTGGATTAGGTGAAGTCTGAGGTATGGATTGTTCTGCTGCTTTTATTAGTAATGTAGTGAATAGCTGTGTTTGATCACGACAATCCTTAAATGTTTCATATGAAATTGTTTGTTCACAAAGTTGTTGGAATTTAGTCCAATTTGCTTTAGAAAATTTCCATCTTCTGGGTTGACTATAAGCTGTTGGCTGATTTTCAGATATGAGGATGGGGAAGTGGTCGCTTCCGTGGAGATCATCATCGACTTTCCATGAGAAATCTGGAAGTATGACTGGGCTACATAGTGTAAGATCTATTGCAGAATAGGATCCTGTTCCTGGGTGTAAATATGTTTTGGAATATGGATCGTTCATGTAAGAAAGAGAATTATCAGAGATGAAATTCTCTACCTGGAGACCTCTTTGATTTGTATTATTACAACCCCAGATGATGTTATGTGCATTGAAATCACCTATTAGAATATATGGAGTGGGTAATTGTATTATAAGATCATTCAGCCTATGTTCTTCAATTGGTTTACTTGGGGGAAGATATAGTGAACACAGTGTGATAGTGCTATGTAATGACAGTCTTACAGCAACAGCTTGTAAGGTTGTATTTAACAGTAATTCCTTATGTGGAACACTATTATTGACGATGATAGATACCCCACCCTGGGCTTTATCACCTTCACTGTATATTTTATTGAAAATGGTGTGATGTTTTATAGAAATTGTATCATTTTGTGTCAAAAATGTTTCTTGAAGGCATAACGCAGCAGGTTTATGTTCTTGCACTAAAAGAGAAAGCTCTGCAAAATTAGATTTTAAACCTCGACAATTCCACTGGATAATTCCATTGGCCATTATTGAGAGATTAATTATTAAAAATACTCTACCGATATTTACATAATTATTATTCATAGATAAAATATAAAGTTAAAAATATATTAAGTGACATCCTGCAACGACTGGAGGTTCTTGTTCCAGCCACCCTCGCCATCTTGCCAGGTCATAGACTCGGACTTGTCCGAGTCTGATGCCTCGCCCTCCAGATTGTCATCGTCCGTGTCTAAATCCGAGTATCTATTGCTTGTAGACACTGGACTGGACACTGTGTGTTTATCTGTTTGTATAGGTTTAGTTTTCTGCTGTCTGGAAGTGACAGCAGATTGCTTTTTTGTTGAAGTTGATGCTTGTTGAGCTGTAGATTATTTTTTAGTAGGTATTGGTTTTGATGAAGTTGTTGTTGTTTTTGGTTGACTGTGTTTGTCTGCTGTAGGTTTAGGTGTTTGTGGTGTATTTTGATTTGTAAGCGTAGGTTTAGGTGTTTGTGGTATATTTTGATTTGTAAGCTGGTCAAGATGAGAAGAACTATCAGAACCAGGGAATAACTGCATTATTTCTGTTTTTTGTCTGGAAAGATTTGGCAAATTTTGGTTAACAAGTGTTTGCAAGTTTTGCATTCAACAGAAGCTGTTTTAGCAACACTTGCATAGCTTGGCTGATTTTCGGATTTGTATCGAGATTCATAAATCTTTCTTGCATCCTGGAATGAAATGTTTTCCGAATATTTGATCTTAACAATTTCTTTTTCTTTTTTCCAGGAAACACAGTCTTTAGAATTGGATATATTATCAGCGCCACAATTGGCGCATTTATTTGTGTTCATGCCCTGATCCACTGATGATGCATCCTGACCCTTTTTTTACCAATAAATAACAGTCGATTGAAGTTCAAAATTATTCCAAAAAATTATTATTGTTTGTAGGACCAATTATTATCTGTCACACAGACAATGTGAGGTCATTTTATTTTCACACTTTGGTCCTCAAATTGTAAGGTGGTGGTCAAACCAATGTCTTAATATTTAAGAACTATCTTTGATTAAACATTCCAAGAAATGACGTTATGGTGACGTTTCATATGTTAAGTTTCAACAAATTAGGGTATGGGTTTAGGGAGGTGGGCAAATGTCACTTGAAACAGATACGGCTCAGGATTTGGAGTTTCGTCTCTGTAGAACACTTTAAGTTAAGTGATAGCTCTAGTTTTCATTCCAGTATCCTCACTATATATAATGATAGACGTTAAGTTACTGCAGTGCAGATTTTTAGACGTTAAGTTACTGCAGTGCAAATAAAAATCAAGACTTTATTATGCATATATTATATCTTTCTTGTAGGTGGCCAAAGTAAGCAAGCTACTGCTGGAGATGGAGCGAGGCAATCTTGCACACTTCATGGGAAAAAGTCTAGATGACATCCAATTTGATTTGGAAGGTATGTTACCTTCATAACTTCTACACTGCAGGGCTCCTTAAATTTCGCTCGGATTCCACATTGTGGGTGTAGTCAGTTCAGTCGGACTTCTTCATATTGAAAGTGGGCTCCTTACTTTTGAACGTTACTGTCTAACCCTGTTTATATGCCCCCGCTATTAGATTATACAAATTTATTTTAGCTCGATTGCGAAACAAGTTATTTCAACTTATATAAATCACTCTCGAGACCTCATTCCTGATGGAATCCATCGCCACGAGGGAGAGAGAAGAGGCAACGTGGAATTTAAATGCCTTGCCTAAGGGCACAATCGTAACGGCTCCAGTGGGGCTCGAACTCCGGACCTTTCGCACCTGAAGCGAACGCGCATCCACTGCGCTATCACGACTCTATTTATAGCGGCGGAAGGGCATATAGTGTTAGTCTGTGTGTGCATCCATCCGTAACGAATTGTGTCCAGGCATTATCTTTCTTATGGGATTTTGAAATAACTACGCACAAGTTGGTAGCCACATCAAGACAACATGTCGCGTCAACACCCGGGTCCTTATATCAAAGGTCACACTTAGAGGCTAAATGTCAAATAATTGTATCATTTCTGGTGTCCTGGCTGTAACTTGGTCATGCATTGGAGGATTTTAAAATAACCTGGTACAAATGTTTGCCACATCCAGACGTCTAGTGTCCAACTCCCAGGTCCCCTACCTCAAAGGTCAAGGTCACACTTAAGAGGTTAAAGGTGAAATATTGGTATAATATCCGATTTTCACGTGTCCGGGTTGTAACTTGCATTGGGGGATTAAAAATAATCTGGCACAAATGTTCCCCGCATGAAGACAACACTAAAGTCCATACCTCAAAGGTCAAGGTTACATTTTGGGGTTAAAGGTCAAATATTTGAATAATTTCTTACATGTCTGTCACTGCAGTTTCATAGCAGGCCACCCGTGTCCAATGGACACATTTCTTAGTTATCCCCGCCGATCTGAAGGATATCGAAGGGGCGTATAGATTTGGCGTTGTTCGTGTGTGCGTCCGTGTTTACTTTTAGTTTATTAAAAATATATAAAAATCTGTCCCTATCCGGAGCGAATTGATTAAAAGTGCTTGTCCATAAATAAAGGACCTTATTCGTCGGGGAATACCAATTCAGTGATTTTTTCTTGTTTATCTTAAAGTACGTGGTAACCCTTTATTTGCTCATCTGAGCCAGCTGTTATTATGTGTATGGGGTTCATCGTCCATCCGTCCATTCACATTTGCTTCAATCGGCTTCTCATAAACTGCTATACCCAGGATGACCAAATTTTCCAGAGCATCCTTGCATTGACACCTTCCAAAAAGCAGGAAATTGTTTCAGTTGCCACCCAGGTACTGGCCAGTTGCCACCCTGGTACCAACCAAATACCACCCTGGTACCGACCACTCACCACCCAGGTACTGACCAGTTGCCACATATGTACCTACCAGTTGTCACCCTTGATATGACCGGTACTGTCCAGTTACAACCCTGGTACTGCACAGTTGCCACCCTGGTACCGACCAGTTATCACCCTGGTACCAATGAGTTGCCACCCTGGTACCGACCACCCAGGTACCAACCAGCCTGGTACCGACCAGTTGTACGGACCAGTAGCCACCCTGGTACTGACCAGTTACCACCCAGGTACCGACCAGTTGCCACCCAGGTACCGACCTGTTACCACCCTTGTACTGACCACCCAGGTACCGACCACTTGCCACCCTGGTATCGACCACGTTGGTACCGACTAGTAGCCACCCTCGTACCGACCAGTAGCCACCAAGGTATCGACCAGTAGCCACACTGGTTATAACACTGTTATCATACTGTTCTGTTTCACTGAACACATGGCCACTGTTGTTATCGGTCCAGGTGATCTTCTGTTTGTACTATCCTTTGCAATTTTTAGCTCAACTTCGAAGAAAAAGTAAAGTCATGGTGTCGTAAGCTTCAGCATCGTCCGAAAACCTTAACATTGGCGATAACACTTATTTTATTACTAGACAGAGTTAAATATCATTGGGTAAACAGACAACCACAGACCGGCCACCAGATTCGTCACAAGACGACAGACGACTCATATGTGGCAAAATATTTAATACATAATCACAACAACCTTTCCCACTGAATTATTAATAGATGACCTTCACATTTAAAACCTCAAAAACATTTTTCATCATAACCTTTGTTAGTACTTGACAGATTTGGTTCATATTCACAAACAGCCGTTAGCCCTTACCATTGACCTATTAATATGTGACCTTGACCTTCAGACGATCTTGACGTTTACATGTTAAAACCTCAAGAAACATTCCAACAACTTTGGTTATTACTTTTTTATTTATTTACTGGGGCAGTCCATTTCTTTGCAAATGAAAATGTTCCACGTTGCTTTAACTTAATATTCCCAGAAAAAATGGTGTTCAATCACACCCCTGTTGAATAACAGTAATACATGAATGTGTGGCACTTGATTCATGTCTTGTTTATTTTTGTTTTAATGTTTTTTATTAGCTCATGTTAGACTCAAACAGTGTTGATTAATAAAGGTATTAATTAGTTAATAAACAGAAATTTCTTTAAATGTTAAGTTTTGTTATTTTTCGCGACACTTATTTCAATTGGTGTTGTGAGCGTCGTCCGGAAACCTACATTGACCGTAGTAGCAGAGTGAAACTATGAGGTAGAATTTTTTTAATATATGTAAGAAGGGGAGATCAATGTAGCTATACCCTAAATGAACCAGATATTTGAGGAACTTGTTGATGAGGAAGTAATGTGTTGCATTCACTTAGGCAATGCCAACTTCAATTTATGAATTGTATACTCGCAAATGTATATGCGCAACAGATTGTGTTTTCAAGATGCTGCTGAATGTAGTCTTCATTTGACAGCAATCCACATCATTATTATGTCTTGTCCCATTTACACTTTAACATACCTCCAAAATAGCATTGGAATATTAGAATCCCGGGTTTATCAAATAGCGTGAAAGTTGGGTGTGTTTTAGGTTAATTCAAAGGACTGCTTCAATTTATTCTTGGTTCCCCTGGAAGCATTGAATTTCAAATCTGTGTTGCAGATTATGAGTTTCGCTAGTGGGCGTACGACATTTGTATTTACCATGATGCCGTGATGAAGAGACCTTATAAAACCGGGTCTCCAGATTTAACTGTGGTTTGGGGATTCTCTGCTTTCCTAATCATTGGATCTTTGGCCAAATGCGGGTCACCGTTCGTCTTACGACGCATCTTGTCACCGGTCTGTGGTCGTCCGTTTACCCGATAGTATTACAAATAGTTAGAACAGTTTAGGATGAAATCAAAACAATGATTACAAAAATGTAGATCCATATCGTAATCATAATTCATAGCAAGTGTAAGTCCTCTAATTGACAATTAGATGCAGTCCTAACGAATGTGTAATGTAAAAATGTGTCAAATATGCAGGTGTTAAGTGCATTTTAGGGAATCTGTTTGATCCAGACACGAGTCCTCCCATATAGTTTAGTTTCATTCTTCTTCATGAATATCAATTACATGATTTGCTCTTTTAAGCGCGATTTTTATCCAGCTGGCTCTGTGGTTCTACCCGGCAGCCAGGATCTTACTCCAACATTAATAGCTGACATGCATAGTCGTTGGTTGGTCACCACCTTATTTATAGTTTCTGCAAACGTTGAGCTTGTTGCATTATTGGCAGGAAATTGTAAGAGACATTGTACTGATTTGTAATTTAATACAATTCTGGAACGCTTTGTTGCTCCTTTCATACGAGACAGTTTGTCTTATCTGTGTTGTTCAATATTGTATAATAATTATGTATAAATCAATATGTATATATATTTATATATATAGCGGGTATGAATACCGGAAGTTTTCAGAAGTTCATATGTATATAGTACTTTCACATGGTAGCTTCATCAACATTCAGATTGCATGTACGTAAAAACATTTTCCCAACACTACATTCATTTCACTGAATGGTAGTTCGTGTATTATTTTTCATTTCATATTTTTCTTTTGTTTTTATTGGAGCTAGAAACTCGTTCATGATGCCTTCAGATGTCTGTCCGTTTCTTTATGTTATCCCTGGCTACGTCTATTGCGGAACCATCACCCCAACGACTATATATCTGGTATTACATACTGAACATTGACATAATCTTATACAGGGTGAGAGTAGGCGCATTCACTCCTCTACATGCACGGGTCCAAGGAATCAAAGCATTCACGGCTTTCGAGCTGCTAACATGGCTTTCCCTTATCCTCCTACTCTGTGGCGAAATTCATGAAAATCCTGGACCCAACTCTCATACATCTGATTCGCTTTCATCGGTTACTCTATCTTCGGACTCCAGTTACTCTGACGATGACGCTATGCTTCAGTCCTTCCAGTCTAGTTTATCATTTGCCCATTACAACGTACAAAGCTTTCTCCCGAAAAGAGATGTCCTGAGTTCTGAACTATCTCACGTTGGTGTCCTCTCCTTTACCGAAACATGGTTTGGGAATGATATTGATTCTGACAGTCGTGCTATTCAAAACTACTCAGTTGTCTTTAAACTCCTGAACCATTGTGTAAATTTACCCAAATATTTTACTGTGGCTTTGGAGTGAGTGGTAGATGAAAAATCGCTAATTTATTGCTAATCCATTATTCAAGATGGCGACCCAGGGCCATCACGGCCCTCTTGAATTTTAATCTTGTCCTAAAACAGGAGCCTCTCATATTTATTACTATAATTAATTATGTAACAATACAAGGAATGCTTGAATTATTTATTTTAATTCTTCTGGGACGCTACCAATGCTTAGCACCATCTAATAGTAATAGTCCATTGAGAAACCAAGTGTGGCAAATTTGCTGTTTGATTTATGTGTTTTTCCCCCTGTTTTTAGTATTGACAGAAGGGAAAGGCAAAATGATAAATGATAGCATCAAAAAGAACCTGGCAAATTGTCTTTTGAAGATGATAAGTGGTCATTTGTGTGTCTTTGCTGCGTCTGATATCGCAGTTGTTGAAGAGCTCACTTATTATTATGGTGCAACAGAAACCAACATGTATTGGAGACTGGTAAGTGCTTTGTCATATACGGAATATCACTTTTTGTCATCAACAGATCAGTATCCAGAAATTGTTCGTTTCTCACAGTTTGCCTCTTGATCATGAAGTTGAACAGGACTCGATCAAGAGGCAAATATCCATAAATTGTTTGGCGTTTTATCCTGTTTTCCTTGTAGGCATGTTTTAGAGTTGAAACAGTGAAACCTGTCACATATGATCAATTAGTAATAAATGTACCTATATTAAACAGCCACCTACCTATATTAAGATGCCAATTGTTCACCTTGGCTGGCTGCTTAACACATGTTTAACTGTATTGTGACCAGTTTAAGAATGATCGTTATGGCAAAAGGCATCATCACATATCTGAGTCAAATAAGAAACGATACATGGTATAAACATATATGTATTTTAATTACTAAATAAGCAATTCATCTGAAATTTCGTGTACCGAGATTGAATCATATGAGACAATGTTACAAGTTTAAAATTCGATCATACCATCATTATCTGTTACCTTGTGGCATCATTTGTGACCAAGGAGTGAAGTGGAATATTCACACAATAGTCAATACTGTGTATGACCTCCATTGGCATCTCTCACTGCAATGCATCGCCGTTGCTTGGAACGAATAAGTGTCAGAATCTCATATTGGTCAATGTTGTTCAACTCCTGACGCAGAATATCCCTCAGTTGGTGTAACGTCGCCGGCTGACGGAGTCTTACACGAAGGTCTAAGGTATCCCATAAATGTTCTCTCGCAGACCAGTCTGGTGACAATGCTGGCCACGGTCAATGTTCCCCTGTTCCAATAATTGAGTGGTAATGCGTGCAGTATGGCATCTGGCGTTGTCCTGTTGGAACAGTGTGACGCGTCGATTGACGTTAAAGAATGGCATAACAACGAGCATAATAATTTCGTCACAGTACTGCTGTGCGGTTAAGTTTCCGTCAACAATAATCAGCTGTGTGCGGCCGTCGGATGTGATGCCGCCCCATACCATAACACTACCGCCTCCAAACCGATCCACCTCACGTACACACGCATCAGCGTAACGTTCTCCCTGTTGACGGTAAACTCGAGCCCTGCCATCCGCACGCCGTAAACAGAAACACGATTCGTCACTAAGCATAACGAAAATCCACTGTAAGCGAGTCCAACATGCATGTTCACCCGTCCACTCACGACGTTCGTTCCGGTGACATCGCGTCACATGGGCCCGGTGTACTGTCTGTAAGGACGGATTCCACGTTCAGCGAGCCTGTTCCGAACTGTTGTAGCACTGATTCTATTGTTGGTCCTCCCAGGAGTAACGATGGCGGTATGAGTAGCAGGCTGGAAGCGGTCACGTAAATGTGACGTCTGAATACGACGGTCCTGTTCTGGCGTCGTCACGCGTGGTCGACCAGTACGTGGGCGTTCCGTCAGTTGATCCACGTGTTCGGTACCGACCAAGTAGACGTGTAATCGGGGACACGCCGAGGCGATTAGCGACGTCGTATGACGTAAACCAGGTTCAACCATCCCAATTGCTCGCATTTTGGTCGAGTCTGGGCATTTCTTTTGAGGAAAATGCGAGGAAAATGCAGATCGTGTTGGTGTTTCTGCTCGAAGTAATTACAATACGAGTACAACAAACTGGTTTGTGGATCTATCTATGTACAACAAATTGTGTTCCTCGAGGATCACGTGTAAAACGAAAAATCGGCGTTAGGAAAATATGGATGCATTATGTACCTGTGTATATGGATGAATATTATAGTCATACGTCACTCCGAACTGACAAGTGGTGGCTTATCACATGCATTTATATGTTTGCATCTTTTTCGTCTAGTTGGTTTGGTATCGTTTCTTTTTTGACTAAGTATATATACAATAGTTTACAGAGAAGCATTGAATAGTTGTAACCTGTGGTTTCAGTTTTGAGGAATTTTCAGATATCTGAAGGGAAGGACGTTTGGACTATTTATCTCAAAGTTGATCAGTGTTGAAATCATCAGCTACATGAACATGTTTGGTTAGTTTACCAAACATGCATATCGAGCTGACTGAACTGTTTGTACAGATGTACTCAGGCATTTTAATTATGACAGGTTGTATAAACATGGCCTCTTGTCTTTAAATTGTCAAATGCTTCTCTGTAAGCTGACTTAATGGGGGCAGGTTGTCTACATGTGGTTAGTTTGGTCAGTGGTAAGTAGTATAGGATGGCACTATGGGGCATGTCTATGGCACTATGGGGCATTGTACCGAGGTGGATGGCAGTATGGGGCATATTTTTTATGGCACTATGGGGCATTTTCAAAAAAAAAAGCTGAATATGGCACTATGGGGCATTTTCAAAAAAAATGGTGTGGGTTGACATGCCCTATAGTTCCATCCTAGTGACTACTAAAATAACATAACACATAATAAATTTTCAATCTTTTATTTTCTAATAATAACTAATTATTAACTATTAACTAGAACATTAGTAACATACATGTTTTTTAATTATTTTCACATTTACAACATTGGTTATTTTTATAATTAACATAAACAGTATCTAATTTCCTCATCATTTTACTATGTTCATATAATTTTCCATAATGTTTATCAAACCAAGTTTTAATAATAATGTCATTTTTATACAAATATTCATTATTTGTATAGAACATATTTTTTATAATTTATTTTAAATCAATACCTTTAGCTAAAATATCAAGTACAAATAAACAAAATATTCCGCACATAACACTATATGTACTTTGAATTCTAATATAATTTTTAGTCCATTTTTTACAATTATTGTTCATAAAGTTCACAATATCTTCTTTTATATGTTGTGTAGTTCCATAAGAATCGAAATAAAATCCATTGTTTTCCTTGAAATATATTAGCACCCAATGTTTTCCTGGTTGGTTTGAATCATCTGTGTTCACAATATATGTTTTTTTGATATATTTTTCCTTTGCTAGTTCATCTTTTGCACACACAAGTCCATTTAAATGTTTTAATATAGTAGATTTGTCCAATAAATATTATAGTGAATATGTATCCATTGTTAATAATCTGTAATTACTTCTCTGATGCTATTAATTTCTATTTGATTATCATATTCCGCATATATAATAACGTTTATAGGGTTTGCTAGTGCTTCACTAAAGCCCAATTCAATTCGTAGGTTTCCTGTTTTTATAGGATGTAGATGTCCTTCTTCAGCTCCTTGATCTGCTGTTAAATCAAAGCCCCACAATGTATGTCCATTCTCCTATTCTTTGAGTGGAAATCCGAACGAATCATCGTGCATATTTGTCCCCATAGCATTCAATAGTGTAAAATATGATTGCAAAGTTTTTTTATTTGTAGCACTAGTAAAATCAGGTTCTAGTGTTTTATTATGAATACTTTTAAACTAATATCTAATTTAGATATTTTAAAATGTTGAAAATTAAATGGATTTGTTTTTGAATCCCCATTCATATCAGAATTGTTAACCATTCCTACAAAAAGTCTTTTAGGCATTTGCCCTAAAAAAGTATAATCATCAATTTTAGACTGTACCCCTGCTGTAATTGTAAATGTTTTTATTACAGCTCTTCTAATTGGTATTTTCATATTACTTTTTGCAATACTTTGATATAAATTATTAGCTACAGTAGGTGCTAGTGTAACAGTTCTAACATTATAACCAGCCTCTAGGATATCTATTTTACCTTTAGCATCTGACCCCATTAAACAAAAATCTGTACTTGCTCTATTTAGTTTAAGTCTTATATCTATTCCATTAGGTAAATATTTTTCTTGTAAAAATAAATCAAGAGGTATTTGTCCACACATTTCTAAATTTTGCCTGTAATTTTTGTTTTTCTTTCTAGCCACCCAGCCCCTCCATCCCCCTTTGTATTTTTTGTAACATCACCTGATTTGTCTAATTTAAACAATTCTAAATCATTTAGTATAGTAATTTTATGTTGAGCTGACGTCCCTAGTAAATGTTCAAGATAAGCTCTATACCCATATTTATCTGTACATGGAATTAATTTATTATTCAAGTATAAATCAATACTGGTAAATAGACTATGGAAAAAATTGTTAATTGTAGATAAATTAGTAGCATCTTCAATATCAGTGCCATCCTCTTTTGTTATTTTTAATCGTAATCTTAAATATGACTGATTAATATCAGTCCATTTTTGCGTTTGTGCAGGAATCATAAATTCTATAGGACCATCATTATTTCTAGGGTTAACAATTGGATAATGTTCGGTCCATTGACCTTCTACCATAGAAGCCATGGTAGGAGGTACACTATTAACATCTATTTCACTTTTACTACAACCGCATGACCCATGTTCCATCATATTTAATCAAATATATCTAATGAACTTTTATTAACCTTACCTCTTCGTTTCTTTTTTTTCAAATGAAATTTTTTCCTACCTCCTTTTGATTTTATAGTTTTCTTAGACGATCTTTTTTTAGTTTTAAATAGTGTTTTTCTTCCTTGAATAGAATTATCTAAACCAGATAATAGATTTCTACTTATTTTTTTAATTGTTTGTAACCCTCTATCCCATACGACCTGCTTTACATTTTTTCCATGTTTAACAATATCTGTAAATGCTCCAATACTTTCATTTATTCCATCATGCTTAAGTGTGTTTAAAATATGTTTACCAATTGGTTCTAATAGAGGTATAGTTTTTTTAGTTATACCTTTTATTATACTTCCTATCCCATACCCATATTGTTTACCTCGACCTCTATATACTGGCAACATTATATTTTTTAAAATGCAGCTTTACAATTGTAACACCTTTCATAAAATGAACTTCTTCACCAGTGTTCCCTCTTATTAATATAGTAAGTTCGTCAAAATTAGATTTACTTACAGGTAAATAATGATAATTTTTAAATTCTAAATGATTATTATTATTAACACTAGATGTTTGATATTCAATAATTCTTAATAATTGACTTTCTATATGACCTACTATTGTGTAATCTACAATGTCACTATAAATGTACAAATTATTAAAATTTATATTTAAGTCTATATTATATTTAAAAAATTCCTTGCTATTATTTTTAAAAATAAAAATCCATAGTTTTTTAGATTTATTTTGTTAAACTGGTCTATATCAATAAGATTTTCTAAACTTCCCCCAAATTTTGCAATATCTTTATGAAAAATTAATCCAATATGATTATCATTTGATTTTAAATAAATTCGTTTTGTATTATGATCATAATCTAAAGTTAATAAAGCCTTTGCGAAATATTTGTCTATTTGTGAATTAATTACCTCTAATAAATGTTCAATATGTGTATAACCTCCATGGGGTATATTACATTTAAATGTGCCAAGTCTATTACAATATTCACCTCCAATTATTTCATCAAAACTAGATTTCGATATTGATAAGTAATGTTTGTGTACAAATTCTCTATGTACCTGAAATGATTTATTTTTATTTTCAAATGGTACTATTCTTAAAATAGGACTTTCTATACCTCCTAATAAACTATAATCTATTATATCGGAATAAATAAATAATTGATTTGAACCTATATTTAAATCAGAGGCAAAAGGAAAAGGATCTAAGTCATTATCATAAATAATATGATTATTGTCTTTATCTCCTCCTAATTTTTCAAATAAAGAATCTGAAAATAAAAGACCTATTTTACCTATAGTAATTGCGTCATGGGTTTTTGCATTCTCATCCTTAAGATTTATAATATAATCTATTTCAGGTCTTTTACTAGATTGTAATAATGATATAGATAAATTTATCTCACCATACACAAAAGCATACTTTAAACATTTTTGTAAAGAATTATTAATTTCATATACAACATGACCAATTCCTGAATATACACCCGGTTTTATACTGCATTTCATTTTATGAAATCCATTTTCATATTTATAAGTAGTTCTATTAGCTAAGAATATAATGTTTCCTAATGTTGCATCAGAAGTAACATAATAAAAAACTGAATCTTCTTTATTTATATTTATAATTTGTGATGGATGAATTAATTCAACTAAGGATACTTCCCAATTTTCTTTTTTTATATTTATTGATTTAGGTAATTAGGTTGTAATGTATTATTTGGAAATGTTTCATATGAAGAATCACTAAGTAAAGTTACATAAAAAGAATTCATTTTTTCTTATCAAATTTTAAATTTGGTGATGGCAATATATATCCTAATGAACTACTTAGCAATATTATCCATAAATCTTTGTTTGTATTTTGTAGACTTAATTGTATGATAGCTGCTATAATAATGAAATAAATCACAATGATTTGGGAAATAAATATTAAAGTATTTTTTGGTTTTCTGTCACAAAATGGTATTGTAATATTTGATTCATCGGATGACATTATACTAAATTTGTTTCTGGAATCCAAGAATTAAATGTTTTTGGATACCCTTCCCAATGTACATTTATTTCTTTTATTTTCTTACCGTTTATTATCCGTGTACGTTTTCCAACAACTGAATCAATATCATAAATTTTATTGTCTTTTATAGTTTGAATTTCTTGTAAATAAAATGAACCTTTTATTATATCATTATTTAAATCCTTTATTTTCACTGATACTGGATTTGAATTATTAATTTTATAAACTTTAAATAATTCAATTGTCCAATTAGGTAAATAACCTTTATCAAATGTTTTTTTAGTTTTATTAATTCTAATTAAATCGTTAATTTCTATTTTATTTGTTTTTATTTCTTTTTTAATATTATCCCCAAATAAGATATCGGTTATTTCTGGTTCATTTTTTTCTGTAACTAGTACAGAATACTTCTATGAAAGCTATGATTATAAGCATAAACTATATCATTTAATTTATTTATATATTTTCTAGTTTTATTATGTGTAAAAAAATTCCACATTATATTCTTTATAGTGCGTTGAAAACGTTCAACAATACTAGCTTTTGTTTCAGGGTTTTCAGTTGTAAAAAAATAAATGTTATTTTTTAAAAATGTTTGAAATATTTTATTTTTAAATTCCGAACCTTTATCTGTTTGAAATGATTTAGGAATTCTTTTAGATTTATTTAAAATAGTTTGAAATGCTTTAATCATTGTATCACCGCTTTTATTTTTAATAGGTATTACCCATGCATATTTTGAAAAACATCTATAACACATAATAGATATCTAAAATTATTATTAAATTTACTATATTTTTGTAAATCTGCTAAATCAGCTTGCCATTGATAATCAATACCTTCTGAAATGGTTTTTCTTCTTTTAAATTTTCTTATTATAGGTTTATGTAATGTATAAGTATTTTGTTTTTGTAACCAATTCTTTACTATATTTAACGAAACATATTTACCTATATTTTTATATTTTTTAACTGTTTGATATAATTTATTTATACCGGAAAAACTTGATGGATGTTTAGGATTATAATAGATATTCTTTAAAGTATTTTCATTTGTTTTAATTATTCCTGCTTTTAATATGCGTCCCATTTTTGTATTAATTTAGCTTTTCCTTTCTTACCTCTACTCTTTTTTATACCTGATGTTGAAGGTTGTGAAGGTGTAGGTGGGAGCGAAAAACTTGAATCTATTATATTACTTGTGTCAAAATATTCTTCATTATCATCACTGTCATCCCCTTTTTGCATTGATAACCATCGTTGTTTATTTCCTATATATTCTTTTGGTATATTAATATCTTTTAAAATTTTAGAAAAATAATTCCAACCAGTTGGAGGTTGTGATTTTTTTTTGTCTAATTACATCATTAACTAAATCTATTATATTTGAACCTGCAATTGTTTTTCCATTAATTTCTAAAACACCTTTTTCACCCCATTTTATATTTGGATCTTGTTTTAAACTTTCTAATAATAATGTACCTTTACGTTGCATAGTTTTAGGAATACTTTCAATAATATCATCATTAATTCCATGTACATGTTTTGTATGGGTGTATTTTCGGTGGTATTTTTAGATGTAGTTTGTGATAATTTAAATTTATGTAATGTTTCCCCAAATAATCTTGATTTATCTGATTCATTTAAATCATCTCGTTTTAAAATATTACCCATTTCAGATTGTAAATTTGATGTTTTACTAATATCAGGATTAACTGGTAAAGTAGGTCTATGCTGAGTTTTCCATTGATTCATTTCTTCTAATGTTTTCATTGGAACCATAACCATTTTGTTCATATTTCTTTTAAAATAGGTTTAATAATAGTTCCTAATAATGAAAGTAAATCACTATTATTTTTATTATTTAATATTTTTTTCTTTTGTTTAATACTTATTTTATGATCAGCTAATTTCCGTATGTGTTCAGCTAATTTTCGTATGTGTTTACTATGAGCTTTCAACTGTGATGTATGACCATTTGACATGGTAACATTGCCCTTTAAAACATGTTTACAACATTCACATATACTATTAATTAGGTCATTTGGGGCATGTACAATTATATTTCTTCTAAATTTTTGAGGTGAATTTGACAATGCTATCAACAGTTCTCCATTTTTATTAATTAATGGTGTTTTATTAGATTTTACCATTATAAAACTAAATTTTTTCGATTAAACCTCCAAGTGATCTTTCTAAAACTGGTGCTAACATTGAACCTAGAATCAACAATGGCATAGCAGGATTACCACCAATTTGATTTCGCCTTCTTCCTCTTCTTCCTCTTCGACCTCTACCACCACCTCTCTGTACTCTTTTGATGGTAATATTATTACGCCTTCTTCTTTTAGGTTTTCTCAATTTTCTTCCAGCCATATCGTTCACAAGTTTAAATGCAACTGATTTATATAAAATATATCCAATGTATTAATGTATACCTTCATTAAATATACTTTTTAATCAATTGTTTATTTTTTTTATTTTGTTTATCCATTTTAGTTTTAAATTTTAAAGTTTTTGTACTCATTTTTTTATTTGGTATTAAAAATGATGTATTTTTATTTGTTGGGGTATTTAATGGTTGGAAACGTGATATTATAGGGCTAGGAGATCTAGGATCATCATATACAAATGACATATTACTAATTGGTGTAGAAGTTCTACTTGGATGAAAAAATGATAAATCATCTGATATTTCAGAACTTCCCAATAAAGCTTTAGAATCTACTTTTGTAGCTGTAAATGGAAATGTACTAGTATCATTATTATCCACATATAACCCAGATATATTTGAAAAATCAGTATTGTTTTGGAAGTTATTTATAGATGGGTCACTAACAAGTTGATAATGTGGCGCTAAAGGTAAATGTAATGGAACATGATTACTATTAATACTATTATTAATACTGTTATTAATAAATGTATCGCTATCAGGTATATTGTTTTTTTCTATGGATGTTAATATTTGTGATACATTATTTGGTGATAATGAAGGTAATATAGGTGATGGAGTTCTAGATTTTAAATTTTGATTATCTAAAATAAATGAATTTTCAGATATTAAATCTGTTAAATTTTTGGTTTGATTTTGATGATTTATATTTATAACAGGTGTTCCTAATATTTTTCTAAGTAATGGATAACTAGTAGGATTTTGTTTATTTAATATTTTATTTTTTAATCTTAGTTTTAAATTTGCTTTACGATCACTATTTAAAATAGTTTTTCTTAAAAGATTCATATTTTTACCTAATGGTTTTTTTACGGTTGGTGATTTTATTTGTTTAGTTTGTTTTTTTCTAGGTTGTTTTTTAGCCACTTGTTTTTGTTTGCCAGAGGTTCGTTTTCTATGTTGTTTTTTACCGCTATGATTTTGTCTATTAGGGGAGTTTTTAGGAGATTTTAAACTTCTAATCATTTTTTTACCATCCCATTTTATTAGTGTTTTTATTAAACCTCCCCCCAAAAAACCCATACCTCCAGGAGTTAAAATTAATTCTCTCTTTTTATCTAAACTTACATTATCATCAACAATTTGTTCAAGAATATGTTTATATTTGTCCATAAATTTTTGTGTAGGTTTAGGTAATTTTATTTTTTTATCTAAAATATTTTTTGAGGCTAATATAAACCATTTCATCATTTGGGATAAACCCTTATTTAATAAAATAATTCTATTTTCATGATTTCTTTCAGCCTCCAAATTTGTTAATGCTTTAATTAATGAAGTTGGTGTACCCTCCATGATTGCTAAAATGTAAATGAAAAAAATCTAATGTGTATATATTATAGCTCCTCTATCATCCCCTGTTTGCCAATGATGAAAAATGTTTCTTCTAATTCTAAATTGTTCTGGAGTTGCTGGATGGAAATCTAGTAATAAATAACCATGAGGGTGTGTAGTAGCATGGTGGTATGCATGTAATAAATGGGGTAATTGTGTTTGATTAGCCAATACTTTTATTTGACCTTTATCTCTACTATTTTGAAATAGTACCATATAATGAGAATTTAAACTTATTGTTCTCGATTATTTAGATTGTTGATACATGTTTTGAGTTATATATATTATACTAGCATTACGATGATGTGACCTTTACGTGTAAACCATAATTTGATTTTTTCTTCATCAACATCCCAACATATCGTCAAAAACTATTAAACATGGATTTGATATGTCAGATGTAATATCTTCATCATTTTCAGGTATTCCATCTATAAACTTAATCGAAGTACCCTCACTTTCTTGTAAATCTCCATAAATAGATTGCCATTCTTTATAACACCATATTATTCTTTCTGGAACAATATCAAATATATCTTTTTTATATTTGATTAATTGTTTAACAAATTGTGTTTTACCACAATCACTTGGACCACAAATAAAAATATTACATGGATGATGTAAAAACATACTACCTTCCATGGTGTACAAGTAATGACTAACATATATATTCCTAAAATATGTTATTTAATTACATATTATCAATACTATCAAATCTAAAAATAGTCCAATGTAGTTCATATATTGTAATGTTCAAAATTACATCATATAATGTAATTCTCAAATTGTTTCCATATAATATAACACTTCCATGTCATCATCTTCAACATTTTCCCATCCAGGTTTATTATGTAGTTCCATATATGTCTTCCAGCATTTAAATAACCATACTGGAACATTGTCATTGTTTACTATTCCAGTGTTAAATTCATAAAAACTCCAACGTTCAACTTCACATAGAAAAATAAGACTCATGTACTCAACGCTGTCCAGAAAGTTGCCGTAAAAGTGTGGGCCCTTTAATTCTCGTTCTATAATAGCATAGCTCATAGTCTCAAGTGTATCTGTGTTATGCATAAACGCATGTACTAATGCTGCCTTGTATACATCACTATCTAATGTGCGTGTGTTTTCAGCCATTTTTAAAGGTCTAACTGATAACAGTTTTCTATAACACAATCTTATAAGAACTATTGTCTATCTATTATTAGTTACATAACCAACATTTAAACAACATTGTTGGAATCCACTTGTTGTTTACTATTCCAGTGATAAATTCATCAAAACTCCTAATGTACAACTTCACATTTATATAGATCACCCATTATGTCAAGACTTTCTAAAAAGGCATTGTAAAAGTCTAGAGACTTCAATTCTCGTTCTATAATATCATAGCTCATATCATCAAAATCAGCTGTACTATTCATAAAAGCATGTATTAATGCTGCTTTGTAGACATCATCTGTATGTGTGTTTTCATCCATGTTAATGCTGTAAATGATAATAGTCATATAACACAATCTTATAAGTGCTATTACAACAATCTATTAATAGTAACAGGTCAATTTATAAAAAACGTGATATTTATAAAAGCATCTACTAATGCTGTTTTATAGATTCCACTAGCTAATGTACGTCTAGGCGCAGTCATTTTTAAAGGTCTAACTGATAACAATCATATATCCACGACCTTATAAGAGCTAATACATCTCTATTATTAGCTACATATTTTTTCCAATCATCAAAGTTTATTGCATTCATATTCAGAATAACATCATTATATTCCGTTTGTAAAAACTCCTCTATATTCTTTTGAAATATATCAAATGTTCTTATTTGATATAAATTCTCATAAATTTCTTCATCTGTTTCCATATTGAAGTCAATAGTTTGATACAAAGCTTCTGTATATAAATTATATTCAAGAATATAATATAATGAAATATATGATTTCGACCATATCTTTGACATCTTCGTTAATTATTGTTGATTATAGCTACTAGTTCAGGAGCGATATGAGGGTTACCAGCTTGAAATATTACAGAGCAATATATCTGTAAATCATCATATAATGTATTTATAGGTATATTCATACCCACCTTGTTCACAGCACCTTTTTTAATGATTTGTTTAATTGTATATTTTCCAACACGATGGTTTAAAATTATAAAACCTCGTACTATAGGCACAGTATAAGGTTTACTCGAATATCCAAGGTTAAATCTTGTTTGTAAATATTGTGAAATACACATATAACAATCACTTCTATTCTTACTTGCAATTAATATATTGTTTAGATCGTCAAATGTTGCATTTCTTATTTCAAACTTCCATAATGTGCTGGTAAGATCTTCCAAGTCTTCTAATCTTTCGTTGATTAGATCAAATAATTGTTGTTTAGTATAATTCGAAATATCATCTCTTGATTCTATATCTGTTCTTAAATAGGTCATTAATTTAAGACTCTTTGAATAATCATAATATAACGCCTCTCTTGACACAATTGTGAATTGTATATTCATCCATTGATTCATTAATTCCTCTTTTAACTTTTTATTCATTATAGAACTATTAACAAGATCCTTATATATCATTTGTCTAATTTCAACTGGTACAACATTTAAATTTAACTCTGCTATTTTATTTAAAATGGTAACTTGTTGATGATATAAAAAAAAATCATAACATCACTTATTTCTTTAAAATATTCTCTATGAGTGCCAATGAACATATATTGTGTTTCATCATCATCATTACCTACTGGTCTGCTTGTTATTTGTAACATAATAACCATAGACTAACATTAATTTAGGTGTTATACCATATAACGGTAGTATATTTATAGCAACACGATACCAACTATTAAATAATGATGCAGCCAAAATAATATTGTCATTACTAAATCTTTTTTGGTGTGTTGCGATATTAGTATCAGGAATTCCAATAGTTTCACAACTGCTATTAATATCTGCCATATTGTTAACAAAAATTGTTCTTAACTCTATGTATTCCGATTCATAGACCCCCATGTTTTTAATCATGATAAAAACCGTATGGTACAGTCGAATAGTTATCTACAACTAATCGTTTTGTATATACTGATCGAAATGTTTTTGTCTGAGTTTCACTAGTGACCTTTCTATTTTTAGATTTTTTAATACGTGAATTATATGTGATATGTATAGAATAATTTGTTCTATTATTTATACATTTAATCATAGATTCAAAGTTTACTTTTTGAGATGTATTGTAATCTAATGTAATTCCTTTTACTTTACATTTAGTAAATATACTACCATTTACATCATATTGATACCCATAATTTTTAGGGCCTAAACCAACATAGCTTATAATTTTTCCATCAGGTACTTCATCAGTCCATTTACCTAAACGACTGTCAACAATAGGAATATTGTCTGTATCAAAGTATAACACTCTATCATCTAATAGTTCAAGAACTGCATACAATTCTAATCTTGCATATGCAGTTACAAATGCTGCAACCACAACATTAGCTGATGAATGAGGTTCAATTTCATCAGTTATATCTTTATAATTCATCAATATAAAATTATCATGATCAAACATATCAATACTGCTGACCTCAATATTACTATCATTCATAATATCGAAAAATCTTGAGACTTTACTAATATATTCACAATGAGGCAATATGTTATTTTGAGCATTTTTACCCCATAAACAGTTAAGCATAGTTTTTGCAAATGCTCGTTTTCCAGGATTATATTTAATATTTTCTAGTACAATACCTTCTGCATCAAAATAATCAGTTTTAAACATCTTTTCATCATCTTCATTTTTAACCCAATTTGGATAACCACTAGCCTCTTGTTTCATTTTTAAATATTTATCAATATATTGTTTATATACATCTGAACTCCAATTACTCCAATGCCATATTTGATATGTTTCTAATATTTGATAGCCTTTATCTAACGCTTTCTGTATTTCTACAGTTGTCCATGTACCAATTAAAGCCCTTTGATTTTCTGTATGCTTACCATACTCATCTTCTTCCTTTGCACATGTATAACATAGAGTAAATATCATTTTTTTATTACAATGTATTGGTAATACAGGCATCCATAATGTTTGAGGGGGTAGTATTTTGCATTTTATCAACCCCTGATAGTCTCTAATATATTTTATATCAATTTGTTCCTGACTTAATATATTTGGATGTCCACATGGATATTTTTATATTTAATAACATGGATATAATGAACATATATCAACATATTTTATTTGTTCATCATCTTTTATTTTATGATATAATGTTACAGCATGTGTTCTACCTCCAAATAGAGCATCTCTAGGTTTAATAGGTTCTCTATATGGATATAATACATTTATATTATTTTTATATTGGATGTTGATATACTTATAATTATCAAAATCACATTCCCATATATATATAATTTTATAGCCTAATAATTTAAGCTCGTTAAATCGTTTAATAGTTTCTTCATGTAGCTGCCACATTGTTTTTTTAGTATATGGGTTAATATATTTTCTATTTGGATAACACCTCTCACAGCCATGATATAAACAACCCAGAAATTCATATATTATACCATAAAATATCCATCTACATGATATTTACCTATTTTTTTTCGCCTCCATTTAATGCATGACAAATTTTCTTATTTAAGTCTGTACTATATGCCTGAAGCCATCTTACACCTGTAATAGAATATTTAGTTTTGTTAGGATATCCACTATCAGATATGACCCCAAGACTATTTTTAGGCATATAATTTTTTCTCCACGCTTTATTACAAGCTTGAGGTAATGTTATTGCTTCCCTAAAGGGGTTAATTTGATCACTATTTAAAAATTGTATTATAAATTCCCCACACCCTCTTCTTAAAATATCAACATCTGAAATACAATATTTTTTCATTTCTTTTCTAAAATCAAAAAAATCTTGATTAGTTATTTTATCATCATACCATTTCATAAATATATCACGATTTTCAGGTTTCATAGACCCTGGTTTATAATAGTCTAATGATAAATATGGACCAATATAGTATTGATATTGATCAGTATTAGCCCAAAAAGGAAACCAACCGTTGGCTAATTCTTTCAACCCAAATGTTTTCGGGAAAGATGCTAAAGGTATTCCTATAAAATTTAAGGAATCTATTAATCTTATATTTTTATATTTTAATAACATAATATTATTTCCATTCATAATTAAATCTGGTTTAATTGTACCATGTGTAATTAAATATCTTAAAACAAATTGTGTATCATACCCTCTTCCATTATGAGCTATTACTGTTGAATAATTACGAATAGGACTAAATAACCATTTACAGAATTCTTATAATGTATTTTCACCTTCAAATATCATTTGTTTTTCTCCTTCAATATTATTACAATGCGCACAATATTCGGTGACTGATTTACAAATGCATTTGTCACATGCCCGTTGAGCAACACAATAATTTGGTTTATGTTCCCCATCATCAAATTGACATTCAAAGTCATAAAATATATAAGGTACTATTTTTGGACCTTGTTTTAATGGTTCAGATACATATATTGGTATATAGCAATCATGATCCAATGACACTATTAATTTACAATATTTACATTTCTTAAAACCTGGACATATATGATTTTTTTTACCTTCTATTATTAAAGTATCACATTTTTTACATAACTGTACAGACGAACATATATTTTTCTTATGTTTCCCTTTAATTGTTTTATGATTTTCATAACATGATATACTAACAAACCACCGACTACAATTATTACAATGAATGCGTTCTTTTTTTCCACATAATTCATGAGCATAACATTTACATATATTATTACATTTATGATACTCTTTATTACTATAACCTACATCACAATACTCACAAAAGTAACTATAACCAAAAAAACCTGTAATTGAGATAATACTATCATAATGATTATTATGATAATATAAATGAATAACTTTACTATTATCAGTCATTGTATATGGTTCAAATAAATGTTCTCCTTTTCCATGTTGCTGGTGTATTTTAATAATATATTCCGGATATATTTCATTTTGTATTATTTTATATTCTTCAATACCACATTTCTGGCTTATGCTTATACCTACTTTATTTAATAATTTTTCAGCTTCTTGTTTTTGAAGAAGTCTGTCTGTTTTTCTAATTTCATCCCATTTTTTTTTCCATTCATCACTTTTATCAGCATTTAATTTACACATACATACAACAATGGATCTAGCTAAACACATACTATCTTCACTATTTTCAATTTTAATAATACTACGTTTTATATTTATCATATTATCAATACTTTTTTCACTACCATGATGCATTGTTTTTCTACTACCTCCAATATCTAAATATACATTGCCTGTAGAAGACGAGCTTCTAGACAGGCACGGCACACCCTAAGGAATATAAACGACCTGAGATACAGACCGTATACAGCAGAACGAATTACAAGATCTCCGCCTAGGAAACATACACCAAGATCTCCAATTACAGCTCCACCTAGGGAACAGACACCAATATCTCCAATTACAGGAACCTCTCCAGAATCTCCAGAGCCTGAGACAACTCCAAGATCTCCGATGACACAACCCCCTCAACGACAGTTATGTTATATTTGTTATATTTCGGGTTTTACGCCTGCATCAGCACCATTTTGGGCTATATCGCCGGCGGGCAGTTTACCTAACAACACATTTCCTGGGCAGGCTCCAGCGGTTAACCAGTACTTGGGTGCACCAACCTCCGTAAGAAACTGCCAACTTTTTCATATAAATGTGGCACGGCCTGAGCGGGGCTCGAACCCGTGACCATCAGTGATGATAGGTTACAGTGGTATACAAGTCAGCGACCTTAACCACTCGACCACAGGGGCGGACCCCTCAACGACAGACGCAGACTCCAGAGGTAGAAACAAGACCCGGGTATTCCACACCAATAAAGTCGGAAAGTGCAGCGCGATACTTCGGAATCGAGCCTGAAATGCCTGTAGGTACGGAGACTGCAGTACGATACTTCGGTATGCCATCACCAAGGACGGCTGCACAACAAACTCAAATGAGAGGGTTCGGCAGACCAGCAAAGGTTTGGGGCGGACCTCCAGATGCTAGGGTTGAAATTCAACCTGCATGGTGTACCTGTGACTCTTGGCAGTCGGACAGTATGGCAGCGTTCTGTACTTGTGAACCTGTGGGAATGGACACTGCATCATGTCCAGAATTATACTAATTTTTAGTATTGATAAAACGGCCCTAAAAAAACGGCCCTTTTTAGGGCCAAATATAAATAGCCCTTTTTAGGGCTATATAAAACGGTCCTTTTCAGGACCACTACATATTTTTCGATAAGAAAAATCTCTCAAGTTTTGTCAAAACAATATCTAGTCCATTCACAACATATATAACATTACACCAGCATAGTTCATATTTTATACTTAGTAAACAATATGGTTATATATTTAAAAGATATAGCAGGGGGGTTTTATGAAGTAAAATTTAATAAAACTAATATATTAGAAGGTGATTGTCAATGTTGCGGAGTCAGTGTTTGTTTTGATAGTGAATCAGATATCTGGGAAAAACTGTAATGAATAATGAATGAATGGTGTTTTACGGCGCATCGACATCTAAGGTCATGTAGCGCGCATTAAAGTTATGTTTATTGTCGAGTGTATGAAATAAAATTCTATATAAGTATATGCATTACGTAAAAATTAATACTAAGAAGTTAAATGAATGAATGAATGGTGTTTTACGGCACATCGACATCTAAGGTCATGTAGCGCGCATTAAAGTTATGTTTATTGTCGAGTGTATGACATAAAATTCTATATAAGTATATGCATTACGTAAAAATAATACTAAGAAGTTATAAAGACGTAAGATTAATTACAGGTAATATATGAATGAATGATTACTACAAAGGCATGATTAACAATTGATATCACAGCTTATTATAAATTCCTATTGCCTTGATAAATGATATGATGGACTCTACTCTGATAGAGTCGAAGAGTTTTTTAATGTTGTCCACATTGTAGTACTGCAACCGGATTGGTTTAAGGTCAACACAGTGTATTAAGATATGCTCCACCGTGTATAGAGTATTGCATGGGATACATTCTGGTGCATCATCTCGTGACAACAGCCATGAATGTGATATTCGAGAATGACCCATCCTGAGACGGGCAAGAATGACTTCTTCTCGACGAATAGGCCTGTAAATTGGGCACCATTCGCCAAGTGTTGGTTTGATCGAATGAAGTTTGTTAAAAATTTCACCATCCCATTGGGCCTGCCAAGAGGATTGAATTAAGGTAAGAATTGTAGATTTAAAATCAGTATAACACACTTTAATCCTAGAAATGGATAATGACAAAGCCATCTTTGCATTCTGATCAGCCATTTCATTTCCTTTTATTCCCATATGACTCGGAAGCCAGCAGAACACAAATGTATTTATTTCTGAAAGGGAAGAAATCCTTTCAAGCAAAGTACAAACAATAGGATTTTCAAACTTTTCATAATACAAAGCCTGTAAAACAGACAAGGAATCAGAGAAAATGATATATTGAACATAGTGTGATTCCACTGCAAGATCTAGAGCGAGATCAATGGCCTTCAGTTCGGCAGAGAAAATTGAGGACTTGTTTGGAAGTCTACATATCCGATTTTTATTCCCAAAGATTGCTGCTGACGCAACAGTGTCACCAGCTTTTGAACCATCTGTGTATATGGCTTTGAAGTCAGAATAAAATTCCCTGATTTCATGATATTTTGTTTGAAACTGGCTCCTGTCTGTAATAGACTTTTTATCAGAAGTGAGATCAAAGCGAAACTCGGCAGGTTTAAGGGTCCAAGGAGGAGAATCGGGGATTTTATACTGTGCAATAGATTTCATGTCAATATGTAGGTCATCTAGACATTGTTCCATACGTATACCTAGTGGGGCAATAGCTCTCGGTTTTCTTTGAAACTGCACTTTAAATTGGGGTTGAAAGACCACTTTGTGAGCTGGGTTTAGAGGATTTGACTTGAGTTTCAGTAGGTATTGAAGAGCTAGCTTCTGTCGTCTAGCATACAGAGAGGGTTCATTTGCTTCAGCATAAAGACTTTTAACAGGGGAATTTCTGAAAGCTCCAAGGACTAATCGTAGACCGTGATTATGTATAGGATCAAGTATTTTCAGGTACGATTTTCGTGCAGATCCGTAAATTATCGAACCATAATCCAGCTTAGAGCGAACCAATGACCGATAAAGCCGTAGAAGGACCTTTCTATCAGCTCCCCAATCGGAATGTGCCACAACCTTTAAAATATTTAGAGCTTTTTGACATTTCTTTTTTAAATTATTAATATGAGGAATGAATGAATGTTTTTTATCAAAGATAACACCTAAAAATTTGTATTCTGTGACTACTTCTACATGTGAGCCATCCAGGTAAACTTCTGGGTCTGGATGAAGTCCACGTAGATTACAAAAATGCATACATTTAGTTTTTGATTTAGAAAATTTAAAACCATTTTCATCCGACCAAGTCTGAAGTTTATTCAGACCTTGCTGGAGTTGGCGTTCTATTATGTTCATATTACTAGACCTGAAGCAAATAACAAAATCATCTACATAAAGGGAGCACTCAACCTCTGGATTTATTGATTTAACAATATTGTTTATCTTAATACTAAACAATGTAACGGACAAAATACAACCCTGTGGTACACCCATCTGCTGTTCCCGAGCATCTGATAGGGTATTACAAACACGAACACGAAAAAGTCTTTCATTTAAAAATGCAGAAATAAATAATGGAAGGCGTCCTCTGAGGTCAAAGTCGTGAAGATCTTTTAAAATGCCATATTTCCAGGTTCTGTCATAAGAACTCTCAAGGTCGAAAAATACTGAAGCAACATGTTGTTTATTGACAAAGCCCTCTCTTATAAATGTTTCGAAACGAACTAGATGATCCAGTGTGCTTCGCTGCTGACGAAAGCCACTCTGGACATTAACAATTAAATGATGTGATTCGAGAAACCATACAAGCCGGTTGTTTACCATTCTTTCCATAGTTTTACATATACAACTTGTTAACGCTATGGGTCTATAGTTGTTTGGATCCTTTTTATCCTTATCTGGTTTTGGTATTGGGATGACTAAAGCCTCCCTCCAAGATGTAGGAACTTCACCAGTTTGCCATATAGAATTAAACATGTCCAATAATATAAAGAGGGAGGAGCTAGGTAGATGTTTTAAGAATTGAGAGTGGATTTTATCTGGACCTGGGGATGTATCATGTGCTTTTGACAAAGCAGACTTTAGTTCTTTAAGATTAAATAGTTTGTTGTAATGTTCTTTGTTCTTTGAATTGAAGTTTAGTTTTTTCTTTTCTTTAGTGTTTTTGAATTTCTGAAATTTTTGTGAATAATTATTGGCTGATGATTTTTGTGCAAATGTTTCTGCTAAGGTGTTTGAAATTTCCAGAGGTGTGGTGATTTGTTTGTTGTTTGCAGTGAGGTGGCTAATAGGTGAAGTACCTTTGCCATTAATTTTTCTGATCATGTCCCACGTTTTCTTAGTTGTTGTTCTGTTATTTAGTCTTGAGATGTATTGTTTCCAACATTTGCGTTTGCTGCTTTGTAGTGTACGTCGTGCTTTTGCTCTATATATGCGAATGTTCTTTAAATTTTCTGTGGTGGGTCTCAAATTGAATTTTCTTATGGCCGATTTCCTATTTTGGATGGCTTTCTTACAATCATCATCATACCAGGGTTTGTATGGTCTCTTTGGATTAGGTGACGTCTGAGGTATGGATTGTTCTGCTGCTTTTATTAGTAATGTAGTGAATAGCTGTGTTTGATCACGACAATCCTTGAATGTTTCATATGAAATTGTGTGTTCACAAAGTTGTTGGAATTTAGTCCAATTTGCTTTAGAAAATTTCCATCTTCTGGGTTGACTATAAGCTGTTGGCTGATTTTCAGATATGAGGATGGGGAAGTGGTCGCTTCCGTGGAGATCATCATCGACTTTCCATGAGAAATCTGGAAGTATGACTGGGCTACATAGTGTAAGATCTATTGCAGAATATGATCCTGTTCCTGGGTGTAAATATGTTTTGGAAGATGGATCATTCATGTAAGAAAGAGAATTATCAGAGATGAAATTCTCTATCTGGAGACCTCTTTGATTTGTATTATTACAACCCCAGATGATGTTATGTGCATTGAAATCACCTATTAGAATATATGGAGTGGGTAATTGTATTAGAAGATCATTCAGCCTATGTTCTTCAATTGGTTTACTTGGAGGAAGATAGAGTGAACACAGTG
Source organism: Archivesica marissinica (assembly GCA_014843695.1). Classification (NCBI taxonomy): domain Eukaryota; kingdom Metazoa; phylum Mollusca; class Bivalvia; order Venerida; family Vesicomyidae; genus Archivesica; species Archivesica marissinica. Next base: position 39,026,945 of record CM026390.1, on the reverse strand, counting down.
TGATAGTGCTATGTAATGACAGTCTTACAGCAACAGCTTGTAAGTTTGTATTTAACAGTAATTCCTTATGTGGAACACTATTATTGACGATGATAGATACCCCACCCTGGGCTTTATCACCTTCACTGTATATTTTATTGAAAATGGTGTGATGTTTTATAGAAATTGTATCATTTTGTTTCAAAAATGTTTCTTGAAGGCATAACGCAGCAGGTTTATGTTCTTGCACTAAAAGAGAAAGCTCTGCAAAATTAGATTTTAAACCTCGACAATTCCACTGGATAATTCCCTTGGCCATTATGGAGAGATTAATTATTAAAAATACTATACCGATATTTACATAATTATTATTCATAGATAAAATATAAAGTTAAAAATATATTAAGTGGCATCCTGCAACGACTGGAGGTTCTTGCTCCCGCCACCCTCGCCATCTTGCCAGGTCATAGACTCGGACTTGTCCGAGTCTGATGCCTCGCCCTCCAGATTGTCATCGTCGGTGTCCAAATCCGAGTATCTATTGCTTGTAGACACTGGACTGGACACTGTGTGTTTATCTGATTGTTTATCTGATTGTATATGTTTATTTTTCTGCTGTCTGGAAGGGACAGCAGATTGCTTTTTTGTTGAAGTTGATGCTTGTTGAGCTGTAGATTCTTTTTTAGTAGGTATTGGTTTTGATGAAGTTGATGTTGTTTTTGGTTGAATGTGTTTTTCTTGTGTATTGTTGTTTCGAGTGTTTGTTGTTGTTGGATTCTTGTGTATGTTTGTTTTTACTTGTTTTTGTTTGTCTGCTGTAGGTTTAGGTGTTTGTGGTGTATTTTGATTTGTAAGCGTAGGTTTAGGTGTTTGTGGTATATTTTGATTTGTAAGCTGGTCAAGATGAGAAGAACTATCAGAACCAGCGAATAACTGCATTATTTCTGTTTTTTTGTCTGGAAAGATTTTGCAAAGTTTGGTTAACAAGTTTTTGCAAGTTTTGCATTCAACAGAGGCTGTTTTAGCAACACTTGCATAGCTTGGCTGATTTTCGAATTTGTATCGAGATTCATAAATCTTTCTTGCATCCTGGAATGAAATGTTTTCCGAATATTTGATCTTAACTATTTCTTTTTCTTTTTTCCAGGAGACACAGTCTTTAGAATTGGAAATATGATCAGCGCCACAATTGGCGCATTTATTTGTGTTAGGGCAGTTGTTCTCTTGATGTTGTGGAGCAGTCTCAGCACACTTGGAGCATACAGACTCGTTCCGACACCTATCCTCATGATGACCATACTTCTGGCATTTAAAGCATCTAAGAGGGTTAGGTACATATATGTCGACGGTGACAATCTGGTAGCCGACTTTGATACGTGACGGGATGACTGGTGTGTCACATGTAATTATATATGTGTTTGTTGTTTTTTTTTCGTTGTTACGTTTTATTGATATTCTCTTCACGTCAATGATCCCTTGACTTGACAAACCTTCTTTGATCTCATCCAAAGAGCAGGAAGATAATTCCCTGCACCTGATGACACCTTTGGATGAGTTCAAAGATTTGTGGGGACTGACCTTCACATAATGTCCAAAGAAGGTGTTCGTTGATAATAAATTCTGAGATTGAGCTTTTGAAGTAATTTCAACCAAAAGACTTCCATTTCGAAGACTTTTAACAGATTTAGGTGTACCTAGGATAGATTTCATTTGCTTTTCAATGACGAAAGGAGAAATTTTTGTGATAGGTTTTGAACTGTCTACCGCCTCAATGAGAATGAAGCGAGGGAAGTTCACTCTCTGTTGTTCAATAGAATCATCATCAGATTCACTTAGTGCACGCTTGGCTTTTTTTTGAGTGGAACTCATAATAGTAATATATAGTTCATCGTCAATGCTCCCCACCCGTCTCAGAGCCCAACAAGGGGACATGATCTGGGGAAATCCATCGCAGATCATGACAGGGATACATCAATGATATACTCAGAATGAAAGGACTAGACTGGACAAGTGTATTCCCACAGAAGAACCTACCAAGTTTAGACTATCCTTGGGAGGTTACAAAAGTCAAACATCAAACTTTCACCCGATTAGCCCATGAGCCACCGCCTTCTAGGGCATCAAAAAGAAGACAATGAAAGAGTATAAATATTTAGAGAATCAATATTTGTTTTCAAGACAAATTAAAAAAATATGTGTTTAAGATTAACGATGCCCTAGGGCTCGGCATGACCAGCCGATTGATCAAGGACGGGCTTTCCTGACCTCCCGTTTAACCCAACTTAAGGCCGAAGTGGTGTGTTGTGGAAACAGGGTATTATTTGCCAACACTGATTCTACTCAACCACCAGGATCCTCTCATCAGGCGACACAGGTCTCCGCCCACGGCAAACAGGCAGGCACATTGGGGGGGTTGTACCCCTCTGTAGTGCGACAGCTGGGATATTCTAACCCCTGCCCAGCTGGGGGGTAATAATAAATAATATGACCAATTTTGTTCTTTATTGAGCTATAGAAATGTTAATTTCTTTGCAGCTGCTACATCCAGCTCGGCCCAACAATCTGCCGGATCATCTGTTGCGATAAACAACTCAACACCATCAAGCCATGTAGAGATGAATAACTCGACACCATCACGTCAATACGGTCATGGAGAGATGAACAACTCTACACCATCACGTCATGTACACTGTAAATCCATGTGTTTAGGGTAAAACGTTACATGTGTTTAGTTATGTGTTTATGCGTTTAGATTCTAAACACATACTTGATCCATCCGTTTATTATCATTAAACGTTATGTTTATATCTCTATGGTGAAGTGTTTATGTTGTAAACATAATGTTTAGTTCTAATTTGTATTGTATATTGTTGGTTAACACATACTAGAAATGACACGATTACACAGTGGCGTTTAGTTTTGTGTTTAGAACCTAAACACCTGGATTTACAGTGTAGAGATGAACAACTCGACACCATCACGTAATGTAGAGATGAACAACTCGACACCATCACGTCATGGGGAGATAGAAGCCTTAGGTTCGTTTTTTGGATGATATACAGTATTTCAGTCATTATTGGATTGAAGCTGCATGCCTGTATTACCAGTTATTCTGATTTGGAAAATGTCATTATATGGTCATTAATTTCAGTGTCACTCGTTAGGCTCTACTTATTTACAAGTCTGCAAAAAGTTGTGTTATTAATTTCTTCTATGTGGCAAGAAATTGTTGATAATTCAAATAAATTGGCCAATTTATTTTCAGAAGTCACCGACAGCTCTTCTTTTGAGGTTTTCGCATTGCCGCCACTGACAAGACATACAATGCCGTCAGAGACAGTTCAATTGACTTCCGACATCCCACAACCTTCTACGACAGGGAAAGAAGGTACTGAACATTTAGTCTCCTTTACGTTGTTAACACGGGGTATATAAACATTAGCTGGTAGGATGGTTCGATATTGTATCACATTTTACATTTTTCGGCAATTACTGTAATAATGTTCATTTTGTGCTTTGTACAGTACATCTGACATTAGCTGCTCGGTCTGTTTGATGTGGCACAGATCTACTCGAAAAACTGTCTGACCAAAAGCTGTTTTTCCTTTTTGTTCCTATAAGAAAACCTGGAAATACATGATACTGTATAAAAATATTTTGTAGTGATGAGTAGAATTATGTGATGTGACATGTAAATTTTCGCTGTTCCATGGACAAGTGGGAAAGATGTGAGATTTCCACACTCCCGGAGATAAAGTGTCACCACACACTGAGCCAATCATGCAGTGTTGAAAGTTAAAAATAAATCCTGGCAGGAATAAATTATTGTTTTTTTTAACATTTTAAAGGTAATACAGAGAGCAGAATAAGGTGCAAGGAGGTCGCTCGACAGGGCAAGCAAGATCAGATGGGTAAGAATTAACTTCTGCAGATCATTATTTTGGTGACCATTTTGAGTGCATGATTTTCCTGAAGTTTTTCTGCAGAATCTAAAAAGTATCGCTGCTAAATCTGATATTATGAATGGTTGCATTTCAATTTCTTTAGAAACCACTTGTATTACAATTGTATTTTTGACAAATAAGATTTACATTTTGGCCCCAGTTTTTTTAAGCATAATCCAGGAGTATACACCCTGTATTATAAAATCCATTTTGTAGGTAACAGACTTGAAAGCTGGCTTAAGCTGCTCATGCTTGCTATTTGTTTGATATTGTTTATCACTTGACGGAATAGAAAACAACATAATTTCTGATCAGACAACACATTCTGTGACTATCTGAAACTATGTTTGTTTGTATGGATACTGCATCACACTCTTTCAAGCATTATGTGCAGGTTTCCTGGTCAACCAGTACTAAGCTAGGGCTGATGTTTCTTGCTCATGGAAACGACGGGTATCTTAAATAAAATAATTCATGTGGATCGGTGGGGCTTGAACTCATAACCCGGTGGTTACAAAGTCCGAAGTAAGCACACATTAGACCACAGCAGTTTTAAGAATCACTATAATTTATATACGTTTTCCTTTTGAAGGTGGGAAGAAGAATGTAGAAGCCTTCGACGGAAAATGCTTTCCTTTGATCTAAACTCTTATTTGTTTGACCAGAAAAAAACTCCAGAGCAACAAACAGAAAGAAAATGAATCGAAAATCCAAGAGGACAGGAAGAAGAGAGAATCTGAAAGTGTCCCATTGAAGATACAACGCATCTGCACCTTTTTTGAGAGTGATACATCAAAATTGTACTGCCTCTTTCTAACTGCAGTTCTTCCACTTTTTGAAGAAGGCAATCATTTGTTGCAGAAAGAGGAACCTGTAATTCATCTTATGCATGGCATTCTGACAAAGCAACTCAGAAATGTGTTCGTCCGATTCATTAAGCCAGGTGTCATCACGAAAAACAAAGATCGACTACACAGCATCGATATGATGTCACAAGACAACCAGGTTGCAGATAAGAAGCTGTTCATTGGGAATTCAGAACGAGAATATCTTTCCAAAAACATGGAAAGGATCCGTCTGAATAAGTTCTACGATAGCGTCCGCAGATTCTGTTACATCATCCCGGTACGTGTGTGTAAAGTTTCCCTACGACGACGAGCTGCTGATCAGAGCAAAGGTCTTACATATTTCAACACGTCAGGAAGTTGATTTTGATGACATCCGGTACTTTGTCAACAGAAACCCCTGTCTGTTGAAGGGAGAGGAAGATTTGCAAGATCTACTTCAAGGACAATTACTCAACTACCAAGTGGACGACGCAATTGTGTGGACGGAAGGTGACAGGATCGACACGGCATGGAGTGTTATTGCGGAGATGCGAGATGGCAACAGGCAGTTCCAGTATGACCTGCTTGCTGGGGTCATGCTTGGCATTGCCACTGTATTTCATTCAAATGCAGACTGCGAACACCTGTTCAGCTATGTGACCAAAAACAAAACAGAGTTCAGGTCAAAATTAAGCACAAGGACACTCAGCTGCTTGGTTACCCATAAAGTGAGAATGAGAGCCATGGGTACCCCGTGCTTCAAGGCTGTTCCTTCCAAACATGTGTTGCGAAAGGCCAAGAGTGCCTGCTACAACAAACTGATGTAGACACTGACAGAGGTTTCTGTAGTGGTGTTTGTGTTCAACAGAGAACTGAGATATTTAAAATATGTTTGTGACAGTTATTCTAGTCAGTGTGAACTGTGAATCTTTGTGAAAGAGTTTCACTTTGTAGTATATGTATATTGTATAGTCATTTATTTCTTCAGCAGCGAACTGATACATTTATGTGAAAGTGATTTTACTCAGGCCAAGGCTATTAGAAAATTGATGACCAGAAGTTTTCAAGTATCTGGGGAATCCCCGACATGTTTGCCTCCAGACTTAACAAACACATAGATCAGTTTGTTTCATGGAAGCCAGATCCACAGGCAAAATATGTGGATGATTTGTCATTAGATTGGTCAAGCTATTATTTATATGCTTTCCCTCCTTTCAGTTTGGTAGCTCGAGTAGTGGCGAAGTTGAGACACGATGGTGCAGAGGGCATTTTAGTTGCCCCATATTGGCCAACTCGGAACTGGTGGAGTGCTCTGTTGGAACTACTGATAGATCACCCGTTAGTGATACCAGTCAAGGAGAATACTCTTACAATAACCAATACAAGGAAACTGCATCCATTGGTCCGGAAACTGATAGTATGCCGTGTATCAGGCAGTCTCTCAAATACAGAAACCTATCTGATGACACTGCCGAAATCATTATGTGTTCATGGAGAGAATTAACCCAAAAACAGTATTCAGTATATATCAAGAAGTGGTTCCATTTCTGTAATGAAAGGAAAATTGATCCCATTCAAACTTCTGTAGCTTGTGTTTTGAGATATTTAACAGATGTATTTAACCAAGGAGTAGGTTATAAAACAATTAACACTGCTAGATGTGCATTGTCATTACTGGGTATAATTATCGATGGTTTTCTAGTGCGAAAACATCCCTTAGTGTGCACATTTATGACTGGTGTATTTTATAAGAGAACACCTAGAGCTAGATACAGTGACATTTGGGATGTATCAGTTGTTTTAACAGGTATAAAAGAACTTCCCCAGTTCAGAATTTGTCATTGAAACATTTGATATTGAAACTTGCTAATTTGATAGCACTTATAAGGGCGAGTAGAACTCAATCCTTAAGGTTGTTAACCATTGATGGTTTAAAGAAAGGTATGATAGTTACATTTTACAGTATTCTAGTTCATTAAAACAGACTAGACCAGGAGTTTCAATACCAACTGTTATTTTAAAAAGGTACATTATGGACAGAAGACTGTGTGTTGTAAATACCTTAGAAGAGTATCTTAACAGGACTAGCAAATTGCGAGGAAATATTTCCTCTTTATTTATAAGTTACATAAAACCGTATAAAGCGGTAACTAATTGCACAATTAGCAGATGGATCAGAACCGTTATGAGTATGTGTGGTATAGACGTGTCAATGTATACAACTCATAGTGTTAGAAGTGCATCAGCATCTAAGGCTAAATTATGTAACATTCCAGTGTCCGCAATAATGAAAGTTGCAGGATGGATTAGTGAGAAGACGTTTGCAGAATACAATAGTGGGGATACCGTTAGATGCTGTTCTATCGTAAATTGCTGAAATTGTCTAAATTTAAGCAAACTGTTTGAGGACCTTTTGATACATGTTGTTTATTGATTGATTGTACATGTATATAGTTGTGATATGACCGGAAGTGTTATGACGTAATATAATCCCCAAACAAACAAGACTTACCTGGAAGTTGAAGTTTGGTTGAGATTCTATGTAGTCATAATACAATGGAGGGATTATATGCCCACCTCTGTTTACATGTAGTTCCCGCCCAATTGAACATATGAGATATGTTCTGACAAATAGTATGATATAATTAATGAAGTATCTGGTTTGTTGTTCAGATACATTTGTACTTTGGTTTTGTGTATTTGATCCAAAAATCTTACAGAAAGCTTTTAAGAACTGATTACCACGATCGCGGTAAGCCTGCATCTCATATAATCCCTCCAGTGTATTATGACTACATAGAATCTCAACCAAACTTCAACTTCCAGGTAAGTCTTGTTTGTTTGGGGGAATAAATTTCTTGATATGAGTATCAAATGTGAGAGTCTAGTCAAAGTGCCAATATGCAGATTATACAGAATTCGATGACTGGTTTGAGTCAGGATTTGGACATCGTCCGCGACGACTTGTCTCTCGCCAACAACCAAATTGAGCAGCTGAATGACGTATGAGCACAAAATAACACAATGCACGCACAAGTAGGAGTATTGAGCGAGGAGATCGCGGATTTGGAGCTGAGGAATCATACCCTTGTTGGCGATTCAGAAGATTTAAATAACATTCTTCTGCAAGTGGAAACTCAGAACTTGACTCTAAAAAACACTGCTCAGTGTCTGGGATAATCATGTACTGTACCTACGTTATACAATAAATTATACATTTAGCACTTTATTTTACTTACTCACAACTGTAAGATGTGTATCATAGGGAAATAACTTGTTGAAGAATTACGCTACATTTCGATGGATTACGGCATTTTGATTGATTACGGCATTTTCCCATTTTTCCGTACCACATTTTTATCCATTCGTTGCCAAGTATGCCATTATCTGCAATAGGGTGTGTAATCAAAAATGCTGGATGGTTACATGACTAGAGCTCGCTATAAATGATGTCTGAAAATGCGCCACTGATATTCTTCCTTGCTATCGTTTGCGCTGTATTTATCGAGATCATTTTGATCTAGATCATATTTGCGGGCCAGGTATATATGTTGATGAGCGAATCACGTTAAGCACCCCTGGTTGATTTTCCCCCTCTGATTATTCGAAATAGTTAAAGAAGGTACAATTATGGGAAGAGTAGGGTTTGTACGATACGTTGTAACCAGTGATGTGTGACAGTTGTGATTGAATCGCTTGTGACATGCACGTGCAGCATGCTATCCTCGAGGATCACAAAAAGCAGTATGGACCAACTGTATTTGTGGGTATTTAACGTAGTGCGAAACGGGCATTTCAGCATAATCATTGAACATGGCACGGAGACGAGTGTCAATGGAAATTAGGAATCAGATTATTGGTATGCATTCCACAGGAATGTCCTGTAAGGCGATAGGACGAAATCTGGGCTACCATTACACTGTTGTTAGCCGCTTAGTCCGGAAGCATGCGCAGACCGGAAGTGCAATGGACCGCCCAAGGTCGGGAAGACCTAATGTCACTACACCGCGAGAAGACAGGGATCGGATACGACTTGCTCGCCGAGAACCCTTCAGTACAAGTCCTCAGATGAGAGGACTGTGGTTACCAAATCGACCCATCAGCACCAGAACAGTCCGTAATCGTCTCAAAGCGGCAGGATTAAAGGCCAGAAGAGTCATTAAACGTCCCTGGTTAAGAGACCACCATAAATGTGCACGTTTGGCATGGTGTTTGGCCAGACGAGACTGGAATCTGAGGATCTGGAGGAAAATTCATTGGTCAGACGAAAGTCGATTTTTATTGCACGTTACTGATGGACGTGGACGTGTTTGGAGACACAAGAACACAGCTTATACCCCCCAGGAACATTCATCCAACTGTTGCGTATGGAGGTGGCTCTGTTATGGTGTGGGGATGCCTGTCCCATGATTGCAAGCTGGATTTGGTCACCATCAGGGGCAACTTAACCGGAGCTCAGTACATCCGTGACGTCCTACAGCCAGTCGTTGTCCCATATTTCGACAACCACCCACTTGCTACACGACCTCAGTACATGGACGACAACGCCAGGCCTCACAGAGCACGTGCCGTAGTGGATTTCATGAGGACCAATGCAGTGACAACTCTACCCTGGCCAGCGGTAAGCCCAGATCTGAATCCACTGGAGCATGTGTGGGACATTATAGGGTGGCGAATGCAGGCACAGAACCCCCCAGTACAGACTTTAGACCAGTTGGAAGCAGCTCTGCATGGTGAATGGATGTTATTGACCCGAGAACAGATCCGACGTTTGACTGGAAGCATGAGACGTAGGGTGGAGAGTGTCATCCGGGTACGTGGCCGGCCCACCAGGTACTGATTATTCTTACTGAAGACGTACTCTAGTGTCTTCGAAGAACATTTTTATGTGACAATAGCAATGTTAACGCTCTTTCTGGGACTTGTCCATCCAAACTTTTGAGGGCTGTGTTTCATGATAAAAACAGTACTTGTGATAGCATGATGTAATGTCTATTAAATTACACTCACGGCTAGCCATTGTTGCGTTTTAGTCTTGCCAAATGATTGTTCTTTCAGATGACATTAGCTATTCCGAGTAGTTCAGGGCTATTGCGGAGTATACATGCTTTTGCCAATCGACATTGTGAAAATATCCGGGGGTGCTTAACTTTTTTCTTTGTGTATATGAAAGTCGTTGGTACAGGAATGAGTATATAATGATAAAAATGTTAAAATGTTGTCGCGAACTCTGGGCCTCTCGCATACTGTGTCAGTGCTCTACCACTGAGCTATCGAACCACGTGGTCGATTAGCCTATCGATTTATCATTATATACCTGTACCCGGCTACCAGTGTTTTTATTTGGCCAAAATATATAGGGAATACAGGTCACATAGTGCCCCTTTAAAAAGTACTTTTTCCCCAGTTTTTAAACAAACAAAAATAAAATCCTCACTCCACATGTAGTGCACATTTTCGATAATATTTGGTAATACTTTTCCCTTATGTTGTTATAGTCGGCTTAAAGCTCATAAGAGCTTATGTTGTATTGTTAAATCTTATCCTGCTTATCTTATCTCTATTTTGTATAGATGGATTGGTCTTCCACTACTGAGATTGCTACACCCTCCGCCACTACGGTTGCCACGTCCACAACCACCACAGAGTTTACCGCACCCATCATCACTAAGGTTACCACACATACAACTACCACAGAGTTTGTCGCACCCATCACCACCACTAAGGTTGCCATGCTCACTGCTACTGAGAATACCACGTCCTCTACCAGTGAAGATGTTGCATAGTCCACAGCTAAGGATACCACAGCATTCATTCCTTTCCAACCAAGCACTACCGAGTTTTCCGCTAGCAACACAAACGCAATGTCCCTCACTGATAGTGGTAAATCTATTCCTTTTTCTCAAAATCACACACATTACCAGCTACAAGAGAACTTATATATATATACTGAACGTCAAAAGAAAGTTTACGTATGTATTATCAATAAAATACAAACATGTATACATGTGACTTGTTTTCTACATACCTGCATTGCACTTAACAAAATGCACTTACGTCCGACAAACCTCGTTCAGGCCGCCCACGTGTAACAACGGCAGCCGAAGACCGTTATATCCGGGTGACGAGAGTGAAGAGATCGCTTCCAACCAGCCACCGTCATGGCTGCCACTACACTGCCAGGCAGGCAGATCAGCGCACATACCGTACGCAGGAAGCTTCGTGCATATGGAATCCGTTCAAGACGACCACACCGTGGGCCAATCTTGACACCGAGACACCGACAAGAACGTCTGGCGTGGGCACAACACAACGTCATCTACGGTGGAGGCGCGTGGACTAGAATAACGTGATTTTCAGCGACGAAACACGTATTCGGCTGCGTCAGGCTGATGGTAGAACCAGAGTCTACAGACGACAAGGAGAACGCTTTGCAGACGCCTGTGTTGTTGAGACGGACGCCTTTGGTGGAGGAAGCATAATGGTTTGGGGTGGTATTTGTGGTGGGCGCAAGACATCACTTGTCACCACCAATGGTAATTTAAATGCACAGCGCTACAGAGACGATGTACGTGTATCAGAGCTGATCCCTTTCATCAACCGTAATGGACCAGACCTTACATGTCAACAAGACAACGCCAGGCCGCATACTGCGCGGTTAACACGTCAGTACCTTCAAGGCCAGAACGTCAACGTAATGGACTGGAATGCGCGTTCACCCGATATGTCTCCAATAGAACACATATGGGATGAACTGAAACGAAATGTTAGAAAAACACCACCAACCACGAACAGTTCCAGAGTTGCAGCAAGCAGTACTACAGGAATGGGCAAACATTCCCGCCCAGACTGTACAACGTTACGTCAATTCGATGCATCGACGTATACAATCCCTCATCAGAGCCAATGGCGGACATACACCGTATTAGAAAACATCGTGCAAACATACACTTAATGATGTTTTATACATGAACAGTTACGTTTATGTGGTAAATTCGTAAGTGCGAGATTTATGGATTTTTAGTTTGACGGTTGGTATTTTTAAACGGTCATAGTGACGTTAATATCTAATGAATTCCAATGAAATTTGAAAGATTTAGTCGTAAGTGAATATTATTTTATTTGTTATATGTTTTGTTATGATTTTATTATTGAAACATTAAAAAATACAATATATATCACATGTAAACTTTCTTTTACCGTTCAGTATATATATTCAAAATGTCAATCAGTACCTGGATTCTGACTCGGTGGACTCCTTATATGAAGTTCCTTCTCAATGTAACAGGAAATTTGGGCAATACACTAAACTTTTTTTTTGGATTTTTTGAGTCCCTTATCGGGTAACCTCCTTTAGTTTGATACATAGATAACATACATACATTCATACATACATATTATACATGCATTATATCTATACATACATTGATATCACATATTGTTAAGCATTACATGTATTATTAGTTATTTAACATGTATATATATATATATATATGTATTTTACAAATGTTTTTGATTGAGAATAATATACCTTGACAGAAAGAGTACCAACATTCCTTAACATTTTGATAGATGGACAAATGCAAGGAGAAAAAAAAACAGCAAAAAGCATAAACGTAGTTGGGTATAAGTGATCGTTTCCATTTGACAATATTAATGTACTATCTTTTTAAACTCGGGGTTCATTACATGATTTAAGAAAAAAGAGACCATTTCCGATTGTGTTGTTCTAATTTGTTTCTTTCCAGTGCTATGGCCTTTTCTAGATTAATTCTTATATCTAAGTATCTTTTAAAATGCTCGAAATGGGGAATAGTTTTCATATACTTCATTCTAAAAATAAATAATTTGCACAAAATAATAATGTAATTTATACATCTGTATGATTTAGAATATTGTGTTCTACCAAAACATATGTCTGCTAGGTTGAACACAACAGTAATATTCTTGGATTTTAAAATATTGAGATAGGTTATTCCATAATTGTTGGATGTATGCACATTCCCAAAACATATGCTCGATACTTTCGACATGCATGTTACAAAAATCACATATATTAGTTGGCGTCAATTTACATCTAAATAAGTATGTATTTGTTGGGATCAGCTGCATTAGAAAGCGGTATTGAAAACTTATTAATGTAGTATCTATTGTAGCTTCAAATGTTAGTGAATAAATATGTTTCCAATTCAGGATGTGTTTTGGAAACATAGTATTCCACTTCTGTTCTGAGGTTATAGATTCTTCACTTGCTGCTTGTATATGATATAGAAGTTGATTTGGATTTCTAGATTTTACCAATTTGTCTAACAATGTTTCTTTTCTGGCATGTGTTAAGATTTCTGGGTTTAAGATGGTTAAATATTTCCTTGGGATACTTTTACAGTTTATTGTTTCGAAAGTCGTATAATTGCTCTATATAATTCATTCCTTTATCAAACCAATTTTTTATAAATAATGTCTTTCCTTCTGTTTTAATATCCGAGTTGTTCCATATGATATGTTTTCTTACAGTATCATTGGTTTTGTCGAACTCGGAGTTTACTTTAAACCATGCATACAAAACGTCTTTCAGCTAATTCAGTTAATATCTGCTAAATGACATATTGCATTCAAAGATAAAATCATCTCCAAATTTTCGAAGAGGTGATTCAAAGAAACACTTCCATAACCCTTTATTATCTTTATTTAAAAATCTTTTCACCAACATGCTTTAATTGAGTAAAGAAAAGCTTGAATGTCAGTTACCTTTAAACCTCCTTTTTCATACTGTTGCTTCAACACATTTCGTTTAATTTTGTCCGGTTTACCATCCCATAGAAAACTATATATGGATTTATTGATGTTTTTCGTGATATTTTCAGAAGGGTTAGATAAAACGGTAAATGGATATACTAATTTTGGTAACGCAAAGGTCTTGATTACAGTTACTTTGCCTAGAAGTGTTAATTTGCGGTGTTGCCATTGCTTCAAACAGTTTTTAAATTCTTGTAGTTTTGGTTCTAGATTTAACTTAATGTTCAGTTCTTTATTTGTGCTGAAAACCATTCCCAGAGTTTTTGCATTTTGATTTGTCCAGGTAAATTTTATATCATCGCGATATCTTATGTTGGCATCTTTTAATGAACCTATTCTGAGAACTGTTGACTTGAAAGTGTTAAGATTAAGACCTGAAATCGTTCCAAATTCGGTTATGACCTCTATTAAACGTTCAAATCGACTTTTGTTCACCATTATTGATATATGTGGCATCATCTGCGAAAAGCGTTTGTTTTATTTCTCTATTTTTGATGGCAATTCCTTTAATATCTATATCTTTTGCAATTACGCTCCAAAGTACTTACATACATATAATAAAAAGAGAAGATGACAGAGGACAACCTTGTCTTACACCTCTTTCAATCTGAAACGATTCCGACATATGGCCGTTATTTATTATTACACTGTTTACATTATTGTAGAATAGCTTTACCCATTTAATAAGATTATCTCCAAAGTTAAAATGTTGCAGACATTTAAATATGAAATCGTGACTGAGACTATCGAATGCTTTTTCGTAGTCTGAGAAGAATAGGATGCCGGGAAGGTTTTTATCTTCAAGATATTCAATTATTTCAAATATTAAACGGACATTTTCACCGATATAACGATCTTTCATAAAACCAGTTTGTTCAGGACTAATAATTTGTGGTAAAGCACTTTTCACAGTCTGTTGGCTACTGTTTTGGTAGCAATCTTATAATCAATATTAAGAAGACTGATTGGACGCCAATTTGATAGTGATGTATGTTTTTTTCCTGATGTTGGTAGTAATGTTATTATGCCTTGTTTTTGGAGGTCTGTTAACTCACCAGTACAGAAAGAACAGTTTAGCGAATTGACGTAATATTGTTTTAAATCATTCCAGAATATTTTGTAGAATTCAGTTGTTAATCCATCCGAACCAGGGCTTTTATTAGTTTTCATTTCAAGTAATGAATTCGAGCACTCGTATTCATTTAATAGACCTTCACAATTTAAGCTATAATTATGTGACAATTTATTTACTGACTGATTGAAGAAATTTATCTTTGATGCTGCTATATCACGTTTTTTGTAGAGACTCTTATAGAAAGTCATTTCTTCATTTAAAATGTTTTTGGGACCTACTATTTCGTGTTCATTTACATATAATGTTGTAATAGTTTTCTTTTCCGCATGTCGTTTCTCAAGGTTTGCAAAATATTTCGTGTTCTTTTCATATCCTTCAATATGTAAGGCCTTTGATCTTATCATCATACCATTGACTCGTTGATCGTATACATTATTGAGTTCTTGTTGTTTATGTATTAGATCTTCTTTATTTTGATCTACATTTATATTTGATGTTATTAGTTTATTTTCAAGTTCTTCTATTTCATTAGTTAGTCTGGCTTCCTCTTTTATGTCAAGTTTTTTCTTACGTGTAGCATATTTTATAGTTGCATTCCTTATATTTCCTTTAATCAATTCCCATAAAACATTTGGACTAGCAGCATGATTGAATTGAACTGTTTCCTTTATACTATTCTTTATTATACGTTGGTACTCATTGATAAGCAATAGACTATTGTTTACTTTGAAGTAGCCAGGTCCCCTTTCTTGGTTAATATAACTTATATTAATTAAAACTATGGAATGATCAGTCTTGTATCCTGGTTTAATATTGCATGCCTAGCAATTCCGGTGCGTTTTGATGAACTCCATGTATGTAATTTCTTGATAAATAACATTGTGTAACATCATATTTGCTTTATCTATTTGCATGTGCATACACAGATGGTATTATGATCATTATATAACGATATCAAATATTACACAACAGTAAAAGTGCTAAAGTGTTTTGCATAGGAACATAGCGCAACGACCAGATGTTGTAACGCGGATTAATCCATTGCCTTGTCCGCTAGTATGCCGATGTATATCTGAGTGTGCTTTCGTTCGTCTGCTCATACATATGGTCCAGGCTCATTGAGTGAGGGGCAGTTGATACACTAATAGATTATCAGGGACATGGTCCGGGAATGTTCTTCGCTATGACAAGTCTAGGCATTAAGGTGTTTTTGATGTTGTTGTTGTCGTTGTTGTTTACAGGTGCGGAACTATATATTAGTACAGTTAGCGTTGGGTCCACTATCTTTGTTACATATACATACTATTATAGATAATGAACTGATATAACAGAAGTATGACAAATGTCACAAAAATTATCGTGACTAAAATATTACATGTTCTTCAGCAATATATTATAATCCTTATGAAATATTCTTTTGTAACCTTTATCAAACTATGTATGTATCATAGAGTCACGATATATATATATGTCTGTATGCATACCATGTTTATTATGTTAGTAATTATTGATTTATGGAAGTTTGGGTGTGGTAGCCACACATACACATGGATAGTGTGTCATAGATACACAACCTGTATGTGGGCATACACACACGCTTTTGTGCGTGCTGGTGTGTGATGGTGCGTGTGCGTGTGTGTGCGTGGGTGTGTTTTTTTTTGTATATAGATATGACACATGTTTCTGTCCAGTCAATTGACAATAAGCAATAACTTTTTTTTATTTTTTGTCCCTACCGATTTGTCTTAGGATATATATCAGCTTCATTGATTCAGTGATATTTGTGTACTTGTACGTGTATACAATGTATCTGCAATATATACTGATCTATCTATTTGCTGTAATGTATACGCGACCTATCCCATACACTTTCATATAACGAGTACGCTTTTGTCTGACCTTTTTTTTCTGGAAGATATGATTTATTTGTATTCTTACAGTGGTCATGTGATGCAACATCCACTTGTAACAAAATTTCGTTTCAGGCTATTGTCAATTTATACTTGCCCACAACCGAAGTATCTGCGAATATGAAGTGTTTAAAAAAATATTATTTGATCGTTTCCTTTATGTCGCTTAAATCTCTCTTGTACAGTGTATTATGGAGTCCTTAATATGTACTCTTAATGTTAGGGGATTCAGAAATACACGAAAACGATTAGAAGTGTTCCAGTGGCTAAAAAGTAAAGATGTTTCTATTTGTCTTTTGCAAGAGACGCACTCAACAAATGATATTGTTAAGAAATGGAAGTCAGACTGGAAGGGTGATGCTTATTTTAGTGGTACAAAGTCTAATAGTGAAGGTGTAGCGATACTTCTAAACATAGCTGGGTCCTATACCGTCCACAAGTTTACAGAAATAATAAAAGGTAGACTCATTGCACTATAACTTAATATAAATGATCAAGAAATTACAATAATAAATATATATGGACCAAGCAATGATGATATCAATATATTTATGGAACTAGAAGATTTTTTACATACAAACGACGATAAAAATTTCATAATAGGGGGCGGCGACTATAATACGATATTAAATATTCATCTGGACAAAAAGAATGGCCGAAAGGACACCCATACCAAATGTAGAAACAAATTAAACAATATAATGCAGCACTTTAACTTAACAGATATTTGGAGACATCTCAATAAATCGTCGCTACAATATACATGACACTCTAACACAAAGCCTCCGATATTTAGCAGGTTAGATTTCTTTCTAGTGTCTGAACATTTTTGCAACACCTCACATCGTATTATTATTTTGAATAGTCATGTGAATATACCGTACCAATAAAGTAGTTCTTCCTGTAAGAAGAAAAACATTTGGGATGTGTATTGTAAAGCGTTTATCAACATACTATTAATGCTTGCTCGAAACGAAATACAAGCATGATAGTATTTAGATTATTGAAGAATAGACACCTGATTGGACACATTATTGCTGCATGCATTAATAATAAATATGTCTAAACGGAGCAAAGCTCCCAAGGTCAGAGCCTAATTAGACGATCACAGGTACGCACAGATTCTTCTTGTAAAGTTCTCGCTCACGTTTGTTTGTGAAAACAGCTCCTGCTATTAGTATGTACAAATTGTTTGTAACATTGGTTGGTATTTATAGAGATGTTGGCGCTATATATAAGTAGACATACATATTATGATCTATATATATATCTCTATAAATACCAACCAATGTTACAAACAATTTGTACATAATAATAGCAGGAGCTGTTTTCACAAACAAACGTGAGCGAGAACTTTACATCTGAAGCCTGAAAGTGCCAGATTTCTATAAGATGAATCAAACATACGTTTGAGAACATCATTTTACAACGCAAAATATATAACCAAATTTATATATTAGCATTATTTGTCAGTGTGTTTAATTATTCCAGAGAAATTATTGCTGTTGCATAAAGTTAAGATCGTTCATGAAGCCAACTTCTGGTACTTCTGATAAATACATTTGGTTTGCTTTCATATTACAGGGTTCGAAATTAAGCTGACTGAAAACCAATGATTTTCCTTTCTTTGTCAGGCAATTGAATATTGTTATTGTAAATTATCAATTATTCCCAATTTGTTGCAAAATGACACTATTTTCCCAATTGATTACTGAATTAAACAAAATCTGTAGATTACATTCATTAAATATGGTTGTCCTTTGTTTCGTTAAGTACAGGCCGAGAGAAGGAACGAGGAACGAATAACTTGATAAACACGATTTCTTCCCCTTTATCGCTCTTCACAATAGGCTTACGCCAAATTTCAGTTCAGTTATTTGATTTTATCAAAGGCATTACGGCATTAGTAGTCTGTCCCGGGCATGTCTCTCGTCATGCTTAAAATGTTTCATTTTGAAGCCGAAAAGAGAGAAATTTACCTGACTGCATATTGGGAATAACAGCAACGACTGAGGACACTTCGGCAACTGAGCCCAGTCTCAGTTGACAATTAATTTTCAACCTTCTCAAAAGCTTTTTTTTTTACTTAAACATTTAAAAAGAATAGGTAATTACAAAATGTCCTTAGTAGGTGGTCATCTGCGGTGATATTACCAGTGCTTGTCCGCAGAAAATACGGTGTTTTTAAGTTAGATATTTCCGCGCACCGAGATTCACTCCTCCATTGAGGTATGTCACGCACCTACCAAAAATATACCAGAAACCGGATGTCCGTCATTTTGAAGGCCCACATGTAACAACTGCTTTGTACACTGCAGAATTAATAAAATTCACTTCATTTATTGCTACAAGTGTTGATACGAGAAATCAATATGGCAAGCGGGAAAAGGAAGCAATCTAGCACGCTTTTATATCGTGATGGACTAACAGGAAATATATTTATCCTAGGTTTACAGTAATTCGGGTAATGATGTGTAATCAAGTGTTGTGTTTATATGCACGATTATTTCGTGCATTTTCGGATAGTATAAATAGTGGAATGTAGATAGTTATCTCCATTCGAATTCGTTTGCATTACGCTTGCATTACATGATACACGTCATTTTATTGGCCCCCGCCCACCCACCCTGAATTGAATACGTCAGTCTCGAAACATTAAGGTCTATATTTTATGAAAATATTCTCTGTTTGCAATGGCAGCAAGTGGGGGGGGGGGTATTGATCGTTACAGATCTTGGGGTACCTGGTAATTTTATTAAAATCGAAATTTCGAGGTTCGACGCCCTTTACTAGGATTGTCCAAGCGTTTATATCCAGTGATTGATTACAAAGAGACGAATCGTCAGAGGAATGACATCTTTATTAAAGGTGGCTTAGGAAATGAATTTCGGACTTTAGCTTTATGTTTTTACTTTGTCAGGCAGCTACTCTCAATTACAATGTATGTGGTTTATGTTTTTACTTTGTCAGGCAGCTACTCTCAATTACAATGTATGTGATTTAAGTTTCTAAGACATGTTAGTTCAGACATGTTATAGTAGGTTTAATTTACGTGGCGGTACCGATTTGAGCCGAAAATTTGATATAATAGATGTTAACAGTTTTAGTCTCTTAATGTATGATAACATTTATCGTTATACTACGGAAGCCCTGGAGGGACATTTTACTTACTTGTTATTACTTATTTGTTATTACTTATTTGTTACTTCTTAATAGTTAAGATATATATGTGTTTTTATATAAACGCGGGAATTACCAGCAGCACGATGATGGAGAACAGCTCAGGTGAAAGTAAACCGGTATTTATTCATTTATTATTTGACTGAGTTGTCTGGTATAATTATGTTTGCGCCCATCATCCCACCACCCTCTCCGTCTGCCCTCATCTCAGTATAGAATTTGTGTCCGGTATACGTGAACATGTATGTATCCTTCTAACGTCCGCCTCTATAACAGGCGCACTGTCCGTAGAACCTAGATAATCAGTGTATTGCAGTATATTGGTATAATTATGGGAATAGGCCTGATAAAATTTAAAGCATAGGTTAAGTTTAGCCTTGACTACAATCCACACATTCAGTGGAGTTATATATATATATGGTGATGCCTCTAAGTCTTCTGGACTTGATTAATTGGTTTCTATTCATAAGTTAACACCTGTTTCTGTAGTTTCAGAAGGAAGTGGACATCAGTCAAGCTGGGTGTGGTAGGGGTAAACACACTGTCTACAAACTTTATATTGGGTGGCAACACTTCACAAATGGAAGGTACAGAGTTGTGACTGTCAAAAAGAGGGAGGTACGCGATTGATGGAGTACAAAGCTGATGAAGACTTATCTGTGGAGACAATTATTCACAGGGGCACTCAGTATTTTTTTCCTCAAAGAAAAAGTCAGTTTGGAGACTTACAAAATATGAATGTGTCACTAGCACGTTTTGCAAGTGAAAATCTTGATGGATTCACTGACTTGGCAGGTAAAGACTGCTATTTTCAGCAGTACTTGAAATCACATGGGCTGTTTTCTTCGCAGTATCACATGTACATTAGAACCAAAGAAACACTGGAAACAACAGATATCACATGCAATCCAGCTTTGGACACAGATGAAAAGGTACTTCTAGTCAACAATAGAATCCCAGGAAATATTGAAGTAGGGTACAAAAGAACATCAATGTCTAGATATGACAACAGTGAAAGTTCCATTTCATTTCACGCCATGAGACAATGTTATGATTCGTCAGCACAGGAAATCGCATATGAAGACTATAACTGCATCACTGATGGTTTTGTGATAGCAGATATCGAAAAGGATAACAAAGTGTATCTAACTGAATTTGATGACGGTTCATTTCAGATAGATGGCTTCACTTCATCTCAGAATCCAGAAATAGTCATGCATGGTCCGGACAAAATAAATGGTTTGAACGATGGTGATTTAATATTGGGATTGATAACATGGTTGCATAGCAAAACTATCTTGTTTCAGTGGTTTAGGGATGGAGATCTTGTTTTTGAAGGGCTAAATGCGTCAGTGTTGAAAGTAACAGTTCCTTCCTGGAGAATATTCTGGAGGGATATGCATAGATAAACAAGTGTACACATATGCTGTCCAGTGCAGTGTAACAGAACAGTCCCTGACATACCAACCAGAACAGCTGAATACACTCGACACACCATCGAAAGATCTACCACGGCGCATCCAGCCACAAACATTCAGTACACAGTCGCAGAACGTCAGCACTCATCCACAGAACAGCAGCACTCAGCCACAGAACAGCAGCACTCAGCCACAGAATAGCAGCACTCAGCCACAGAACAGCAGCACTCAGCCACAGAACAGCAGCACTCAGCCACAGGACATCATCACTCAGCCACAGAACATCAGCACTCAGCCACATGACATCATCACTCAGCCACAGAACATCATCACTCAGCCACAGAACATCATCACTCAGCCACAGTACATCATCACTCAGCCACATGCATTCAGCACTCAGTCACAGGCATTAAACACCCATCCACAGAGCATTAGTACCAGGGCTGGGGTATTCGTATTCAGTATTCGTATTCATCTGTATTCGAATACTGATTCTTCAGTATTCGTAAGTATTCAGTATTCTTGACTTTTTTTTAATACAAGTATTCGTATTGTATTCGAATACATTTGAAATATCACTGTATTCATGAATACTTTTTGAATACTTTTTGAATACTTTTGCATGTTACTTTTTAAACATCACAATTAAGTCATCTATGCAATAAAAAGTGACAACTAACAAACTCTAATTTTAAAAGTATATATCACTAGAAAATTACTATTTTTATTATTGTAGATTAGCAGACACTATAAATTAATCTATAATTTCTAAATATTTTTATTAGTACTATAAATAAATTGTTTAATTAATTGTCCTTGATAATTATTCTGTTAATATTTTAAAAGCAGGTGAGAAAATAGTGAAATTAGCTCCATAACATTTTAATTACAGAATCAGTGATTTTAAACTTTGCTGAGGAAATCTTGCCATTGAATTATTATATTATAGGAGTTAATCTTAAATGTCAAACAGCTAATATTCCTAAAAGGTATTAAAACATGAGTTCATCATAGGTGAACCTGGTCAATAGGTGAGCAGGTTTATAATAACACCTTCAACAATTCAATAGCATAATTACTAAAGATCAGAGCAATATCCTTAATTAAGAAAATAATTACTGCTGTTGTTAGCTTTTACAGGTGTAATTTATGGATATGCTCAGGTGAGTTCATTATGAGTTCACTCCAATATATAAGGGTCAAATGACATCCAGTAAATCAGTTATATTGTGTCAGCTACAAGGCTATATGGTTAATTCTAAGCACTTGTCAAAATGCCAGCCAAAAGTTCTGTGTTTTCTCAGTTTGAAATGCCACCAGATGCTACAGGCACTGTCAAAGTGAAGTGCAAGCATTGTCCCACTTTGATTTCTGGTCCAGCCAAGAGTACATCAAACTTTCTCAAGCATCTCAAAGTTCATTATTTTTAGTTTTGTTCCTTAAACAGTTAAACATGTTGCTCAAACAGAAATTGTGGATGGAGCAGTTCGAGCCCCACTGGAGCCGTTACGATTGTGCCCTTAGGCAAGGCATTTAAATTCCACGTTGCCTCTTCTCTCTCCCTCGTGGCGATGGATTCCATCAGGAATGAGGTCTCGAGAGTGATTTATATAAGTTAAAATAACTTGTTTCGCAATCGAGCTAAAATAAATTTGTATAAACTAAAACCTATTGTTGAAGGTGAACTTTGCGTACATGGTAGGCTGAGACATCCAAATATTGTGTTGTTGATGACATATGCCATGGAAAGTGATCGATTGTATTTGGTTTCAGAACTTATTGATGGTGTTACTTTGGACAACTGTCTATTTGGTGTCGATGAGACAACAATTAACATGTCCTTGAAGTTGAATGTTTCTTTGAAGATATCTCGAGCTGTTGCTTATCTGCATGCACAAAACCCATTGATCATTCATAGGGACATAAAGCCTGAACTCATTCGTGTCGCAAACAATTTTAATGTAGTGAAATTATGTGATATGGGTGTAAGTAAACTGAAGACCATGAACACTGTAACGACGACTATGGCTGGGAGTTGTTTACAGCCTGATACACCTCCATACCAGGCACAGGAGGTACTGCTTGATAGACGAAGTGCAAACAGAATGACAGACGTTTGGAGTCGTGCATGTACATTATTGGAGGTCATGGTTGAGCTGTCTGGAACAGTGCAGATGAACCAGTTCATTGTATAATTAGTAAAATGAAGCAGAGGGCAAAACCTTTAGAAATACTGACTGCTTTGTTTGAAACCGACTATGGAAACCGTGAGAGTAAAATCTACCGTATATTGTGTAAGGCACTCGACTACAGTGATGGTGTTCGGCCTGGGGCACTTGAAATAGTTGATTATTTTCATGGTTTACTATAAACGTGAGGAGAAAGAAAAGTTGTCAGACTGAAAATGGATTGTAGGCTACGTGGTGGAATATATTCATAGTAGATGTGTTATTCAGTGTCACCCAGATACTTTAATGTTTGAAAACAATTCCTCATAAATGTGCATTTTAACATTTTACACCATATTTGTGACAATGAGTACTATGGTAGTACGGAATTATAACGTTTTTGTGGTTAGAAAATAAAAGCAAGTGAAACCGATTATGTAAATTATGAAAATTAGTGCATTTGCTAACTTGTGAATGTGCTATCGAGAATCTTCCTTCTGAATCATCACAATTTGGCATACAGTCTCAGTGTACATGTGTATGTCTTTAAAGCTGTTTCATATATCCTTGTTTACAGTGTTATTTATTACCAAAGGTTTTAATTTATATTGGAAGGTAATTTTGCACTGTATGTTAGATTTGGTTGTTGTTATCAGATGCTATGTCACACCGTCTTCA
>CM026390.1:38971227-39001970 GCA_014843695.1 Archivesica marissinica | reverse complement strand
TGACGTCGGACCTTTTTCAAAAGTTTTGATGATCATACAGTGTCATATATCAAATTAAAGCTCTTGAAAAATGCAACAACATGGTGTTAATTGTATCAAGATATCTTTATAGGTTATGGAGTAAATCGATTGTGAAAATCAGAAACAATACGAATTTTCTGCAGATAAAATAGTTTAATAATGTTCATCTTGAAACATTGTTAGTGCAGTCTTTCAGAACCTATATTAGTCTATATTAGTATTTGCAATTCAGCCCGGTCAATGTCCGTATCAAGTTGATGGTATGTATATACTGATGGATCCTCGTCGTATATGATGTTGAACCATTGTGGGAACGATGGGACCTGAAATCAAGTATTATCAACATTTAAAAAACATTTGTACACATGTATGAAAAATGAAAACATACACATATTCAGCAATATAACACTGAAAGTAATATATGAAAACATACACATATTCAGCAATATAACACTGAAAGTAATACTTGGACAATTGCATTGTTTTATTTAATGCCAGTAGAAGACACACATGTAGTAAAAATATTTATCATATGAAATCTTAAGAAATTGCTTGTATTCTATGTGACTTTTTTCTATATACACGTATATAAATATATCGACATGTTTTAAATATTGAATATGTGTCTTATCTGTAGCAGACTTCTTGTTATTTACATGTATAGATAAACTAGAACTTTAATTTATTTGCAATTAATTAGCTCTAACTACAAGCACCTGTGAAATTACTTTTCCTGTATACCATTCAACGTGGTCATCTTTGGTAAATTTGTGCCGCACTCTCTTCCCTACCAGTATGTGTTTCTGACTATCATCATCTTGTACAATAGCCTGTGTCACGAGCTCTTTCAGATTTGACGTCAACTCTTCTACTGTGAAGCCTCTGCCTTTTTTAGAAAAACTAAACACTGACTTGTCGTTTGTAACTTGATGAAGGACATTTTTCCTAAATCGTAACTGTGCTTTCAGAGCTTTCGTTTTTTCACTGGGTTTCTGGTATGACAACAACATATTATCCACCTCTGACCCACTTTGCCATAAGCCATGATCGATGATATCCTTTGTGTATACTTCTTACTGCCTTAGCCTTTCCCGTCTTGCAGCTTCTTTTTTACGAATTTGCTCTTGCATGGATACTCTCCTTCGCTCTTCAATTTCAGTACACCTGCTTTTATAATTTTGACGCGTTGTTTTCACAGATTTGGATGCCTTCTTAATCAGCTCCTGTTTTTCTTTTTCACTTTGCGAGTTCAACCAGTCCATAGTTTTATTATTCAAGAACATGATCGAAGCTTCTGCAGCAAGTGTACTGACATTTGGTTTTGTTCTTAACATATGATCTAACTGCCCAAACACACTTTCTGCGTAACAAGATGTTTTGGGATAATGTTTAACTTTATCTTTCATTTCATCAGACAGGTCATTCAACTTTCCTCCAGGTAAATGGTCTACAAAGAGTTTTTTTACTGACTGTACACAAGGTTGGGAGTAACACCTGCAGAAACACCTCAACTTTATTGTCAAACTCATCAGAAGTTACTAGTGACTTGTAAATTTCATCCTTTTCAATGTATGTATATTTCCCGAAAACTAGAAGTTTTCCATTCATAAATGACTGGATATCTTTTGACGAGTCTTCAAGAAATGTTACAAGTTGATGATACTTCAAGTTCATATCAGTGATCGAGACCTCTTTATCTTCTAATACAGTCCACAGAGGACATGTTACCAGTTTACTAAGCAAGCCTAATGCCTTAACTCCAGCAACAAACTCTGGCGTTTTCAGATCAAACAACACAGACTGTAACAATTTGTTGCCAGCACCAAACTTTTCCAAGAAGTCCTTCATGACTGGTTGGAGGAAGAAAACAACTGCTGCATTTGAAAATAATATATTAAATCTGGTTCCTCTGTAAGACTTTAACGGCACAGAACGCATGCCATGCTCTCGCAAGAAGTCAGATGCAAATGTTCTAAACTGTCCCTGGCACCCGCTTTTTTCATCACCCCCCGATCCAACCCCGAATGCCTTTGATGCAGTTCGAACTAAGCGACAAACCCCTGGATCAGAACCATTACATGTCTTGTTGTAACATGGTATGTCCCCATTAAACATATTTACTTCAGTTTCCTTAATACTAGACTTGGATGCCTCAGCAAAATTCACGAGGGCATGAAGCCCACAGAAAAAGTTGCACATGTATTCTAATGAAGATTTTTCTGCTTCACTAAAGTCATCATAATTGTGGTAAGTAAGTGGTAGTATTTCTTTGCGAAAGTCATATAGAAGGCTATTAAATTTCACCTCAGTGGCAGCTCGGTCTGACAAAGTCGCGACAATATGACTAACTATTTTTCTCGAAGTTTCACTGCCTTCTTCACAACTCTTCTCATCAATATCTTGTAGTATTTGTTGAAATACCTTCAGTGTGTCTGATGCTGATTTTGTCTCAATATCTCTGAGTCCTAATACCCATAAGGTGCCACTAGAATCTGCCGCTTCATAGCCCATGAATTTGGAACCAAACTTGGACGTTTCATCTGTCAAAAGGACTGTACTTGTGTCTTTAGAAAACACTTCACATAACTGCACATGGGCAATGTATAGTCTCTGGAGACTCATCTCTAAGACTGTAGATCTACATGGCAGTTTATTTGCAGTCAAGTTCACTAAACCTAACACAGCTTGAATAACTGGCGACACTTTTGACGCACTTACTTGTAGATTTAGTATCTCATAAACACACTGTTTTAATATATGCGAGTATGTTTTACTTTGTTCATCAAATAATATAATCTGGTCATTGTTATTATGAGTGTCATTTATTAGGTCCTCCAAATACTGAACACTTGATTGCAATTCACCAATTTCCTTTTCCTTTTCTTGCAACTGGTTTTCTAAAAAGTCTATTCTCTGTCTACTTTCAGCGCAACATTCTCCATTTGCATTTTTCTCTAGAATTCTAAGTTTTGTGGCTTTATATTTCTCTCTCGCAGCTGTTCGTTTTAACTGTTTCTTACTATCATGTAACTTTTGATCTTTTCTGTTCAACTTAACTTCCATAGATGTTACCTTATTATCTAAATGACTAACTTTGTGTTCCAACTGTTTGTTTTCATCACACAAGTCAACTGATTTTCTCTTTATTTCTCTGAATGAAGAGTTCATGTCTAACGATTCTGAGCTGGTAACTTTTGGTATACATTTCCTGTTATCATGTTTAGGGAACATATAGCACTGACTTAAAAACACAACGTATCTGGAATCGCCTGATCTGGTGGCATTCCTTTTCACATTTTTGGCTTCTCCTACCAATTTCTGAATAGATAATTCATATGCTCTAGATGATGCTTGTTCATTACAGTTATTAGAGTGAATTAAAAATTCCACACATTGTTTTATATTGTGTGCTTTAACAAATGTTAAAACATCGTTGTTAGTCACAGACGACATTTCAAATACTGTTGCTTAGCAAAGTCTGTGTATATGAATTAGAAGAAACCGATGAATGTATATCTTGAGAGCGATGGTACTGTGTGTACTCATTTTGATAGTAAATCGTATTCTGTGTAGTTCCTGATGTAACATTTTCAATAAACACATAAAAGTTTGGTGATTTACATGATGTCTGAGTATCGCTATCTTTACAAATTCCCCCACTTTCTATTGTTTGTGTGTCTCTTTCTATGAAAACTGTTGAATCGTCTGAAGCTAACGTGTTTTCCAAAAATAATGAGTAGCATGTACAGAGTGGTACATGGGAAAGTGTCTTATTAAATACTTTAGGCCTATCTTCTCCTATTACCAATGTGACATCAGTCTGCATGCACCTGTCTTCAAGCACCTGCAAGAACTAACTATTCTAAGGAGCATGCAGGTATATATGTTATATAAGCATTCCCAAACAGTCATTGGAATATTTCTCGATAATGAAACAAAATAATATACAAAGCAGGACTTTCAAGAATTATGGCTTCCTATATAACATTATATGTATATAGGTCCCTGCAAAAATTAATTATTTTAAGTTTCATCTCTATTATACTAAATGTCTAAAATACAAAATGTCCTAAACTGTTACATAATATTCCAATGATTGTAGAACTGGCAAGACTGTTAGAAAATGAAGGAAAGGAAAATTAAGAATATTCAATACCAACACCAAAATATCATTTGTTTTATGTACCAACAATGATAGAAAAGATAATGAAGGTAAGCTGAGATATATGGTTTTGTTACATGTGCAGGATTATATATTAGACAACAGTGATAAAGCAACACACTACTCACTACAATATTATAGTATACTACAAGGACACAACAGGCTATATGTTTCTACTTCTTTACCTTTTCTGATGTAACTGACCACTGCGATTGAGGTGAAATTGTTGATGCCTGAGACGACGTCTCTTCTACAGCTGCAATCCGTCTGCGCCTCGGAAATAGAGGACTATGCTGGAATAATTTACATGTATATATTTAGATATTAGAATATTTCGGTCAAAATAACTTGAGGACATATCTATATATCTGATTACAATGGTTACACCAATTAACTTTTGATTTGGTTGAATCAGTACTTAATTATCTTGAATAGTGGGTCTGGCTTGCACTCACAATCACTCAACCATGAATATGACACATCAACTGTACCACAACCAGCGGACAGAAGCAAATATTAATGTAACTGGTGAATATTAAAAGCGTACACAAAGAAGAAACTTAATGTGTTTAAGTATGCAATAAAACACTGAACAATATTTGCATCAGCGTTATCTACAATCAAATAATACATGTTTGTTGTTCTGATCGCCGGAATTAACCACTTAGGCATACGCGTCAGCACTACAAACTATATTTTATTCGCCAATAAATACCTGCAAGTTATCCGAGAACGTGCTGTTTGGAGAGCTGTCAATGTTGTCACCAAACAAATCCTGGTCACTGTCGAATAAATCTTGACTTTGAAACAAATCCTGGCTGGGGGTTGTACTAGTCATGTCATCCATTCCTGTAACCGATCAAATTAATAAAACGTTGCTACATTTTTCGTGAACTATAAATTGAAAATGATATGACATTGACTGAATCAAGTGAATGACAATGTATCCGAACCCGATTGCCACTTTAAAAAGTTACCTGAAGCGAAGAGCATCTACATGAATCAAATACCTATATAAACAATTAAATATTTAACTAAAATATACTCATAGAGACATAGTTATTATTTATAAAGCTTTGGATAACATTTGTTTACATCGCGAAAATATATGACAGAACTGAAAATTGATCACTTCCGGGTTGACCAGATTCATTTTCGAAAGCTTGCCCCAGACTGCCACTCAACTTAAATGCTATCTGAAACCATTTTCATGTAGTTTAGGGACTGCTTAGACAATCCTAGCTTTCCCTAGATTTCGTAATTAGGGTATGTCATATTGCTGACCTAGTAAATTCTTACCAAGTTTCCAAAAGACAATTTTGTGCTCATTCCGTGAATACTTCGGCTGTTTTCGTCTGCAGAATGTTGGCGGCGCCTTTCTTTTTCCCGCGGTACAAAAACGTTCGCGATTGGTCAATTTTCGGTCACGTTATACCATTTTAAATAAACCCACTGTCACATGATTTTCAAGATGGCTGCGTCCATGACTTAAAAAGAAACCGGAAGTGTCATTTTTTCTTTCTCGATATTTCATAAATACTGCAAGTATATATGTTAAAAACAGTCCTTACATATAAAATGAGCAATCCTTTCTATATCCATGCAGTTTAATTAGTAAAACAAATGATATTGTATGAATATACACGGTCAAACCAACGCTGGTATTTGCATAGAGTCAGATAAGCAATAAAAAATGGCGGACACCTCCGACGTTAATATCGGGATCTGATTGACTGGTCGAGAAAAGGATTTTACGTACAAAGCAGTTCAATGTAACTGAATCAAGTGAATGCTATGATTTCTGGAAAGTAGGTCAACATTGAAAAACAGGGTCTAATACTAATTATCACATTAATACAGTATGTGCTAAAAGTTTTTTAACACTATATAATAAAGTTTGTAACTCTAACTTAATTATGTAACTGAGACAATAACATTAACATATTTACAGTTCAAGTTTTATACTTTTACTCCTCTTCAGCATGGCAGGGGCACATAAATGTGTCATGCCTTCTCACCACTCTCTGTTTACAACAGTAAATCAAATGGGTCCAGTGACTGCACATGTGAAAGTCACACTGGGCCCATTTAGTAAACACAAGAGAGACACAGTTGGTCAGCTCTGTTTCTCTTCAATGGGGTTGCCTGAAAAATAAAACAAAAATGATTTAACTTAGTGTTAATTAGGGCCAATTACCTGCAAAACTGTCATTTCACCATATTGGTTTCATTCATAATATAGTGAGATACATAATTTTGGAGACACCCTGTACATGAAAAAAGTGTGCGTGACGTCATGCAGAGCACCTGAACTTGCGAAGCAGATGACAAAATAGTTGTCACCGGTACAATAACTCAGATGGTGATTTTGATCATATTTTATGGGGGAAATAGTGGTGGGGTTAAAAAGTAATAAGAAAAACAGTTAAAATTCATGTCATAATATAGATAATACTGCTACTTACTTGTTTGAAGCGCATCTTCACCTGTTTATTTGTTAACAAATCGCTGTCAACTAGGTCAGCATGAACACAAAAAGCGATGATGTCATAGCTCTTCGGGAAGAAGGTAGCTCGCGGATTTCAAAAGGTCACCGAAACACGTACGTCCACGATACACCAAACAGACTACATCTATCTTCCAGTATCATAAAGAAATATTTCTAAATCAAAACGATATTACTTACTTGTTATTATTATTAGACATATAACGTTGCTAACATTATATCACAGGCTGCAAGACATGAAATCCTGGTCTATTCTGTTCGCCGTAAAATGGTGCTATTTTTTATTAAATTGTACATGTATGTATACAATTACTGTGTAGTGATTTTGTTTGCCAACAACGCCCAACACCAAACATATTTTCCCAATAACAACTCACTAACATTTCACCCCATGGATTGATGTTCCTAAACTTAACGGACTATTATAAATAAACAAATATAACAAAAGTATATGGAACTATTTTAAAATAGTTTAATATTGTTGGGTTCGTCTGTGAGGTCGGTCGATTCTATTACATGATGGGGGAGATGGGTTTTTATCTGCATTTACAGACACTGATATTATACATAAATATAGTTATATCATTTTAACAACATATTAATACTAGAAGAACGACTTAGTAAGTTAATAATATGACAAGAAATGACATGTTTGACATGTATACAACATTGTTATATTTTATTACATCCCTAATTGCTGGGTAAATCCATTTTTACCCCAATTCCAATAATACAAAAGAATAGTTATACAGAATTGTTATTCGTATGAAAACAATATACATCAGCTAGATGTAATTTCCAAACAAACTTCAAACAACAGCAAGCTTTATGTGTAATATTGAGATAGTACTGTATATGTATGTCGACTAGCAAAACAATTGACTAGCAAAACAAACACGACTATGTAAATTAATACAGTACTCCATATTTATACCTCTTTGCTACTGACTAGACCACAGGCGGTGGCCTGTTATCTATGTTCTTGTGAGCTTTGGCATTGAGACTTGAAGCAGTCACCCAAAAGGAATTTTGGGCTGGTCCCCTTTAATATGTACAAGGTACTGTATACCTTCTGAAGTATGGCGTTGTGCCAAGACACGCTTAATCTTGTGATAGCCTCCTGTATCAGAAGACATTTCACCTATGTTATTGGGATCAATATGATCCGAGTCACAGTACCTTTTAGGCTTACGAGTAACACGTTTAGGTCTTTTTATCGATATTTTTTGTGGAAACATAGGTTTCTGTTCCTCGTCGGTTATAATTGTATCACATTCCTTAGTTTGTGAAGCAACACTTGTATATGTAATGTTTGGGACTTTATTCGACACTTCGAAAAAGTTCAATGGCGTAGGCTGGCGTATATAGGCCAGTTTTAGTCTGTCAATATGTATGGGTTGAGGAAGAGATTTCTTCGTTTCTGGATCCTGAAGAATAACAGTATGCACAGTAGGTACAGCTTGAACTACAACTGGTCCGTCATAATGTTTCTTCAATTTCTTAGCCTGACCTTGAGATTCATCGGTCATATATACATAATCACCTTTAGATAACATAAGGTTACCTGCTTTAGTATTTTCACGCGCTAGCATTTTTGATTGCGACGCATTTATGTTTTCTTTCACACCATCGCGAATTGCTCCGAGATAGAACTGTTTCTGGTTCATGTAAACATGATAGTCTTTTGGCACAGATTTCAAATCAGTTGCACATGGCGATAGCGGGAACTTTGGTCTCTGAACATACACTATTTCAAATGGTGAATATCCGGTACTGGAATTGACAGCATTATTCATACCGAACACAACTGCTGGAGTCATTATGTCCCAGTTATTACACTGATCATTCATGTATGGCGTTAATTTTGTGGCTAAAGTCCTATGGGTGCGTTCGCATGCACCGAGACAGTGATGCACACAACTGGGTGTAAACTGTAGAGGAATCTGTAAAAGTGTGCAAAGTTCGCGGGTAACTTTTGCAGTAAATTCCGAGCCCTGATACACCATATTGCGTAAAAAGTTCCAACAATGCTTCACACACAGTTGCTGCATCCTTATTTGGGATTGGTTTAGCAAACACAAATTTAGTAAACATATCAATAGCTGTTAAAATGTATGCATTTCCTTTCGAGATACAAGGCAATGGTCCGTACAAATCAACCTCCCAGACAGAAAATGGCTCTGCTGGTGTTGGGTATGCAGTTATCGCATTTTTTATGTGAACCGTAGTGATTTTTCTGCTCTGACATGCATGACAGGAACGTACATAATCGCTAACTATGTCCGCCAGTCTGTCAACATAATAATGTTCTTTGACTCTATCAACTGTATCTTTAATTCCACCATGTCCAGATAACGGACATTCATGATACAATTTAAGAACAGTTTGTATCATTGATTTTGGTAAAACTAACTGATAGTTTGAATGCAATTTTGTTCGTTTGGATTTCGCGACTCGCGTATGAAACAACAAATTGTCTATAAGCGCATAATCAGCCTGTTGTAAGAGGATTTTCCGTGACTGTTTCTGTGATTCTGGCAAGGTATTTGTGTCCAAATAATCAATCATTAATGTTAGTTCTGGATCTGCATTCGGACACTGACGAATACTGGTGGAAGACATGTCGAGCTGACTGTAAGCAAGACGATGAGCAGCTTCAGCTATTTCTGGATGATCCAATCTATCCAGTTCAGACAGTGTATCCTGTTGTGAAGTAGAGTGACTTGGATTTATTGTTTGTACATAATTTACTGTATGATACGGAACAGGTTGTATATCAGGCTGCGACACGGTTCCACTACCAGTATTACTGTCACTACATTCAACTGGTTTACCAACAATACAAGTTTC
Source organism: Archivesica marissinica (assembly GCA_014843695.1). Classification (NCBI taxonomy): domain Eukaryota; kingdom Metazoa; phylum Mollusca; class Bivalvia; order Venerida; family Vesicomyidae; genus Archivesica; species Archivesica marissinica. The sequence continues at coordinate 38,992,431 of CM026390.1, read as the reverse complement.
TGCAGATTCTATCAAGCGATCGTCACTTTCTACCTTTGAACATTCTGAATCATTGCAGAACACATCTCTGTCTATAGTTTGGCTGTCCGTGTTGCTTTGAACATCCAGTATGCTCACTTCATTACTGACAATGTTCTCTGTATTATTTTCTGACACTTCACTGTCATGTACCTGTACATTATTTACATGAACATTTCGACACTTTTTATGAACATATCTATGTTTAACGTTTGATTGCCGACATTGAATTTCAACAGTATCTTCAGTATCTGCATCATACCAATCTGGCTTAGTTACTAATTCAATTTTATTCACATGCAATGTCTGTGTTGATTCCTCATTTAGCACAAGTTTTACTTTTGTCGGTTTTTCCGGAACATAAGGGAATAATTCATCGTCCTCCTCCGGACTACATGACATCACGTCAGGGTAAGTAGGAGTTCTAGACAAACTGTCTGGTACTACCATTTCTGATGCAGGTTTCCACTGAATGTCACAGTCAAACTGTTGTAAAATTGCGAGCCAACGTTCATAGATGGCGCCTTTCAACTGTTTCTGGAATAATGGCTTAAGAGCTTGATGATCGCATTCTATAATGAAATGTCTACCACGCAAGTAAGATGCGCAATCTAGAACAATGTTGATAACTCCCAACAGTTCAAGTTTGGTTGGACCGTATGATTGCTGCCATTTAGATAGTCCTTTCGATCCAAATCTCATAACACGTTTATTACCATTTTCATGTATTTGATACAACATGTATCCTATACCTTTAGAACTAGTATCAACTGCAAGTCTAAACTCCAGGTCAAATCGTGGAAACGCGAGAGCATCCGAGGTCACTAATGCATATTTCAAGGCATTGAAGCTAGATTGACATTCACTACTCCACTGAAACACAGTACCTTTTTTCAGCAGTTTATATAATATATTAGCAATGGCGCTAAAATTTGGAATGAATTTCCGAAACCAATTGAAAAGTCCCAAAACACGTTCCAATTCCTTACGTGTAGTAGGTTCTGGGTAACTTTTAATGAGTTCAATCTTGCTTAATGGCGGTTTAATACCAGCATTTGAAATTTCATGGCCTATAAAGACACCATGTGAAACGCCAAACTTACATTTGGCTGGTCCAAGTTTCAAGCCAGACTGCTCAAATCTAGTCAAAACATCATCAATGTCTTGTAAATGTTTCTCAAAGGATGAAGAACATATACAAACATCGTCCAGATAACACAAAACAGATACAAATTGTAATCCATTCAAAATCTTATCCATGAGCATTGAAACACATTCGGACTTTGTCTTAAACCCATAGGAAGACGCAAGAATATGTAAGTACCAAAACAGGTATTAAAGGCTGTGTACTTTGCCGTATCTGCTGAAATGCCTATCTGGAAAAAACCGGAACTCATGTCTAAAAATGACATGTACTGTGGATAGTGGTCCGCCAACGACTCCGTAAGTTCTTGTAAATCAGGTATTGTATACCTAAAATCAGTGGTCTGTGTATTAAGATAGCGAAAATCAACACAAAATCGATAGGAAGATAGACTTTGTTCTTTAGTGACATTGTTGGGATCGATTTTTGGTTTGTTTCGTTTTGCTACACGAACTATAGGGCTCGTTATTGGAACATCTTCCCGTTCGTCAACTGAAGCAATGATACCTTGTCGTAATAATTCATTGAGCTGGTGACGTAAAACCTCTCTTTTATCAGGGGGCAAACGGTACGGGCGTTGATGTTTAGACACAACGTCAGGTTTGAGGGTGATCCGATGTTCAACCAAAGCGGTAAAGCCAATATCTGGGTTATCTTCGGTGGTGAAAACCTGCCTGTGCTTATATAAAGTATGGTACAGACGAGTCTGCTCTTCAGGCGATAAGTCACCACTGACAGGGAAATTGGACTTAAATTTGTCAAATTCATGATTTGACTCTTCGGACATGGGGCTAGGGTCAGAGAGGCAAACATCATCAACTGTAGATTTTCCATACATGTACATCTGACTATCGTTTACATTAAAGCTAGTTTCCTTGTCAACATTGATATGAGCGCAAGACTTTAATTTTACAATATCTACAGAATTGTCACACAACTCAAACTTAGCAAGGATTGTGCCTTTGTTTACATGAACAGTCTCATTACCAGGGTTCAATAATTTGATCTGAACAACATGGTCCTTTGTACAAGTAACCAGTACCTTCGATACTAATAATCCTTTGTTAAGTACCTCTGAATGACCAGAGCACACCCCTTGCATACCAATATTAATTATATTATCCAACAATGCAGTGACAATACACTCCGAATTGGGTTGAACAACAATAGTAGCCTTGCATTTTACCTTTGTAGTTTTCTTAACATTCAAAAATGAACAACATCTACTAAAGTCGAGCAAGATCTCATGTTGTTTCATGTACTCGGTACCTAAAATCAATGGGTGTGAGCTGTCAATCAATATGTATACAAGAATGAAGTGCCCATTGTCATGCAAAGACTTTCTAACTCGGATCCTGGCAGTACCATAAATGGCCACGCTCTGATTGTTTGCTAAAACCAAATCTTCTCTACATAAAGAAAAATCCATTTTTTCAGAGTGCGGTACAGACTTAAAATATGATTTAGACATAACATTTATACTACTGCCTGAATCCAGAAGAGCAGTCAAATGGCATATTGTGTACAAAAACATTCAAATACATAAAATAATCATTGACAGTGATATCTGGTTTCATCTGTGTAGTAGCGCTGGCAAACGTCATAGGACTTTTCATGGAAACATCATCGTCTAGGCCTGAGAGGTGCGCTGTGTTCTCAGACCCTGGTCGTTTAACTGTATACATTGTTTAGCTGTGTGTGTCATATCATCACAAATCTGGCACTTGGTGTCATTTGGTTTCACTTTACATGCAGGATTTATTATGCAGCACTTGGCAGAATGGCCAAATTGGTCACAAAGTTGACACTGAACATTAGGCATTTTAGGATCTACACCGTTCCAGTTACAATTGGGTTTGATATGGCCTTGTCCATTACACTTGTAACAAGTGCGTTGCAACTTCTTGTAGTCATCTGTAGCCGTAAATGGTTTATTCATTGCTGAAACGCTGGCGATATCGACTGTCCGATATCCATGAGCTTCGCCTGTTTTTGCCACATGGAGGCATTCCTTGAATGTAGAAACTCGGCTGGCTCTAATGAAGAATGCCAGCTGAGCCGGAAGTCCATCAGTAAAGCGGTTTATCATTTCTATTTCCGACTTTTTTAGCCGGCGTCCTTTTTCCAATATCATTGCGTGGTACTCGTCCAAGCGCTGGTCATCCCTTAGCTTCATACTAGAAAAAGCTGCCTCCTCTGCTATTAGGGCTGGGCTATTATAACAATATACCTCTAAAAAAGCATGTTTCAAATAGTCCCATGTTAATACTGTTCTGTCAACCAACGAGATGAAATTAAGAGCGTCTTCCGACGATAATCCGGAGAATATTAATTTCATATGTTTATAAGTTTGTTGTTGTTGAGGCAGCATATATATCTGATGTGGCTGACCAACACCAACTGGCATGCTCGGTTGTCCGACAGGCGTGCTCGATATATGCACAGGATTGTACATACATGTAGCTGGTCGCGGTGGCTGACTGTCAACGCCTGTGGGTGGAGTAAGCTTACTCCTATATGCCAAGTCTGTGAAACTCTCGGAACGAGCGTTTAACATATTAATGTTTACTAATGGGTCGCGAAAAGGGTTGGTATCATGCATGTCCATAATTCATTTGTGGATTGAACCAATTCAAATCACTCAATGTCTATAGTTCGTTTAGATTCTCCACCATGTAGGGAATTAGGGAGATATAATATATTGTCTTGAATACAAACGATTAAATACGATATCCTTATTCAACTTTTATTTTTTACACTTTCTACTTTTTACCACAAACCGGAAAACGGAACCACACGCTTGATTATTCAACCACTCACACATTTTATTGAACAGTTAGTTTAATCGAATACAATTATCATATCTGACCGGACTATCGGTGTTGACGGTAGTACATACATGTATGTAACAGTACATGCAAGTCCATACGTCAATATCAGTATATGACTATGATGTATGTACTTGCATGATAATACAACCCAGATATATACACATTCGCATAACCATATAAACTTAATGAACACAATCGCTGAAGCATCGGACCGTGATGTACTTGCATGATAATACAACCCACATATACACATTCGCATAACCATATAAACTTAAAGAACACAATCGCTGAAGCATCGGGCCGTGATCGGTTAAATAGACAATGCGTGGAACGGTGCGTGGAACGGTGTCCATCGGACCGCGAACGGTTATATAGACAATGTGTGGAACGGTGTGCATCGGACCGCGGTCGGTTAAATAGACAATTTGTGGAACGGTGTGCATTATTTGTAATTAAATATTCCAAGCGCGATCTAATAAATAAGCAATTGCACGAAATAGTATACAATGTCTAGTTGAGTTTCAGGAATAAAATATGAATAAGTAATTCGTAGTTTCTATGCCAAATGTTTGTTCCAGTAAAGAATAATAAAATTATTGTCAGAAGGGTAACCCCTATACCAGTCAAAAAGTACAATAACTTACGTGGATTATGTCATTGTATTGCAACAATCAAGTCACATGATGCGATCCTCGGCACAATATGTATTGTTATACGAAGAGTCAGTTCTATATTCAATGATGATCACTTGTTATAACGGGATAGTAGCACAATTACCTCAATGTTGCCTTATAAGGCGTGTCATAACACAGCGAGTATTACACATATGGTCAAGTCAAGTACTATTGTCAACTTGGCTAGTCAGCTATTTTACAACTAAGAGTTTGAACTGGCTCAAGCTTATGTAATTTTTTTGCTATTAGGTCATGAAGCTATAAATAGTAAAATAGATATCTATAGTCTGTATTCTATAGTACTAAATAGCTGTCACAGCAGATCAGTTTTTTTCTAGAATAAAGTAGGGAATTTAATAATTAAGACAACTTAGCAACTAAAGCCGGGGACACACTAGGCGATTTTTTATCGCTGTCGACAACGATTTTTTACGCCGCCGATTTTCGTCCGGCAGTGAGTTCAACGATTGAGTGGACACACTTGCCGGATAACAGTACGACAGCGACGTCTCCTCTTGTCATGTGACACCTTTTTACGCTTGTCATGTGATCATAAAATGGCGGGCAGCAAGTCGAAGTACAGGAAGAAAATTGCAGCAGTAGCAGCAATTTACTTGCTTTTAGCTAGAAGGAGACGGAGGCGAATTAGGTGGGAAAGGCGTAGGTGGTGGTGCCGCGACTGGATACTGCGTCGGGAAAAATGTGGGGTATATACAAAACTTCTTCGTGAATTGGAAGCCGAAGATCAAGGAGGATACCGAGCATACATGCGGATGACACCAGCAAATTTCTACGAGATTCTACGGTTAATTGGTCCCCAGATTCAAAAGATGGACACACGGTGCAGACTGTCAATTAGTCCAGAACAAAGGCTGGCCATTACACTACGCTTTTTGGCAACAGGTTGGTTGAAGTTATTCATTATTTGGAAGCCCCAGGTTTATTCTCCCCACTTACTATTAGTTATATAATTAATTAGTTAGGCCTATAATAATATAGGCTAACACTACTATAACTATGTATACTAAAGTGCAGTGCAATAGGCCTATATACAGTCTGTTTGTTGAGCAATTATTAATTGATCGAACCAAGAAGTCTAAATCAATCTTGATCGAACTTTGTCTTTAGAATAGAAGAAATAATTAATATATACTGTTTACCTTTATGTTGATAAGGACATTTTGTCTCCACAAAGACCACAACACATGTTCTCAGGTGTTTTACTTCCAGCAAGATTGGGCACCAAAATAAGGAAGAATTATGTGCAGTCATTTTAATTTATACCAAAAATGAATATAATGACCTTTCATGATTTTCAAGCAAATGCATTTTTATCAACAGCAAGGTAAAAAATATGACATTTCATTCAAAACCATAGTATGCCTACATCTAATCTCAATATTGATTTTCCACTTCCTAGAACTGTCCTGTGGTAATGGTACATGTAATTATATTTTTAGGAGAATCCTTCCACAGTTTACACTTTAGCTACAGAGTTGGACGGAGCACCGTGTCAAGCATTGTCAAGGAAACTGCAAGGGTCTTATACAACACACTGAAGGAAAATTATCTAAAGGTAAAATAAACTTTATTAAACTTAAACTTAAATTTACACTTAAATTTAAATGACTTACATGTATACAGGTAACTTATAACTCAACATTAGTTGGTCTATATACTCTGACTTCTGTTATAGAGGACATTTTACTCCACAGTACAGAAAGAAAAAACAAAACAGTATAAAAATGATATGAGCATATAAATGTTGGGTCTAGGCATATTTATGGATGGCCGAAAAAAGCGTTGGTGGACGATTGGTCTTGTTGGGTACATGTACCCAATTCCTGAAGTAGGCTTCCAGGATGCTGCCCGAGCTGCTGATTATATCCATGACCTTGAAAATTATGGTGGGTTTGCTGGTTGAACTGAGGTGCCACTGGTTGTACTGGCTGGGTCAAAATACCTTGCTCTGCATCAAATATTAGATTATTGATTTTATGGCGGAGAACACTAAAGGTTTTTGCATCAAATTTATGAAATGACTCCTCTAGATACTGACAGAATGCCTGAACCTCAGTGATAGGAGGGTCATCCTGGCTTTCTGTTGATCCCATCACAAACTTTGTCAGACCATCCAAAAGGACCATTTCCTTTTCCTCTCGTTGTTTCTTGGCTTTTTTAACTGAAACCTTCTCATTTAATGGCCTTTTTGTTGACCTTGGAACTGTTGTGTCAGGTGGGACATCAGCATTCCTGGAATTTGACCGAGATGGTGGTGTTGGTGTTGGACAAATACTACTAGTATTGCTTTCATCCTCACTAGCTTCGCCATTCTCTGACTCTCTGTCTCCACAATCATCATGTATTTCATCTTCATCTGTTAGCTAAAAAGATAAATATTTCGTTTTTAAATTTCAGATGCCTGATAAGAAGGAAGAGTGGATGGAAGTGGCAGAAGGTTTTCAGGAGAAATGGAATTATCCCTTTTGTTTAGGGGCGCTCGATGGCAAACACGTCAAAATTAAAAGTTCAGAGTGTAGTGGGTCTATGTACTTCAACTATAAACATTACTTCAGCATAGTCCTCTTGGCGCTTGTCGACGCCAATTATAAATTTTTGTATGTTGATGTAGGCTCTGCAGGGAGAAATGGAGATGCTGGAATATTTGCTGATAGTTCATGGACCGTGGTTTATTGAACTTTCCAGAGCCAGATGTCCTGCCAGGAACTGAGGATACCTGCAGTTACCACATAGTTGGAGACGATGCTTTTGGTCTGTCAAAAAATCTAATGAAACCGTACTCTCATAGGAATGTCGAGAAAGATGTAAGAATATATAACTACAGGTGCAGTCGAGCACGCAGATGTGTCGAGAACGCCTTTGGCATTCTGTGCAGCAGGTTTAGGTTATTCCTTACCCAGATAGAACTAGAACCAAATTTTGTTGAAGATCTAATTCTAGCATCTTGTTGTCTCCATAATTTTCTAATTTGTAAACAGGCATCACAATATATCTCTAACCTTGTTGATGAAAATGGGGAAATGAGGGCCAATCCAGGGTTAGCTCTGGGTAGACTGCAATTAGGTCACTATAGGAATGCACCGGTGGGAGCAAAGCACAAAGAGAAGCTTTGAAGAGGTATTTCCTTGGTACAGGTGCAGTGTCATGGCAAGATAAAATGATTGGAGGACCAAACTAGGATGTCTCACATGTAATCTGACTGTGACATGTAAATGACAATAGGATATATCACATATATTCCAACTAGAATGTGTCATATTATGTAGGCACTACTACATGTAAGGCTACTATTATCTGATTAAACTGATTATGTTATAAAAACAAAATTACTTTAGAATGAATGGTTTTTGAGATATTGTGTATTTACCTGAAGGTTGGAGGATGTTTGTCTGGATCCATATGGGTTGCTAAGAATGCCAAATTATCAATTATCCATTTGTTCTTGGATGTCTTGGATCGTGCAGTACTTCCACTTGGTAAAGGTTTAATCAATTTACCATACTGGGTTCTGAGACTTTTCATCCTTGTAGAAACCTGATCAGCTGTGAAGGAAATTAAGCAGACATTAGGAAGGAAATAAAAAACACTGTCATCACACTTGGGGACTAGATTTGTTTACCTTTCTGAATGAAAATATTTTTGACTTCATCAAATCTTAATTTTTAAAAATTAATGAATGATTCCAATAATTGCGTTATATATCACCCAAAAGAGTAATCAATATCAAACCATGTAGCCCATTGATAACCATTATTATATTGGGTCAGTCATGGTAAAAATGGTAAAAATAAACTAAGGCAAAATGAATGAAAACATTTTTCCTCCTTTCAGCCAATAATAAAATTACCAGAGAATTTCAAACAAATCAAGAGTTTCAGAATGACTGACATGTAAATGTTTATCACTCAACACAGAATGTAATACACGGCGCCTAAATATTACCAGTCATTTCCACTTTCTGTCCAATTTCTTTTAAGGCTAGTTCCTTGGCCACCCTATCTCTATATTCTTTCGATTTCACATCGTACAGACAAGGATGTTCTGACCAAAGGACGGCCAATTCGTCTTCTTTTTCCGAGCTCCAAACCGCAGTAGCTGTTTTGGTGGAGGCTGCCATGTTGAAATCATGTGACTTGTAGGCGTACAGTGATTGGCTGCTGTCAATATACGCATCCGATCTGCTGTCGCCGAGGTGGGCACACTGGCCGATCTCTACGCCACCGATAAAAATCCGGCCGAAATTGATCGCCAATATTCAGCATGTTGAATACGGCCGATTGGTCGGGCGTACGTGTTCGCTAGCAAAGTTCGGCGTCGCACAATCAGACACACTACATGATTCCGCAAGCGAAAATGGATCGGGCGTACAAAATCGCCTAGTGTGTCCCCGGCTTAATATGAATGTACCCTGAGTGCAGGATATCTGTGCTGTTCACGGGGTTACTCGTGAGTTGTGGTTTCGGAGAAAAAAGAAAAACAATTGTATGACACGGCCTTGCATACAAACTATACAGTGTGTAGTGCGACCCAGCTTTACATACAAACTATACAATGTCAAGCTATACAATGTGTAGCAGAATAAACTGGTTTCTTTGAATACGGTCTATCAATAATAAACAGTGTATCTATAATAAACCCTATGACATACATTTGAGTTTAGGAAGGAAAGTATATTACAGAAATGTCAGACATAGACACGTTATTGTTAAATGTATTAGTGGCTATTTTGCTTCTATTCGTACCAACAGATCACAGTGATCTGGACATTTACAATACTTTATTAATTCAACAGTCTTTGGAAAAATATTTATGAAAAAGATTATTTACAGTAATATATGGACACGACATTTTGTGTCAACTGTTGTCATAATATTACCAGCATAATGACATAGTCTGCTAAGGAATACATGTGCATAAGGTAAGTACGTTATAGTTTATTTACGATACACTGTATATACTGTATATGACCTATTTAACGGTTGAACAATCACATGTGCTATATTCTAGTGTTTGTAAACAGCTAGTTTGACAGCTGTTGCATCAGTTGATACACATATTGATGCCTACTGCCTAATAAGCTGAGGGAATCTTCCCTTCTCTCAATGACCTGATCGAGTCCATGTCTTTGATACGTATCTTCGACCCGTCCTTTGCATTTACCTTGAATGCCCCATAAACGTTGCACCCAGCAACCCATGTTTTTGACAGTTTCGATTGACGGACAAGTTGACGCGCTTCGTACGCCAGCATCTCACGGAATCTAGTTAAGTTCTCTTGCACGAATATACCTGTTCCAAGTTTCTTTCTCGATTCATATAACCGTTGGCGTGCCTTTGAATTTGTGAATTTAATGATCACTTTTCGGTTGCAATTATCCTTGGGACGCCCTACTCTGTGGCATTTATCTATGTCTCTGGCTGTTATTCCAATACTTGATCCGTCCGGATGTGTAATCTTTGCAATATGGTTGAGGATCTTTTTCTCGACGTTGTCGGTGGATTCGCCGGTGTCGCCTGGGATACCCGAGATATCCAAGTTCATGCGTCGGTCATATTGTTCGAGGTCGTCGAGTTCGGCCCTGACATCGGATAAGGACCCCCTCAATGAATCGTTGGCCTCCTTGAGGGACGCAATTTCTTGGCGTAGGCTGGCCGTTTCACTTACTACCATTGCTTTAAATTGCACCTTCAGCTCTTCTACTAAACTAGTCTTAATTTCGTTTGCCAAGATGTTACCTATCTCCTGCAAGTCTGATTTAGTAAATTTGTCGGCCATGTTGGATTTTACACTATTCTCGGTATCAAGTTCGAAATCAACGTTAATTTCCGAGTGTTCTGTGTAGAGAATGTTATCAATATCGCTGTCAATTTTGTGTTTCTTAAGCCACTCTTTATCTATAGGAGAAGACTCGTTTCGTTTCCTTTTATCATGCACTGATGGAGTGTGGGGTGTGGCCTCTTCACTGCGGTCAGACATACCATACAGGAAACAGTCTAATTACTGAATTAATGTCAAATTCGTATCAAAATATGGTCTGCTATGCTATTCTGATGATGTCAGAAACATTTGTAGTCTACACTCCCTCACACAAATCTTCTATTCCATATTTCGATTCTTGTTTCCGTCAGTGATCTTAAATACCGCCATTACTAATTTTAACCGGACGTCAGTTCTAATTAGCATCACCGATCGTTTCTGAGATTTCCCGAGTGGCTTGTCGATGGTGGGTGAATTGACATCTTTGTATCCACTTCCATCCGCTTAGTAAATTACAATAAATGTCTTTAATTGGAATTTAATTGATTTTATTTACTCTCCATACAAGTCCAACGTCCAACTGCGGCACAGGCTTGCTGGAAGTATACAATTTAGTGTACAATTTCAACCGCTTGATCGATCCAGAGTATTGTTTACTTCCCGTGACATTGCAACACTGAAAATTGCTGAAATAAAGTGGTAAAACGCTGTATTTTGTGCGTGTTTTATAATAAAAAGGATTTATTTCAAGGGGTTATACCTGTTTCCTCCGCATTTGATCAAATTTGCGACCTTGGAAATAATTGCGTCCAAATACTTGCTGCGAATTATAATGACGTCATACCTCACGAGCGCTAATTCCGCAACTTTTAATGAATTCCCGACTAAACGAGAAACACCGGGATCATGAGAATCGACGATACTATCAAATGTACATGTACATGTATTTTCAAATGGAAATGATAATGTGAAACCTGTTATATTCTAGGACCGTAATAATAAGCATAAACACAGCTCGTGTATTAGATTTCTGCTTTTATTAACATGTCTTGATTTACCCGGTATCATAGGATTGTACCAGCGTGACAATAATAATAATAGGTATAATACCACTAAGATTATCGTTGGAGTGGTGGGCTAGACGCTACAAAACCATGTCGAATTTAGGGGCCTTTTGTAAATTCAGATCCTATTATTTCGACCCCTGTTTAAGGCAGACTTGTAAACTTAGCAATCGCTGGTCATGGTTTAAGATACAATACAACATGTTCTTTCTCCGAATTAGCAATAAAAACAACTTAATATGATCAAACTGAAAACTACACTTACTTTTTATTAATAGCTGCTCCTTATCCAATGTCGTAACAATGAATATTTACTGTGGTTGTAATATACTGGTTCCGATGAAGGCAGGTTTTCTGATATAAAATACTTCGTTGGCATGACACAGACTGTTCATGATGTCATAGCTTTATATGTCGTCACAATTTCGTAATTACCAGTGAAACATAAACACAAAGGTAGTTATGACAATTAAGAAGTTTTAATTGAGCTGACAATATCGACGCCAAGCCAGCACGGCGCACACATCGGGTGCTGTTAAATTTATTGGTATATATTTAGCCGTTGCACTTGTATAATTTATACAACAAATCTTTAGGCTTCTTTGAGGTTTTATTCAAACATCAGTGAGGGAGAGAGTATCGTGGAAAAGGTCTGAAATCATAATGACCTTGTTTTAGCAAACGTATAAATCTCTTAACTACAAAAACAATCCACGCCCCCCCCCCCCCCCCCCCCCCCCGAATAACTAATGAAGAACAGATAAAATTAAATTCATTGTAGTGTAAAAGTGCAGGGTCGGTGAAAAAACTACCAGAACCCCCCCCCCCCCCCCCACCACCCCAAAAACCACAGTTAATTTAACAGCTACATTTCAAGATGAGAACATCACAGTTCCACTATCTGCTAACAAGTGACCTGTTAATTGTGTAGTACAAAAACTGTTGCACACAAGAAGTGTGCAACTTCAACCCAGCCAATCAAATTCTGACAACTCCTGCTTATCAATGCATATCATTGTACCCATACTTGGAGATTGTCTGTGTTTACAATTTAGTGACCACTATTATATAATACTTTTATTGATTGGATTGAACATGTTGTTACTCTTATATTAAGAAATTATTGATTGATTATATTTATTTTGACTGTAAAAACTACTTTTGACATGGGTTACACATACCCCTACCGCCAAGAAATGTCTCCTGACATTTACGAATATCAAGAACACATACATACCAACTAAAGTAGCATTAAATTAGAAACACTACTCTCTGATATACATATATACAATATATACAAAGCACTTCCTACAACAGTTACTGCGGTAATTATGATCACTACTGACTACATACTATGAGCAGTAAGACAACCCCGCATTACGGTGTATGATGCAAATCATCAAACACATGAATACATTTTTTTCTCTTTTACTGTGACAGTCAGATATTCAATTTATAAATGTCGTACAATTCGTCTAGCAAGGCAAGTCCACATACTATACTATTTACATCAAATTAAAAGTATCCATTTTGCAGTGACTAAACTGACTATACATTATCTTATAATCCATATAATCAGATAATATCATCTGAAATAATAAACAAAATGAATAATTATATTGGTGTATGTTGTACAACATACCAAGCAAAGTAAAACAATATTCAGGAATGACAGAATGTCACTTCCGTAACAGAATACCGCTGTAGCAACATGATAATCACACAACACACTGAACTACCCGCAAATGAATATCCTGAAACATTAATACGTCAAATAAATATCTCATGTTCACTAATCTGTTGACCATAAACCCACTGACCAAACCGGTCAGGCTGATTTCTAACTCGCGTAGAGCGCCGTACAGGTTCCGGAGTAGCTGATGGCGGATTTTCAACGTTCAAGTATAGACTCGGTGAGTTGTTTCACTCAACTGACTGTACAACAGATGGGTCAGGAGTCCCAGGATTGACAATACTTTCAGATTCAAACTGGTTTGTACTATACAACTCAGTGCTAAAAGCAGTATCAGTTTGAGATACAGACTGTGTTCTGGGTAAGCAACGACCTTGATCCGGATTCACTCGTAAATGTGGAATAATGTATGGTAATGAAGAACTACTTGCGTCACCATCAGAGTCAGATGATCCTGATTGATCGCGAGCAGCACTTCTCGTTCTACGGCCCCTATCTGTAGGATGCACACGCTTTGCGTCTACATTCTCAGGTTCGGCCAATTCTGTACAGATGCTGTTGATTGGCAACAACATATTTCTATGGAGGACACGGGTGGATCCTTTGCCCGTTTCCAACTGTACATGATACACGGGAATGTCATTATCTGAGACTTTTGTCACAACATAAGGTTCCCGAGCCCAAGTATCCGCAAGTTTGTTTTTACCCTTAAGACCAACATTTCGGACTAGTACTCGGTCACCCATATCGATACTAGAGTGCTTTACCTTCTGATCGTGAGCTTGTTTGTTCTTGGCTTTAGACTTACCTGCTTCATCGGCTGCCACCTCATATGCAAACTGCATTCTTTCTCGTACTGATTTTGCATAAGAGGTTGTATCTGGTGAACCAACTGTACCTGGTTCCAGTCCCAAATAAACATCTATAGCCAACCAGGGGATGCCAACCAAACATAAGAAAATGTGGAGAGAAGCCAGTTGCATCACCCTTGGTAGCGTTATATGCGTGTACCATGGGAGCAACGTAACTCTTCCAATCTGACTTATGTTCATTTGGTAAGGTTCCCAGCATTTTGAGCAGGGTCTTGTTAAATCTTTCTGCCGTGCCGTTGCCCATTGGATGGTAAGGAGTGGTTTTCGTCTTCCTGATACCTACCAATCGACACAGCTCTATGATAACCTTTCCAACAAAGTTCTTACCTTGGTCGCTGTGGAGTTGCTTTGGAAAGCCGTAGTGGACAAAGAAGTTGTCAAATAATGCTTTTGCAGTCGTAGTGGCTTTCTGATTGCGACATGGAACAGCCTGTGCATAGCGGGTAAAGTGATCCACTATCACAAGGATGTTCTCATATCCACTTTTGGACATCTCCAAGGAGAGAAAATCAATACTTACCAGGTCCATTGGTCTGGTAGTATAGATAGGAACTAAGTCAGCGGCAGGCCTAACAGGAGTTTTGTAACATATGCAACGGCCACAAGCTTCGATTCTACTAATCACATCTTTTTCAAGACCAGGCCAATAGAAACGACACCTTGCAAGCCAGAGACTTTTTTCCCTTACCTGGATGACCAACATCTTCATGTATACCAGCCAATGCAATAGTTGTGTATGCCTGAGGAATGACCAGTTGTTTGACTGACTGACCTTCTATAACAGCGGTTCTGTATAAAATACCATCTACTAAATTTAGTCGACTCCATTGTCGAAAGTATTGTTGAACACCACGTGTTTCATCACGTAAGTCCTTCCCCCTAGGGCGAAAACCGCTATTTAGAAGTTCAATCACTCTCCCGATAGTCGAGTCTTTTGACTGCTCAACACGCCAATTCACTCCCCAAAACCCACCAAAACCCGAACCCTCACCGGCCAAATGAGGGCACGAGAATGCAAGTGTCTCAGAAAAAGGAACGAACGTGCTAGCAGAACTACATATTGCACTGACATCTTCCTTTGTTAGGTTAGGGTGACGTGAAAGACTGTCAGCGTCAACATTCAAT
Source organism: Archivesica marissinica (assembly GCA_014843695.1). Lineage (NCBI taxonomy): Eukaryota > Metazoa > Mollusca > Bivalvia > Venerida > Vesicomyidae > Archivesica > Archivesica marissinica. The sequence goes on along the minus strand of CM026390.1, from coordinate 38,977,232 downwards.
TTACCTGACTTATATGATATGGTAAAGTCAAAAGAAGACAAGGAAGCAATCCATCTTTGACTTGTAGCATCTAGCTTTGCTTTTGTAAGGACATAGGTAAGCGGGTTATTATCTGTTATAACCTCAAATTTATGGCCCTGCAAATAATCTGCAAACTTATCTGTAATTGCCCATTTCATGGCTAGGTATTCCCTTTTGTGAGCTGGGTAATTGTTCTCGCTTGGTCGTAGACCACAACTTGCATACGCTATTACCCTTTCGGCACCATCTTGTTTTTGGTATAGAATCGCACCAAGACCATAGCCACTTGCATCTATATGCAAGACAAAGGGGAGATTATAATCGGCATATGCAAGCACTGGGGGTTGCAATAAGGCTGATTTAACCTGATCAAAAGCATTTTGCTGTATTTCACCCCAAGACCATGGAACTGGGTGGAATTTGGGTTTCTTCCTAGATTTTGTTGGGCTTGAATGGTAACCTTGTAGAAGTGTATGTAGAGGTTGGACCAGCTTTGCAAAATCCCTAATAAACCGACGATAGTATCCCACAGAACCAAGAAATTGCCGTAACTCTCTCACATTAGTAGGGATTGGCCAAGAATGAACTGCTGAAACCTTTTCTGGATCAGTTTCAACACCTTGTTCCGAAACCACATGACCTAAGTATTTGACTGAGGTCATAAATAACTCACATTTGGATGGTTTTAACTTTAGATTATGCTGTTCAAGACGACCAAAGACAGCTTCCAAGCGGTCGATATGCTGATTAAATGTTTTAGAGAAGATCAAAATATCGTCCAAGAAAATTAAACAATCTCTTAGGTGCATCTCACCCATGCATTTCTCCATTAACCTTTGGAATGTAGCTGGTGCATTTGTTAACCCATAGCCCATTCTATTACATTCGTAAAAACCAAGGTTTCCAACAGAAAAAGCAGTTTTGGGTTTATCAGCTTCTTCCATTTCAACTTGCCAATAACTTGAACGGAGGTCCAACTTGGAAAAGTATTTGGACCCACTATGAGTATCTATGGTGTCATCAAACCGTGGTAACATGTACGCATCCTTCCTTGTTCTTTGATTGAGTAACCTATAATCAATACAAAATCGAAGGGAACCATCCTTCTTCCTGATAAGAACAACATTGGACGAGTATGGGCTGTCAGATTCACGAATAACCCCTGCGTCTAGCATTTCCTTGATATGCTGACGAACCCCCTCATACATGCCTGGGGGAATCCTTCTATAAGCTTGCTTAAATGGACGTTCATCTTCCAACACAATTCTATGTTTTACTAGGTTGGTATTACCTAAGTCATTGGGATGTTTGGAAAAGCATTGTTGCCATTTACCTAGCACTTGTCTCACTCTAACTAATTGTTCTGATGTAATGGCTGAACTATCAATTTTTATTCCAAGATCATCAAAAGATACTGAGTGACCAACGCCATCCTCATCCTCATCTGTTCTAGTTTCAGATACAAAATCATCGACAACCTTAATTTCGGACAGTTGACCAAAGTCAGTCTTGGGTTTGATTGTAATGAGTTTGGCAGAGATATTGCAAACCTTAACAGATATTATGGTCTGTGCCCTGTTTGCAACGTGCACCACCCTGGGACAGACAATATAATCATTTCTGCCATCCATGGTTTCTGTGACACAATCAACCATGTCAGTATCAAGTTTTCTACTGATGCCTTTAACCATAACAGTTTCATACGGTGGAATGACCAGTTCTTTCTTATTAATATACCTAATTGGGAAAGACCGACATATTCCCCCCTCAAATGCTATTTTCCATTCAGGTGGTAAATCAGAAACACCAACAGCTTCCTCATATAGGCGTTTGTAAATTCTGATGACATTTGAGCCCAATATGAAAGGAACATATGAGTTAAACTCATTATCTGGAAGGACTAACACCGGAACATTCAAAGTATAACCAGGTAGGAAGGGAAGTTCAATGGAACATTCAACAAAACCAGTATATTTTAACTTTGTTCCATTTGCTACTGAGATTGTAAGACCTAAGTCTTTAATATCTTTAACTGGGGGTCTATGATTCAAGGAATCTAGAGTCGATTGCGAGATTGTAGTAATTTGTGATCCGCTGTCAATCAAGGCAACAATTGTTTGGTTTTGCAACACTATTTTACTAGTGTTACTAGGGCCTACCATATCAACATCAATGGTATGTGCACCATGGCCTCTAGTCTCAACCTGGGCTCCTGTCTGACCATCATTTACAGAAGCCCCTAAAAGTTTAAAGGACCATTGCCCCTACCCCTACGAACATTACTCGGTTGTGCATTTTGGGCTTGTGACATTGGTGCATTAAAACTTTCAGTCATTTGTTGACCAGCATATGCTCCCCCATTGTAGTAACCCTGGTTACTAGAATGATAACGACCTTGATTGCTATACTGTGGGTAATGGTATGCACCATTGTTACTAGACGGACGATAACTACTCCTACTTCCTCTGAAACCATCTCTAGTACCCCTTGATCCATGGGATCTTGAATTTGAGTTTCCTCTGAAACTACCCCTCTCTATACTACTAGTACTATCTAGTTTAGACAGTATTAGATCAAATTTGGAATCCAGTTTAGCATCGAACTGTTTACCCACTTGATCTATCTTATTATCCAATTTCTTTTCCAAAATCTGTAGATCATTTTGCGTGACCAATGGGGCATGATGTACAGATTTGGACTTTTCAGGCTTATTGGTTATGACAGATTCTGACATTTCTGGTGGATTAAGGTTAATTTGTTTTTCAACCATCCTAATCTCCCGTAAAAGTGCATCAACATTTGAAATACTGTCATATTTATGTCTTGTTTGAGCCTTTAGCTGTTCTGAATGAAGGGACTGCCAGAATTTATGACGTAACATGTCATCTTTCGATGTATTATTAAGATACCCTTGTTCCACTGCAGTTTGTAACAGGGATTCTAATCTACACCCATAAACAGAGGCTGATTCCCTTTCCTTTTGTTGGCAATTGAAAAATTCCTGCATGACCATTTCATTTGTTGAAATATCCCCGAACCTAGAGTCAAATTTATCTAATATGTCAACAATAGTTGCATTTTCCCCTAGGGATGGCAAAAGGCTTCTGGCTGTACCACTCAAACTGCGACGTGCAGCAGACAACAGCATCGCATTTGATAATTCATTGTTTTGTCTAAGACACTGAATTTCATGTCTCCATTCTCTGTAAGGAATGTGATTTTTTTGTGGGGGCGTGTCCCCCGAAAACATGGACACTTTGGGAATGTATGACGTAGCGGCCACAACTTGCGGTTTGACCTCATCGTCATCATCTGAGTCCCATAAAGGACTTTTACCAAATTTCCTCATTGGTGTACTACTTGTCAAAGGTATGATTTTGTACTTCGTTCCAAGTGCCTCAATCATATCTTTTTCAGACATTGTAATGTCTGTAATCAGTTTACTAGCCGCCATGGCCTCACTGCTCTCAGTCACTGGCAGATAGTAAATGTAAACAGAGGACTGTTTAAAATTAAACAGTCACTGTAAATACACACAAACTACTGGCTAAAAGCCACACACAAAAGTAAAACAAAGAAACACTAAAATATTCTATAGGAACACTGTACCTACAATGTACAATATACTGTCCAATTCACCTCAAGCACCATGCAAAAACACAGCACAGCATCCAGAACCACTCACAGTACCGTGCAGCACCCACAACACACCGACACACCAGCTTCAGTTGAGATGGTTCTATACCTCCTCCAAACCTTCACTCATGTGCGGCAGTCCGGACAAAATACACGACACTATAAGCCATCCGAAATAGATTTTTCAACTATGCTTTTCAACCAGTACCTTGCAAGTAATTGGTCTGGGTGTATACCATCGATAAACAGATTATAATTAATTTTGCTCGGTCTCTGACCTCTTTTTGAACTATGGTGAGTTTTAAGTAGATCTAACCGAAACCTGGGAGAGCGAACTAAATTACTCTCATTTACCAGCCGAATTTGCTGGTTTACAACAGCAATACGGTCTGACAAAACTAAATCCTGATCACCGAAATACTGTGGATCTGGATGGCCATGCGCCCGATTCCAACCTGTTATTGTGTAAGGACTTATTTCGAGAAATGTGACACTATGATTATGTTCACGGAATAAAGCCTGAAATTTACTTAAATAATATAAGCATGTTTCGACATCGACTTCTGCCTGTATGTGTCGTAACTCTATGTAATGTCCCCGCTTCTTAGTGAAGTCACATGTGGGTCCCCACACAAGAAAGTGTGACCTTGGAGGAAATTTCAAAATATCCCTGTTAGTAAAGAAATACTGTTTTGAAAAAGTAGCGCCTCCCCGGCAACAGAATTCAATATCTAAATCACTGTACACATACTTATAAGGTTTCAAGTAATTGCCTTTACTGTCTGAAATCAGGACAAAATGTGTGGACAGCACTTTTTGACTAAATGGAGCCAAAGGCTTCCACAAATGCTTATTGAGTCGCGTCTCACTCATGTATGCTGACTTACTTACTGTATAAGTTATGTCCTAAGCTATGCACTATCTAGCGCCTATTCTAATGAAAATATATTTCTATCTACTTGCTATCACGAACACTACATCAAACTCATCTAACATCTACACATAGTGTGTTTACTACATAGAGCACCAACTAGCATTGTAAATATTGGTAACCTACAGTTATGTGATGAATGTTTGTTCCACGGATGGTAACTATGAAAGATAATGTTAATAATAAATGTTTGTGAAAATGGCAATTTTCAATTATTGTAGAGGTATGTGACTACTCTGGTATATTATGATTGATAAATATCAAAATGTGTAATATATCCCAGATTACAGAATATAGAAAGAATGTCTAGAGATATCAAAAATTAATGGTGAAATGCTCTGGTAGGTAGATAAAGCAAAAATACACTTGAAACTAGCACAGTGCCACACACAAATTCAAAAATATATGTCTAGCAATACAATACAATCAATGAAATACAATGTCACAAAAGCACAATTTAAAACACTAGTCAATTAAAAAGTTGAATGCTGTCACTCCAAAACACTGTAAAATAGTCACACATTCTAAAAATCACATTGGACTACACTTGCTGAACTCCATTGTAAAGTACATCAATATTGTTTAACACACGAATTTGTCCAGCTGTTTTTCGTAAACAAATTTATTGTCTGTTACACCGGACATCTTCCAGTCACCGACAAGGTGCAGTTTATTGTAACAGCTGCTTAATTCACCACAGCTTGCTACTTTCAACTGGCACAATGCACAGTTCTGTTTGTACTGGGCGCAGATTTTAAAATTCCACTGATAATGCATCTGTATAAACTAATTCACAGTTTCTAGACTGGCGTAGAGACTGGCGCAGAATCCGACCTTTCAAACTTGTAGGGCGCCATTTTAGCCGTTGTTCACTTGTATAATTTATACAACAAATCTTTAGGCTTCTTTGAGGTTTTATTCAAACATCAGTGAGGGAGAGAGTATCGTGGAAAAGGTCTGAAATCATAATGACCTTGTTTTAGCAAACGTATAAATCTCTTAACTACAAAAACAATCCACGCGATAACTAACTAACTAACAACAGATAAATAAATTCATTGTAGTTTAAAAGTCAGGGTCGGGAAACCTACCAGAACCACAGTTAATTTAACAGCTACATTTCAAGATGAGAACATCACAGTTCCACTATCTGCTAACAAGTGACCTGTTAATTGTGTAGTACAAAAACTGTTGCACACAAGTGTGCAACTTCAACCCAGCCAATCAAATTCTGACAACTCCTGCTTATCAATGCATATCATTGTACCCATACTTGGAGATTGTCTGTGTTTACAATTTAGTGACCACTATTATATAATAGTTTTATTGATTAGATTGAACATGTTGTTACTCTTATATTAAGAAATTATTGATTGATTATATTTATTTTGACCTGTAAAAACTACTTTTGACATGG
>CM026390.1:38915440-38970227 GCA_014843695.1 Archivesica marissinica | reverse complement strand
TTGTTTATTTAACCGATCACGGCCCGATGCTTCAGCGATTTTGTTCTTTAAGTTTATATGGTTATGCGAATGTGTATATGTGGGTTGTATTATCATGCAAGTACATCACGGTCCGATGCTTCAGCGATTTTGTTCATTAAGTTTATAAGGTTATGCGAATGTGTATATATCTGGGTTGTATTATCATGCAAGTACATACATCATAGTCACATACTGATATTGACGTATGGACTTGCAAGTACATTTTAATGTACTCTTTTTAATGTACTTATTTTAAGAAATGTTCCTATATTTGTTTTCATAGGCACGCAGGTGAACTGTTACGAATTTTCAATCTTAGAATATTGTGGTAACTGTAATTCCCCATAATTACAAGAAATGTATTTCTGATGTAACAAATCGTCCAATTTGAAACAATCCAACAATAGCAACTCTTCTTTTACTTATTTATTTGATTTTTTTTTCTTCTCATATTTGTTGTCCGTAAACAATCATGCTGCACAGTCATCCATATCTAGCACAACTTTGTTGCGCTTTGTGTTCTATTATCCTGCTCCTCCCGTGTGTCCGTGGTCTATCAGGTAGTGAATCGCGCCGCTGCGCGATGGCCTCGCGATACGTGACTATCTACGAATGTATAACTTAATCTTCAAACATTCGGTCAACGCGCGTAGGGAAGCAACAATGTACTTATTATATCCAAAGAAAACTACTGTGAAACTAAGCATGTTAGAAAATGTAATATTCTCTTGGAAACGGTTAGTTTTGCATCTCTCTGTTGACATCCATCCAAATCCAGGACCTGATGACCTCGACTCAACCCTAGCAAATAGTACAACAGCTACAGATTTATTAAAGTATGGTCTTTCTATTATGCATTTAAATATCCAAAGTCTCCGTCCCAAAATAGATATTCTAGAAATAGAAGCACAATCTTATGACGTACTAATATTTTCTGAGACCTGGCTAAATCCCGAAATTGATAATACAGAAATCAAAATCCCCAACTTTGGTATACCCTTTAGGCATGACCGTGTATGCAAAACTGGCGGTGGAGTGGCCATTTACCTTCGAGAAGGCCGGAATGGGTTTATGTGCAATCAACTCTCTATTAACGGACTAGAGGCTATTTGGATAGAAACTAAATTTGACAATAAAAATATATTAATTGGCGGCTTCTACAGACCCCCTAGTTCAAACAACGATTACTGGTCACTAATTGAAGAGAGCATAGATAGGGCATATAACACAAACTATGAAAACATAATAATTGCTGGAGACTTCAATATTAATATTGCAGACAATCAAGGTAACAAAATTAACAACCTAGTCTCATCATATAATTTGCAACAGTTAATTACAGAACCAACGCACTATACAGAAACCTCTAGTTCCACAATTGATCTTATTATCGTAAAGAATGCAAAACATGTACTTACCAGCTTTGTAAACGACCCCTTCATACCAGACTTGATTAGATACCATTGCCCTATTGTTGTTGTTTTAAAATTCGAGAAACCTACATCATCCTCCTTTAAACGCAATATATGGAAATATGATCAAGGTGATTATGATAAATACAGAAACATATTGGGAATAACTGACTGGGACTCTATCCTCCATAATGAAAACCTAGACAACATTGGCCATACAATTACCGAAAAAATACTTTTTGCAGCTTCACAATCAATACCAAACAAAACAGTAACAATTAGACCAAATGACGTCCCTTGGTTCAAAAGTAATATCCGTAAATTAATAAGACAAAGAAACAGAATCCATAGGAAAGCAAAGTCATCAAACTCTGAACTTCATTGGCAACATTTCCGTGAGAAACGAAACCAAGTCACAAAAGAAATTAGAAAAGCAAAACTCGAGTACAAACAAAACCTTACTGAAAAGCTTAACGACAACTCATTAACTGCACAAAACTGGTTTAGACTGGTAAAACGTTTTATTAACGACAATAAGTCAACTACTGTACCAAACTTACAATTTCAAAACCAGGAGGCAACATCGGAAACAGAAAAGGCCAATCTCCTTAATACATTTTTCTGCGAACAGTCAACTGTCAAAGACAATAATCAAAATCCACCAGATATAAACCCAATTACTGACAACAGCTTAACCAAAATACATATAACACCACAAGACGTAATTGACGCTATCTCATTAGTTGACGCATCCAAGGCATCTGGTCCAGACAAAATAAGTCCTCGCCTCCTGAAGGAAGCTGTTAATGAACTATCTATACCCCTTTCTACATACTTCAACAACTTGTTAAGCAAATCATACTTTCCAGATGAATGGAAAAGAGCTAATGTTACTCCCATATACAAAAAAGGAGATCCTACAAATCCAGGAAATTACAGACCCATATCTTTATTAAGCTGTTTAGGAAAAATAATGGAACGTTGTGTTCATAAGTATTTGTATAATTTTATTATTGAGAACAATATTTTAACACCATTTCAATCAGGATTCATTCGTGGGGATTCGACAGTAACTCAACTTGTCTACATATATAATGATATATGCAAAGCTCTAGACCAAGGTAACGAAATTCGAGTTGTCTTCTGTGACATATCCAAGGCATTCGACCGTGTATGGCATTGGGGCCTTCTCACCAAACTAGCTTCTATGGGCATCCGAAACACCCTTTTACAATGGTTCTCTTCATATCTCTCCAACCGAGAGCAACGCGTAGTCCTAAACAAGTCTAACTCTTCATGGGGCAAAGTCATGGCCGGTGTTCCACAGGGGTCAATTCTTGGGCCCCTTCTTTTCCTTGTCTATATCAATGATATCGTTACAGAAATTAATTCTAGAATACGGCTATTTGCAGACGATACAAGCCTTTATTTAATTGTCGATGATCCTACTACAACTGCTAGATTGCTTAACATTGACCTAAGTAAGATACATTCATGGGCATCCACTTGGTTAGTTGACTTCAACCCATCTAAAACTGAAACAATGACAGTGTCTAGAAAACAAAACAAACCCCATCATCCTGACCTATTTATGAACAACACTCCAATACAGAACGTAGACGAACACAAGCACTTGGGTATTACATTTTCAAAAGACGGTAAATGGCAATCACAAGCCCAGTCAATCGTTAATCGCGCTTGGCAACGCTTGGGACTCTTACGCCCCCTTAAATTCATTCTGAATCGAAAATCCCTTGAACGTCTATATTTCACATTCATAAGACCTCTACTCGAATACGGCGACGTCATATGGGATAACTGCACTGAAGAACATAAGCGCGAACTTGAATCAATTCAATTAGAGGCTGCTCGAATCGTCACAGGAGCTACTAAGCTATGCAGTATAATTAACCTTTACACCGATTTAAAATGGGAAACGTTGGCAACTAGAAGAAAACAACACAAGTTAGTCTTATTTTACAAAATGAATAACAACTTGACCCCGAACTACTTAGTCGATCTCATACCCGAAACTACACAAACTAGATATAACCTAAGAAATGACTCCAACACACCATTCACTGCCGTACTCAGTTATATCAAAATTCCTTTCTCCCTTCAGTAATAAAGGATTGGAACACTCTTCCTCAAACAACTAAATCAAGTCCTTCCATAGCAGCGTTCAAGAAACAGCTTAGCACTAACGTCACTAAACCTCCATCATTTTACCAGACTGGTAGCAGAACTGGTCAAGTGTTGCATACTCGTATACGTCTTGGATGTAGCTCATTAAATTACGACCTCTTTCGTAAATCCATCGTAAACAACCCAAATTGTGCATGCGGAGAAATTGAAACGGCAAACCATTACTTTTTATACTGTCGCAACTATATCAACATCCGACACACTTACCTTGCTAACTTACCATGTCCATTAACCTATAACAATCTTATCTACGGCAACGAAAGACTCAGTAACGAGCTAAACGTGCACCTCTTTCACAAAGTACAACAATTCATTGTTGCCTCTAAGCGATTCACAACTTGATCTACGAACACACGGATGGGCTGGGATGAGAACTTGTAGTATTCAAATACTTTGCAGCAATTTCAATTATTACCGGAACATAATTATGGACTATATTTTTGTTTGAAACAAACGTTATCACAACTTTACAATAAAAAGTATTTATAATTTCATAATACACATAATTTCTTTAATCGGATACCAAGACTTTATGTTTACCATGGAAATGAATTTATATAAGCTTTGTATAAAGCTTGTTTTCAGATCCTTTTTGTATTACAATTATTTTATGACATTTGTATATGTATACATAAATATGTAATAGAACAAATAAATACTGTTTAAACTAATTAGAACTGATAATAATTATATTATTGCAAATGCTATGCCTCGTATTCATAAAATTAATGTCCATATTTTAAGCTAATGGGTCAAGTCCAATTGGACGGCGGCCCAGTTTCATTGGCAGTGTTTTTAAATTGCACATAATCATACTCGTATCGTGTTGGCATTGCGATTGATATCTCCCACATTCATTTTCAGAACAAACCTCTTCATGTCGTACGCAAACAATATGACCCGGAACAGATGTTGTTGGCCTTCCAGGCAGTGAGGCAGCGAGGCTGGAAAGTGGGCAAAGCTGCCAAAACATATGGTGTTCCAGACCAGACCTTGCGTGATAGAACAAGTGGAGCAATCGACCCATATTCATATAATCACGGCAGCTCCACCATCATCAGCAATGAAGAGACTTTGGTGGCACACGCTGAAGTTATGGCTGAGCTGGGATATGGTGTTTCCAACAGGGCTTTCCAGCAGCTAGCCGGAGATATGCTACATAACCTGGGACGAAAGGCTACCAGCAAGCCACTCAGCAACAACTGGCTCTACAGTTTTCGCAAACGATGGAGTCAGAGACTGGTATCATTAACTCCAAGGAAGCTGGACACAGCCAGGGCGAAGTGTTCCACTCCCGAGGTTGTTGACAGGTACTTTACTAACCTGGAGGAAATAATGACAAAATATGATCTTCATTCAAAACCACACCTCATATACAATGTTGATGAAACTGGAATACAGCCCGAACACCGACCCTCAAAAGTACTTGCAGCTAAGGGGAGCAAGCCACAGGCTGTAACGTCACCACGATCAACAACAACAACAACGCTCATTGGTTGTATCAACGCCCTAGGTCAAGCACTGCCGCCATATTTTATCTTCAAGGGCAAGAGGTTCACCGAGGACCTGCTTAAGGGAGCAACTCCTGGAACAAAAGGTGTTATGTCTGACTCCGGATGGTCAAATGCTGCAATATTTAGACAGTACCTGACAGAGCACTTCCTTCCTTTTGTAGGAGGAGGCGCAACTGCTGACAACCCCATATTATTGCTGTTTGATGGTCATGCATCACACATCTCGTCAAATTTGATTGATGGGCCAAGAAGAACCATGTTATATTATTTGTCCTCCCTGCACATACGTCACACATACTCCAGCCCCTTGATGTTGGTGTTTTCGGGCCGTTTAAAACCTATTATTATCAGGAATGTGCCATATTCATGCAGCGCAACATTGGACAGTCCATCCCACGGTACGACATGTGCAAGTTAGCATGCAGAGCTTACCTGAAAGCCATGGTTCCAATGAACATACAGTCATCATTCAAGAAGGCTGGCATATATCCTCTGAAAAAGGACGTTGTAGCCATGGAACAGCTAATCCCATGTGAATCTTTTAGAGAAACAACTAGTTGAAAAAACCAAGGCTATGAAATCGGGAAAGGTGGCTGTAGAGGAATTTCTGAAAGCCAAGATGGAATCCAGCCAGAAAACTGCAGATCACGATCAATGCAATGAATGTGGATGTCCAAAGAAACGGAAACTGTGCACTAAACCCAAACCAGGATATGGGCGCAATAAGTTAGTAGAGCTGCAAGACAAATTTGACGAGCTAGAAGATCAGAGCGTATTTAAGCGGCCAGAGGAAGCCGGTATTTCTGTTGAATATTTAAATCCCTCCTTCCTGATCAAAAAGTCATCAGGTGGATTTCGTTTAGTAACTGATTTGGGCGAAGTTGGACAGTACAGTACACCACAACCTTCGTTAATGCCAGATGTAGACTCTGTTTTGAGAAATGTCGGTCAGTGGAAGTATATCATAGTAGCTGATCTTACAAGTGCGTTTTACCAGATACCATTATCGCGTTCATCGATGAAATATTGCGGCGTAGCTACACCGTTCCGCGGGGTTCGAGTCTACACTAGAAGTGCCATGGGAATGCCTGGCTCTGAAACAGCAAGCTATGATGTAGTAGACTATATAATATTTCATGTTCCTTTCCAAATGCAATGTTAATTAGCCAAATCAACTTCAGCTCAGTAAATACAATTAGCCCAATTAGTCATTCATAACAACACACTAATTATATGTCTACTAATTGTTAGCCTTTGATCTGATGGATCTTTATTCTATGACTTTAGCTGACTGATGCAATTAGTCAATATAACAGTTCATAACAACATACTAATTATATGTCTAATTGTTCAATGTCGAAGAAATATATAGCAGCGTTTAGAGATGAATGGCTCAAGGATGAACAAAGTGTGTGGCGAAAGTGGACAGCAAGATGTACCATGTATGATGTTAATTGTAACCTAGGCACCATGCGGAAGAGTGCATTAACGTCGCACAAGAAGCACAAAGAAGCTGCTCAACGAAGGCTGACGTGTGTTCCCATTAACTCGCTGTTCCAAGCACCAGCTTCACCGAAACCAAGAGCAAAACCATTGGTCAAGTCTGTAATGCTGGTGGAATATTGGAGCTTGACTACCGGTACTCTAATGCATTATTGATGACCGCAGCTGGTGTGAGGCAGAAATACGCGGCACACTTGGATGATCTCCAACGCAAGAAGGCTACAACAGAAATAGTAATAAACGGAAACGTGTCGAAGACGAGATTGATGAACTGAAGGAGAACACAAAACACCTAATGCAGGGTATGGAGAACTTGATGACATCATAAGACAAGTTAGCCGACAAAGCTGAAACTACTGGCAAGTCATCGTTCATTGTGTATGCTAATAGTTTGCGACGTACAGCAAAACAGAAGCAAGTCGAATTGGTCGCTACTGAACAAACGCTGGATGAACTATTAAAAACTTTAAAAGAACCGTAATGGATATTAGATGCTTAAACTGTGGAACATTTTGCTGTGGACTTACTAGTTGATCTTCTCATCGGTGCTGTTATGTGATAGTGATGTGATAGTTGACAGTGTAAACCTGTGTTTTCAATTGTATTTTATCAACATATATTGAATTTCTATATATAATACATATTATATCTACTATAAACATCAATATTATTTTTTTAGACTGACATCATTTTTGGCAATTCATCAGCTACAACTCAAGTAAAATTGTTAACACAATTATCAATTATGAATTGTCCTAATCACATGAATATATTCACAATTCTTGGTTGGAGTCGCACAGTCTGGGAGGAATATTAAATTCTACATGTAAACGTCCTTGAATTTTACCTGTATAATTTGACGTGAGACCTAGTATTTTGTCTGAAAATCTCATTGAATCTCCTTGAATTTTGTCTGAAAATCTCCTTGAATCTATTTGAATGGAATTGTAAATGAACTGTGGGGAACCCTGTGTCGGAACTAGCAGGGTTTTATATATCACTCTACCCAGAGGACTATGTGCAAGTGATGGGTGCCAGTCGAGATAAGTTTGCTGAACAATCTAATAACCACAATAAGTGTTGGCATCAAATAGTCAACATCACAACCAGTTCAATGGAATCATGAGAGAATGACTGGAGCATGGGCGGGAGCATCCCACTAAGATCTTCATTAGTGCACTAAGTCCATTACAAACACAATATAACTCCATACAAGCAAGCCTACAAGACCAAGTATTGAATTAAAAATAGGACTGTTATTACCTGCAAGACGCGATCTTGCAAGACCAAGTCAGCTCAAACAACCTTCAGAATCAAATAGTGTGAAAATTACACAACACTTCACATAAATGTTGGCGTTAACAAATAGTATGGATTACTAGGAATAATTACATTATACGTTAGGGTTAGTAAATGTTAGTAGTTTTGTATAAATAATGCGGAACGAAAGGTCTAGCCAATGTGAAATGAACGGATAGACTTTAAAAACATTTTGCATTCGTAAAGACAGAAACATGGAATATATACCGGTACATAATTAAAACCCTTAGAATAAAATCTGAATTGGCAGAAAGTTGGCAAATACCTTACGGTTAATAAAAATATGGTTGATTATCATATTTACAAAATGAAGAAATGCCATTCTTAGACGCGGTCGGAGATAGTTAGATTTGTCTTTTTGTGATTTGACTTTTTGTTAACCCATTTCATTCTGGATACTGTTCAAACAGTATTTGCAAAGAACATAGAGCCAGATCAGCTGCCACGGAATGTGCCATCTGATCAGACTCTATGATGTTTGATATTCAGATGATCTTGCTAAGACACTTAGCTATGTAGCAAACAACATAGATCCTGATCAGTATGCAGCGTCACGCTGCGGCTGATCTGGATCTACGTTGTTTGCAAAAGACTAACCACTTTAAATGTATCCAGAATGAAATAGGTTAACTGATATCAAGGATATATTTAGTAAACATGTATACTTAAAGGCCACATTATCGCACTACTATATAATCTTAGCAGAATAGAACACAATCATCTGAAACTACAAATGTACTAGTGCTCACTTGCACATGTCTTATAATGACGATAACAGTAAATTAAACAACAAAGACTTGTGCAAATGATCAGTAGTAAACAAATACTGTAAACCATTAAAAACAATCGAGAGATTTTGGAAGAATTTCAGTACAAAAATAGCTTGTTTCCACAGATGAGTCCATACTAATTTAGCAAACATGCTGAATTTTTATCACAAAATAAATCTTGCTGAGCAGATACATGAGAAATATCTTCATACAGTCAAGTGCTGACAAATTGTCAATATTGTTTTGCACAACAGCATTTTAGTTTACAGTAATTGAGTTTACATTAATATCGAAGATGACATTGATCCAGACATCTCAGCTGTCCATATACAAATATATATGCCTTAACTACAAAAGTAAAGCGCCAACATGTCGCATAAACTAGATTGCAAACAAATTTAGATTCGTACAGAAAGAACATGTGAGTGAGTATTTCCGGACCAATTTCTCATAAATTCTAAAATCAAACTCTAGATATAAACAGCTGAGGTATTTGAAGCATTGTGTTTGCAATGTGCACTACTACCTGACTATATTAACATAATTTATTTATAAGTCTAAGATGTAAACTATTCTCTGTTTGAGGTGATGTCTTCACACACAATTCAGGAGTAACAGAGTACACCAAAAAAAATGTTTCAAATTGAGGATAATAATGCAATCACATAAATAGCTTCATATTGTTGTCATGTAAAAATATTAAAATCATAGGTTCTCAGGTCACCCCAAACAAACAATTTGTTTAAATCTTAAAATCATATTGAAAACATATAGATCTAATACAGGTTGCTACGGGTTGTTACAGTTTGCAATGGTTGTTACAGTTTGCAATGGTTGTTACAGTTTGCAACGGTTGTTACAGTTTGCAACGGTTGTTACAGTTTGCAACGGTTGTTACAGTTTGCAACGGTTGTTACAGTTTGCAACGGTTGTTACAGTTTGCAACGGTTATTACAGTTTGCAACGGTTATTACAGTTTGCAACGGTTATTACAGTTTGCAACGGTTATTACAGTTTGCAACGGTTATGTCGTTCATACATCTAGTAGATCTAAATAAACATAGATTGGAAACCTCGAACAGTAGTCCGATTTTATGTGTGAACCCAGAAATCAGACTATAACATTTAAATACATATATATCAAAACAACGTAAATGTAACATAAAACAAACCTTGTCTGGATGTGCGTCGCTAATTGTTGAAAAGAATACGACATTAACAGGGTGCTGAAGTTCTATCTGTGTACACAATGTCTGTAATAAACTTCTACGAACCAATGATGCACAGATTTTGTCATTAAGTTCCACACAAGCTTATGATGGCCATCATTCAGGAATGCTTAAGGTCACAAATATTTAAGATGTTCACATGCGCTAAAGACACTCACGGGTGTTTAAGAAATACACAGATGTTTAAGATGGGCTAAAGACACTCACGGGTGTTTAAGAAATACACAGGTGTTTAAGATGGACCATCAGTACTTAGGATGCTCTCTGGTGTTCAAGACATACACTGATGCTCAAGATGTCCACTAATGTTTAGAATGTCCACCAAAGCTGTATGCAACAGGTAGTTGTTATCGACGTTATTTATGTACTGCAGTATGTCAACGACAATTATATATGTCAGAAATTCTGCTGTTATACAGTAATTTGCCAAGGCCATTGATGACAGTATCTGATCTTTTACTTACAATTTCATTCCTCATTGAATCTTTTACAATATAAATTATTGGATAGTAAACGGTGTACTTATTGGTTTCTATGTTTAAATCGTGTTCCACACTGTATGCACATAAAATGGCATTTCACCCGAATGTAGGACACTATGAGCCTTTAAAGTTCCACACTTTCGAAATGTTGCATTGCAATGGTCACATTGGTATGGTTTCTCTTATGTATGAATCATCCTATGTGATGTCCAGCTATGTGCTGAAGCAAGAATTTTCCCTCATAGATCACACTGCCACTGGTATGTCTTACTGGAGAGATGCTGACGATATGTATGCTACTTTAAATCATCAATACAATTGAAACACTTGTGTTCACAGTGATAATTACTGCCTCTCGAATGTAACAATTTGCCAGGTCTTTACGATTTGCAAGTACCGTACCACAGAAATCACACGTGTACCCTTCACATTGTTTCCCATTTTTGTCTACCATATGCCATTTCATGTGATAATTCAAATATCCCTGTCTAATAAATGCCATACCACAATTAACACATTTGTAATTATTCTCATTGTAATGTGGTATATGGTCATTCAAAATCAAATAACTGTTTTGAACGAAAGATTTGCTGCATAAGTGACATTTATATGGTTTAATGCCGCATGCTTTTTCACCCCATACACACCAGCAATCAGCTTCTCACAAATGTCGCATTTGAATTTTTCATGAATCACTTTGTTTTTACTGCCCTTTCTATGCTGTATCTTTATATGAACAGCTAATGATCTTGGATGTACAAATTTCTCCTTTCAATTCTCACACTCATGCGGCCTTTCTCCAGTATGTAGGTGTTGGTTCAAATATTTCCTTCGTGTAAATGATGCAGGTGCAACACGTACAATTATACTGATCATCCTTGTTATGGACCTGCGAATGTACCTTCCAGTCACACTGTCGACTAAATGTTTTTCCACATGTTTTGCAGCTGAATGGTCGCTGACAATATATAGGTTCTGAAAAGAAATAATAAAAAAAAATAAATAACAGCATTTTGAATATGCTTTAATACTTTCCCCCCAGATACAAATTACAGTATCACATTGCAGCTAAAAAGGAGTTGCAAAAACTGTATTAATAGTGGAATATTTACTATCAACAATGCATACTTTCATGAACCCTTTTATAATTGTTGCAGTTCATTTATTGATGAACAACATCAAACCGTGTAGGTGAAGCACTTCAAAGTCAAAATGTTGGTGGTAAAATGTACAAAACTACATACATTAACTAACCATGGGTCTTCACATACCGGTGCATTCAGCTTAAATCAGTGGCTTTTTCTGGACACGATTATATAGTTTGAAATTTTTAATTAAAATATATTTACAATAATTATTATTTTTATATCCTATGAATTACGACTTTTACAACTGATCATATTAAACCGAGTGCTGCTTACCTCAAATGAATGGTTCTCATCGCTGACGTTCTATGCTGACATTCTCTGCGCTGACATTCTCTGCGCTGACATTCTCTGCACTGACGTTCTCTGCGCTGACATTCTCTGTGCTGACATTCTCTGCACTGACGTTCTCTGCGCTGACATTCTCTGCGCTGACATTCTCTGCACTGACGTTCTCTGCGCTGACATTCTCTGCGCTGACATTCTCTGCGCTGACGTTCTCTGCGCAAACATTCTCTGCGCTGACGTTCTCTATGCTGACGTTCTCTGCACTGACGTTCTCTGCGCTGACGTTCTCTGCGCAAACATTCTCTGCGCTGACGTTCTCTATGCTGACGTTCTCTGCACTGACGTTCTCTGCGCAAACATTCTCTGCGCTGACATTCTCTGCGCTGACATTCTCTGCGCTGACGTTCTCTGCACTGACATTCTCTGCGCTGACATTCTGAAACTCCTATCACATGTGCAGCACTTGTACGGTTTATCACCTGTATGTAACAGCCATGTGATATTTTAGCACTGATGACGTCTGGAATATCTTATGACATACTTCACATACATGAGATTTCTTGCCATCTTGATTCAATTTCTCAACATCTTCCTAAAGTAAAAATTGGTTCCAACTGTCAAACACATATTTAATCAACTTTCACTTGATTATGTAAAAATTAAGTAAACAAACTTAAATGTACATAGTCATACATATAGCTCTTTTTTTCATCAGTGAAGACTTGAAATTCATGATGTCCATAATACAATAATTTGCCGTAGCCAAATCTAGAGTATAGGCGATTTAAGCCTAGAATTAACTTAAGAGTGTGAGACTGGAAGATTTTAACTACATGATTTTTAATGTCATTTGGTGTATTTCTTATTTTTCATACAATTTTGATGAGACACACAGACTATCCTAAATGATTTAATTAAGGGTTACTGAAACAGTATATATACCAAAGTTTTAAATAAAATTTCTATTACTCATTTCATGAGATAATATTTACTAAGACACTAATATGTAAATACTTTCTAACTTCTATGACTCACAATTATGTTTCATCATTTTTATCTACTAGACAACTACAAGGCATAATATTCATATAACCGTGGGCCAGGTGACAAAATTAATGTTCTATTTCCAGAGCTTTGAATTTGCACTTGATAACATTCCAACAAATAAATTTACTACCGAATTAAGTTTTAGAACATTTTCCATTTATATTCATATTCATACAAACTTCATATTTGAAGTCTTTAGCTAAATTACCTCAAATGTAAAAAGTATTCTATTTTTACAGAAAGTAATTATAAGAGAAAGTAAATATCACACAGCCATCTTTTCTGGATTCCAATAAACAGTACCAGTCAGGGTATGAAAATCCAATAGAGTACCAGTCAGGGTATGAAAATCCAATAAAGAGTACCAGTCAGGGTATGAAAATCCAATAAAGAGTACCAGTCAGGGTATGGAAATCCAATAAAAAGTACCAGTCAGGGTATGAAAATCCAATAAAAAGTACCAGTCAGGGTATGAAAATCCAATAAAAAGTACCAGTCAGGGTATGAAAATCCAATAAAAAGTACCAGTCAGGGTATGAAAATCCAATAAAAAGTACCAGTCAGGGTATGAAAATCCAATAAAAAGTACCAGTCAGGGTATGAAAATCCAATAAAGAGTACCAGTCAGGGTATGAAAATCCAATAAAAAGTACCAGTCAGGGTATGAAAATCCAATAAAAAGTACCAGTCAGGGTATGAAAATCCAATAAAGAGTACCAGTCAGGGTATGAAAAGCAAGCATGAGATAAAAAAAATTAACCTGCCAATCACAACTTACTATGGTCGCTTTTGCAAACAGCATCAGCAAGAGCACTACGCCGCAGCTAATCTGGATCTATGTTGTTTGCACATTCTGTTATATTTATTCGGCAGGTTACGGGTTAAATTAAAGTTCCCATACAAATTTAAATTGCTTCAATAGTTTTTTATGTATTTACTACTTCATTAAAAAAATGAAAAATACAATAATTTAATTATGGTATACATACATGTGCATGTATATATGACATATTGTATGTAAATCAGGATATGCATGTACATGTATATCACAGGTAGCGGTATTCCAATCAGGATATGCATGTACATGTATATCACAGGTAGCGGTATTCCAATCAGGATATGCATGTACATGTATATCACAGGTAGCGGTATTCCAATCAGGATATGCATGTACATGTATATCACAGGTAGCGGTATTCCAATCAGGATATGCATGTACATGTATATCACAGGTAGCGGTATTCCAATCAGGATATGCATGTACATGTATATCACAGGTAGCGGTATTCCAATCGGGATATCATATGCATGTACTTAGACATATTCAATGTACATATTTTTTATACCTTTTTTAGAGTGAAACAATGAGATAAATGTAATCATGAAGCAATACCTGAACAACAGATTGGTGTGAGAAATCATCAGCAGGTGTATGTGTCTTAGCCCCCACTTCACCAATACAGAAATCATCAGCAGGTGTATGTGTCTTAGCGCCCGCTTCACCAATACAGAAGTCATCAGCAGGTGTATGTGTCTTAGCCCCCACTTCACCAATACAGAAGTCATAAGCGAGTGCACCATTCTGTGTTTGAGACACATCATCAATAGAGATGTCACTGTTGGCTGACGTACTGTTAATACCAAACACTAAATCTTCTTTCGTCAGGTTTGATGCACCTCTCTTGCCTGAAAATCAAAAAATATTCATTTACACACTGTAGAATTACTCAATGAACATCAAGCAAGTGGCAGGGGTGACAGCACAGTAACGTAGTGCATTCGCTTCAGGTATGAAAGGCCAGAGTTTGCATCCATTATGACTATGCCCTTAGGCACAACACTTAAATTCCACATTGCCTCTTCGTTCTCCCTCATGGCGATGTATTTCAAGAGCGATTAATCTAATGTTGTAAAAACTTGTTTCGCAATCAAGCTAAAATAAAAAGTGTATAAAGTAAACAAATGGAAGTTCATTAAATCCAAGATGCCTTCAGCTGATATGGGCCACAAACTAGTTAGTTATGCACATTAATTTTCTATTAATATGTCCATTTATGATTTAAAGCTTTCCAACAAGTTATGAAACAGGGTGATGGGATCACAAACACTTGGGTCTGGACAAATGATCCTCAGCATTGAGTGGGCGGCATACCGATGACATAAGCAATAACCTGTGATTTCTGTTTCAAAAAGAGGCTGTGCAAATAATGTTCACTCTCAATTAAGCATACTAATATTTATTTTATTGTATGCAATTAATATCAGTTAGTAAGAAATAAATCATAACTGAAGCAATAATAAAGTATACTGAGTCAAAAAAGAAACGATATCAAACTAAAAATGACGTAAAACGGATAAAACCATAGAAAGGTTTAATATATTATTACGTATCAGTACCGGGTATCTTATTGCAACGTCAGCCAACCATAAACACAGGTAAATAAACACCCGATAATCCTGGAACGCCGAATTTCCGATTTGCACGTGCTCCTCAACAAAGACAACTTCCTACACATGTACAAATCGGAAAACCGGTTTATTGTACTGGTATTGCATTATCATCGAGGAAAAACACCTTACATACCCATTGTTACCTCTAACAAAATGCCTAGGCTAAACCGCAATCAGAGAATGCGTGCCATTGGCATGATTGACGGCGGTTTACGTCAGCGTGACGTCGCAAATCGACTCGGGGTTACGCGGATCACGATAACACGTCTACTTCGACGTTATCGAACACATGGATCGGTGGACGACCGTCCAAGATCTGGTCGACCACGTGTGACGACGCGTGAACAGGACCGTCACATTCGGACGTCACATTTACGTGACCGGTTCCTACCTGCTACGCACACAGCTGCCGTTACTCCTGGGATGACCAACAATCGCATCAGTGCACAAACAGTCAGGAACCGGCTCGGTGAACGTGGCATTCGTGCCTATCGGCCATACGTTGGACCCATCCTGACACGACGTCACCGTGACGTACGGCGGGAATGGACGACGGAACGTGCTCGCTGGACTCGGTTACAGTGGAATTCGGTGATGTTTAGCGATGAATCGCGGTTCTGTTTGCGTCGAGCGGATGGCAGAGAGCGGGTATATCGCAGACGCGGTGAACGTTACGCCGACGCATGTGTACGTCAGGTCGATCTGTTCGGGGGCGGAAGCGTTATGGTGTGGGGCGGTATCACCTTCGGCAGTCGCACTGAACTGTTAGTGGTGGACGGGAACCTAAACGCCCAGCGGTACTGTGATGAGATCCTTGCGCCAGTTGTTGTGCCGTTCTTTAACGCCAACAGAAACGTCACACTGTTCCAACAGGACAACGCCAGGTGTCATACTGCTCGGATTTCCACCACATTATTGGAGCAGAACAATATTGAAACCCTGCCGTGGCCTGCTTTGTCACCAGACTTGTCACCCATAGAACATTTGTGGGATACGTTAGACCGCCGCGTCAGACGACGTCAGCCGGTAACGTTAAACCAACTGAGGGATGTTTTGCGTCAGGAGTGGACAAATATTGACCAGCAAGAGATTCAGACACTCTTCCGTTCGATGCGACGGCGGTGCATTGCAGTGAGAGACGCAAATGGTGCCCATACTCGGTATTGACGTCTGTGTGAAAACTCCATTAGACCCCTGTCCGACGAATTACGTCATCACGCAGCAGACAGTTTCGGAGGCTCATTAATGCTTTATGTGCTCCCCTTTCAAACATGTTGGACTATCATCTTATGAATTTTCAAAGAATTTTCTTAATAAATGTTGAAATTATAGACACATAAACACAAGGTATCGTTTCTTTTTTGACTCAGTATATATCTGCGGGATACCAATTACATCGATGACAATGTAAATTTCACCTCAAAAGTTTATACAATTAGCATTACATGCCATATTAAACCAATTACCGTTTGTGTTGTTTGCCATCATATGTGCTGCTAATCATGAGAACTGAGAAGTTTAAGTAGGTGTTGACATTATGTGTATTGTCAATGTACAATCGGCATAGATAAAACGGTGTTTTTGTAACACGTGTATTGTCAAGAATAAGTTGTCTGCTAATTGAGAAGCTTATAGTGGGCCACTGATATAGAAAATATACGCCGGAATCGTTTGATGATGTCGGTGAGTAAAAGTACTTTTGCTATTGTTTGAACATTACAGATTTCTATGGGGTATTCATTGTGTGCACCACCCATTAATCATTTCATTGTTTCTACATTATTCCTTCATTTTCTGGAGAATAGTCCTAAATCATTCTTAGTTATATTTTCAATCAGATCGGAGATAAGAAATTAAAGAGTATCAGTTTTAGAAATTAAATCTTAAATATGGTTCAGAAAACCCTTAGTCACTTCGGAATTGGCACACCCAGCAAACGTAAGCTGAGTGATAGTGATAGTGTTAGTGAACCTGGGACACCTAAACGCCATAAAGTAGACTGTGACACTCCTAAGTCTAAAATGAAAAGAAAATTCAGGCCTGAGTGGCTTAATGAATTTAAGTGGCTGGAAATGAAACAAACTGATGATCAGATTCTGTTGTATTGTACTTGGTGTAGAGATGCTAAAAAGAAAAATCCCTTCGCTAACAGTGGTAGCACGAACCTACAAAAAAGTGCTCTTGATCGCCATGCAAACAGTAACCCTGAACATGTTGAAGTTGTTTGTGCTCAACAAGTTGTAAAGTCAAAACAAACTGTCATGGATGTTATTGAAATTCTGGAAAAAAAGCAGACTATTGAAAATGCCCAGTCAAAGGAAGTCCAATTGAAGACGATGTACTTTGTTGCCAAGAATAACTTACCACTGCGCATCCACAATGAGCTAGTTAGTCTCCAGAAGGAGAATGGGTGCCAGCCTCTACAAGACAGTGTGAACATCTACACCAGCGCCGGTATTCACAATGATATGATAGATGCAATAAACTCTGAGCTGGTAGATGACATAAATAAAGACATCAACTACAGTGACTTTGTGGGTGTAATTGTAGATGAAACCACAGACATAACTATCCACAAGAAACTTAACATATACTTTAAGTGTTTTAAGTCCGGCACATCTGAGCCCGTGGTGCACTTTGTGGACTGTGTTCCAGTGGTAAATGGAAAGGCTGAGACACTAGTACAGGAAATAGAGAATGTTTGTGTCAACATGGGACTGGATCTTATGAAAGTTGTATCAATGGCTAGCGACGGTGCAAGTGTTATGACTGGCCGTAAAGGTGGTGTTGGTGCGCTTCTTCGGAAATTCAGCTGTTAGGTACAACACACTACGTGCAATGGAGACTGTGTTAAATGATGAACATGGTGACACAAAACATGTGACCCTTAAGGAGCCAGCAGCCACTCGGTGGTTATCTCTTGAAAGTGCAGTGAAAGCCATATACCATAGTTACCCCGCCCTCTTGATGGCACTTGAAAATGAGGCTGCAAACGGTGTAAGTGAGGCCAAAGGTATATTGAAGCGTGTCAAAAGTGTGTCATTCCTACTGAAAACAGCATTCTTGGTGGATATATTATTACCTGTGAACAAACTGTGCAAAGTCTTTCAGAAGGATGAACTTGATATTGATATTGTCAGCATGAATGTTCTCGCTACGAAAGAAACACTTGAAGCTTACAAGATCAAAAGTGGAAAAACACTTCAAGCGGTGTATAGTGAAGTCACTACTGGGAAATACAAGGGAGTGAAACTTAACGATACTCCTCAACTACGCATGGGATTTCAAAACAGTGCTGATAAATACATTGATACTATCATTGACAACATCAACTCTCGGTTTGAGGAGTCATCCATGGACAAATTGGCTGTTGCCAACAAAAAAAATGCATATACGTAAAGTACCAACATGCATATATTTGACTCTTGAAAATTCCAGCTTGACTCTTGAAAATTCCTGTTTGACTCTTGAGATTTTGACCTCAAGGGTCATTGACTCTTGAGTTTCAAAGTCTAGTGAACGCCCTGCATATATGGCAATCATGTGATATCACATGGGAAACGGGCACTCACATGGGAAACGGGCATTCACATGGGAAAAGGGCACTCACATGGGGAAACAGGCACTCGCATGGAAAATGGGCACTCACATGGGAAACGGGCACCTAACAAATGTCAAAGTGCAGCCAATACATAAGAAAGTCTTTGAAATTCACCTAAATATTGACTACATAAACAAAAACGCACGAGAGTAATGAAAAAAGAACAAGTTATGAATATATTAAGGTAAATTTACTTATAGGAATGTCATTTCAGATTGTATTTGCTATTGCTATTTGCAGAACTCCCAACTGAAATAGTGAATAGTAATCACAAAATGTGCATGTGCGATTCATTTGCATTTAGATACTGCTAATTAGTATCCACAGATATTAGGATTAATGGGTGGTATACTGTATGGTTTTGATAGTGGCAGGGTGTTATTTTTAAACTTGCTTGGACATTTTTTTGTGTGTAGTTGCAAGTCTATCGTGCATGATGATGTCAAGAAAAATACATGAATTATTTTGAGCCATAGTCGGTTCAAAAGCTTACTCTGAGCTTGTGTTGTACTGTTGCTATCTTGTCAACTCAAAATAAAATTTATCTTATCTTTAGCCAGAACCGCCAATCTGACGCTGGGGACCATTTGTTCATACCCAAAGCTTCTGTGGGTGGGATATAAAATAAATATGAAGAAACCAAATTACAAAACTGTACAATTTATATAATATCTGGTATACATGCCGTACACAATGGAAGTAGGAATGGTGACGTCATATGGGAGCTGTGTAATAGACATTTATGTATATACGTTCCATTAATGTCAAACCCCTTACAGGGACGTAGACATGTTTTCCTAGGAGAACTTAGCCGACCCAAGTGGTTAACCAGTACTAAGCAATGTGTGAGGTGCTTGCTCAATGACACTACATACGTGGCATGACCGAGTATCGAACCCGGGACCGATAAATTCCAAATCCGACACTCTACCACTGGACCACGGATGCCACATTTTATCAATATCATCATGATCATCATCTATACTATAGTGATTACCAGATTACGTCACTCTGCATAGAGTATACTCGCAATCAACATCCACAAGGGCCTAGTCTTATCCTCTAGAAGCCTCTACATAGATTTTTATCTATTTGTTATTTGAAAAATTCCTTGATAGTACAATATAATTTGTTCAAGTCTAAATATTTTTACTAACCCATGGCCCAATGCCAATCGTGCAACTTTGGGAGCTTTGTCCGAGAATTTAACAAAAGACATGTGCAAACGCAATGCAATAACTTTATGCGTAGTAGATAGAGTGTCATTTTTGCAACGTAAACTGTTATGACGCATGCATAAATGTGCAGTATTATGCGAAATCCATTACCAAATTTTAAGTGTAGCGAGGTGGTGTACAAATGGCGTGATTTTAATAAGGGAAATAACTCGATCTATTGTTTTCGGTAGATAGGCCTAAGGATCCATAGGCAGCAGGCAGGCAGGCAGACAGATAGACACGATTTCATTATTTATGCTGCATCGACAGTACATATTCATAAGAATAGCCTACACTAGAATATGGTTTTATTAAAGCGATACTATATCAGAATAAAGGATGTGTTTAGGGGGAAAGTCCCAACATTTTAAAAATGACTATATGTAAAACGTGTGTTAACGATTTGTACAAAAACGAAAAATATCAACTAAATATAGCACCGTCATATCTGCAAAGTGTGTATCAAAATATGTATGCATGTTCCACTAACCTTACGTGGGCATAGACATGTTTTCCTGGGCAGGCTTCTAAAGCCGACTTAAGATTACAAGTATCGGTACTATGCAATGTGTGTGAGCTGCGTAAATAGTCACGTGTTTGCCAGTTCAGAGGCTTAATACTTTTTGCTACACTGCCTGTGTAGTTATAATCATTGCATATATTGGGTGTAGCTGATCTTTGCAGTTTTTCTGCTGTATAGGTGTAATTACGTTTGCCAGGGTTGCCAGATGTTTGAGCAATACTCGAGTTGGAGACGATAGGTTTGCGTTATAAGCTTTTTCTGTGACTTTCTTATGTCTGGTCTTAACGTTCCTTTTAGAGGAGATGCTGTTTATATGGGTAGACCAGTTTAAATCTTTACTAATTGTAATACCTAGGTATCGAGCGGTATCGTTTGTCTTTAGTACCATGTTGTAGAGTGTATAACGGAAGATGAATGGTTTTCTTTTGCGAGTAATCCTCAACATCTCATACTTATCAGGATTGAACTCTATGGACCAGTCTCGTTCCCACTGTTCTAGAGCATTAAGGTTGATTTGATGGATTTGTTCATCGGAAGAGGATTTTACTGTGAGGTGTCATCTGGAAAAAAGTATTGCTTTACTTTTGATAGAGTTTGACAGGTCACTAACATTGGCTGGGAAGAGGCAATGTCCTAAAACAGAGATATGACATCGAATGTATCTGAAGTGCAGCCATCCACTACTATTTGGGATAGGCCATTTAGGAATGTCTTCATCCACCGTGGTGCCAGAGGGTGGACACCCAGCTCATTAAGCTTGTTGTATATCATATTGTTGTGATCAACCCTATCAACTACTACTAAAATCCATAACAATAATATATGCTTGTTTACCTTTTTCAAGGTTGTCATATACCTCTAGTGTGAAGCTGATAAGCTAAGATTCACAACTATACGTTGATCTGAAGCCACGCTGGAATTGGTTTAGGAGGTCATTATTATCGAAACGAGTCATGATGTTGGAGACCAAAATATGCTCCAATTGTTTAGGATACAGGTGAGAGAAATTGGCCTCTAGTTACCTGCCTTGGACTGTCTGTGGTCATTTCTTATAGACAGTGGTAACAACTGCACTTCTCCAATCTGATGTAACACTGCCTGATTCTAAGGATGGTGGTGAGGATGGCAACAATCTCGTCGTGTAGCTCATTGATTTTAGGAGACACTTCATCTGAGGCTTTATTTGGGCATAGCCCCTGGAGTAACTTATCAACACCTTCGACTGATATTGAGATCGTTGGCATCTTGGGTGCTGACTCTATTGAAGTTACTGTTTTGCAGAGCTGCTTCAAGCTGAATGGTTGAGGTTGTTTCTTCAAGATGTTTGCTTTGGTAACAGGGACAGTGTACGTGAGGCCCTCGTTCATTATTATGCTACACCAGTTTTTTGTTTTCTTACGTTTTACAAATGAGCAGATTTCTTTTATTGTTACCTGGCTGTGAATCGCCCATGACTATGACGGATTAGAGATATGACAAATATGATGTTCTTATTTCTTTTTTTGATCTTATGCTTAATGTTTTTAACAGATTAACGTTGTGGATCGTTTTCCTGTTTGGAGTTGAGAGTAGGGCCTACATTTGGTCACGTTCGGCTAGTATATGTCTGTTAATGTTCTCCGAGTTGCAGATTGACAATGTCTGCATGTGTAGGACTTGCCAGCTACATCATTTTACTGTGGAATTTGATTTTCAGTTGGTTTAACATATTAATTTTCTATCATGTACATTGTACATGATTATTTGCAATAATTGAAATAAGAACTTGGACAGAAAGCTATACATCGTATGGTTGTCCTCTCCTTAACACTGATGTTCAGTTGTTATCGTAGTACCCTGTTGTGTGATATGGATACTAACATATAATTTAAATCATGCTGTGTGATATGGATACTAAAATATAATTTAAATCAAATTTCATAGTGTCGTACTCATATACTTAAGCAATCTGTATTCAATGTAATGTCTAAAAATAATGAGAATATAAATTACAATGTATTATATGTATAGTAGGTATTATCAATAAGTCAAGTGTTATTTTAGTTCAGCATTACACATTGTATATAATGACGAATATGTGGACCAAATATATATTAGATACCGTATTACCAATGTTGTAACACGCATTATCGTTATGCGGGGCAGCGTTACTTTTACTTCAGTGGACGCCGTCATGAACGAGTGGCATGATTCACGTGCACTTACGATGCTGTATCTTCTGGTGTAACCGTCGTAGTTTCTTGGTGTTTTATATATTATCCCCCATCTTGTTATCCAGTCAAACATAGATTTGCTATTGCTTTCCTTTGAACTAGACTAGAGTACATTCAATGCTGTTGTGCATAGGTCGGCGAGTGAATTCAATTTCAGGCCAAGTAGTGCTTGTTTCAATGTGGGAAATAGGGAAAAGTCGCCAGTTGACAGATCCGGTGAACTCGTACGCATGGTGGATTAGTTGTTCCATGCGTTCCTGATGAAAGGTGGCAAGGAGTGTTGTCGATGTGTAGCTCGTTATACTTTCCAGGGCGTTTACGTCGCATCGCACTCTCAAGATTCCGTCTCAATACTTGTAATTCAATAAATGCATTCATGAACTTTGGCACATTATCATTTATAATCTGTAGGTAGTAGTAAATACTAATTGTTTCGTATTAAAACATCACTAACCTGCATATAATAGGCAGAGTCACGGTTTGGCCGATTGATACGCAGTGACACAGAACGACACCGTTCACGTCATAGAAGACTATGAACATCTGTTTGTAAAGCGACACTTCTGGGCCGTCTGTGGAGACGGAGATGTTTTCCACACTGATGAGGCCTGCTTCATCTCTGGATCGAACAATGGTATGCAGGTGAACATACTATCACCATTCGAGCGATACTGTTCTAGAAAGGTTGCAGCTTGCACGAGCCTGTTCTTTTGATCTATGTCGAACAGTTTTGAAATAAATCGTGCGGCAGCATTATTCATTCTGAGGTGATCCTTCTATATTGTGTGCACGTTTCCAAATTCAGCATAGTTAATTTCTCTCACCGTCAAGCACCTATCCACGTCAATTACTTCTTTGACGGTATGTATACATTCTTTCTTCAAAATTCTTGTCGACGACGACACGTCGCTTTACGGCCAATGTGTGGTAGGTAGTTGTAAAACCTATTGTACCAGGAATAAATACTTCTTTTTGACATAGCCTGTTCCTCATACACTTGTACGATCTTCTACAACTTCTCTTCTAGTTTTGTCTTTAGAACTAAAAATGTGATAGCGTATCGCTGCTCGGTCGCCATTTCAGAGTCTCCTCTGGTTCTATTACGTGCAAGGTGTACAGCACCAACACGAGATCTGTTTAAAGTCTGCGAGTACTCGTGAATGCCAAAATGTTCCAGTCGACAAGACGATGCAACACGCTGAAGATCCACGTGTCCTAGGCTGCTGCTGCTGTTGCGAGATGTTTTAGAATTTGACCTAGTTTTCTGACTGACCTACTCAAACAAAATTGGTAAGCAAGTGTCAGGAAGTTCAAACAAAGGGTGATTAAATTGACAAGTTTAAAACTGACATAAAATGGCCAAGTGATCATGGCCAACATTAAGATATGTCTGAACAAGTTCCAGGGATTTGAAGGATTTACTGAAATTAAAAAGATTTGTATCTTTGCCTGGATACTTGTGATAATATAGAAATCTTAGACTGAAATATTTCAAACCATATTTTTGTAGATGGCCCACTACTAACAAATTTGTATCTCTTATGAATGCTAACAGCGATGGAGTTATTAACAGTACAGCTAAATTAGTATATCATGCTTTCAAACTTAGAGCACAAATAAGGTAATATATATTACTATGAAGTTTCATCCCATGCAGCATTATTTGATTATGACTGGTATATAATGAGTTCTTCCTTGCTAATGCTAGTTACCCATGCAGCATTATTTGATTATGAATGGTATATAATGAGTTCTTCCTTGCTAATGCTAGTTATACTTGCGAATTTATGTTTCACCATATTGATTGATGTTTAAGGCTATAAACATGTAAATGTTTTATGCAAATAAACTTTATGTTATGTTATGTTATGGATACTTGTTATAATATTGTGACTATTCGATTCAGAGATGTAACGAAACCATCAGCTACCTAGGAGTTGCCCCAATTACAGACCTCAATGTCCGGGTATTTTAGACCAAGTTTCATAAACTTCTGATCTCATTGTTGGAGATACATTCAAAGTATTAGTTTGATCAATTAGCTATTTTTTAATAGCGGATCATAATAAGATCTTCTTGGTGAGTTTGAGAGTGATGAATGAATTTAATTCATTTTAATTGCCCCTGTCCCCAGGACCCTCATTTCACTACAATAAACAACCAAACAACCACTTATGTTAGCGTGAACGTCTGTAATAAGAAATAGTTCCGGTATAATTTTCTACAGACAAAAACAATTCATTACAATATATTTACTTTATAATTAACTGTTCATGATTGTTGAATGAAAAGAGCTATAATAAAAAAAGTACATCCAACAGCAGTATACGAAACTCAAAGCAGTGACAGAGAAAATGACATCTTCCACCGTTTGAAAACAGTGAAAGATAGCATTTTTTTTCACTGGAGAACTCAATCATTCATTGGAAAGCATAAACGGCAATACAATGACCATAGCTCAGGTGATTAATTAAATTAAAGTTCACTACAATGTTGTTCTTCACATAACCGACCATTTGATAATGGTTTAACATCCATATGAGAATTCCCAGCTTCTGAGGCTGCAACTGTGGTCATAAATAATGAATAAAAAAAGTCATCAAACATGTTTATTTAAATAATTTCTCACAGTTCAGTCAAATAATGAAACAAGAATAAAATGAAGCAGATAAATGTCAGCAGTAGCACATACCATTACATTGCCAATCATTTTTGTCAAACATATATGTATATATACACACGGCAAAATAACATGGACGGAATGATTACGATTTGACTATAAACCATCAAGAAATATCAAAGTCTTTGGAATGTAATAAAAGTATTTGGACGGTACTGATGATATTAATAACAACACTGAATAATAGGAATACTTATGGTAGATGATCAGGTACAATATGGTTACAATACTATATCGAATAAGCAACTTGGCAAATAGATATAATTGACAGGTAAATTGCCTACCGTATATGAATTTATTTTCAACCCAGAAAGCAATATATAGGTCGCAACATTGTAGGCTAATTTGCTAAAATGTCATGTAGTTAGAATAGTGGTGTATTGTCACTCATTGATCCACATGATTCCAAGAAATAATTGGACAGATTTTTGTCCAAATAAGACACCACTCTCTTCTCATATCTGCTATGCCATTTGACCATGTGTGTGTTTTGTACATTTCTAAAGGACCATCCAGGTATTACAGAGCTCAGACCTTCCAGCCTGTACATTTCTAAAGGACCATCCAGGTATTATAGGGCTCAGACCTTCCAGCCTGTACATTTCTAAAGGACCATCCAGGTATTATAGGGCTCAGACCTTCCAGCCTGTACATTTCTAAAGGACCATCCAGGTATTATAGGGCTCAGACCTTCCAGCCTGTACATTTCTAAAGGACCATCCAGCCTGTACATTTCTAAAGGACCATCCAGGTATTATAGGGCTCAGACCTTCCAGCCTGTACATTTCTAAAGGACCATCCAGGTATTATAGGGCTCAGACCTTCCAGCTTGTACATTTCTAAAGGACCATCCAGGTATTACAGAGCTCAGACCTTCCAGCCTGTACATTTCTAAAGGACCATCCAGGTATTACAGAGCTCAGACCGTCCAGCCTGTACATTTCTAAAGGACCATCCAGGTATTACAGAGCTCAGATCGTCCAGCCTGTACATTTCTAAAGGACCATCCAGGTATTACAGAGCTCAGACCGTCCAGCCTTATGTGGAGGAGGAAGACCACAAGTGATCCTTCGAGTATTGTTTCCGACATGGGCAGATACCCAGGCAGAACCACCAGTCAGCTGAATAGTTACTCTCCATGTAACTACTATGATGAGATTTGAACCACAGATGCTGCCAGGCAAGTGATTTGATGTCAATGACATTAACCACTCGGCCACAGATGGCCCTACCATTTGACCACAAGGACAATAATACTATACAATCTATATCCGTTATGTCAAAGTCGGTTATGTCAAATTCTCCGGTTATCTTGAAGTCGGATCACAGTCCCGTTTCAGAAACTATCAGTGTACATATAACTGGCTCCGTTTATATCGAATTTCGTTAAGTCAAACTTTGGTTATGTCGAAGTATTTTGTTCGGTCCGACGGAATTCGACATAACGGATGTACTGGTAGACTGTATTTACAACTGTAGGCATTTTTTATTTGAACCCGACACATAAAATGTATGGATTTGGACTGGCCCAAAATAAATGCAGTTCATATTTGAAGTTCATGTACTATGCTTTTAATGCAGCATGTGATCATTTCTTCATTGCAAGATGGTGTTTTCTAGTACTTTTCCAAAAGGTTTATATCTGATGAATACAACTCAATTGACCAGTGCTTTTCTTCACAACTTCGACAACACGGGCAAGGTTTTGTGTAATTCGCCAGTTGTCCACGAGAATGATGAGAGATTGTACAAGATTTTAGAATACAACTCTACATGTGTACTGCCACTTTCACGTCTATTTCTTAGAAAAATTGACATGGTACATTGCTTATTAGATGGGGTCACATGGGTTTCCATAGAAGTTAGAGTTTGCTTCATGTGCGAAAGGCCCATAGTTCGAGCCCCGCTGGAGCCGATACGATTGTGCCCTTAGGCAGGGCATTTAAATCCCACGTTGCCTCTTCTCTCTCCCTAGTGGTGATGGATACCATCAAGAATGAGGTCTCGAGAGCGATTAATATAAGTTATAAGAACTTGTTTCGCTTGTATAAATAAATTTTTTTTTAAAAAAGGCTGACCTGTAACTAAAATGCTAGATCGGAATGCATACATTTTTTAAGAATTACATGTTACTGTATTGTTTCGCAATCGAGTGAAAATAAATTTGTATAATAGAAGTGGGGGAGTGGACACTTGGTTGACCTCCATGACCACATACCTAGACCGATTCCTCCAACAATCCAATCACTTCCTCCTCGATCAACCCTCTATATATCTACAAGGTTTCATCAAAATGGATCTACAGACTACAACATTATTCACAATAAGCTTTAAGCTTCCGATTAAATCCATTTTCATTTGTATAGCTATACAATAGATATGTACTGTACATAATGAACGAATAAATATGTTTAAACCAACATTATGAGTTATATATTAACACACAACAGACACACACAGCCAAAAGCAATAACCCCCATCACAATGGCGGATATAATTATGACTATGATTCGGGTTTTACGCCTGCATCAGCACCATTTTGGGCTATATCGCCGGCGGGCAGTTTACCTAACAACACCTTTCCTGGGCAGGCTCCAGCGGTTAACCAGTACTTGGGTGCACCAACCTCCGTAAGAAACTGCCAACTTTTTCATATAAATGAGACACGGCCTGAGCTGGGCTCGAACCAGTGACCATCAGTGATGATAGGTTACAGTGGTATACAAGTCAGCGACCTTAACCACTCGACCACGGAGGCGGACTCACAATGGCGGAGGTTAATAAAAATAAAACTATATTTTTGAATAATAACTGCTAGATTAAAGCAGAATTTCAAGTGCTATTTCATAGCATCTACAGCATACATGTATGTGAAACAGGCTGATGAAATCTGGAAATGAAGATCAAAACTTGGAAATCTTGGAAATTTTAAATACTGGAACAATATATTGCAGCACTTCTGTATACAAAAGGAAACAGAGCTGTTTACTATCCCTAGGCATTATAGGACCAGGATACACAGACGCATAAATCATAGATGCCGACTGATTTGACATCACAGGTTCAGCTGTATATGATCACTTAAGGCTGCACAGTTTCAGGCATCTATCTCCATCTCCTACAGCAAACTTTCGGCCACCGTTATACGTGTCTAGAGCTTGGACTGGATGTTCAAACTTAACCTCTCCCAGGACCTGAAAACATTATATAAACAATAGCTATTCAGCCATGGTAGAATACGGTAAGCTAGCAGAATTTATTAGTAAAGATTTCAGAAAATTCTTCCTCTCGGAACACTGCATTTTCCAATTCCATCTAGACATTTTCCAATCCCATCTAGACATTTTCCAACAATTCCATCTAGACATTTTTCAAACCCATCTAAACATTTTCCAATTCCATCTAGACATTTTCCAATCCCATCTAGACATTTTTCAAACCCATCTAGACCTTTTCCAATTCCACCTAGACATTTTCCAATTCCATCTAGACATTTTCCAATCCCATCTATGCGCTACCAATGCGATAACACGACTTCCACCAAGCTCGGTGTAGTTTACATTTCAACTATGTGTACCTGTATCCATCATCTAAACCATCATGGCAGCGTGATGGGGACAATGTCATATTACTAGTACAACACACAAACCGTCCATCAAAATAAAAGGCCATATTAAGAGCTATAAATACGATTACTATTAACGTTTACCTCATTTGTCTCAGTATTGATTGCCATTGCACTATTGGTTCCACTGCCGCCAGCTATAACAACATTGTTATCACAGAACTGAGCCGCGTACAGGAATGGCCCTTTCTCTCCAGCTGGGAAGTCGACAACCTGGGGTTTGCTCTTCATGTCTGTGCCATAGTCTGTACTGTAGTCCCAGATCTGCAGGGCATCCTTACCCACAAACGAACCAGTCAGTATCTTAAATTTCTGTGGAATACAATGAGAGACATCTCTTAATTTTCTATTACCTCCCTTGGCAGATAAAGATTTATTCCAAAATGTCAATAGGTCCTTTTAGTTAGAATCATTTGTTTTTACTGTTGTTCCCTAACCAAATGTGATTTTATCAAAATCGTGTTCATTAACTGATAACATTCTTTTACAAATAAGTACCTTTTGTATATACTGCATGAGATATGTCGAGATATAGGAATTTAATATTCATGATAAGAGCACTTAAATTCCACATTGCCTCTTCTCTCTCACTCATGGCGATATATTCCATCAGGAATGAGGTCTCGAGAGTGATTAATCTTATGCTAATCAATCCAAGGGCAATAACTCTGGTGTTACTATTGCAATTTGGGGCAGACTTGCAGGACAACACCATCCAATGGTGATCTAATTTAATAGTTTGATGACATTCTATGCACCTGTTACTGAGTTATGGCCAATTTATTGAATATTTAATCAATTAACCCATTCAACACCAAGTAACTCACATGGACTGGTCCATGATATTCATAAACCAATAAATGAATCAGAAAATCACATTTGGACAAGTTCATTTATCAAAATGGGTAATATTATGTCTAAAAATAGTCATATCACTGGCAAAAAGTGCAGATCCTGATGAGATGGCTCATCACGAGCCGGCTCATCTGGATCTACACTTTTTGTAAGCCTATTTAGAGGTCTGTGGTGTTGAAAGGGTTAAAGTCATACATGTAAATCAGGTGTTATTAACCCAATCCTGGCGAATGTTACATGTGCACGTGCATACTATGGCGATACATATTTATTTTCAGTTCCATGTAGCGGTTACTTAGTTACGGTCAAATTATTGAATTTTCAATTCATTGAAGGGTAATAACTAGGGATGGCAACGAATAGTGATTGTGATATTCGAATATTCGGATGATCTTCCGAACGAATATTCGAATATTCGTAAATTTCTCCAACTTTCGATTTCCGCTTTACTCTTGCATCGCTGACAGTTAACACCATTCTATTGAAAGTGGTGGCATGTTAGAATTATGTAAACGTGAAGTCTACTGTCGGCGTTTTAAATATGCGGCTTGTGTTGATTGATAAACAACTCCGCTTGTTGACTTGGTGGGTTTGTGAAAATAAAATTTCGCTCTCTGAATGGGGATAAGTTTGAAGAAAGAAACTAATTTAAATTACAATTAACAAATGCTTCTCAGTTTGTGTTCCGTCAAATAGACTGCATTATTCTATTAGTGACCCCTATAAGGTGTGAACAACTTGTTATTTGGAGCCAAATCGCGATGACATTTCGCACCTTCGGGCACGCATTGGGTCATTCTTTGTTTTCGAAACTTAATTGATTGAAATTTAAACAAACATATATATCCTTTTAAGCTATGATTTAACTGCAATTTATTAAAATTTGATTTGAATTTTTTTTTTAATATTCGAATATGGTATTAATATTCGGACGTTCGAACGAATATTCGAACATTCCTTGCCATCCCTAGTAATAACTCTACTATTGCAATGTGGGTCAGACATGCAGGACAACATCGCACAATTGTGATCTAATTTAATTTTGATGACATTCCATACAACGGTAACTAAGTTATGGCCAATTTATTCGTGTTACTGAACCCATGCGGACAAAAGTTATTCGTGCACCTGTGCACTATGAGGATACGTATTTGATTGGAGTTTCATGAAAAGCCACCCATTGGTTACAGAGATCCAACTCTGGATGGAATTATGGACACGCGGACGGACGTCAAACCAACATTCCCCTTACTTAGAGATCCATCAGATCGGCTGGGGATAATGAATATATAGGATATCGAGGTTCTGGAACCATCGCCCTTTATAAATCACCATTCTGTAACGTTGGGTCTGAAGTGATTAGCTCCACTATCCAATTAGCATAGAGCCTGATCATACGACACTTGTATAAGTAAGTAAGTAAGTAAATATTTTATTATAGTGACATGTGCATATATACAATGACAAAGAATAAATAGTTAAAAACATAATCAAGCACCCGGCCCAATGGGCCTATATGTCACCAAAATTATATACAAAATGTATGGTTCAAAATTAAACATATTTATATGAATTAATATGAATCGCACATTTGAGATAAATAGATAGATTCTTTTATAGTACAATAGTAATATATATATCAAATACATATATTTGTACAAGCCATGTATAGTACAAATGACTAGTGTGTCACATGTATATTATTGGAATATTTTGGCAAATTGTTAAATCACTACAATATGCTGGTTTCACTAAAGAGAGTTATGGAAATTTTGCAAGTGAGCGGTGAAAAGTTATCAAAATGTCCTGTTATTTCCAAGAAACACTGACTTGACTTTTAACAACTGGTTAATTTAACATGCTGTGAAACTTTTGAACATCTGGTCGAAGGAATATAGATGCGTGATTGCTGTGACTGTATCACAAGTTAACCCTTTCAACACCGCCGACCTCTAAATAGAATTACAAAAAGTGTAGATCCAGATGAGCCGGCTCGTGACGAGCCGTCTCATCAGGATCTGCACTTTTTGCCAGTAATATTGCTATTTTTAGACAAAATTACTGATTTTGATAAATGAACTTGTCCAAATGTAATTTTCTTATTAATTTATTGGTCTAAGAATATCATGGACCAGTCCATGTCTAGTTACTTGGTGTTGAATGGGTTAATGATAATGATCATAGCCAAATCTTATTTCAGTAAGTAACTGGAGAGTATACCTTCATATCCAGAGAATCTCCACATATATGAGGTCCATGAATGGTCCTTTTTACACCTTCACTCGATCTGGAATCCCAAATCTGCAATTGAGAGCAAATAAGACATGTGATGTTTTTGTGCTTTCGCATTGTCCTCTGGATTGTCTCGCGATCCCATGTACTCGGTAAGCATACACATATAAATATATACGAGTTGTACGTTCTTAACATAGATTTACTTCATGTGGATCTATTATAGGTCAACTGTTTATGGTCAGCACTAATTCCAATTATGTATCATTAATCATAGGAGTGCAGTCATTTTATCGCCGATTTTCGTCTGTTTTTTAAGTACCTTTCAAACAGATGTTTTCCCGACTTACTTATGCTATAACAAGAAATGCAACTGTATATATTACATTGAGACAGATTCAGAGGTGTTGTCAGTCCACATATTCCCAGTTCCAGATGGAGCCTTGCCAAGGCCTAGATCAGTATATACTGGTACCTTCAAATGTCTATCCCATCCCCCTGTGAGGAAAATGTCATCATATTCTGAGTGAAATTTCAGTGCAAAACAGCGAAGTGCACAACCGGAGAACTGCAGATCTGTGGGATTCTTTGTTTCGTCAAAGCCAGTGTGTTCCCTTATGAGCTGAAATGCCGGTAAATGAAACTTTGTATTGTCATAGCTTGTGTACACCGATATCAAGTCAAGAAATGAAACTTTGTATTGTCATAGCTTGTGTACACCGATATCAACTCAAGAAATGAAACTTTGTATTGTCATAGCTTGTGTACACCGATATCAAGTCAAGAAATGAAATTTTGTATTGTCATAACAATATGAAGTGGGCATTGTTTATTTGTTTGGGTTTACATCTTCATCAGCACCATTTTGGGCTGGCGGGCAGTTTACCTAACAACACCTTTTCTGGGCAGGATCCAGTTAACCAGTACTAAGTGCCCCAACCTCTGTAAGAAACTGCCAACTTTTTCATATAAATAGACATGGCGGAGCGGGTTAGAATCAGTGATGATAGGTAATGACCATCAGTGATGATAGGTAACCACGGAGCTGGACAAAGTGGGCATTGAACATTGAGGCTTAGCACAACAGGTGTACACAAACTTTATATCTTTATTCTTCAATGTATGATAACTCCAACAAAATTCAAGAGATCAGAACATGATGTCAAAATGCACACTTGTTATTGATTGATAACGCTTAGCAATCCTAGTGTGGACAAACTTTAGTCTTTTAAAATGCCAAAGGGCAATAACTCCGCCAAAAATCATGATCATTCTCTGCAAGTATTATTGAAATGCGACAAGAGGTACAGTAGAACCAGTGCCAACAAATTTTGTTCTTTAAAGTTATCAAAGGGCCATAACTACAAAATCAACGAAGCAAAACACAACGACGACATGCACAACTAGAGTTCATACCAATGCTTCCTGTACATATTCATGAAAATGTGACACAGGCTTTTGGATGTGAAAACAAGAAAATAAGTTGTTCTATAAAATCTTCAAAGGGCCATAACTCTGAAAATTGAACAGAGAGGATCACAATTACAATAGGCACTACAAGATACCATATTGAAGCTTTCATGAAAATTCAAAAATCAAAAAAAGGTTTTGGAGATAAAGTGGGATCAAGATTGCGGTGGGACAAAGACATGGACACTTCCACGATTTATATTATTAGGTGGCTTTCCATTGTTCTCATACAATAGAAAAACACACTATAAATACTTTTGTCTCTTGACTGCAAGAATTCCTTTGAAGTACAGACGGATCTGTAGTCCAGTGGTAACACGCTGGACTGGTAATCCAGGGATCACAGGTTCAATCCCCAGTCTGACCCTAATAAATCCTAATAAAGTCTGACCTTAACATTCTTTCAATTGGGACTTTCAACCGAGGTCTCGTGTCAGTGCTGTACAGCATGCACATAAAAGAACCAGAGGAGACTCTGGAATTGGTCTCCGTCTGTTTCATTGCACTATCCTCCAAAAATCTAAAATGACTTAATCTCTTCAGGAGGCGTCGCTCATATGGGCAACTGGTAGCGACAATAAATAAATGTAAAACACTCGTTTGAAGTGAGGACAAGATTGAAGTGGAACACACAGATGGACGAATGCACACACACTAATGGTAGTGTACCTTTTGTCTCCCTAAGTAGTACATGAATAACTGATACAACGGTCACAATTGTAACGGTTCCAGCGAGGTGCAAACTCCGGGCCTTTTGCCCCTGAAGCTAACTCCGCTATCACTACTTCTCACAAAGCTCTCCCACATATACACTCAACTGCTCTCTAGTTTGAGCGTGTAGTTTAAACCACGATACATCATAGCAAAGGATCCCACGACTCATCGCCACATGAATATACCTGATCTGTGTTGGCATCATAGATCCTTACACTGCGATCTTTACCAGCTGTTGCATACTTGGTGTATGCGTAGTTAAAGTCCATACAGTTGATTTCATTCTTCTCCATACCCTTCTTCTCTGCAAGCAAATTATGTTATACATGAAAATATCTCCTCCACATAATACAGAGGACACCTAATCTTTATTGAAGAGGGAATCTAGTGTTTATTGAAGAGGGAATCTAGTGTTTATTAAAGAGGACACCTAGTGTGTATTGAAGAGGGAATCTAGTGTTTATTGAAGAGGGAATATAGTGTTTATTGAAGAGGGAATCTAGTGTTTATTGAAAAGGGAATCTAGTGTTTATTGAAGAGGGAATCTAGTGTTTATTGAAGAGGTAATCTAGTGTTTATTGAAGATGGAATCTAGTGTTTATTGAAGAGGGAATCTAGTGTTTATTGAAGAGGGAATCTAGTGTTTATTGAAGATGGAATCTAGTGTTTATTGAAGAGGGAATCTAGTGTTTATTGAAGATGGAATCTAGTGCTTATTGAAGAGGGAATCTAGTGTTTATTGAAGAGGGAATCTAGCGTGTATTGAAGTGAGAATCTAGTGTTTATTGAAGAAGGAATCTAGTGTTTATTGAAGATAACATCTAGTGTTTATTGATGGAAATGGCCCGTTTTGAACGGAACCAATCAACTTAGAATCTTCGGCTCAGTTGAGCCAACAAGTTGTTGATTGTTGTATGATATGTTTGTTTGGTTTTGGTGTTTAAAGTCGCACCAACAGCTTAGATTATACGGCAACTCCAGCTATTATTGGTGGAGGAAGAACTGGCTGTCCATCCGAGCAGTATTGCAGACACAGATGGAAACCCAGTTAGAACCAATGACCTACTGCAAGGCAGCGGGACAGCTTCCTCATGTGAACTAATTTGACACCCTGAGTGGGATTCGAACCTACAGAGGGAGGGGCAAGTGATTTGAAGTAAATGACCGGAGCCACTCGACCACATAATAATACAACATAGCAATTGTATTTCTTTTCTTAATGTTCACAGACATCCATATCCAACCTTTCAGCGGGATGACCCTCCTCTATGAATGTAATACTAATATCCCCGATGTCTACATACCGGTAGTCATACTTGTTAACGAAATGTCTACATGTGAACTAGATGGGCGTGGATACACAATGCCAACGGTAGCCACGCCAAACTACTACACTTAACTAAAACAATATTTATGATGTATATATTCACATCCACTCGCGTTTCTTTCGATTTCTAAGAGTGGCATTGACTGACTGACACCTGAAGAAAGAAAATGTTTTAACTTATGTGCGAGAATTTAAAGGTATACAGTCAAACCTGTGTTAGTGGTCACCTCAATTAAGCAGCCAACCTGTATTAAGCAGCCAGTTTCCAGATTCCCAATCGGTTGTTTTAATATATATTTGACCTCTATTAAGCAGCCACCTGCACTAAGCAGCCACTTTCTCTGATTCCCTTGGTTGGCTGCTTAAGACAGGTTTGACTGTACTAAGATATGTTGCTTTGAACCATGATGCAGCAAATAAGTAAATAATCTGGCAAAATAAACATTACCAACAATTAGCTCCTTCCATCTTTCATCTTTATCACTTGGAATATGACTAAAATCTACAACTCCATCCTGCATAAAGTCTGATATATCACACAATAGAACCTGTCCTTCGGATGTTCCAGCATACAAAATGTTCTCGTTGTGTGGATGAAATCTTAACACCATGATTGGATAACCTCCATACCGCGATTTTCTGACGTCTGGTAACTTCCGTCCTGTTGCTGTTTCATACAACTAAAGTATCAGAAATTACATGTATCAATGTTTGATTTAAGAACAGCATCTGGCATGGTTAACTGATCTCAGAAATTACATGTATCAATGTTTGATTTAAGAACAGCATCTGGCATGGTTAACTGATCTCAGAAATTACATGTATCAACATTTGATTTAAGAACAGCATCTGGCATGGTTAACTGCTCTCAGAAATTATATGTATCAATGTTTGATTTAAGAACAGCATCTGGCATGGTTAACTGATCTCAGAAATTACATGTATCAATGTTTGATTTAAGAACAGCATCTGGCATGGTTAACTGATCTCAGAAATTACATGTATCAATGTTTGATTTAAGAACAGCATCTGGCATGGTTAACTGATCTCAGAAATTACATGTATCAATGTTTGATTTAAGAACAGCATCTGGCATGGTTAACTGATCTCAGAAATTACATGTATCAATGTTTGATTTAAGAACAGCATTTGGCATGGTTAACTGATCTCAGAAATTACATGTATCAATGTTTGATTTAAGAACAGCATCTGGCATGGTTAACTGATCTCAGAAATTATATGTATCAACGTTTGATTTAAGAACAGCATCTGGCATGGTTAACTGATCTCAGAAATTACATGTATCAACGTTTGATTTAAGAACAGCATCTGGCATGGTTAACTGATCTCAGAAATTACATGTATCAACGTTTGATTTAAGAACAGCATCTGGCATGGTTAACTGATCTCAGAAATTACATGTATCAACGTTTGATTTAAGAACAGCATCTGGCATGGTTAACTGATCTCAGAAATTACATGTATCAATGTTTGATTTAAGAACAGCATCTGGCATGGTTAACTGATCTCAGAAATTACATGTATCAATGTTTGATTTAAGAACAGCATCTGGCATGGTTAACTGATCTCAGAAATTACATGTATCAACGTTTGATTTAAGAACAGCATCTGGCATGGTTAACTGATCTCAGAAATTACATGTATCAATGTTTGATTTAAGAACAGCATCTGGCATGGTTAACTGATCTCAGAAATTACATGTATCAATGTTTGATTTAAGAACAGCATCTGGCATGGTTAACTGATCTCAGAAATTACATGTATCAATGTTTGATTTAAGAACAGCATCTGGCATGGTTAACTGATCTCAGAAATTACATGTATCAATGTTTGATTTAAGAACAGCATCTGGCATGGTTAACTGATCTCAGAAATTACATGTATCAATGTTTGATTTAAGAACAGCATCTGGCATGGTTAACTGATCTCAGAAATTACATGTATCAATGTTTGATTTAAGAACAGCATCTGGCATGGTTAACTGATCTCAGAAATTACATGTATCAATGTTTGATTTAAGAACAGCATCTGGCATGGTTAACTGATCTCAGAAATTACATGTATCAATGTTTGATTTAAGAACAGCATCTGGCATGGTTAACTGATCTCAGAAATTACATGTATCAATGTTTGATTTAAGAACAGCATCTGGCATGGTTAACTGATCTCAGAAATTACATGTATCAATGTTTGATTTAAGAACAGCATCTGGCATGGTTAACTGATCTCAGAAATTACATGTATCAATGTTTGATTTAAGAACAGCATCTGGCATGGTTAACTGATCTCAGAAATTATATGTAATTTGATAAGAACAGCATCTGGCATGGTTACTGATCTCAGAAATTACATGTATCAATGTTTGATTTAAGAACAGCATCTGGCATGGTTAACTGATCTCAGAAATTACATGTATCAATGTTTGATTTAAGAACAGCATCTGGCATGGTT
Source organism: Archivesica marissinica (assembly GCA_014843695.1). Classification (NCBI taxonomy): domain Eukaryota; kingdom Metazoa; phylum Mollusca; class Bivalvia; order Venerida; family Vesicomyidae; genus Archivesica; species Archivesica marissinica. Next base: position 38,931,911 of record CM026390.1, on the reverse strand, counting down.
AACTGATCTCAGAAATTACATGTATCAATGTTTGATTTAAGAACAGCATCTGGCATGATTAACTGATCTCAGAAATTACATGTATCAATGTTTGATTTAAGAACAGCATCTGGCATGGTTAACTGATCTCAGAAATTACATGTATCAATGTTTGATTTAAGAACAGCATCTGGCATGGTTAACTGATCTCAGAAATTACATGTATCAATGTTTGATTTAAGAACAGCATCTGGCATGGTTAACTGATCTCAGAAATTACATGTATCAATGTTTGATTTAAGAACAGCATCTGGCATGGTTAACTGATCTCAGAAATTACATGTATCAATGTTTGATTTAAGAACAGCATCTGGCATGGTTAACTGATCTCAGAAATTACATGTATCTGATCTCAGAAATTACATGTATCAATGTTTGATTTAAGAACAGCATCTGGCATGGTTAACTGATCTCAGAAATTACATGTATCAACGTTTGATTTAAGAACAGCATCTGGCATGGTTAACTGATCTCAGAAATTACATGTATCAATGTTTGATTTAAGAACAGTATCTGGCATGGTTAAATGATCTCAGAAATTACATGTATCAATGTTTGATTTAAGAACAGCATCTGGCATGGGGTTAACTGATCTCAGAAATTACATGTATCAACATTTGATTTAAGAACAGCATCTGGCATGGTTAACTGATCTCAGAAATTACATGTATCAATGTTTGATTTAAGAACAGCATCTGGCATGGTTAACTGATCTCAGAAATTACATGTATCAATGTTTGATTTAAGAACAGCATCTGGCATGGCTAACTGATCTCAATATCCTCAACAAACAAAAGTGAAGACCAATAAATTGCCATAGACAGAAGAAATTGTCATAGGCCGAATCTCTTATAACAATTTTTAAAAAAGATCACAAACTAAAGATATAATAGTATGTCTATGCGTTCTGCCTTTGTCTTCAGTCGGTATTTCTGCCTTTGTCTTCAGTCGGTATTTCTGCCTTTGTCTTCAGTCGGTATTTCTGCCTTTGTCTTCAGTCGGTATTTCTGCCTTTGTGTTCAGTCAGTATTTCTGCCTTTGTCTTCAGTTGGTATTTCTACCTTTGTCTTCAGTCAGTATTTCTACCTTTGTGTTCAGTCGGTATTTCTACCTTTGTGTTCAGTCGGTATAATATTATTTACAATAACAATAATGTTATGTGGAAATGACGTTGTAATGATAAAATGAAACTACATTTTGGCATATTAATGTTTAGGCACATAGTGGTCATTGTCACTAATCTAGCGGAAATGATCTACACACACATACTTATAATATATATATACAAACAGTGACATGCATAGCTTCTTACAAAACCATTAACTTTGACAGTTTTTGAGAAAATCGCATAAACCATTTCTGAAATCAAGACTATTTTTGGCCTTGGGGATGGGGGGGGGGGATTGTTAGAGGATAGGGAACAACCCCAGGATTTAGTGTGTGTGTGTGTTTGTTTATTATAGTGTCACCCCTATTTAAAGGGCCAGCCATTTTGACTTATGAGACACCTCTTTTTATGAACATCAGTACTTCCCGAATCCTATGCTTGTACGCCTGGCGCCATGCTGGTAGGCAATCGGTAACCATTATTTAACTAGCTGGTGGCTGACCACCCGGCCATATCAGAACGAATCCCTGACAAGTTTCGAACCATCGACCTCCCGCTCCGTAGGCGGACGCCTTAACCACTAGGCCACGGAGATGGTGTCGATTTATCAATTACCTATTATCTAATCAGCAGTAGAATTTTACAGTTATGGTACTTATCAATTATGCATTTTGCAAGTTACACATCCAACTACAGACCACCTCAGGTACATATTTCACCACTTTCATAAATATTAGTAGTTCAAAATTGAGCAATTGCAGAAACTGGCACCATTATAATACTTGTCAATAACCGTGTCCCATGTGTTGAGAAATGCTATAAGACATAAGCTATACTTACCCTAATTGTACCATTACCACATCCTATGGCCAGGAACTTGCCATCAAATGAATACTGTATGGAATACACACCATTAATCTCTTTCTCCAACTTTATCTCATGATCAACGGTAACCTTGGTAAATGTATTACCTGCAAAATAACCACATCAGCTGTGAAATATTGTAGCAGAAATCCCACCAAACTACTACAAGCTGGAACATTTCTCAGGACAGTCTTTACCTCCGAAACAACCAGATCAACTGTCATCTAGCAGATCAACTGTCATCTAGCAGATCAACTGTCATCTAGCACATCAACTGTCATCTAGCACATCAACTGTCATCTAGCAGATCAACTGTCAACTCTTCTCTCTCCTTCATGGCGATGGATTCCATCAGGAATGAGGTCTTGAGAGTGATTAATATAAGTTGAAAGAACTTGTTTCGCAATCGAGTTAAAATAAAATTTGTATAAATAAACTGTCATATAGCAGATCACCTGTCATCTAGCAGAGACCATGCCAAACTTCTCTACAATGGTAGTTTTTCTGTTTGGAATAATAACTTGTTTTATGTCTCAGACAACATATGCCATGGAGAACTTCTCTATGTAATACAACATAATGTATATACAAATGTATCAATTGTACAATGTGTCATGGTTAACAGCAGTACCCAATGATGAGGAATCTCACCGGATGTTCCGATGTAGAGTTATAGCTTATACAAATTTATTTTACCTCGATTGCGAAACAAGTCCATAAAACCTATATTAATCACTCTCGAGACCTCATTCCTGATTGAATCCATCACCACGAGGGAGAGAGAAGAGGCAACGTGGAATATAAATACCTTGTCTAAGGGCACAATCGTAACAGATCCAGCGGGGCTTGAACTCCAGGTGTTTCGCATGTGAAGCGAATGTTCTACCAACTGTGCTATCACTACTTTCACGTTGTCATACATAATAGTTATGTAGTTTGAATTTCCGGCACAATCATGCAGACTCTGTCTAACTTCTAATTTATCGGCAAGGATAGTATAACTTTAGCTAGCGACCACTTGCTATAAGCGACCCCTCCCTCTGTAAGCGACCACCTTGAACTCCTCCCGACTAATTATAAGCAATAACAGACATGCAACAAGCAACGACCTCCTTGCTGAGACCAGCGATAGTTCAAATTGCGCCCACCAAGTCATAAATCCTTGTCTATGCGAAAACTAGATCATATTAAGTACTCTGAGTACGTGTATATATATTTGTAATGTTCATTCAATACTCAAGGTACGCAGGTTCGATCCCCCGTCTGACCCTAATAAAATTAACAGTCTTTCAGATGGGACTTTAAACCGAGGTCTCGTGTCGGTGCTGTACACCGTGCACGTAAAAGAACCAGAGGAGATTCTGGAATGGGTCTCTGTCTGCATCATTGCAATATCCTCCAAAAATCTAAAATGACTAATCTCTTCAGGAGGCATCGCTCATATGGGCAACCGTTAGCGACGATAAATAAACGTAAAACACTCAATACTCGACCCATGTAAATAAATAAATTAATTATGGACTAAAAATTCTAAATTGGCATAATTTATGGCATACAAACATCAATACATAGTTTACCTAGGTAGGTATCTTCAGAAAACTGCTCTCTTTTTAAAACAAGATGTCTACTACAAGAAATGCTGTCAATTATTAAACAAGTATGTGTACCGGTAATTATGAGTGTACTTATCTCAAATATGATAATGATTCAATTAACAACAAAAAGTACAGAGTGTTAACATTTCCCCCCAAAATAATCACAGTATACATTACAACTGTGTGACAATGTTCTTTGTAATTCATATATATCTTAAAAAGATTAGAATTAACTTACAATCTAAAATTTGCAATATTAGTAAATAATGGAATTCCAGCTGCAAATTAATTACCTGACTTTGAGATTACTACACCCAGGTTAATAACCGAGGGTCAATGTTCCATTGCAATTCCTACATAATATATTTCCAGTTGATACTCTAAAGAGGCTTAAATATACAAAATGTTCAGTGTATATACACAATGTTTAATGTATATACACAATGTTCAATGTATATACACAATGTTCAATGTATATACACAATGTTTAATGTATATACACAATGTTCAATGTATATACACAATGTTGAATGTATAAATTATACACAATGTTGAATGTATATACACAATGTTCAATGTGTATACACAATGTTCAATGTAATGTATATACACAATGTTCAATGTATATACACAATGTTCAATGTATATACACAATGTTCAATGTATATACACAATGTTCAATGTTCAATGTATATACACAATGTTCAATGTATATACACAATGTTCAATGTATATACACAATGTTCAATGTATATACACAATGTTCAATGTATATACACAATGTTCAATGTATATACACACTGTTCAATGTATATACACAATGTTCAATGTAATGTATATACACAATGTTCAATGTATATACACAATGTTCAATGTATATACACAATGTTCAATGTATATACACAATGTTCAATGTATATACACAATGTTCAATGTAATGTATATACACAATGCTCAATGTAAGTATGTACACCAGCACATATATAAATACAAAGTGTACAAACATGACAAAACATATTTGAACAAACTAGGTAACAGTGTTGTAACAGTAAGGATGCTACTAACCACATTGGTAACATTTGTATTATTGATTCATGAGAGTGAATTGAGATGCAATTGGTGATGGATGCCAGATGACAGACGGTGGATACTAAAGTCCTTCATGGTCCAGTGAGCTAATAAAACATACAGACAGACAGTTTAGTCCAAGATAGTGTTGACCCATAACCTACCAAATCAATTGGACAGAATGTAAAAACAACAAAACTCCAGATCAGGATCTATGTTGTTTGCTATTCAGACAAGTGTATTAGCTCCACTGATCTGGCTCTATGCTATTTGCAAAAGTGACTTCAGGTTAAGGGTTAATAGCTTGTTACATTTAGAAGCAAGTCACTCCATGCCAAAGATTGAAAACCCACACTAAACTGAAACTCTTTCTAATCCAAATGATCTGGTCAGGAAGACATTCAGCTTAGAGGACCTGTAACCTTAAGAAAGAAAATGAATTTTATTTTCAATACTGACATGAAAAATGAGAAGTGTCAATATTATTTCTTGATATATTTGCTTGCAAACTATTGGCTTTCATTCTATATTCTTCCTCAGGGATAAATAGTTCTTCCATCAATGGAATGGTGAATAGATAGGTTAATCTATTGTCATAGCTTTACAAGGAATCTATTCATTGCCATCATCAAAGAAATGAAGACTTTACAGTGTAATATTTCCAAAATAAACCAACTACCCACCCAAGTAATAAATGGGAATGCAGGGAGGTAATATAAGCTGGCTGCTAATTTCCACATAAATAATGACATACATGTATTTACACATGCAAACTATATACATGTATACAACAATAAAATGTTTCTATTATAAGTGAATTGTTCCATAATCCCTATTACTGGAGGCCATATTTGGAATTAATGAGATACAATTGAAATTGGATATGGTTGAAATGGGTTATGGTTGTAATGGGTTATGGTTGGAATTGGATATGGTTGGAATTGGATATGGTTGGAATGGGTTATGGTTGTAATTGGTTATGGTTGGAATGGGATATGGTTATAATGGGATATGGTTGTAATGGGTTATCGTTGTAATTGGTTATGGTTGGAATGGGATATGGTTATAATGGGATATGGTTGTAATGGGATATGGTTGTAATGGGTTATGGGTTTAATGGGTTATGGTTGTAATTGGTTATGGTTGGAATGGGATATGGTTGGAATTGGATATGGTTGTAATGGGATATGGTTGTAATTGGTTATGGTTGGAATGGGATATGGTTGGAATTGGATATGGTTGTAATGGGATATGGTTGTAATGGGATATGGTTGTAATGGGATATGGTTGTAATGGGTTATGGTTGGAATGGGTTATGGTTGGAATGGGATATGGTTGGAATTGGATATGGTTGGAATGGGATATGGTTGGAATTGGATATGGTTGGAATTGGATATGGTTGGAATTGGATATGGTTGGAATGGGTTACGGTTGGAATGGGATATGGTTGGAATGGGATATGGTTGTAATGGGTTATGGTTGGAATGGGATATGATTGGAATTGAATATGGTTGGAATGGGATATGGTTGTAATGGGTTATGGTTGGAATGGGTTATGGTTGGAATGGGATATGGTTGTAATGGGTTATGGTTGGAATGGGTTATGGTTGGAATGGGATATGGTTGGAATTGGATATGGTTGGAATTGAATATGGTTGTAATGGGTTATGGTTGTAATGGGTTATGATTGGAATGGTTATGGTTGTAATGGGATATGGTTGTAATGGGATATGGTTGTAATGGGATATGGTTGGAATTGGATATGGCTGGAATTGGATATGGTTGGAATAGGATATGGTTGGAATGGGATATGATTGGAATGGGATATGGTTGGAATTGGATATGGTTGGAATGGGATATGGTTGGAATGAGATATGGTTGGAATGGGATATGGTTGGAATGGGATATGGTTGTAATGGGATATGGTTGTAATGGGATATGGTTGGAATGGGATATGATTGGAATTGGATATGGTTGGAATTGAATATGGTTGTAATGGGTTATGGTTGGAATGGGTTATGGTTGGAATGGGATATGATTGGAATTGAATATGGTTGGAATGGGTTATGGTTGGAATGGGATATGGTTGTAATGGGCTATGGTTGGAATGGGATATGGTTGTAATGGGTTATGGTTGTAATGGGTTATGGTTGTAATGGGTTATGGTTGGAATGGGATATGGTTGGAATGGGATATGGTTGGAATTGAATATGGTTGTAATGGGTTATGGTTGTAATGGGTTATGGTTGGAATGAGATATGGTTGGAATGGGTTATGGTTGGACTTGAATATGGTTGTAATGGGTTATGGTTGTAATTGAACATGGTTGTAATGGGTTATGGTTGGAATGGGATAGTTGGAATTGCATATGGTTGTAATGGGATATGGTTGGAATTGGATATGGTTGGAATGGGATATGGTTGGAATGGGATATGGTTGGAATGGGTTATGGTTGGAATTGGATATGGTTGGAATGGGATATGGTTGGAATGGGATATGGTTGGAATGGGTTATGGTTGGAATTGAACATGGTTGTAATGGGTTATGGTTGGAATGGGATACAATTGGAATTGGATATGGCTGTAATGGGTTATGGTTGTAATGGGGTATGGTTGTAATGGGTTATGGTTGGAATTGAATATGGTTGTAATGGGTTGTGGTTGGAATGAGATATGGTTGGAATGGGATATGGTTGTAATGGGATATGATTGGAATTGAATATGGTTGTAATGGGATATGGTTGGAATGGGATAGGGTTGGAATGGGATAGGGTTGGAATGGAATAGGGTTGTAATGGGATATGGTTGGAATGGGATATCATATGGTTGGAATGGGTTATGGTTGAAATGGTTGGAATTGGATATGGTTGGAATGGGATATGGTTGGAATGGGATAGTTGTAATTGGATATGGTTGGAATGGGATATGGTTGGAATGGGATATGGTTGGAATGGGATATGGTTGAAATGGGATATCATATGGTTGAAATAGTTGGAATTGGATATGGTTGGAATTGGATATGGTTGGAATGGGATATGGTTGGAATGGGATATGGTTGGAATTGGATATGGTTGGAATGGGATATGGTTGGAATGGGATAGTTGTAATTGGATATGGTTGATACGGGACATGGTTGAAAATGAATACAGTTGAAATGGGATCTGGTTGGAATAGGTCGCAATTAGAATGGGATATGGCTGGAGCTGGATATAATTGAAATGGGATATGATTAAAATGGGGATATGGTTGAAATGGGATACAGTTTGAAAGGGATACAGTTGAAATGGGATACAGTCGAAGCGGGATACGCCAGAGAGTGTAGACATAGGTAGAACAGGACAAAACCAGTTGTGGTTCATAAACGAACAACAATATCTACCATTTTCAGGAGGCATAATTCATGTTATCATAATACAAGACACTAAAAAATGATAGCGTAATAGTTCCTCCAATTTATAATTGTGAAAATCTGTCAATAAATGCATGAGGGGTAAGTGGACAAGGTGCGATAGACTAGTGAACACCATCTATCATACTATACACTTTATGTCTTCGATCAAGTGACAGTAAAATAGTTCACATAATATTATAATGGAGAAAACCCCCACTGAAAATGTTACGTTAGATCAGCTAACACCGAAATATCTGTATACTGGTATTTTTATATTAATATTTCTTATTTGCAATATCTGATTGATAATAAGACTTCAATATATATCAGATCAAATTTGTTTATCATTTATGTCATTTTGAACAAAACATTTTTAAGACTGCATGACAATATCATCACACATGAGATGGCTTTATAGAAAAATTTATGAACCTTGAACTTTTTGACATCAAATTGACATTAATTTAAAATATGCTAAATAAGAAGTCAAGCTAGATTGCTTGTTCGGAAATAATGAATTATATGCTTGAAATACACAAAAGATTTCCTAATCTCTAATCTTTATACAGCATAGCAAATGAGATTTCCTAAAGGCATTGATTCTGCATTAATCTTTCCAGCCAAGAAAAGTGACTGAATATTTCACATGTCGTACAAAATTATCAATTGATAAGGTACCAGTAACCAATACGCTATATATATGTTATATTTCGGGTTTTACGCCTGATGCACCATTTCGGGCTATATCGCCGGCGGGCAGTTTACTTAACAACACCTTTCCTGGGCAGGCTCCAGCGGTTAACCAGTACTTGGGTGCACCAACCTCCATAAAAAACTGCCAACTTTTTCATATAAATGAGACACGGCCTGAGCGGGGCTCGAACCCGTGACCATCAGTGATGATAGGTTACAGTGGTATACAAGTCAGCGACCGTAACCACTCGACCATGGAGGCGGACTGTAACCAATACATGAAAATGTCACTACAGTCAAACCTGTGTTAGTGGTCACCTCTATTAAGCAGCCAACCTGTATTAAGCAGCCAACCTGTATTAAGCAGCCAGTTTCCAGATTCCCAATATGTTGTTTTATTATACATTTGACCTCTATTAAGCAGCCACCTGTGCTAAGCAGCCATTTTCTATGATTCCCTTGGCTGGCTGCTTAAGACGGGTTTAACTGTAAATTGTATTCTTCAAGAAAAGAATTGGCATGAATGTCTCCTATGTTACTTTATTATTGGGTTTAGGGTTGCATCACTAGCTTAATTAATATAGCAACATATTAGCTCCATGTGGTATCATAGGATAAAAAGCCTGCAGTGGTCCACAGACCTTCTGCAAGCCACTTTGATAGCTTCCTCACTTGAATGAATCCAATCCAGTACGGCATGATCCCACATGGGTGAGGGATAAGTGAGTGTCAGTCCTTAAACCCACAGGGGTGAGGGATAAGTGAGTGTCAGTCCGTAAACCCACAGGGGTGAGGGATAAGTGAGTGTCAGTCCTTAAACCCACAGGGGTGAGGGATAAGTGAGTGTCAGTCCTTAAACCCACAGGGGTGAGGGATAAGTGAGTGTCAGTCCTTAAACCCACAGGGGTGAGGGATAAGTGAGTGTCAGTCCTTAAACCTACAGGGGTGATGGATAAGTGAGTGTCAGTCCTTAAACCCACAGAGGTGAGGGATAAGTGAGTGTCAGTCCTTAAACCCACAGAGGTGAGGGATAAGTGAGTGTAAGTCCTTAAACACACAGGGGTGAGGGATAAGTGAGTGTCAGTCCTTAAACCCACAGGGATGAGGGATAAGTGATTGTCAGTCCTTAAACCTACAGGGGTGAGGGATAAGTGAATGTCAGTCCTTAAACCCACAGGGGTGATGGATAAGTGAGTGTCAGTCCTTAAACCCACAGGGGTGATGGATAAGTGATTGTCAATCCTTAAAACCACAGGGGTGAGGGATAAGTGAGTGTCAGTCCTTAAACCCACATGGGTGAGGGATAAGTGCATGTCAGTCCATGAACCCACAGGGGTGAGGGGTAAGTGAGTGTCAGTCCTTGAACCCACAGGGGTGAGGGATAAGTGATTGTCAGTCCTTAAGCCCACAGGGGTGATGGATGTGCATTCGCTTCTTCAGGTGTGAAAGGCCCAGAAAGTGAGCCCTACTGGAGCCATTGCGATTGTGCCCTTAGGCAAGGCATTTAAATTCCACATTGCCTCTTCTCTCTCCCTCGTGGCATTGGATTCCAACAGGAATGAGATCTCAAGAGTGATTAATATAAGATGTACAAACTTGTTTCGCAATCGAGCTAAAATAAATTTGTATAAACTTGAAGCAAAGTTTAATTAATCATGAATTTATACTACTCTACAACATTTATGTATAGACACTACTTCACAGTTCATTATAATATAATATATGTAGTAATGATTTAGCTATACATTTACCTCAAAATATTACAGACATTATTACAAATACACAGCTTCCAACCATGCTACGCATGTTTCCATTAGTAGAATAAAGGTGCATTAATGTATTTATTCATCCTGTATTTATTTATTTATAATTGTACATGTCTGTAATCATGTACAGCCATACAAATAAACTATGACTGCTGATGACTCTAAAGTTAACTCTTTTGTTTGTTTGTTTTTGGAGTTTAAAGTAGCACCAACAGCTGAGGTCATACGGCGACGCTCTGCTATTATTGGTGGAGGAAGACCTCAGATACACCTCCGATCAGTATTGCATGCACAGACAGGTACATGAGTAGAACCACCTACCTACCCCTAACCACCCGGATAGCACGGTGACACTCTGCTATCATTGGTGGAGGAAGACCTCAGATACACCTCCGATCAGTATTGCATGCACAGACAGCCACATGAGTAGAACCACCTACCTACCGCTAGCCACCCAGATAGCACGGTGACGCTCTGCTATCATTGGTGGAGGAAGACCTCAGATACACCTCCGATCAGTATTGCATGCACAGACAGGCACATGAGTAGAACCACCTACCTACCGCTAGCCACCCAGATAGCTTCCTCATATGAAATAATCCAACACTCTAATGGGATTCAAACCTACAGCTGTGTGGGGCAAATGATTTGAAGTCAACTTCCTTAACCACTAAGGCATGGAGGCCCTCCAACGTAGTTTTAATACTGTCTTATCATTAATTCCAGTGTTTGTTAATGAAGTTTACTTTAACTTCATGTCTCAGATAAGTACAGAACATTATTTAGAAAATAGCACAACATTTATAATTATCATTTACACATTCTGCTATTGAATCAATTACAGTCTACATCCGCTATGTCAAAGTTGGTTATGTCGAATTCTCCGGTTATCTCGAAGTCGGATCAAAGTCCCGTTTCAGACACTATTATTTTACATATACATTTGTAATTGGCTCCGTTTATATTGAATTTCATTAAGTCAAACTTCGGTCCGACGGAATTCGACATAGCGGATGTAGACTGTATAATCAAATGGTAAGTAATTTACCGCTGGCGATACTCTGTCCGGCTTGTATGGCTTGTTCAAGCCTCCGTCGCGCCATTCTTACTCTGCTAATCCTATGATGAACAATGGTTATTCTATCACATCTCCCACACTATCAAGCCAAGCTGCAACTGTCAATAAGAAAAACAATAATTAGTGAATTATTGTCAATTAATAACAGCGCAAGTAGGAAAACAATGTTTTACACCGATCAATACGATTCAATTACAGCAACACAGCAGGTGGAAATGCTTTTAAGGGAGTGTTTTATTAAAAGTGGAATTGATCAATCTGAAAAGTTCAACAAATATTGGTAGCAGTTACAGGACAGTAGACTATAATCAATGACAATGTTCTTCTTGCATAGCATAGATGTGTGGCGATCGTGGTCCAGTGGTAGAGCGTCGGATTTGGAATCGAATGGTCCCGGGTTCGATACTCGGGCAGGCCATGTATGTAGGGTCATTGAGCAAGGCACCTCACACACATTGCTTAGTACTGGTTAATCGCTTAGGTCGGCTAAGCCTGCCCAGGAAAACATGTCTAAGTCCCCGCAAGGGGTTTGACATTAAAGGAACATACATACATTGTACATACATACACAGGTAAACTGTTCAGATGATTGTGCATTAATGTAACGCACAATTAAATTTAAAGGCAATCATGAAACTCCTTTCATAATGCATCATCATAGTTATATGACCATATAGAGTGAATTAAATTACAAAACAAATATTGGTCACCATGGAAACTGATGAGTTATGGCAATAACAAAAAAGAGACAATATCTTAAAACATCGGCATAAAATTGGAATTTCTTTAAAGCTTTCCAATGAATGACTGAGAAATGGTTTTCAAACAGTGGAAGATGGCATTTTCTCTGTCACTGCTTGAGTTTCGTATTCCTATGCGGTTGGATGTACTTTTATACTTTAGCTATTTTCTAACAATCATGAACAGTGAATTATAATGTGATATATTCTAATGAATTTGTTTTGTCTGTAGTTTTTATTTTTGACTGCAAACAGAAATTAACTTGAAAATTATACTACAACTATTTCTTATTACTGGCATTCACACTAACATAAGTGGTTGTGCGGGCATGTATAGTAATGAAATGAGGCTCCCGACAGAAGCAGTTAAAATGAATTAAATTTGATAACAAATATTAGAGGTGGTAACACGCTGGATTGGTAATCTAGGGATCGCAGGTTCGATCCCCCGTATTTTAGCTCGATTGCGAAACAAGTTCTTACAACTTATATTAATCACTCTCGAGACCTCATTCCTGATGGAATCCATCGCCACGAGGGAGAGAGAAGAGGCAACGTGGAATTTAAATGCCTTGCCTAAGTGCACAATCGTTAACAACTCCAGCGGGGCTCGAACTCCGGACCTTTCGCACCTGAAGCGAATGCGCATCCACTGCACTATCACGACTTCCACTCATTATTTATTACCAATATATGAGTGAAAATACAATTTTACACAATTCAAATTGATACGATTCTTCCATAAATCATGATATACATGTACAATAATATTCTTAATGTGATACAATCCATACCAGGGGCTAGTGCAGGGTTCATTCTTGGTCAGAATTTTTGGGAGAAAGCGCGTGATCGCTTCCTTAAATGGTGTTCTTTAAAATTTCTGCAAAATAGGGTTAAAATGCACAGTACAACCATTAAATACATTTGAATAGAAGGAGTACTTTATAATGGGCCAGTGTATCTTACTAGACACAATTTTGTTTGAAAATCGTAAAAACCAAAAAAGTGGGGCCCCCAGAGGGGGAAGTTAGGGTCCCTAGGGCGACAATTTCGCCCACATCGCCCTCTAGAATGATCCCTGGCTATTGTGATCTTTTTTTATTATGATATTTTATGATATTTTATACATATACGAACAGCCAACTTGTAGTATATGTAAACAGCCAGTTTCCAGATTAACAATATGTTATTTTATTACACATTAATTTTGCCATCTATTAAGCAGCCACCTGTGCTAAGCAGCCACTTTCTGTGATTTCCTTGGCTGGCTGCTTAACACAGGTTTGACTGAATTCAATCAGGCTCATTATGAAACATGTTTCGAGGTCCGTACAATATACGAAAATTACTATATATACCTGTAATATAACAGAAATAAATGTATATTGTGCTTTTACTCCAAATACTGGTACATTATATTAATATATTATAATTTTATTATGTTCATGCTCAATTTGAAAATAGACCTTGCCTGAACTGTCTTGAAATGTGGTCAAATGAAACCTATCTGTAATTCAAAGTCCAAATATTGATCACTTGATTAAATGTGCCTGTGCATATCCATTATCCAGTTGTATTGGTAACATACATACAAATCGTGTTTATATATGTAAATTATATTTGCATTTATTCAATCTACATCAACAAGAATTTGCAAAGGTTTTAAATGTTTACAAAATGGCTTAATCTGCGATGAAACATCAAATAACAAATTGATAGTTTCATTTCTGTTGGATGTGTTTATTTATCATTATAATCGGGGCGACACTTCAATAACTATATTACAGTCAAACCTGTGTTAGTGACTACATTAGCCCCACTATGTGGTTCTAGTTACCTCCCCTGACGTTTGTCCACAGAGCCACATAGAAAGAGTGTTAATGACGTGATAATAACGTTCACATGTTGGACTATTTCTCCATATACAGTCAAACCTGTGTTAGTGGTCACCTCCATTAAGCAGCCAACCTGTATTAAGCAGCCAGTTTCCAGATACCCAATATGTTGGTTTTATTATAAATTTGACCTCTATTAAGCTGAGACACCTGTGCTAAACAGCCATTTTCTGTGATTTCATTGGCTGGCTGCTTAAGACAGGTTTGACTGTAGTCATGTTGTTTTGTTTTTTTGGAGGATAGTGCATACAGAAGAAACAACACATCGGACCTCAGTTTATAATCCCATCTTAAAGATTGTTGATATTATTGGGGGTCACAAGAGGGCAGGCAGGGCAGGGCCGGGCCGATCCTGAGCACATAAAGCAGGTTATTTAAGTACTATACCAATCAGTAGTTCAACATATCTACACCTCCTCTATAGAGATTGCCACTCATTCATAGCCTTTCCATGTACATATCTACCCATCCTCTATAGAGATTGCCACTCATTCATAGCCTTTCCATGTACATATCTACCCCTCCTCTATAGAGATTGCCACTCATTCATAGCCTTTTCATGTACATATCCACCCCTCCTCTATAGAGATTGCCACTCTTTCATAGCCTTTCCCTGTACATATCCACCCCTCTATAGAGATTGCCACTCTTTCATAGCCTTTCCCTGTACATATCCACCCCTCCTCTATAGAGATTGCCACTCTTTCATAGCCTTTCCCTGTACATATCCACCCCTCCTCTATAGAGATTGCCACTCATTCATAGCCTTTCCCTGTACATATCCACCCCTCCTCTATAGAGATTGCCACTCATTCATAGCCTTTCCCTGTACATATCCACCCCTCCTCTATAGAGATTGCCACTCATTCATAGCCTTTCCATGTACATATCCACCCCTCTATAGAGATTGCCACTCTTTCATAGCCTTTCCCTGTACATATCCACACCTCTATAGAGATTGCCACTCTTTCATAGCCTTTCCATGTACATATCAACCCCTCCTCTATAGAGATTGCCACTCTTTCATAGCCTTTCCCTGTACATATCCACCCTCCTCTATAGAGATTACCACTCTTTCATAGCCTTTCCCTGTACATATCCACCCCTCCTCTATAGAGATTGCCACTCTTTCATAGCCTTTCCCTGTACATATCCACCCCTCTATAGAGATTGCCACTCTTTCATAGCCTTCCCTGTACATATCCACCCTCTATAGAGATTGCCACTCTTTCATAGCCTTTCCATGTACATATCACCCCTCCTCTATAGAGAATGCCACTCTTTCATAGCCTTTCCCTGTACATATCCACCCCTCTATAGAGATTGCCACTCTTTCATAGCCTTTCCCTGTACATATCCACCCCTCCTCTATAGAGATTGCCACTCTTTCATAGCCTTTCCCTGTACATATCCACCCCTCCTCTATAGAGATTGCCACTCTTTCATAGCCTTTCCCTGTACATATCCACCCCTCCTCTATAGAGATTGCCACTCTTTCATAGCCTTTCCCTGTACATATCCACCCCTCCTCTATAGAGATTGCCACTCTTTCATAGCCTTTCCCTGTACATATCCACCCCTCCTCTATAGAGATTGCCACTCTTTCATAGCCTTTCCCTGTACATATCCACCCCTCCTCTATAGAGATTGCCACTCTTTCATAGCCTTTCCCTGTACATATCCACCCTCCTCTATAGAGATTGCCACTCTTTCATAGCCTTTCCCTGTACATATCCACCCCTCCTCTATAGAGATTGCCACTCTTTCATAGCCTTTCCCTGTACATATCCACCCCCAAAACCCTCCTCTATAGAGATTGCCACTCTTTCATAGCTTTCCCTGTACATATCCACCCTCCTCTATAGAGATTGCCACTCTTTCATAGCCTTTCCCTGTACATATCCACCCCTCCTCTATAGAGATTTCCACTCATTCATAGACTTTCCTTTCCCTGTACATATCCACCCTCCTCTATAGAGATTGCACTCTTTCATAGCCTTTCCCTGTACATATCCACCCCTCCTCTATAGAGATTACCACTCTTTCATAGCCTTTCCCTGTACATATCCACCCCTCCTCTATAGAGATTGCCACTCTTTCATAGCCTTTCCCTGTACATATCCACCCCTCCTCTATAGAGATTGCCACTCTTTCATAGCCTTTCCCTGTACATATCCACCCCTCCTCTATAGAGATTACCACTCTTTCATAGCCTTTCCCTGTACATATCCACCC
>CM026390.1:38884876-38914440 GCA_014843695.1 Archivesica marissinica | reverse complement strand
CCTCCTCTATAGAGATTGCCACTCTTTCATAGCCTTTCCATGTACATATCCACCCCTCCTCTATAGAGATTGCCACTCTTTCATAGCCTTTCCCTGTACATATCCACCCCTCCTCTATAGAGATTACCACTCTTTCATAGCCTTTCCCTGTACATATCCACCCCTCCTCTATAGAGATTGCCACTCTTTCATAGCCTTTCCCTGTACATATCCACCCCTCCTCTATAGAGATTGCCACTCTTTCATAGCCTTTCCCTGTACATATCCACCCCTCTATAGAGATTTCCACTCATTCATAGCCTTTCCCTGTACATATCCACCCCTCCTCTATAGAGATTGCCACTCTTTCATAGCCTTTCCCTGTACATATCCACCCCTCCTCTATAGAGATTGCCACTCTTTCATAGCCTTTCCCTGTACATATCCACCCCTCCTCTATAGAGATTGCCACTCTTTCATAGCCTTTCCTGTACATATCCAAACCCCTCTCTATAGAGATTGCACTCTCTCTTTCATAGCCTTTCCCAATGTACATATCCACCCCTCCCTAGATGCCCCTTTCATAGTCTCACCTCCTCAGTCTAGAGATTCCACTGTTTCACCTTAGTGTACATATCCCCTCCTCTATTTACTGTACAGATCCACCCCCACTCTTTCATAGCCTTTCCCTGTACATATCTACCACTCCTCTATAGAGATTGCCACTCTTTCATAGCCTTTCCATGTACATATCCCCCCTCCTCTATAGAGATTGCCACTCTTTCATAGCCTTTCCCTGTATATCCACCCCTCCTCTATAGAGATTGCCACTCTTTCATAGCCTTTCCCTGTACATATCCACCCCTCCTCTATAGAGATTGCCACTCTTTCATAGCCTTTCCCTGTACATATCCACCCCTCCTCTATAGAGATTGCCACTCTTTCATAGCCTTTCCCTGTACATATCCACCCCTCCTCTATAGAGATTACCACTCTTTCATAGCCTTTCCCTGTACATATCCACCCCTCCTCTATAGAGATTGCCACTCATTCATAGCCTTTCCCTGTACATATCCACCCCTCTATAGAGATTTCCACTCATTCATAGCCTTTCCCTGTACATATCCACCCCCTCCTCTATAGAGATTGCCACTTTCATAGCCTTTCCCTGTACATATCCACCCTCCTCTATAGAGATTACCACTCTTTCATAGCCTTTCCCTGTACATATCCACCCTCCTCTATAGAGATTACACTCTTTCATAGCCTTTCCCTGTACATATCCACCCCTCCTCTATAGAGATTGCCACTCTTTCATAGCCTTTCCCTGTACATATCCACCCCTCCTCTATAGAGATTGCCACTCTTTCATAGCCTTTCCCTGTACATATCCACCCTTCCTCTATAGAGATTGCCACTCTTTCATAGCCTTTCCCTGTACATATCCACCCCTCCTCTATAGAGATTACCACTCTTTCATAGCCTTTCCCTGTACATATCCACCCCTCCTCTATAGAGATTACCACTCTTTCATAGCCTTTCCCTGTACATATCATATCCACCCCTCCTCTATAGAGATTACCACTCTTTCATAGCCTTTCCCTGTACATATCCACCCCTCCTCTATAGAGATTACCACTCTTTCATAGCCTTTCCCTGTACATATCCACCCCTCCTCTATAGAGATTACCACTCTTTCATAGCCTTTCCCTGTACATATCATATCCACCCCTCCTCTATAGAGATTACCACTCTTTCATAGCCTTTCCCTGTACATATCCACCCCTCCTCTATAGAGATTACCACTCTTTCATAGCCTTTCCCTGTACATATCATATCCACCCCTCCTCTATAGAGATTACCACTCTTTCATAGCCTTTCCCTGTACATATCCACCCCTCCTCTATAGAGATTACCACTCTTTCATAGCCTTTCCCTGTACATATCATATCCACCCCTCCTCTATAGAGATTACCACTCTTTCATAGCCTTTCCCTGTACATATCCACCCCTCCTCTATAGAGATTACCACTCTTTCATAGCCTTTCCCTGTACATATCATATCCACCCCTCCTCTATAGAGATTGCCACTCTTTCATAGCCTTCCCATCTACACAGTCAAGCCCAGGGGTGGATTACGGTTGCATGGGGCCTCTGGCTGTAGCTCAAACAGGGGGCCTTTCATCAAGATAAATACTAGTGTAAGCAAACAAGAACATTCTATTGAATACACTTTTCTCACATTACCCCCCCCCCCCCCACCCGCTTGGCCAAAATTCACCGAAATCACGGCTTTCCGCTATCGCATTGGTTGGTAAGAAGAGATTTCACCTGTCGACGCGTATTGCGGGACTATTAGACTCGGGGAACAGTGCACTATACGTTATTGCTGCAATCGACTAAATATTATTAAAGTCATACAATGTTGCAAAGCTCAGGATATCTTCTAAGTTCTATCTATTTATGTAGTCATTTAAAAAAAATTCCTTAAATTTTATTCAGTTAATTACAGATTTAAAATACTAATTTGGGGGCCCTTAAATACCTGCCTCTGGCTTCAGCCCAGTCAGCCCTCCCCTTAAGCCGCCACTGGTCATGCCTATAACTTCAATCAATTTTTATTGGTCTTTTACTGTTGTATATCAACATTTACCTCATGGAAAATTAACATGTTTACATAAATGATCAATATTTATCAACTGGGGCAAAATGAGCAGGCAAATGTGACAAGGGTTAACTAGTATATACCCTTGTATGATGCTATGTTTATGCTAGAGAAACAATCATATAAGGCTGACCCGTAACTAAGATGCTAGGTCGGAATGCATACATTTTTTAAGAATTACATGTTACTGTATTATATATACATTCAATGATTAGTTCAATTTGATTGCGTGTTTTACATGTTATTTATCGTCGCTACCGGTTGCCCATATGAGTGACGTCTCCTGCAGAGATTAGTCATTTTGAAGGATAGTGCAATGATACAGACAGAGATTCATTCCAGAGTATCCTCTGATTCTTTTACGTGCACAATGCACAAGACTTCAGCTTAAAATCCCATCTGAAAGACTGTGATCGTTCATTTTAGTATGGCATAGCGGGGATCGAACCTGAGACCCCTGCGTTACAAGTCCAAATCAGTTGCGATTAAGACACTTCCATCAATCAATAACTTGTTAACCCATTTCATTCTGGATACATTTAAAGGCTTTTGCAAACAACATAGATCCAGATCAGCCGCAGCGTGATGTTGCGTGCTGATCAGGATCTATGTTGTTTGCTACATAGCCAAGTGTCTTAGCAAGATCATCTGAAAAGTAAACAGCATAGAGCCTGATCAGACGGCACATTCCATGGCGGCCAATCTGGCTCTATGTTCTTTGCAAATACTGTTTGAACGGTATCCAGAATGAAATGGGTTAACTGTCAACTTGAAATGATTCCAACTCAGTACATCCTATAAACACTACATTAACTTGGAACACAAATTTTATTTGATAATGTGTATAACATTTGTATGTAGTTTCAATGAAATTTTAAACATACAGATATATACTTTGTAGAACATGATTGGTTAAGTCTGATATCATATTTATCCAATTAATCTTATGATCAATAAGCTCTGTATATGAAATGTCAAATGTTGCAATTCATCAAATGTCACCATACATGTATTATATATACTGTAAGTATAAGTCAAAACCTCGTAAATCCAACTTAATGATATATATTAATGTTCTGATTTCAGGTTTTATGGCCATTAGTCAAATTGATTGTTCTACATTATTATGATCTATATAATCTGTAAGCCAGACATGCTTATGATATTCCATGTTAAACAATAGTCTAGTGCAAGTGTCACATCAATATGTCCACACTAGATACAGACATTCTGCATGCTTCAACTCTCAACAAGTACTGGGTAAATATTTAAACAAAACTGTTTAAACATGCCAAATGAGAGGATTGTGTTTCAATTTATTCACAATTTATTTCAAATCTTTAATGAATTATAATCATTGAAGAAGAACAGAAAACAGGTATCTATCTAATGCTTACAATACCATATTATTTATTCCAATATAAAGGCATGTACTTTCCCTCAATAAACACAATAATTCCGACACAAAATTAAGAGTGCATCTTCAATCTATTAGAAATTGAAGAAATAGTCTTAATAAAATTAACAGTAATTGTCTGATTAGCTGTCGGATTAGCACTGTAGCATGCTCGCTTCTCACCAATTCAACCCAGGTTCGATCCTCGGACCGGGAAGTATGTGAGATGGTACGATGGTCGCCAGGTCGGACAGGTGGGTTTTCTCCGGGTACTCCAGTATCCTCCCACATTTACGATTTCATCCGCGACAATGAGAGTGATTAATATAAGTTGTTAAAACTTGCTTCGCAATCACTTAAATTTAATTCATTTCAACATTTTCTTAAATCTTACTGACAAAACTATCCCAAAATTCCAAAGCTGCTGGTATTCATTTAGTTCAATACTATGCAGTGGTCGTACTTACACAAACGTTTTCAACAATGGTTTATTTTGCACCTTCAAATTATACACAGGTAAACAAATTATTAAACCATATATCAGTACAGATAATTCTACACTGGATTGTAGTACAATATTTGTAAGACAGGTATATCAACAAGCTGTAACAAGTTAATTTATCGAATTTAAATTTGGTAAAACATTATCTTGCTTGCAACATGTATTTTAACGGAAAAACAAGTGACTTATGGTAACCTGAACCAACATTAGGAGCTTAACGAGTATTAAACAGTGTTAACATTTTGTATAAATGAAGTCAACCATTAGCTGTTTACAAATACTAACCTTGTGTGTGTTTTACGTTTATTTATCGTCGCTACCGGTTGCCCATATGAGCGACGCCTCCTGAAGATATTAGTCATTTTAGATTTTGGAGGATAGTGCAATGATACAGACAGAGACCCATTCCAGAGTCTCCTCTGGTTCTTTTAAGTGCACGGTGTAAAGCACCGACACGAGATCTCGGTTTAACGTCCCATCTGAAAGACTGTTAATTTTATTAGGGTCAGACGGGGGATCGAACCTGCGACCCCTGGATTACCAGTCCAGCGTGTTACCACTGCACTACAGATCCGTCTGTATACTAACCTTATGCTTGTATAAAGTTTTTATTAATACAATGCATTTACAACATGTGGGAATATTATTAAAGTAGAAACATACATTGTACCAGTTTACCAGAATTATAGCATCTAGTTTAACACTTTCAACACCAAGTAACTGACATGGACTGGTCCATGATATTCTTAGACCAATAAATGAATAAGAAAATTACATTCGGACCAGTTCATTTATCAAGATGGGTAATTTTGTCTAAAATTAGTAATACTACTTGCAAAAAGTGCAGATCCTGATGAGACGGCTCGTCACGAGCCGGCTCATCTGGATCTACACTTTTTGTAAGCCTATATAGAGGTTTGTGGTGTTGAAAGGGTTAAACTTTATTTATTTTACAACGATTGCGAAGAAAGTTTTAACAACTTATATTAATCACTCTCGTTGGCGCAGATGGAAGCGTTAATGTGGTCATTCGTGTGGGAGGAAACCGGAGTACCCGGAGAAAACACACCTGTCTGATCTGGAGACCACAGTACCATCTCACATGCTTCCTGGTCCGAGGATCGAACCAAGGTTGCATTGGTTTAGAAGCAAGCGCGCTAACCACTGCGCTAATCGGACAGCCAGCATCTAGTTGGCAGATCTTCACTAAAGAATTGTTATGTATATTTGGTTTTAGTACTAAATGTCCCTAATCAATAACAATCGGACCAACAACATAGGAAATTAAATTTCCGACTAAGAAATGGGATTTATATATATATATTATATGTTGTGTGCATGGCTGTGGGGATCTGATGATACAGACCAGCAAAAGTTCAATGTGCTCCCAAATGAGCAATTTAAACTCGTATGATATTCAATAAGAATATTTAGTAATAATTTTAATTATCACATGCAGCTCAATCTATTTGAATCGATGAAAACGACTAATAACGATTTTGATGTAGTTTATATTTCCAGTATGCTTGAGCATCTGTAAGGCATATTGTAGGTAACGTATTATAGCCGGTAACATACAGTATGTTTGAGCATCTGTAAGGCATATTGTAGGTAACGTATTATAGCCGGTAACATACAGTATGCTTGAGCATCTGTAAGGCATATTGTAGGTAACGTATTATAGCCGGTAACATACAGTATGTTTGAGCATCTGTAAGGCATATTGTAGGTAACGTATTATAGCCGGTAACATACAGTATGTTTGAGCATCTGTAAGGCATATTGTAGGTAACGTATTATAGCCGGTAACATACAGTATGTTTGAGCATCTGTAAGGCATATTGTAGGTAACGTATTATAGCCGGTAACATACAGTATGTTTGAGCATCTGTAAGGCATATTGTAGGTAACTTATTATAGCCGGTAACATACAGTATGTTTGAGCATCTGTAAGGCATATTGTAGGTAACTTATTATAGCCGGTAACATACAGTATGTTTGAGCATCTGTAAGGCATATTGTAGGTAACTTATTATAGCCGGTAACATACAGTATGTTTGAGCATCTGTAAGGCATATTGTAGGTAACTTATTATAGCCGGTAACATACAGTATGTTTGACTTTGAGCATCTGTAAGGCATATTGTAGGTAACTTATCATAGCCGGTAACATACAGTATGCTTGAGCATCTGTAAGGCATATTGTAGGTAACGTATTATAGCCGGTAACATACAGTATGTTTGAGCATCTGTAAGGCATATTGTAGGTAACGTATTATAGCCGGTAACATACAGTATGTTTGAGCATCTGTAAGGCATATTGTAGGTAACTTATTATAGCCGGTAACATACAGTATGTTTGAGCATCTGTAAGGCATATTGTAGGTAACGTAGTATAGCCGGTAACATACAGTATGTTTGATCATCTGTAAGGCATATTGTAGGTAACGTATTATAGCCGGTAACATACAGTATGTTTGAGCATCTGTAAGGCATATTGTAGGTAACTTATTATAGCCGGTAACATACAGTATGCTTGGTCCTTTATTACCGTACTATCAACTTAAAATCTCGCTTATT
Source organism: Archivesica marissinica (assembly GCA_014843695.1). NCBI lineage: Eukaryota > Metazoa > Mollusca > Bivalvia > Venerida > Vesicomyidae > Archivesica > Archivesica marissinica. The sequence goes on along the minus strand of CM026390.1, from coordinate 38,907,319 downwards.
TAAAAGCATTTATTAAGTTTTCATTACATTTCTGACAATATACAGATTGAACAGTGTCTAGAAGACGGACTATTCAATCTAATATTTCTATTTGCCACAGCCAGGCATAATGTATGGGCGACTGTATTATCACAGCTGAGGCATAATGTATGGGAGACTGTATTATCACAGCTGAGGCATAATGTATGGGCGACTGTATTATCACAGCTGAGGCATAATGAATGGGCGACTGTATCAACACAGCCGAGGCATAATGTATGGGAGACTGTATTATCACAGCTGAGGCATAATGTATGGGCGACTGTATTATCACAGCTGAGGCATAATGAATGGGCGACTGTATCAACACAGCCAAGGCATAATGTATGGGAGACTGTATTATCACAGCTGAGGCATAATGTATGGGCGACTGTATTATCACAGCTGAGGCATAATGAATGGGCGACTGTATCAACACAGCCGAGGCATAATGTATGGGAGACTGTATTATCACAGCTGAGGCATAATGTATGGGCGACTGTATTATCACAGCTGAGGCATAATGAATGGGCGACTGTATCAACACAGCCAAGGCATAATGTATGGGAGACTGTATTATCACAGCTGAGGCATAATGTATGGGCGACTGTATTATCACAGCTGAGGCATAATGAATGGGCGACTGTATCAACACAGCCGAGGCATAATGTATGGGAGACTGTATTATCACAGCTGAGGCATAATGTATGGGCGATTGTATCATCACAGCTGAGGCATAATGTATGGGCGATTGTATCATCACAGCTGAGGCATAATGTATGGGCGACTGTATTATCACAGTTGAGGCATAATGTATGGGCGATTGTATCATCACAGCCGATGCATAATGTATGGGCAATTGTATCATCACAGCTAAGGCATAATGTATGGGCGACTGTATTATCACAGCCGGGGCATAATGTATGGGCGACTGTATCATCACAGCCGATGCATAATGTATGGGCGACTGTATTATCACAGCCGATGCATAATGTATGGGCGACTGTATTATCACAGCCAAGGCATAATGTATGGGCAACTGTATTATCACAGCCGAGGCATAATGTATGGGCAATTGTATCATCACACCTGAGGCATAATGCATGGGCGACTGTATCATCACAGCTGAGGCATAATGTATGGGCGATTGTATCATCACAGCTGAGGCATAATGTATGGGCGATTGTATCATCACAGCTGAGGCATAATGTATGGGCGATTGTATCATCACAGCTGAGGCATAATGTATGGGCGACTGTATCATCACAGCTGAGGCATAATGTATGGGCGATTGTATCATCACAGCTGAGGCATAATGTATGGGCGATTGTATCATCACAGCTGAGGCATAATGTATGGGCGACTGTATTATCACAGTTGAGGCATAATGTATGGGCGATTGTATCATCACAGCCGATGCATAATGTATGGGCAATTGTATCATCACAGCTGAGGCATAATGAATAGGCGACTGTATCATCACAGCTGAGGTATAATGAATGGGCGACTGTATTATCACAGCCGAGGTATAATGTATGGGCAACTGTATCATCACAGCTGAGGCATAATGTATGGGCGATTGTATCAATGAATGGGCGACTGTATCATCACAGCCGATGCATACTGTATGGGCGACTGTATCATCACAGCTGAGGCATAATGTATGGGCGATTGTATCATCACAGCCGATGCATAATGTATGGGCGACTGTATCATCACAGCCGATGCATAATGTATGGGCGACTGTATTATCACAGTTGAGGCATAATGTATGGGCGATTGTATCATCACAGCCGATGCATAATGTATGGGCGACTGTATCATCACAGCTGAGGCATAATGTATGGGCGACTATCATTACAGTGGAGGCATAATGTATGGGCGACTGTATCATCACAGCTGAGGCATAATGTATGGGCTACTGTATCATCACAGCCGATGCATAATGTATGGGCGACTGTATCATCACAGCCGATGCATAACGTATGGGCGACTGTATCATTACAGCGGAGGCATAATGTATGGCGACTGTATCATCACAGCTGAGGCATAATGTATGGGCTACTGTATCATCACAGCTGATGCATAATGTATGGGCGACTGTATCATCACAGCTGATGCATAATGTATGGGCGACTGTATCATTACAGCTGAGGCATAATGTATGGGCGACTGTATCATTACAGCTGAGGCATAATGTATGGGCAACTGTATCATCACAGCCGAGGCATAATGTATGGGCAATTGTATCATCACAGCTGAAGCATAATGTAATGTGTATGGGCAACTGTATCATCACAGCTGAGGCATAATGTATGGGCGACTGTATCATCACAGCTGATGCATAATGTGTGGGCGCCTGTATCATCACAGCCGATGCATAATGTATGGGCGACTGTATCATCACAGCCGATGCATAATGTATGGGCGACTGTATCATCACAGCCGATGCATAATGTATGGGCGACTGTATCATCACAGCCGATGCATAATGTATGGGCGCCTGTATCATCACAGCCGATGCATAATGTATGGGCGACTGTATTATCTAAAATGCTAATTTCTTCTATATTATCTAAGATGATTATTTCTTCTTTGTTGAGTTGCTGGTCTACACCCTGTACTGCGGTAAATGGGCATTCATACTCACAATATCAGTGTCCCTTCTCCCAACATCATATCAGTGTCCCTCGCAACATCCTATCAGTCTCCCACCCAACAGTGTCCCTACCTCCCAACATCATATCAGTGTCCCTCACCCTCTCAACATCATCGCAGTGTCCCTCCCCCTACCAATATCACCCAAGTGACCCTCCCCCTCTCAACATCATCACAGTGTCCCTCCCAGCATCATATCAGTGTCCCTCTCAACATCATATCAGTGTCCCTCCCAACATCAAACCAGTGTCCCTCCCTCTCAACATCAAACCAGTGCCCCTCCCTCTCAACATCATACCAGTGTCCCTCCCTCTCAACATCATATCAGTGTCCCTCCCTCCCAACACAATATCAGTGTCCCTCCCTCTCAACATCATAGCAGTGTCCCTCCCTCTCAACATAATATCAGTGTCCCTCCCTCCCAACATCATATCAGTGTCCCTCCATCCCAACATCATATCAGTGTCCATCCCTCCCAACATCATATCAGTGTCCCTCCCTCCCAACATCATATCAGTGTCCCTCCATCCAACATCATATCAGTGTCCCTCCCTCTCAACATCATATCAGTGTCCCTCCCTCTCAACATCATATCAGGGTCCATCCCTCCCAACAACATATCAGTGTCCCTCCATCCCAACATCATATCAGTGTCCCTCCCTCTCAACATCATAGCAGTGTCCCTCCCTCTCAGCATCATAGCAGTGTCCTCCCTCTCAACATCATATCAGGTCCTCCCTCTCAACATCATATCAGTGTCCCTCCCTCTCAACATCATATCAGTGTCCCTCCCTCTCAACATCATATCAGTCCCTCCCTCCCAAATCATATCAGTGTCCATCCCTCCCAACATCATATCAGTGTCCCTCCCTCCCAACACAATATCAGTGTTCCTCCCAACACAATATCAGTGTCCCTCCCTCCCAACACAATATCAGTGTCCCTCCCTCCCAACACAATATCAGTCTCCCTCCCAACACAATATCAGTGTCCCTCCCTCCCAACACAATATCAGTGTCCCTCCCTCCCAACACAATATCAGTGTTCAGTGCCATTCTTCACTACAATAGTCTGGCTTGTGCAAGTCAAACATCAAACAACTCTAAATGTGTGCCATGCAGATTAATCTTATAACACACGTTGTAATCTGTTTTAACTTGTAACAGGTTACAATAGGAATGGATCACTGGTATACTATGCCAGTTTACTTTTATTTGTAATCCTACTATGCCCTGTATCAATAAAGATTACTTTTCTATTATGCTTGCACACACCTGGAGGTACTGCTTAAACAAAGATTTACATACATACAATCAATACAACACGCCACGCCACGCCACGCCACGCCACGCCACGCCACGCCACGCCACGCCACGCCACGCCACGCCACACGCCACGCCACGCCACTACGCCACGCCACGCCACGCCACGCCACGCCACACGCCACGCCACGCCACGCCACGCCAACGCAACACGCCACACACACACACACACACACACACCCCACACAACACCACACACACACACACACCCACACCACACACACACCACACACACACACACACACACACAAACAATACAATACAACACCCCACCCCACCCCCCACCACACCATACATACAGACAGAGACCCATTCCAGAGTCTCCTCTGGTTCTTTTATGTGCACGGTATACAGCACCGACACGAGACCTCGGTTTAAAGTCCCATCTAAAAGACTGTTAATTTGATTAGGGTCAGACAGCGGATCGAACCTGCTATCCATGGATTACCCGTATAGCTTGTTACCACTTGACTACAGATCCGTGTGTGAGTAGTTTAAAGTGGCACCGACAGCTTAGGTTATATGGTGACTCTCCAGCTGTTATTGTTGGAGGACGATGGGTTAGATCCCTGGTGCCTCTGTGCACAGTATTTCAGGCACAGACAGGTACCCTGGTAGAACCATCTTCTTTCCACAAGACAGCTTGACATCTACCTCACATGCAAGAAGTTAGTTTATACAAATTTATCGCTTGCAAAACAAGTTCTTTCAACTTATATTAATCACTCTCGAGACCAAATTCCTGATGGAATCCATCGCCATGAAGGAGAGAGAAGAGGCAATGTGGAATTTATTTTTGCAAGAAGTTGACAAGCACAGTGGGATTCGAACATACAGCAGTGATGGGCAAGGGATTTGAAGTCGACGATTTGAAGTCAGCCATGGAGGGCCCTTGTATGATTGAATGCTGCTTGAAAGGTGCAATGTGATTGAACAGCAAATGAACTATACGTAGTAACACTAATAAAGACACTAACACACTGAAGAGCCCATGTGTTAAAATATATCCGACAATAAATATCATCTGACCGAAAAGAAATTACATGGACAATATGAAAATTTAGACATAATACTGAGTAGTATTCAAGTGTACTTTGTTTTAACCCTTAACCTGCCAATCACAGCTAAAGTCGCTTTTGCAAACAACATAGAACCAGATCAGCAGTCTGATCAAGCTCTATGCTGTTTGCTATTCAGATAGTAGAGCTAAAACACTTCTCTGAATAGCAAACAACATACATCCTGATCAGACGCTGCGCTACGCCGCGGCAGGTTAAGTGTTCAAATAATTGAACAAGTATACTTTGTGATTACTGTTGCCAGCTCTGTACATTGTACATACGAATATAGGAATACATCACGATTTCATTGTTCACACATGTTTTTCTTTTGTTCTAGTTATAAATACTTGATGGATCCTTCATATTATATTCAGGATAAATACGTTCGTTCATATTATATACAATCATTATTATAGTATACTGTATGGGTGGCTCAAAGTAGAACTTAGACAAAATTGAAATAAAATAATGTAACACTTAATATTTAAAATATTAGTCAGATTTAAAGATCAATATATATTTAAAATGATAAGTGGTAGATTTACCATTTTCCTACATGTCGCTGAAATATCAACATTTAAAATAAATGTTGTTCACACTCAGGAGGGGCTACCCCTCCCACACCATGCTACTTTATCGCACAGCTTCAGTGGCTCAAACTTTTTTCTTCCTAGTGTGGACCATGAATACTTCTTCAAAATTTGTGAAAGATGAAGCGCGTACAAGGTTATTTTGTCAAAATGTTTGTAAAGGATTACTTTGCCCACATCGGCCCCCATTTTTAAGGAAAAATTGAAAATGGCTGATAATACATAAACATTAGAAAAAGAGTTTATTTAATCTCTGTGAAATGCTACACAATACACAACCACCCAGTAAATGGCTATAAAACACGTTCCTAAAAATGTCTAGCATTTCAGGGACAAAGGAGTGAATACTACTCAGTACAAGGTTAATATTTTGGTGACAAAATCTCACTTAAGAGGAATGATTTCAGATGGGACTGATGGTTTGTGACCCATATGCAGGTGATTGACCAATTCCGATGCAAACCGTAACAGTGATCATACTATAAAAATTGATAAATCAATTTATGGTTTTCTTCTGCTATTAAAATTTAAATATGTAAAATGTATACGGGAAATTTAATATATAATGTATGCTCTAAAAATCTAGTTTGTTTGGAAATGTCTGCAGAAGTTTCACTAAGAAATATTGTGTGAACATTTCTCAGTGCTAGCTGTGGCCATCTAAAATTAATATGGTAGCATATCCGTATGCGTATCCGATGGACATGATTCTATACATACGACGTGCCGTCCGATTTTTCTTGCTTTTTCGACACGAATAAGGGGGGGCCTATGCCAATTTAGTGACAGAGCTGCAATTTGCTCAGGTATTGTTTCATGTGGCAGATGACCTCACAAGACGCTGCTTATCAAGAGAAGTTATTTGCCCGAGACAACGACTAACAATCTGTTTGAGGTAAGTTAGACGCTTTATTACTAGTATTAAGCAATACAGTATGTCTGCAAAACAAAATGCAGCATACAAATATATATCCCGGTGTTACTGGTTTCCGATGATGTAGTACATAACGGACTCCTATAGGTTTAGAATTGTCATACACTGCAAACAATTTTATGTCATCAAATAAACAATAGTTTACCATTCATTCACAAAAATCTCGAAGAAAATCAAATGTTTACTTTTTGAGAAAAGTTGACAAAATAGCGGTACCTCATTCTCAGTAATCTGGAATGACGTCACATGTTTTCGCCTAACTGTGGAAATTGCCTGCTGCGCGAACATTAATATGTAAGCAACAGTTCTTTTTAACAAAACAATATAACTAAGGAAGACTTACTTTAATAACAGGCTTAATTGATCATTTTCACTCAAAATTCATTTGTTGGACAGCATTTAGTCTATATACTGTATCTGTGGAAGTCGTGATAGTGCAGTGGATGCGCGTTCGCTTCAGGTGCGAAAGGTCCGGAGTTCGAGCCCCGCTGGAGCCGTTACAATTGTGCCCTTAGGCAAGGCATTTAAATTTCACATTGCCTCTTCTCTCTCCCTCATGGTGATGGATTCCATCAGGAATGAGGTCTCGAGAGTGATTAATATAAGTTGTAATAACTTGTTTCGCAATCGAGCTAAAATAAATTTGTATAAACTATAAAATATACTGTATCTAAAACACTAACATTTAGTTTGAGTTAGACAAACACACGGGGCATAAGAAGTCGTCATCCCTCCTAATTACCCTGACTGTTGAGTGCAGAACTGTAAATGGACCCATCCATCGAACACATCACACGGTGTCCAACAAAGAATAACTAGGTTTACACAACCATGTATATCAGTTGGAGAACCTCTGTAATGGACCTGAAGGCGAAAAACGGTGAAAAACGATATTGTTCATAAGGACCCCTTGTGTGTAATAACGGACGAATCTCATAAACACGGAGCAGTGAGACTATAATGACATTATTATTCGTAAATATATTGGCGTGGCAGACGATGAGTATGTCATTTTGGAGAAAAATTGCTAATTTCTTTAAAACATGATATTTATATGGCGACGTAAAACGGATATAGTAAAATTAGTGAAAACTGGGGTAGGTTTAAAGTTTTCACCGCTAATTTACCTGTCTGATCCACAGGGATTCGGCACGTTTGGGGGTACTAGTATATATATTTAAGTACAGGGAGAATGTAACAAGATGGGTTTTTTTATATGAAGAATAATCATAATCCAATCAGAACGCTCGTTTCAACGCGAATTGCGCCGCTTTAGAAATTTTCAAAACAAATTGAAAATTCTACGAAATCTCTTTTTGACGTACATTTTTGCCGAATAAACCTACACGTTAGTGGAAACACATTTTATTGATAATGTTATTCACAGTTAAAACTCTCCCGTCGAATATTTTTTGTTGTTGCTGACAGAACCCGTGTCCTAGTATGGAAATGTGACCTACTATGGCCAATGTCTGTGGCAATTGTTTGCAAAGTATACATGCATGCAGCTTAAAGTTGTGTTTTATTTGAAGAACAATATAAAGACTCGGGATAGGCATTATATTTGGACATATTTGTACAAAATTGTTTCAGATAGGGCCATTTTACTGATCGATGCGAAATCTGACATCCCAGAGTAGAATCCCTGTACTTAAATATATATACTAGTACCCCCAAACGTGCCGAATCCCTGTGGTCTGGTCTCTATGATCGGTTAGAAATAGATTGGAAGTGCACAAGGTATGTTTATTTATAATTCCGGTAACTGGAGCGTGAAATATTGTGTGATCTCTCGCGACTTGCTATTCCCACAGTTAGGCGAAAACCTGTTCTGGGCGAAAACTCTTCACGCCAGGATATTCTCTATATCATACACAATTGTGTGTGGCGTCCGTGGTCCAGTGGTAGAGCGTCTGTCTGTATGTTACGTAGTAGATCCCAATACTGGTATTTCACTACGGGGAGGGGTGCGCGCTTAGTAGCAGCTCTGGAGGCCTATCTTGAAGGCCTCGACTGTCTGGGCGCTAATAGTGCACTCGTTCAGTTTGTTCCATTTTACCACTGTTCTTATGAAAAAGGAGTTTTTGTATTGTTCACTGTTAGCACTATTCACAACAAAACAGTTTGAGTTGTTTGTGACCTGATTTTCAAGAATGTTGCTAACTTCAAAGTTTGTATACTTAACGGGTTTAACCCTGCGTTTTGGTTTAATTCTGACTAAGTAGTCACAGGTGTCTACTGCCGGTACCATACCCCCCACTATCTTGAACAGGTAGGTTAGCCTGTTGAATTCACGGCGCTGTTGGAGGCTTGGCAGGTTGTGCTCTTGTAACATCCTGGTGACACATCCCTCGTCTCGAGACTTGTAGTCCTTCGTTATGAAGCGTGCGGCCTGTCGTTGAATCCTCTCGATGGCGTTGATATCTTTGGAAAGATAGGGGTCCCAAATAGTGGATCCGTATTCCAGGCTTGATCGTACGAGGGAGATGTAAGCAAGTTTCCTGCATTCCATAGGACAGTTTCGAAGGTTACGGCGTAAGAAGCCTAGTGTGGAATTGGCTTTCTTGCAAATGTTGGATATGTGGATGCCCCATTGAAGATCTTCGGATATGGTGACACCGAGGTAAGGATTACAAGGTACTTGTTGAAGAAAGACGTTTCTAGAAAGGTGTCGGATTTGGAATCGAACGGTCCCGGGTTCGATACTCGGTCAGGCCACGTATGTAGTGTCATTAAGCAAGGCACCTCACACACATTGCTTAGTACTGGTTAATCGCTTAGGTCAGCTAAGCCTGCCCAGGAAAACATGTCTAGGTCCCCGCAAGGGGTTTGACATTAAAGGAACATACATTGTACACTATTACACATAAATATATACTATTTGAGTTGTGACGTGGGGCTGGGTGTAATAAATAGGAGGGGAGTCCATGGTATGAACCAGATGTCTAACACTGTGTTTTACAGTATCCATAACTGCATACTCATGATACTGCCATAAGCTAAAATTAAAATGTTCGAACATATTTGAGTACGAAAAACAAACAATTCGTTTATTGTATACCTAAAGCATGATACTTGTTATTTGAAATATTTTCTACTGAAGTACAACTTCGGAAATTCGTCGACAGATAATTCCTTATTAGCTTTATTTAATTGCTAAATATAATCACTTGAGCCTTGATGGGAAATGTGCAGACGCTTGTTTTCGCCGGAAATAAAATGCCGGTTTAAATGCGCATGCTCTAGTCCATTTCCTGCGGAAATTAGGAATTTGATGTTTTTTAAAATAAATATTAAGAAAATGTTAAATAATGACATACTCTGGCAATTAGATGTAACATTGACGGTTTGATGGAATGCCAAATATAGATGTGTATTGAATGAAATTGAAAACATCGTTAAAATATTCACTGATTTGTTAAGACTTGCCAAAAACGTTCACAAAGTCGTGGGGTCATTTTCCATCATGATTTTTATGCACAACGTGAATTGATACACCTGCTTCAATATATGTAGGAACTCTAATATACATGTTATAAAGATGACATCAAAGACAGATGTGCGGATTTTACTAGTTGGAGATTGTAGGTTTTGTTTGTTATAATAACCTTTTACATGTTTTAATAGTCTACATTCACTATATTATTATTGTCTATATAATGTTTTAACAATAACATTTATAATTATGATACATATAGATTCTCTTACTCCGTCTTTGATCACTTCACTGATGTAGTTTTCCCTCATCGGTGTGTATTTTAGGTTTATTTAACGTTGCTACCGTTTGCCCATATATAAGCGATGCCTCTTGAAGAGATTAGTCATTTTGGAGGATAGTGCAATGATATGTAACAGACAGAGACCCATTCCAGAGTCTCCTAACAACCATGAGCAACACCTCTCATCCAGTATCTTCCGATATCCACATCTCATGCCAAGGAGTAGAGAAATGATTAAAGTCACTAAACCCCAACAAAGCAGCTGGACCTGACAACATAAGCCCCATTGTATTTCAAGAACAAACTATCTAGACACATTGCACCTATCCTGACCATCATCTCCCAAGTTTCATACGAATCCGGAGAAGTTGCCAAACAATGGAAAATTTTACACAGTGAAAAATTCAAAGACGTCGTTAATTAATAATTACACAGAATACCCCCCATTTTTCCTAAGGCGTTGATATCAGAAACACAATTGACAATACGGTCCAATTAATGGTCTTGGTTTTAAAAATATATGTATATGAATGACCAGGCAAATATATATCGCCGACTTACGTCTGTTCCCACACGTCTGTTCCCAGGCTGTCAAGGGTCCATGTATCACTGACACATAGGACTCACTCTGGTATTCCCAGGCTGTCAAGGGTCCATGTATCACTGACACATAGGACTCACTCTGGTATTTGTGAGACATTGGCGAAAATCCGCAAAAAGTGCTATCTTCAAAATCCCGTCCGGGCCCTGATGTAAAAATAAATCATACACCCGGATATGAAAAAAGTGTGTATTATATGTGTGTGTAGCGCTGTGTATTTGTATATTCCTCCATTTAATGTATACGCCGTTATTATTTATTTGCCTTGATTACATTTACCATGACACATCAGCGTTTGGTTAATTGTATTAAATTACATTGCAGCTGGTGTTGGAAAGACTTCTCTGATATTGTCATTGGTTAGTGAAGAATTCACAGAAGAGGTAAATATCGCAAAACAAAGTACAATTACAATGTAATTACATGACAGTGTACAAAGTAAAGCCTCAGATGAATTATTGTGTATACTCAGCACATATAGCTCAGACTGTCTAAGCTGCACTCTTAGACAAGGTGTTGTTGAAACGACATGGATTCAGAGCATTTGGGTGGGGTTTGGAACCAGTTTGTCCATGTACATATAATTCCAGTGTCACAGTATATGGCTAACTAGTCGATTGAATGCAGGATAATATCCCATCTGAGGAAAATTCCAGATTACAAATGATTGTACTAAAGTGTTTGTTTATTATAGTGTCACCCCTATTTTAAGGGCCAGTCATTTCTGACTTATGAGACTCCTCTTTTTATGAACATCAGTACTTCCAGAATCCTATGCTTGTATGCCAGGCTGGTAGGCAATCGGTAACTATTATTTAACTAGCTGGTAGCCATATCAGAACAAACCTTTGACGAGATTCAAACCTTCGACCTCCCGCTCTGTAGGCGGACGCCTTAACCATTAGGCCACGGAGACGGTATACTGTCACACTTTTGTACATATTGAGTAAAAACTACAATTTCTTAAAATATACAGTGAGGACACAATCTTGCATGTGGATTGCAGACTGGGAAATAAATAGTGTGTGTTTTACGTTTATTTATCGGCGCTACTGGTTGCCCATATGAGCGACACCTCCTGAAGAGATTAGTCATTTTAGATTTTTGGAGGATAGTGCAATGATACAGACATATACCCATTCCAGAGACTCCTCTTGTTCTGTTATGTGCAGGGTGTAAAGCACCGATACGAGACCTCGGTTTAAAGTCCCATCTGAAAGACTGTTAATTTTATTATGGTCTGACGGGTGGATCGAACCTGCGATCCCTGGATTACCAGTCCAACCTCCAACGTGTTAACCACTGGACTTCACATCCGTCTTATTGTATTATAATATTTCTAGTAATTTATTGTCATGTAATGATTTTTAACCATAATCGAAATGGGTAGTAAACTGTTACATGTATGTTTTACCATGCTAGGTTCCAGCAAAAGCCGAGGAGATAACCATACCTGCTGATGTCACACCCGAGAGGGTTCCGACTCATATTGTTGACTTCTCCTGTAAGTACAATGTATAATATATATAAATATCAACACTGTCATTGTCCGTATTGTGAGACAAACATTAGATATACATTGCAGGCTTCCCGCTGTCAGTCTACAATTGCGACAAAAAAAACAAATATTGGCGCTAAATTTTGTGAATTGGCGAAAATATTTGGCACAATTTTTTTTTTAAATGTTGGCACATGGTTTGTCAAACACATGGTTTCAAATATTTATTGGTGAACTATATGGCTCTTAGTTGGCTCCAAGTTTTTTCAATTGGCGACAGAAATGGCGCAGACAAACATTAAGACAGAGGGAACCCTGCATTGTACTTGTATTTTGTGAAGAGATGGTCAGGCAGGCTCTTTGAACAATACCGTATTTACCAGAATAAAATAGTATAATAATTTGCATTACTAGAATAAATTATAAATGTATTTCTATATTGGGCATGTCTGGTGATTACAAGTAAGATCTTCTTGGGCTGATCAGCTATGCGGCACCTTCATGTATTGTGAGACATCCCGGTACCATTTAGAATGGGAACCACTGCCTCACCCAATCCCATGCATGTTGTCTTTGCTTCTCAATGTGGTTCTAACAGATGTGAAATTATGCTTCCATATTGTGTGTTTTATGTTTATTTATCGTCGCTACCGGTTACCCATATGAGCGAAGCCTCCCGACGAGATTAGTCATTTTAGATTTTTGTAGGATAGTGCAATAATACAGACAGAGACCCATTCCAGGGTCTCCCCTGGTTCTTTTACGAGCACAGTGTAAAGCACCGATACAAGACCTCGGTTTAAAGTCCCATCTGAAAGATTGTTAATGTTATTAGGGTCAGACAGAGGATCGAACTTGCGATCCCTGGATTACCAGTCCAACGTGTTAACCACTGGACTACACATCCGTCTGTATGCTTCCATATACATGTATGTATCATATTTATTTTTGTGTTTAAGATGTGAGAAACCAATATTACCAAAGTCCTATTTGACATACACCAGATCTAATTGTTGTTGCTCGAGTGTTCTTGTCAACTGAATCTGTAACATTATTCCCCTGTATACAGTGTAAAACAAACTTGATTGTTGAATATAGACACATATGGTCAACTAATGCACAATTCTGTGAACTTTCATTTCATTCATTTAGACCAAGAACAGACGGAAGAGGATTTAATAGAAGAAGTTAAAAAGGTATTTTTCTCATTTTTTATTATAATTCTGAAACAGTAAATAAAGTAGTTCTTGAATTGATTTGTCCCCATGATATTGCTTCAATATACAAGTACAGTCAAACCTGTGTTAGTGGTCACTCTATTAAGCAGCCAGTTTCTCAATATGATTTATCATACATTTGCCCTCTATTAAGCAGCCACCTGTGCTAAGCAGCCACTTTCTGTGGTTCTCTTGAATGGCTGCTTAAGACAGGTTTAACTGTAAATGGATATGGAAGAATTTGTGATGTTATATTTTGACCAATTTCCAGGGATGATTTCCACACATTCATGAATTCACAAGACTTAGTATGCCAATATCGTTCGTATATTTTCTCTTCCAATAATCATATTTGCGATGAAATGTATCAGAGAGTGTATAACATAATCACCCCCCCCACACATGTTTTTCTGACATGAGCGGGGGCATACATGCAATCCACCCATATAAAAATCCAGATATGACATAATTACCTCCCCCCCCATTCAGATTCACAGTTGGAACCGAAACCTAACCCTGGATGGAGCAGTCTTCATTAAACCTTGCCATAGTTTGTCCGACACCCGTCAGACAAATGATTAACATACACTTAAAGTTCCAAGTTATTTTTCTGAGACTGACCAAAGGATATTTTGTCCGACATGTCAGGCACTCTTACAGATTTCAGGAATATTGATGGGTGTAGAGGATTTTGTGTTAAAAAACATGGGAGGATTAAGTCTGTATTCTCTCTTTCGCTAATACTTGGTCACAAGTTTCGTCTTGAAGAATGTATACATACTTTGTCATCCTAGATCTCTGAGATACATATATACATACTTTGTCATCCTAGATCTCTGAGATACATATATACAGACTTTGTCATCCTAGATCTCTGAGATACATGTATACAGACTTTGTCGTCTTAGATCTGAGTTACATGTATACAGACTTTGTCGTCTTAGATCTGAGTTACATGTATACAGACTTTGTCATCCTAGATCTCTGAGATACATGTATACAGACTTTGTCATCCTAGATCTCTGAGATACATGTATACAGACTTTGTCATCCTAGATCTCTGAGATACATGTATACAGACTTTGTCATCCTAGATCTCTGAGATACATGTATACAGACTTTGTCATCCTAGATCTCTGAGATACATGTATACAGACTTTGTCATCTTAGATCTCTGAGATACATGTATACAGACTTTGTCATCCTAGATCTCTGAGATACATGTATACATACTTTGTCATCCTAGATCTCTGAGATACATGTATACATACTTTGTCATCCTAGATCTCTGAGATACATGTATACAGACTTTGTCATCCTAGATCTCTGAGATACATGTATACATACTTTGTCATCCTAGATCTCTGAGATACATGTATACAGACTTTGTCATCCTAGATCTCTGAGATACATGTATACATACTTTGTCATCCTAGATCTCTGAGATACATGTATACAAACTTTGTCATCCTAGATCTCTGAGATACATGTATACATACTTTGTCATCCTAGATCTCTGAGATACATGTATACAGACTTTGTCATCTTAGATCTCTGAGATACATGTATACATACTTTGTCGTCCTAGATCTGAGATACATGTATACAGACTTTGTCATCCTAGATCTGAGATACATGTATACATACTTTGTCATCCTAGATCTCTGAGATACATGTATACAGACTTTGTCATCCTAGATCTGAGATACATGTATACATACTTTGTCATCCTAGATCTCTGATATACATGTATACATACTTTGTCGTCCTAGATCTGAGATACATGTATACAGACTTTGTCATCCTAGATCTCTGAGATACATGTATACAGACTTTGTCGTCCTAGATCTGAGATACATGTATACATACTTTGTCATCCTAGATCTCTGAGATACATGTATACAGACTTCGTCGTCCTAGATCTGAGATACATGTATACATACTTTGTCATCCTAGATCTCTGAGATACATGTATACAGACTTTGTCATCCTAGATCTCTGAGATGAGATACATGTATACATACTTTGTCATCCTAGATCTCTGAGATACATGTATACAGACTTTGTCATCCTAGATCTCTGAGATACATGTATACAGACTTTGTCATCCTAGATCTCTGAGATACATGTATACAGACTTTGTCATCCTAGATCTCTGAGATACATGTATACAGACTTTGTCATCCTAGATCTCTGAGATACATGTATACAGACTTTGTCATCCTAGATCTCTGAGATACATGTATACAGACTTTGTCATCCTAGATCTCTGAGATACATGTATACAGACTTTGTCATCCTAGATCTCTGAGATACATGTATACATACTTTGTCATCCTAGATCTCTGAGATACATGTATACATACTTTGTCATCCTAGATCTCTGAGATACATGTATACATACTTTGTCATCCTAGATCTCTGAGATACATGTATACATACTTTGTCATCCTAGATCTCTGAGATACATGTATACAGACTTTGTCATCCTAGATCTGAGATACATGTATACATACTTTGTCATCCTAGATCTATGAGATACATGTATACAGACTTTGTCATCCTAGATCTGAGATACATGTATACAGACTTTGTCGTCTTAGATCTCTGAGATACATGTATACATACTTTGTCATCCTAGATCTGAGATACATGTATACAGACTTTGTCGTCTTAGATCTGAGTTACATGTATACAGACTTTGTCATCCTAGATCTCTGAGTTACATGTATACAGACTTTGTCATCCTAGATCTCTGAGATACATGTATACAGACTTTGTCATCCTAGATCTCTGAGATACATGTATACAGACTTTGTCATCCTAGATCTCTGAGATACATGTATACAGACTTTGTCATCTTAGATCTCTGAGATACATGTATACATACTTTGTCATCCTAGATCTCTGAGATACATGTATACATACTTTGTCATCCTAGATCTCTGAAATACATGTATACAGACTTTGTCATCTTAGATCTCTGAGATACATGTATACAGACTTTGTCATCCTAGATCTCTGAGATACATGTATACATACTTTGTCATCCTAGATCTCTGAAATACATGTATACAGACTTTGTCATCCTAGATCTCTGAGATACATGTATACAGACTTTGTCATCCTAGATCTCTGAGATACATGTATACATACTTTGTCATCCTAGATCTGAGATACATGTATACAGACTTTGTCGTCTTAGATCTGAGTTACATGTATACAGACTTTGTCATCCTAGATCTCTGAGTTACATGTATACAGACTTTGTCATCCTAGATCTATGAGATACATGTATACATACTTTGTCATCCTAGATCTCTGAGATACATGTATACATACTTTGTCATCCTAGATCTCTGAGATACATGTATACAGACTTTGTCATCCTAGATCTCTGAGATACATGTATACATACTTTGTCATCCTAGATCTCTGAGATACATGTATACAGACTTTGTCATCCTAGATCTCTGAGATACATGTATACATACTTTGTCATCCTAGATCTCTGAGATACATGTATACAAACTTTGTCATCCTAGATCTCTGAGATACATGTATACATACTTTGTCATCCTAGATCTCTGAGATACATGTATACAGACTTTGTCATCTTAGATCTCTGAGATACATGTATACATACTTTGTCGTCCTAGATCTGAGATACATGTATACAGACTTTGTCATCCTAGATCTGAGATACATGTATACATACTTTGTCATCCTAGATCTCTGAGATACATGTATACAGACTTTGTCATCCTAGATCTGAGATACATGTATACATACTTTGTCATCCTAGATCTCTGATATACATGTATACATACTTTGTCGTCCTAGATCTGAGATACATGTATACAGACTTTGTCATCCTAGATCTCTGAGATACATGTATACAGACTTTGTCGTCCTAGATCTGAGATACATGTATACATACTTTGTCATCCTAGATCTCTGAGATACATGTATACAGACTTCGTCGTCCTAGATCTGAGATACATGTATACATACTTTGTCATCCTAGATCTCTGAGATACATGTATACAGACTTTGTCATCCTAGATCTCTGAGAGATCTCTGAGATACATGTATACATACTTTGTCATCCTAGATCTCTGAGATACATGTATACAGACTTTGTCATCCTAGATCTCTGAGATACATGTATACAGACTTTGTCATCCTAGATCTCTGAGATACATGTATACAGACTTTGTCATCCTAGATCTCTGAGATACATGTATACAGACTTTGTCATCCTAGATCTCTGAGATACATGTATACAGACTTTGTCATCCTAGATCTCTGAGATACATGTATACAGACTTTGTCATCCTAGATCTCTGAGAGATTTACATGTATACAGACTTTGTCATCCTAGATCTCTGAGATACATGTATACAGACTTTGTCATCCTAGATCTCTGAGATACATGTATACATACTTTGTCATCCTAGATCTCTGAGATACATGTATACAGACTTTGTCATCTTAGATCTCTGAGATACATGTATACATACTTTGTCATCCTAGATCTCTGAGATACATGTATACATACTTTGTCATCCTAGATCTCTGAGATACATGTATACAGACTTTGTCATCCTAGATCTCTGAGATACATGTATACAGACTTTGTCATCCTAGATCTCTGAGATACATGTATACATACTTTGTCATCCTAGATCTGAGATACATGTATACAGACTTTGTCGTCTTAGATCTGGACATGTATACATTGTATCCTAGATCTCTGAGTTACATGTATACAGACTTTGTCATCCTAGATCTTGAGATACATGTATACAGACTTTGTCATCCTAGATCTCTGAGATACATGTATACAGACTTTGTCATCCTAGATCTTGAGATACATGTATACAGACTTTGTCGTCTTAGATCTGAGTTACATGTATACAGACTTTGTCATCCTAGATCTTGAGATATGTATCATACTTTGTCTCTAGATCTCTGAGATACATGTATACATACTTTGTCATCCTAGATCTCTGAGATACATGTATACAGACTTTGTCATCCTAGATCTCTGAGATACATGTATACATACTTTGTCATCTTAGATCTCTGAGATACATGTATACATACTTTGTCATCCTAGATCTCTGAGATACATGTATACAGACTTTGTCATCTTAGATCTCTGAGATACATGTATACAGACTTTGTCATCCTAGATCTCTGAGATACATGTATACAGACTTTGTCATCCTAGATCTCTGAGATACATGTATACATACTTTGTCATCCTAGATCTCTGAGATACATGTATACAGACTTTGTCATCCTAGATCTCTGAGATACATGTATACAGACTTTGTCATCCTAGATCTCTGAGATACATGTATACATACTTTGTCATCTTAGATCTCTGAGATACATGTATACATACTTTGTCATCCTAGATCTCTGAGATACATGTATACAGACTTTGTCATCCTAGATCTCTGAGATACATGTATACAGACTTTGTCATCCTAGATCTCTGAGATACATGTATACAGACTTTGTCATCCTAGATCTCTGAGATACATGTATACAGACTTTGTCATCCTAGATCTATGAGATACATGTATACAGACTTTGTCATCCTAGATCTCTGAGATACATGTATACATACTTTGTCATCCTAGATCTCTGAGATACATGTATACAGACTTTGTCATCCTAGATCTCTGAGTATGTATGTATACATACTTTGTCATCTTAGATCTCTGAGATACATGTATACAGACTTTGTCATCTTAGATCTCTGAGATACATGTATACATACGTTGTCATCTTAGATCTCTGAGATACATGTATACAGACTTTGTCATCTTAGATCTCTGTTATACATGTATACATACTTTGTCATCCTAGATCTCTGAGATACATGTATACATACTTTGTCATCTTAGATCTCTGAGATACATGTATACATACTTTATCATCTTAGATCTCTGAGATACATGTATACAGACTTTGTCATCCTAGATCTCTGAGATACATGTATACAGACTTTGTCATCCTAGATCTCTGAGATATATGTATACAGACTTTGTCATCCTAGATCTGAGATACATGTATACATACTTTGTCATCCTAGATCTCTGAGATACATGTATACAGACTTTGTCGTCCTAGATCTCTGAGATACATGTATACATACTTTGTCATCCTAGATCTCTGAGATACATGTATACAGACTTTGTCATCCTAGATCTCTGAGATACATGTATACATACTTTGTCATCCTAGATCTCTGAGATACATGTATACAGACTTTGTCATCCTAGATCTCTGAGATACATGTATACAGACTTTGTCATCCTAGATCTCTGAGATACATGTATACAGACTTTGTCATCCTAGATCTGAGATACATGTATACATACTTTGTCATCCTAGATCTGAGATACATGTATACAGACTTTGTCATCCTAGATCTCTGAGATACATGTATACAGACTTTGTCATCCTAGATCTCTGAGATACATGTATACAGACTTTGTCATCCTAGATCTCTGAGAGTCTCTGAGATACATGTATACATACTTTGTCATCCTAGATCTCTGAGAGTCTTGAGATACATGTATACAGACTTTGTCGTCCTAGATCTCTGAGATACATGTATACATACTTTGTCATCCTAGATCTCTGAGATACATGTATACAGACTTTGTCATCCTAGATCTCTGAGATACATGTATACAGACTTTGTCATCTTAGATCTCTGAGATACATGTATACAGACTTTGTCATCCTAGATCTCTGAGATACATGTATACAGACTTTGTCATCCTAGATCTCTGAGATACATGTATACAGACTTTGTCATCTTAGATCTCTGAGATACATGTATACAGACTTTGTCATCCTAGATCTCTGAGATACATGTATACAGACTTTGTCATCCTAGATCTCTGAGATACATGTATACAGACTTTGTCATCTTAGATCTCTGAGATACATGTATACAGACTTTGTCATCTTAGATCTCTGAGATACATGTATACATACTTTGTCATCTTAGATCTCTGAGATACATGTATACAGACTTTGTCATCCTAGATCTCTGAGATACATGTATACAGACTTTGTCATCCTAGATCTCTGAGATACATGTATACAGACTTTGTCATCCTAGATCTCTGAGATACATGTATACAGACTTTGTCATCTTAGATCTCTGAGATACATGTATACAGACTTTGTCATCCTAGATCTCTGAGATACATGTATACATACTTTGTCATCCTAGATCTCTGAGATACATGTATACATACTTTGTCATCCTAGATCTCTGAGATACATGTATACAGACTTTGTCATCCTAGATCTCTGAGATACATGTATACATACTTTGTCATCCTAGATCTCTGAGATACATGTATACATACTTTGTCATCCTAGATCTATGAGATACATGTATACAGACTTTGTCGTCTTAGATCTGAGTTACATGTATACAGACTTTGTCATCTTAGATCTCTGAGTATGTATGTATACATACTTTGTCATCTTAGATCTCTGAGATACATGTATACATACTTTGTCATCTTAGATCTCTGAGATACATGTATACAAACTTTGTCATCCTAGATCTCTGAGATACATGTATACATACTTTGTCATCTTAGATCTATGAGATACATGTATACAGACTTTGTCATCCTAGATCTCTGAGATACATGTATACAGACTTTGTCATCCTAGATCTCTGAGTTACATGTATACAGACTTTGTCATCCTAGATCTATGAGATACATGTATACAGACTTTGTCATCCTAGATCTCTGAGATACATGTATACATACTTTGTCATCCTAGATCTCTGAGTATGTATGTATACATACTTTGTCATCTTAGATCTCTGAGATACATGTATACAGACTTTGTCATTTTAGATCTCTGAGATACATGTATACATACTTTGTCATCTTAGATCTCTGAGATACATGTATACAGACTTTGTCATCTTAGATCTCTGTTATACATGTATACAGACTTTGTCATCCTAGATCTCTGAGATACATGTATACATACTTTGTCGTCCTAGATCTGAGATACATGTATACATACTTTGTCATCCTAGATCTCTGAGATACATGTATACAGACTTTGTCATCCTAGATCTCTGAGATACATGTATACAGACTTTGTCATCCTAGATCTCTGAGAGATCTCTGAGATACATGTATACATACTTTGTCATCCTAGATCTCTGAGATACATGTATACAGACTTTGTCATCCTAGATCTCTGAGATACATGTATACAGACTTTGTCATCCTAGATCTCTGAGATACATGTATACATACTTTGTCATCCTAGATCTGAGATACATGTATACATACTTTGTCATCCTAGATCTCTGAGATACATGTATACAGACTTTGTCATCCTAGATCTCTGAGATACATGTATACAGACTTTGTCATCCTAGATCTCTGAGATACATGTATACAGACTTTGTCATCCTAGATCTCTGAGATACATGTATACAGACTTTGTCATCCTAGATCTCTGAGATACATGTATACAGACTTTGTCATCCTAGATCTCTGAGATACATGTATACAGACTTTGTCATCTTAGATCTCTGAGATACATGTATACAGACTTTGTCATCCTAGATCTCTGAGATACATGTATACAGACTTTGTCATCCTAGATCTCTGAGATACATGTATACAGACTTTGTCATCTTAGATCTCTGAGATACATGTATACATACTTTGTCATCTTAGATCTCTGAGATACATGTATACAGACTTTGTCATCCTAGATCTCTGAGATACATGTATACATACTTTGTCATC
>CM026390.1:38752906-38883876 GCA_014843695.1 Archivesica marissinica | reverse complement strand
TACATGTATACAGACTTTGTCATCTTAGATCTCTGAGTATGTATGTATACATACTTTGTCATCTTAGATCTCTGAGATACATGTATACATACTTTGTCATCTTAGATCTCTGAGATACATGTATACAAACTTTGTCATCCTAGATCTCTGAGATACATGTATACATACTTTGTCATCTTAGATCTCTGAGATACATGTATACAGACTTTGTCATCCTAGATCTCTGAGATACATGTATACAGACTTTGTCATCCTAGATCTCTGAGATACATGTATACAGACTTTGTCATCCTAGATCTATGAGATACATGTATACAGACTTTGTCGTCTTAGATCTGAGTTACATGTATACAGACTTTGTCATCTTAGATCTCTGAGTATGTATGTATACATACTTTGTCATCTTAGATCTCTGAGATACATGTATACATACTTTGTCATCTTAGATCTCTGAGATACATGTATACAAACTTTGTCATCCTAGATCTCTGAGATACATGTATACATACTTTGTCATCTTAGATCTATGAGATACATGTATACAGACTTTGTCATCCTAGATCTCTGAGATACATGTATACAGACTTTGTCATCCTAGATCTCTGAGTTACATGTATACAGACTTTGTCATCCTAGATCTGAGATACATGTATACAGACTTTGTCATCCTAGATCTCTGAGATACATGTATACAGACTTTGTCATCCTAGATCTCTGAGATACATGTATACATACTTTGTCTTGATCTGAGATACATGTATACATACTTTGTCATCCTAGATCTCTGAGATACATGTATACAGACTTTGTCATCTTAGATCTATGAGATACATGTATACAGACTTTGTCATCCTAGATCTCTGAGATACATGTATACAGACTTTGTCATCCTAGATCTCTGAGATAGATGTATACAGACTTTGTCATCTTAGATCTATGAGATACATGTATACAGACTTTGTCATCCTAGATCTCTGAGATACATGTATACAGACTTTGTCATCTTAGATCTCTGAGATACATGTATACAGACTTTGTCATCTTAGATCTCTGAGATACATGTATACAGACTTTGTCATCCTAGATCTCTGAGATACATGTATACAGACTTTGTCATCCTAGATCTCTGAGATACATGTATACAGACTTTGTCATCTTAGATCTATGAGATACATGTATACAGACTTTGTCATCCTAGATCTCTGAGATACATGTATACAGACTTTGTCATCCTAGATCTCTGAGATACATGTATACAGACTTTGTCATCTTAGATCTATGAGATACATGTATACAGACTTTGTCATCCTAGATCTCTGAGATACATGTATACAGACTTTGTCATCTTAGATCTCTGAGATACATGTATACAGACTTTGTCATCTTAGATCTCTGAGATACATGTATACATACTTTGTCATCTTAGATCTCTGAGATACATGTATACAGACTTTGTCATCCTAGATCTCTGAGATACATGTATACAGACTTTGTCATCCTAGATCTCTGAGATACATGTATACATACTTTGTCATCCTAGATCTCTGAGATACATGTATACAGACTTTGTCATCTTAGATCTCTGAGATACATGTATACAGACTTTGTCATCCTAGATCTCTGAGATACATATATACATACTTTGTCATCCTAGATCTCTGAGATACATGTATACAGACTTTGTCATCCTAGATCTCTGAGATACATGTATACATACTTTGTCGTCCTAGATCTCTGAGATACATGTATACATACTTTGTCATCCTAGATCTGATTACATGTATACAGACTTTGTCATCTTAGATCTCTGAGTATGTATGTATACATACTTTGTCATCTTAGATCTCTGAGATACATGTATACATACTTTGTCATCTTAGATCTCTGAGATACATGTATACAAACTTTGTCATCCTAGATCTCTGAGATACATGTATACATACTTTGTCATCTTAGATCTATGAGATACATGTATACAGACTTTGTCATCCTAGATCTCTGAGATACATGTATACAGACTTTGTCATCCTAGATCTCTGAGTTACATGTATACAGACTTTGTCATCCTAGATCTATGAGATACATGTATACAGACTTTGTCATCCTAGATCTCTGAGATACATGTATACATACTTTGTCATCCTAGATCTCTGAGATACATGTATACAGACTTTGTCATCCTAGATCTCTGAGATACATGTATACATACTTTGTCATCCTAGATCTCTGAGTATGTATGTATACATACTTTGTCATCTTAGATCTCTGAGATACATGTATACAGACTTTGTCATTTTAGATCTCTGAGATACATGTATACATACTTTGTCATCTTAGATCTCTGAGATACATGTATACAGACTTTGTCATCTTAGATCTCTGTTATACATGTATACATACTTTGTCATCCTAGATCTCTGAGATACATGTATACATACTTTGTCATCTTAGATCTCTGAGATACATATATACATACTTTATCATCTTAGATCTCTGAGATACATGTATACAGACTTTGTCATCCTAGATCTCTGAGATACATGTATACAGACTTTGTCATCCTAGATCTCTGAGATACATGTATACATACTTTGTCGTCCTAGATCTGAGATACATGTATACATACTTTGTCATCCTAGATCTCTGAGATACATGTATACAGACTTTGTCATCCTAGATCTCTGAGATACATGTATACATACTTTGTCATCCTAGATCTCTGAGAGATCTCTGAGATACATGTATACATACTTTGTCATCCTAGATCTCTGAGAGATCTCTGAGATACATGTATACAGACTTTGTCGTCCTAGATCTGTGAGATACATGTATACATACTTTGTCATCCTAGATCTCTGAGATACACGTATACATACTTTGTCATCCTAGATCTCTGAGATACATGTATACAGACTTTGTCATCTTAGATCTCTGAGATACATGTATACAGACTTTGTCATCCTAGATCTCTGAGATACATGTATACAGACTTTGTCATCCTAGAACTCTGAGATACATGTGTACAGACTTTGTCATCTTAGATCTATGAGATACATGTATACAGACTTTGTCATCCTAGATCTCTGAGATACATGTATACAGACTTTGTCATCCTAGATCTCTGAGATACATGTATACAGACTTTGTCATCTTAGATCTATGAGATACATGTATACAGACTTTGTCATCCTAGATCTCTGAGATACATGTATACAGACCTTGTCATCTTAGATCTCTGAGATACATGTATACAGACTTTGTCATCTTAGATCTCTGAGATACATGTATACAGACTTTGTCATCCTAGATCTCTGAGATACATGTATACAGACTTTGTCATCCTAGATCTCTGAGATACATGTATACAGACTTTGTCATCCTAGATCTCTGAGATACATGTATACAGACTTTGTCATCTTAGATCTCTGAGATACATGTATACAGACTTTGTCATCCTAGATCTCTGAGATACATATATACATACTTTGTCATCCTAGATCTCTGAGATACATGTATACAGACTTTGTCATCCTAGATCTCTGAGATACATGTATACATACTTTGTCATCCTAGATCTCTGAGATACATGTATACATACTTTGTCATCCTAGATCTGAGTTACATGTATACAGACTTTGTCATCTTAGATCTCTGAGTATGTATGTATACATACTTTGTCATCTTAGATCTCTGAGATACATGTATACATACTTTGTCATCTTAGATCTCTGAGATACATGTATACAAACTTTGTCATCCTAGATCTCTGAGATACATGTATACATACTTTGTCATCTTAGATCTCTGAGATACATGTATACAGACTTTGTCATCCTAGATCTCTGAGATACATGTATACAGACTTTGTCATCCTAGATCTCTGAGTTACATGTATACAGACTTTGTCATCCTAGATCTATGAGATACATGTATACAGACTTTGTCATCCTAGATCTCTGAGATACATGTATACATACTTTGTCATCCTAGATCTCTGAGATACATGTATACAGACTTTGTCATCCTAGATCTCTGAGATACATGTATACATACTTTGTCATCCTAGATCTCTGAGTATGTATGTATACATACTTTGTCATCTTAGATCTCTGAGATACATGTATACAGACTTTGTCATCTTAGATCTCTGAGATACATGTATACATACGTTGTCATCTTAGATCTCTGAGATACATGTATACAGACTTTGTCATCTTAGATCTCTGTTATACATGTATACATACTTTGTCATCCTAGATCTCTGAGATACATGTATACATACTTTGTCATCTTAGATCTCTGAGATACATATATACATACTTTATCATCTTAGATCTCTGAGATACATGTATACAGACTTTGTCATCCTAGATCTCTGAGATACATGTATACAGACTTTGTCATCCTAGATCTCTGAGATACATGTATACAGACTTTGTCATCCTAGATCTGAGATACATGTATACATACTTTGTCATCCTAGATCTCTGAGATACATGTATACAGACTTTGTCATCCTAGATCTCTGAGATACATGTATACATACTTTGTCATCCTAGATCTCTGAGATACATGTATACAGACTTTGTCATCCTAGATCTGAGATACATGTATACATACTTTGTCATCCTAGATCTCTGAGATACATGTATACATACTTTGTCATCCTAGATCTGAGATACATGTATACATACTTTGTCATCCTAGATCTCTGAGATACATGTATACATACTTTGTCATCCTAGATCTCTGAGATACATGTATACAGACTTTGTCATCCTAGATCTCTGAGAGATCTTGAGATCTCTGAGATACATGTATACATACTTTGTCATCCTAGATCTCTGAGAGATCTCTGAGATACATGTATACAGACTTTGTCGTCCTAGATCTGTGAGATACATGTATACATACTTTGTCATCCTAGATCTCTGAGATACATGTATACATACTTTGTCATCCTAGATCTCTGAGATACATGTATACAGACTTTGTCATCTTAGATCTCTGAGATACATGTATACAGACTTTGTCATCCTAGATCTCTGAGATACATGTATACAGACTTTGTCATCCTAGATCTCTGAGATACATGTATACAGACTTTGTCATCCTAGATCTCTGAGATACATGTATACAGACTTTGTCATCTTAGATCTCTGAGATACATGTATACAGACTTTGTCATCTTAGATCTCTGAGATACATGTATACATACTTTGTCATCTTAGATCTCTGAGATACATGTATACAGACTTTGTCATCCTAGATCTCTGAGATACATGTATACAGACTTTGTCATCCTAGATCTCTGAGATACATGTATACAGACTTTGTCATCCTAGATCTCTGAGATACATGTATACAGACTTTGTCATCTTAGATCTCTGAGATACATGTATACAGACTTTGTCATCCTAGATCTCTGAGATACATGTATACATACTTTGTCATCCTAGATCTCTGAGATACATGTATACAGACTTTGTCATCCTAGATCTCTGAGATACATGTATACAGACTTTGTCATCCTAGATCTCTGAGATACATGTATACATACTTTGTCATCCTAGATCTCTGAGATACATGTATACAGACTTTGTCATCTTAGATCTGAGTTACATGTATACAGACTTTGTCATCTTAGATCTCTGAGTATGTATGTATACATACTTTGTCATCTTAGATCTCTGAGATACATGTATACATACTTTGTCATCTTAGATCTCTGAGATACATGTATACAGACTTTGTCATCCTAGATCTCTGAGATACATGTATACATACTTTGTCATCTTAGATCTCTGAGATACATGTATACATACTTTGTCATCCTAGATCTCTGAGATACATGTATACAGACTTTGTCATCTTAGATCTCTGAGATACATGTATACAGACTTTGTCATCCTAGATCTCTGAGATACATGTATACAGACTTTGTCATCCTAGATCTCTGAGATACATGTATACAGACTTTGTCATCCTAGATCTCTGAGATACATGTATACAGACTTTGTCATCCTAGATCTCTGAGATACATGTATACAGACTTTGTCATCCTAGATCTCTGAGATACATGTATACATACTTTGTCATCCTAGATCTCTGAGATACATGTATACAGACTTTGTCATCCTAGATCTCTGAGATACATGTATACATACTTTGTCATCTTAGATCTCTGAGATACATGTATACATACTTTGTCATCTTAGATCTCTGAGATACATGTATACATACTTTGTCATCTTAGATCTCTGAGATACATGTATACAGACTTTGTCATCTTAGATCTCTGAGATACATGTATACAGACTTTGTCATCTTAGATCTCTGAGATACATGTATACATACTTTGTCGTCCTAGATCTCTGAGATACATGTATACATACTTTGTCATCCTAGATCTCTGAGATACATGTATACAGACTTTGTCGTCCTAGATCTCTGAGATACATGTATACATACTTTGTCATCCTAGATCAGAGATACATGTATACATACTTTGTCATCCTAGATCTCTGAGATACATGTATACATACTTTGTCATCCTAGATCTCTGAGATACATGTATACATACTTTGTCATCTTAGATCTCTGAGATACATGTATACATACTTTGTCATCCTAGATCTCTGAGATACATGTATACAGACTTTGTCATCCTAGATCTCTGAGATACATGTATACAGACTTTGTCATCCTAGATCTCTGAGATACATGTATACAGACTTTGTCATCCTAGATCTCTGAGATACATGTATACAGACTTTGTCATCCTAGATCTCTGAGATACATGTATACAGACTTTGTCATCCTAGATCTCTGAGATACATGTATACAGACTTTGTCATCCTAGATCTCTGAGATACATGTATACAGACTTTGTCATCCTAGATCTCTGAGATACATGTATACAGACTTTGTCATCCTAGATCTCTGAGATACATGTATACAGACTTTGTCATCTTAGATCTCTGAGATACATGTATACAGACTTTGTCATCCTAGATCTCTGAGATACATGTATACATACTTTGTCATCCTAGATCTCTGAGATACATGTATACAGACTTTGTCATCCTAGATCTCTGAGATACATGTATACATACTTTGTCATCCTAGATCTCTGAGATACATGTATACATACTTTGTCATCCTAGATCTGAGATACATGTATACAGACTTTGTCATCTTAGATCTCTGAGATGTATGTATACATACTTTGTCATCTTAGATCTCTGAGATACATGTATACATACTTTGTCATCTTAGATCTCTGAGATACATGTATACAAACTTTGTCATCCTAGATCTCTGAGATACATGTATACATACTTTGTCATCTTAGATCTCTGAGATACATGTATACAGACTTTGTCATCCTAGATCTCTGAGATACATGTATACAGACTTTGTCATCCTAGATCTCTGAGTTACATGTATACAGACTTTGTCATCCTAGATCTCTGAGATACATGTATACAGACTTTGTCATCCTAGATCTCTGAGATACATGTATACATACTTTGTCATCCTAGATCTCTGAGATACATGTATACAGACTTTGTCATCCTAGATCTCTGAGATACATGTATACATACTTTGTCATCCTAGATCTCTGAGTATGTATGTATACATACTTTGTCATCTTAGATCTCTGAGATACATGTATACAGACTTTGTCATTTTAGATCTCTGAGATACATGTATACATACGTTGTCATCTTAGATCTCTGAGATACATGTATACAGACTTTGTCATCTTAGATCTCTGTTATACATGTATACATACTTTGTCATCCTAGATCTCTGAGATACATGTATACATACTTTGTCATCTTAGATCTCTGAGATACATGTATACATACTTTATCATCTTAGATCTCTGAGATACATGTATACAGACTTTGTCATCCTAGATCTCTGAGATACATGTATACAGACTTTGTCATCCTAGATCTCTGAGATACATGTATACAGACTTTGTCATCCTAGATCTGAGATACATGTATACATACTTTGTCATCCTAGATCTCTGAGATACATGTATACAGACTTTGTCATCCTAGATCTCTGAGATACATGTATACATACTTTGTCATCCTAGATCTCTGAGATACATGTATACAGACTTTGTCATCCTAGATCTGAGATACATGTATACATACTTTGTCATCCTAGATCTCTGAGATACATGTATACATACTTTGTCATCCTAGATCTGAGATACATGTATACATACTTTGTCATCCTAGATCTCTGAGATACATGTATACATACTTTGTCATCCTAGATCTCTGAGATACATGTATACAGACTTTGTCATCCTAGATCTCTGAGATGGTACATGTATACATACTTTGTCATCCTAGATCTCTGAGATGGTACATGTATACAGACTTTGTCGTCCTAGATCTGTGAGATACATGTATACATACTTTGTCATCCTAGATCTCTGAGATACATGTATACATACTTTGTCATCCTAGATCTCTGAGATACATGTATACAGACTTTGTCATCTTAGATCTCTGAGATACATGTATACAGACTTTGTCATCCTAGATCTCTGAGATACATGTATACAGACTTTGTCATCCTAGATCTCTGAGATACATGTATACAGACTTTGTCATCCTAGATCTCTGAGATACATGTATACAGACTTTGTCATCTTAGATCTCTGAGATACATGTATACAGACTTTGTCATCTTAGATCTCTGAGATACATGTATACATACTTTGTCATCTTAGATCTCTGAGATACATGTATACAGACTTTGTCATCCTAGATCTCTGAGATACATGTATACAGACTTTGTCATCCTAGATCTCTGAGATACATGTATACAGACTTTGTCATCCTAGATCTCTGAGATACATGTATACAGACTTTGTCATCTTAGATCTCTGAGATACATGTATACAGACTTTGTCATCCTAGATCTCTGAGATACATGTATACATACTTTGTCATCCTAGATCTCTGAGATACATGTATACAGACTTTGTCATCCTAGATCTCTGAGATACATGTATACATACTTTGTCATCCTAGATCTCTGAGATACATGTATACATACTTTGTCATCCTAGATCTATGAGATACATGTATACAGACTTTGTCGTCTTAGATCTGAGTTACATGTATACAGACTTTGTCATCTTAGATCTCTGAGATACATGTATACATACTTTGTCATCTTAGATCTCTGAGATACATGTATACATACTTTGTCATCTTAGATCTCTGAGATACATGTATACAGACTTTGTCATCCTAGATCTCTGAGATACATGTATACATACTTTGTCATCTTAGATCTCTGAGATACATGTATACATACTTTGTCATCCTAGATCTCTGAGATACATGTATACAGACTTTGTCATCCTAGATCTCTGAGATACATGTATACAGACTTTGTCATCCTAGATCTCTGAGATACATGTATACAGACTTTGTCATCCTAGATCTCTGAGATACATGTATACAGACTTTGTCATCCTAGATCTCTGAGTTACATGTATACAGACTTTGTCATCCTAGATCTCTGAGATACATGTATACAGACTTTGTCATCCTAGATCTCTGAGATACATGTATACATACTTTGTCATCTTAGATCTCTGAGATACATGTATACAGACTTTGTCATCTTAGATCTCTGAGTATACATGTATACATACTTTGTCATCTTAGATCTCTGAGATACATGTATACATACTTTGTCATCCTAGATCTCTGAGATACATGTATACATACTTTGTCATCCTAGATCTCTGAGATACATGTATACAGACTTTGTCATCCTAGATCTCTGAGATACATGTATACATACTTTGTCATCCTAGATCTCTGAGATACATGTATACATACTTTGTCATCCTAGATCTCTGAGATACATGTATACATACTTTGTCATCCTAGATCTCTGAGATATCTAGATCTCTGAGATACATGTATACATACTTTGTCATCCTAGATCTGAGATACATGTATACATACTTTGTCATCCTAGATCTCTGAGATACATGTATACATACTTTGTCATCCTAGATCTCTGAGATACATGTATACAGACTTTGTCATCTTAGATCTCTGAGATACATGTATACATACTTTGTCATCCTAGATCTCTGAGATACATGTATACAGACTTTGTCATCCTAGATCTCTGAGATACATGTATACATACTTTGTCATCCTAGATCTCTGAGATACATGTATACAGACTTTGTCATCTAGATCTGCATGTATACGACTTTGTCATCCTAGATCTCTGAGATACATGTATACATACTTTGTCATCCTAGATCTCTGAGATACATGTATACAGACTTTGTCATCCTAGATCTCTGAGATACATGTATACAGACTTTGTCATCCTAGATCTCTGAGATACATGTATACAGACTTTGTCATCCTAGATCTCTGAGATACATGTATACAGACTTTGTCATCCTAGATCTCTGAGATACATGTATACAGACTTTGTCATCCTAGATCTCTGAGATACATGTATACAGACTTTGTCATCCTAGATCTCTGAGATACATGTATACATACTTTGTCATCCTAGATCTCTGAGATACATGTATACAGACTTTGTCATCCTAGATCTCTGAGATACATGTATACAGACTTTGTCATCCTAGATCTCTGAGATACATGTATACAGACTTTGTCATCCTAGATCTCTGAGATACATGTATACAGACTTTGTCATCCTAGATCTCTGAGATACATGTATACATACTTTGTCATCCTAGATCTCTGAGATACATGTATACAGACTTTGTCATCCTAGATCTCTGAGATACATGTATACATACTTTGTCATCCTAGATCTCTGAGATACATGTATACATACTTTGTCATCCTAGATCTCTGAGATACATGTATACATACTTTGTCATCCTAGATCTCTGAGATACATGTATACATACTTTGTCATCCTAGATCTCTGAGATACATGTATACATACTTTGTCATCCTAGATCTCTGAGATACATGTATACAGACTTTGTCATCCTAGATCTGAGATACATGTATACATACTTTGTCATCCTAGATCTATGAGATACATGTATACAGACTTTGTCATCCTAGATCTGAGATACATGTATACAGACTTTGTCGTCTTAGATCTCTGAGATACATGTATACATACTTTGTCATCCTAGATCTCTGCGATACATGTATACAGACTTTGTCGTCTTAGATCTGAGTTACATGTATACAGACTTTGTCGTCTTAGATCTGAGTTACATGTATACAGACTTTGTTGTCCTAGATCTCTGAGATACATGTATGCATACTTTGTCGTCCTAGATCTCTGAGATACATGTATACATACTTTGTCGTCCTAGATCTCTAAGTTACATGTATACAGACTTTGTCATCATAGATCTCTGAGATACATGTATACAGACTTTGTCATCATAGATCTCTGAGATACATGTATACATACTTTGTCATCCTAGATCTGAGATACATGTATACAGACTTTGTCGTCTTAGATCTGAGTTACATGTATACAGACTTTGTCATCCTAGATCTCTGAGTTACATGTATACAGACTTTGTCATCCTAGATCTCTGAGATACATGTATACAGACTTTGTCATCCTAGATCTCTGAGATACATGTATACAGACTTTGTCATCCTAGATCTCTGAGATACATGTATACAGACTTTGTCATCTTAGATCTCTGAGATACATGTATACATACTTTGTCATCCTAGATCTCTGAGATACATGTATACATACTTTGTCATCCTAGATCTCTGAAATACATGTATACAGACTTTGTCATCTTAGATCTCTGAGATACATGTATACAGACTTTGTCATCCTAGATCTCTGAGATACATGTATACATACTTTGTCATCCTAGATCTCTGAAATACATGTATACAGACTTTGTCATCCTAGATCTCTGAGATACATGTATACAGACTTTGTCATCCTAGATCTATGAGATACATGTATACATACTTTGTCATCCTAGATCTCTGAGATACATGTATACATACTTTGTCATCCTAGATCTCTGAGATACATGTATACAGACTTTGTCATCTTAGATCTCTGAGATACATGTATACATACTTTGTCATCCTAGATCTCTGAGATACATGTATACAGACTTTGTCATCCTAGATCTCTGAGATACATGTATACATACTTTGTCATCCTAGATCTCTGAGATACATGTATACAGACTTTGTCATCCTAGATCTCTGAGATACATGTATACAGACTTTGTCATCCTAGATCTCTGAGATTACATGTATACATACTTTGTCATCCTAGATCTCTGAGATCTGAGATACATGTATACAGACTTTGTCATCCTAGATCTCTGAGATACATGTATACAGACTTTGTCATCCTAGATCTCTGAGATACATGTATACATACTTTGTCATCCTAGATCTCTGAGATACATGTATACATACTTTGTCATCCTAGATCTCTGAGATACATGTATACAGACTTTGTCATCCTAGATCTCTGAGATACATGTATACAGACTTTGTCATCCTAGATCTCTGAGATACATGTATACAGACTTTGTCATCCTAGATCTTGAGATACATGTATACAGACTTTGTCATCCTAGATCTGAGATACATGTATACAGACTTTGTCATCTTAGATCTCTGAGATACATGTATACAGACTTTGTCGTCTTAGATCTGAGTTACATGTATACAGACTTTGTCGTCTTAGATCTGAGACATGTATACAGACTTTGTCATCCTAGATCTCTGAGATACATGTATACATACTTTGTCGTCCTAGATCTCTGAGATACATGTATACAGACTTTGTCATCCTAGATCTCTGAGATACATGTATACATACTTTGTCATCCTAGATCTCTGAGATACATGTATACATACTTTGTCATCCTAGATCTCTGAGATACATGTATACAGACTTTGTCATCTTAGATCTCTGAGATACATGTATACAGACTTTGTCATCCTAGATCTCTGAGATACATGTATACATACTTTGTCATCCTAGATCTCTGAGATACATGTATACAGACTTTGTCATCCTAGATCTCTGAGATACATGTATACAGACTTTGTCATCCTAGATCTCTGAGATACATGTATACATACTTTGTCATCCTAGATCTGAGATACATGTATACAGACTTTGTCATCTTAGATCTGAGATACATGTATACAGACTTTGTCATCCTAGATCTCTGAGATACATGTATACAGACTTTGTCATCCTAGATCTCTGAGATACATGTATACAGACTTTGTCATCCTAGATCTCTGAGATACATGTATACAGACTTTGTCATCCTAGATCTCTGAGATACATGTATACAGACTTTGTCATCCTAGATCTCTGAGATACATGTATACAGACTTTGTCATCTTAGATCTCTGAGTATGTATGTATACATACTTTGTCATCTTAGATCTCTGAGATACATGTATACATACTTTGTCATCCTAGATCTCTGAGATACATGTATACAGACTTTGTCATCCTAGATCTCTGAGATACATGTATACATACTTTGTCATCTTAGATCTCTGAGATACATGTATACATACTTTGTCATCTTAGATCTCTGAGATACATGTATACAGACTTTGTCATCTTAGATCTCTGAGATGTATGTATACATACTTTGTCATCCTAGATCTCTGAGATACATGTATACAGACTTTGTCATCCTAGATCTCTGAGATACATGTATACATACTTTGTCATCTTAGATCTCTGAGATACATGTATACATACTTTGTCATCTTAGATCTCTGAGATACATGTATACAGACTTTGTCATCTTAGATCTCTGAGATACATGTATACATACTTTGTCATCTTAGATCTCTGAGATACATGTATACATACTTTGTCATCTTAGATCTCTGAGATACATGTATACAGACTTTGTCATCCTAGATCTCTGAGATACATGTATACAGACTTTGTCATCCTAGATCTCTGAGATACATGTATACAGACTTTGTCATCCTAGATCTCTGAGATACATGTATACAGACTTTGTCATCCTAGATCTATGAGATACATGTATACAGACTTTGTCATCCTAGATCTCTGAGATACATGTATACATACTTTGTCATCCTAGATCTCTGAGATACATGTATACAGACTTTGTCATCCTAGATCTCTGAGTATGTATGTATACATACTTTGTCATCTTAGATCTCTGAGATACATGTATACAGACTTTGTCATCTTAGATCTCTGAGATACATGTATACATACGTTGTCATCTTAGATCTCTGAGATACATGTATACAGACTTTGTCATCTTAGATCTCTGTTATACATGTATACATACTTTGTCATCCTAGATCTCTGAGATACATGTATACATACTTTGTCATCTTAGATCTCTGAGATACATGTATACATACTTTATCATCTTAGATCTCTGAGATACATGTATACAGACTTTGTCATCCTAGATCTCTGAGATACATGTATACAGACTTTGTCATCCTAGATCTCTGAGATATATGTATACAGACTTTGTCATCCTAGATCTGAGATACATGTATACATACTTTGTCATCCTAGATCTCTGAGATACATGTATACAGACTTTGTCGTCCTAGATCTCTGAGATACATGTATACATACTTTGTCATCCTAGATCTCTGAGATACATGTATACAGACTTTGTCATCCTAGATCTCTGAGATACATGTATACATACTTTGTCATCCTAGATCTCTGAGATACATGTATACAGACTTTGTCATCCTAGATCTCTGAGATACATGTATACAGACTTTGTCATCCTAGATCTCTGAGATACATGTATACAGACTTTGTCATCCTAGATCTGAGATACATGTATACATACTTTGTCATCCTAGATCTCTGAGATACATGTATACAGACTTTGTCGTCCTAGATCTCTGAGATACATGTATACATACTTTGTCATCCTAGATCTCTGAGATACATGTATACAGACTTTGTCATCCTAGATCTCTGAGATACATGTATACATACTTTGTCATCCTAGATCTCTGAGAGATCTCTGAGATACATGTATACAGACTTTGTCGTCCTAGATCTGTGAGATACATGTATACATACTTTGTCATCCTAGATCTCTGAGATACATGTATACAGACTTTGTCATCCTAGATCTCTGAGATACATGTATACAGACTTTGTCATCTTAGATCTCTGAGATACATGTATACAGACTTTGTCATCCTAGATCTCTGAGATACATGTATACAGACTTTGTCATCCTAGATCTCTGAGATACATGTATACAGACTTTGTCATCTTAGATCTCTGAGATACATGTATACAGACTTTGTCATCCTAGATCTCTGAGATACATGTATACAGACTTTGTCATCCTAGATCTCTGAGATACATGTATACAGACTTTGTCATCCTAGATCTCTGAGATACATGTATACAGACTTTGTCATCCTAGATCTCTGAGATACATGTATACAGACTTTGTCATCTTAGATCTCTGAGATACATGTATACAGACTTTGTCATCCTAGATCTCTGAGATACATGTATACAGACTTTGTCATCCTAGATCTCTGAGATACATGTATACATACTTTGTCATCCTAGATCTCTGAGATACATGTATACAGACTTTGTCATCCTAGATCTCTGAGATACATGTATACAGACTTTGTCATCCTAGATCTCTGAGATACATGTATACATACTTTGTCATCCTAGATCTCTGAGATACATGTATACATACTTTGTCATCCTAGATCTCTGAGATACATGTATACAGACTTTGTCATCCTAGATCTCTGAGATACATGTATACATACTTTGTCATCCTAGATCTCTGAGATACATGTATACATACTTTGTCATCTTAGATCTCTGAGATACATGTATACAGACTTTGTCATCTTAGATCTCTGAGATACATGTATACAGACTTTGTCATCTTAGATCTCTGAGATACATGTATACATACTTTGTCATCTTAGATCTCTGAGATACATGTATACATACTTTGTCATCTTAGATCTCTGAGATACATGTATACAGACTTTGTCATCCTAGATCTCTGAGATACATGTATACAGACTTTGTCATCCTAGATCTCTGAGATACATGTATACAGACTTTGTCATCCTAGATCTCTGAGATACATGTATACAGACTTTGTCATCCTAGATCTCTGAGATACATGTATACAGACTTTGTCATCCTAGATCTCTGAGATACATGTATACAGACTTTGTCATCCTAGATCTCTGAGATACATGTATACATACTTTGTCATCCTAGATCTCTGAGTATGTATGTATACATACTTTGTCATCTTAGATCTCTGAGATACATGTATACATACTTTGTCATCTTAGATCTCTGAGATACATGTATACATACTTTGTCATCTTAGATCTCTGAGATACATGTATACAGACTTTGTCATCTTAGATCTCTGAGATACATGTATACAGACTTTGTCATCCTAGATCTCTGAGATACATGTATACATACTTTGTCGTCCTAGATCTCTGAGATACATGTATACATACTTTGTCATCCTAGATCTCTGAGATACATGTATACAGACTTTGTCATCCTAGATCTCTGAGATACATGTATACATACTTTGTCATCCTAGATCTCTGAGAGATCTCTGAGATACATGTATACATACTTTGTCATCCTAGATCTCTGAGATACATGTATACATACTTTGTCATCCTAGATCTCTGAGATACATGTATACAGACTTTGTCATCCTAGATCTCTGAGATACATGTATACAGACTTTGTCATCCTAGATCTCTGAGATACATGTATACAGACTTTGTCATCCTAGATCTCTGAGATACATGTATACAGACTTTGTCATCCTAGATCTCTGAGATACATGTATACAGACTTTGTCATCCTAGATCTCTGAGATACATGTATACAGACTTTGTCATCCTAGATCTGAGATACATGTATACATACTTTGTCATCCTAGATCTCTGAGATACATGTATACAGACTTTGTCATCCTAGATCTGAGATACATGTATACAGACTTTGTCATCCTAGATCTCTGAGATACATGTATACAGACTTTGTCCTTATTACAGGCACATGTGATCTGCATTGTGTATGCTGTCAATGATGAAGACTCCATGGAGGGGGTGAGTAACCATGCTTTATCATCTATTTGAAGGGGCCTCCATGGCCGAGTTGTTATGGTTGTTGACTTTAGATCACTTGCCCCTTGCGGCTGTATGTTCAAGTCCCACTGAGGCTGTCAAATTATTGCAAGTGAGGAAGCTAGCAAGTTGGCCTGCAGTAGGTCGATGGTTCTACCTTGGTGCCTCTCCGTGCCTGGAATACTGCTCGGAGGGGCACCCAGGGTCTTCATCCACCAATATTAGTTGGAGTCGCTGTATGACCTATGCTCTTGATGCGACCTTAAATGCCAAAACAAACAAACCTCGTCTATTTGTTCTCAACATTTTGATACAATTATTTGCTTCCTGGTCTTCTGTATCACCTGAAATGCACATCCAGACC
The DNA here is from genome assembly GCA_014843695.1 of Archivesica marissinica. Taxonomy (NCBI): domain Eukaryota; kingdom Metazoa; phylum Mollusca; class Bivalvia; order Venerida; family Vesicomyidae; genus Archivesica; species Archivesica marissinica. Next base: position 38,866,311 of record CM026390.1, on the reverse strand, counting down.
CAGGGTTCGTTCTGTCTGAATGTTTTGTCTGTGCCACTTCTGTCGCCAATTGAAAAAACACTGGAGACAATTTAAAAAATTTGGAGCCAACTAAGTGCCATATATAGTTCACAAATAAATATTTGAAGCCATGAATTTGACAAAACATGTGGCAAAGAAAAAAGTTTGTGCCAAATATTTTCGCCAATTCACAAAATTTAGCGCCCATATTTGTTTTTTGTCACAATTGTCGCCATTGGCGACCAACAGCGGGAAGCCTGAGACCACATCTGTATTAATACAACAGTTACATGTAGCTGTAGCTATATATATAAAATCAATAATATTTTGATTTTTGAGCTATAATCTTGAATCACTGTAATAATGTTTCCTGGAATAGCAGTACGAGGCTTAAGCTGGCGGTAAATTTGAAAGAAATTGTCTCCTTGAGCTGCCTCGCTTGGCTCTAGGTAATCAAACCTAAACATCTGGCTGTGTTAGCTGCATACAATGTAGAGATGGTACGGTGGTCGCCAGATTGGACAGGTGGGTTTTCTCCAGGTACTCCGGTTTCCTCCCACATGAATGACCACATTTACACTTTCATCCGCGCTAGCGAGAGTGATTAATATAAGTTGTTAGAACTTGCTTTGCAATCGTTGTAAAATAAATAAAGTATACTTTAGTTGCAACCTGGGCTCTGTCTGGGAAGTGTGTGAGATGATACAGCTCCATGTCGGGTTTCTCCGTTTCATCTAGTTTCCTCCCACCTGAAGAACTCTTGAACCACACATACTCTTGCCTTCGTGTCAACAACAGTGCTTAATATGAGTTGCTATGAACTACAGTACATTGGTCTTGTAGGCCAAAAGCATCAAGCTAACTTTAAGCACACCCAATGTAGTTCATACCCCGATGGAAACTATTAATCCGTGATTCATTACAGTAATTATTCTTTTTCAATGACACAAAGAAAATATAGCACACTTTGCATTTAAAATATTTTTAGTCCAGATTTGCAACTTAACGTGTGCTGGAACAGGTAAATTGATCATCCATAAACTGGAAGACGCGTCTTTTTTCGTGACGAACGCTGCCTGCCTATCACTGCGAATGCCTGTAACCTGAGTTAGCTCGAGCGCGCATGTCGGCTGCATATCATTAGTTGGGAACCCTCATACGAAAATGTATACAATCCGGGCACATACGTTCAACGAAAGAAACGCAATAGCGATGTAAATATATATTATATAATCATGTAAGATATAGATGTTTCACTCATTTGTGCAACTTCATCCTGGTACATGAAATTTGATTGGTGAGTCAAAACTTAGCTCCCTTTTTTTTGATGCCATGTTGAATTCACACGTGAGTGAAATGTTTTATTTATTTGATGCAGTGTGAATGAATTTGGCCAAGTGCAGGGTTCATTCTAGGTCAGAATTTTTGGGAGAAGTGAGAAAGCGCGTGATCGCTTCCTTAAATGGTGTTCTTTAATATACTTCTGCAAAATAGGGTTAAAATGCACAGTACAACCATTAAATACAACATTTGAATAAAAGGAGTGCTTTGAAAATCATAAAAACCAAAAAATATTTTTTTTTTTAGGGAGAAGTGGGGTCCCCAGAGGGCGAAGTCAGGGTCCCTAGGGCGACTATTTCTCCCACATCGCCCTCTAGAATGATCCTTGAAGTGTATTAAATGCAAGAATTATCACTTTACATAACATAGTAGTTGATGAACATTATTTCACCCTATCATCACAGATTTTAAATGACATCAAATGTTAAGAGGTTTTAACATGCACATATAGCCTGGACATATACTTAATTTACTGTAGAGCACACACTGTCCACGCGTTTGATACTCGCAGTTCCTTACCGGTATATTAAAAAGTCTCTGTTTTATTATTTAGATTACATCAGTGTGGCTGCCATTTGTGAGAAAACAGATCGGAGAAGACTCTGGGGTACCAGTGATACTAGTCGGAAATAAGGGTGACCTCATTGATTACTCCACAGGCGAGGTAAACCTATAAACCATAACATAGAAGTTTAGACGTAAAGTAGTTTAGTTTTCAATAGACAGGTAAAGATATCCTTTCTAAGCAAAAATATAATATGTAGTTTAAAATGCCTTATTCATCTTTCCTTGAGCTATGAAGCATATTCTTCCATTTTGTAATATTTTATTGATGAATAGTATTTATATATTGTTACTCAATATATTTTTACATCAATTTGAAATCTATGTAGCATGACTTTTATGTACATCATATTTCTTCATATTGTCGTCAATCACCCCATTGTCGTACCCCACCTTATTTTCGAATTTGTTTGCAAATGACGTCACCGCTGTCGGTAGCAGGATCTTGGATTATATGGTAGATGCTAAAACTGCCAAGCATGAAATTGAGCAAAAACAGATCAAAATTCACCTTTTATTTACTAGAAAATATGTAAATGTTGCTGTTTTCGCTAGTCTCATTCGCGTTTACCCTAAAAATCCCTTACACAGAGAGATATATGCAAAGAAATATGTGTTTATTTTTAACGGGATGCGTTTAATACTTGGTTTTACAAGGTCACATGTCAATCATGTGTCTATACCGGAGAACACATTTCTCGTACATGAAATTCGATTGGTGAGCCGAAACTTCGGTCCTTTTTTTGAAGCCATGTTGAATTCACACATGAGTGAAATTGTTGTTTTATTTATGTGATGCAATGTGAATGAATTTGGCCAAGTGTATTAAATGCAAGAATTATCACTTTACATAACATAGTAATATTTTTTAATCTGTTATAAAACGGACTGAAGTTATTCACATTCAAACTGGGGGGGGGGGGGGCAAAAGTGGTATGTCCATGGTAAATTCTTGGCGACAGATCCACGTGATCCTATGTAAATGGAATTACCGGAGGTTGTAGTTTCATTAATCTTTATAAATAATACATCTAGGTGTTTTTGAGGTAGTGGTTGTTTTTTATTAATGTAATATAATATCCATTCATTGGCCATGTATGTGGGCATTGTCAGCATGGGTATGTATGTGGGCATTGTCAGCATGGGTATATATGTGGGCAGCATCAGCATGGGTATGTATGTGGGCATTGTCAGCATGGGTATGTATGTGGGCATTGTCAGCATGGGTATGTATGTGGGCATTGTCAGCATGGGTATGTATGTGTGCATTGTCAGCATGGGTATGTATGTGTGCATTGTCAGCATGGGTATGTATGTGGGCATTGTCAGCATGGAATGTATGTGGGCATTGTCAGCATGGGTATATATGTGGGCAGCATCAGCATGGGTATGTATGTGGGCATTGTCAGCATGGGTATGTATGTGGGCATTGTCAGCATGGGTATGTATGTGGGCATGATTGTCAGCATGGGTATGTATGTGGGCAGCATCAGCATGGGTATGTATGTGGGCATTGTCAGCATGGGTATGTATGTGGGCATTGTCAGCATGGGTATGTATGTGGGCATTGTCAGCATGGGTATGTATGTGTGCATTGTCAGCATGGGTATGTATGTGTGCATTGTCAGCATGGGTATGTATGTGTGCATCGTCAGCATGGGTATGTATGTGGGCAGCATCAGCATGGGTATGTATGTGGGCATTGTCAGCATGGGTATGTATGTGGGCAGTATCAGCATGGGTATGTATGTGGGCATTGTCAGCATGGGTATGTATGTGGGCATTGTCAGCATGGGTATGTATGTGGGCATCGTCAGCATGGGTATGTATGTGGGCATTGTCAGCATGGGTATGTATGTGGGCAGCATCAGCATGGGTATGTATGTGTGCATTGTCAGCATGGGTATGTATGTGTGCATTGTCAGCATGGGTATGTATGTGTGCATCGTCAGCATGGGTATGTATGTGGGCATTGTCAGCATGGGTATGTATGTGGGCATTGTCAGCATGGGTATGTATGTGGGCATTGTCAGCATGGGTATGTATGTGGGCATTGTCAGCATGGGTATGTATGTGGGCAGCATCAGCATGGGTATGTATGTGGGCATTGTCAGCATGGGTATGTATGTGGGCATTGTCAGCATGGGTATGTATGTGTGCATTGTCAGCATGGGTATGTATGTGGGCATTGTCAGCATGGGTATGTATGTGGGCAATGTCAGCATGGGTATGTATGTGGGCAGCATCAGCATGGGTATGTATGTGGGCATTGTCAGCATGGGTATGTATGTGGGCAGCATCAGCATGGGTATATATGTGGGCATTGTCAGCATGGGTATGTATGTGGGCATTGTCAGCATGGGTATGTATGTGGGCAATGTCAGCATGGGTATGTATGTGGGCAATGTCAGCATGGGTATGTATGTGGGCATTGTCAGCATGGGTATGTATGTGGGCAGCATCAGCATGGGTATGTATGTGGGCATTGTCAGCATGGGTATGTATGTGGGCATTGTCAGCATGGGTATGTATGTGGGCATTGTCAGCATGGGTATGTATGTGGGCAGCATCAGCATGGGTATGTATGTGGGCATTGTCAGCATGGGTATGTATGTGGGCATTGTCAGCATGGGTATGTATGTGGGCATTGTCAGCATGGGTATGTATGTGTGCATTGTCAGCATGGGTATGTATGTGGGCATTGTCAGCATGGGTATGTATGTGGGCATTGTCAGCATGGGTATGTATGTGGGCATTGTCAGCATGGGTATGTATGTGGGCATTGTCAGCATGGGTATGTATGTGGGCATTGTCAGCATGGGTATGTATGTGGGCATTGTCAGCATGGGTATGTATGTGGGCATTGTCAGCATGGGTATGTATGTGGGCATTGTCAGCATGGGTATGTATGTGGGCATTGTCAGCATGGGTATGTATGTGGGCATCGTCAGCATGGGTATGTATGTGGGCATTGTCAGCATGGGTATGTATGTGGGCAGCATCAGCATGGGTATGTATGTGGGCAGCATCAGCATGGGTATGTATGTGGGCATCGTCAGCATGGGTATGTATGTGGGCATTGTCAGCATGGGTATGTATGTGGGCATTGTCAGCATGGGTATGTATGTGTGCATTGTCAGCATGGGTATGTATGTGTGCATTGTCAGCATGGGTATGTATGTGGGCATTGTCAGCATGGGTATGTATGTGGGCATCGTCAGCATGGGTATGTATGTGGGCATCGTCAGCATGGGGTATGTATGTGGGCATTGTCAGCATGGGTATGTATGTGGGCATTGTCAGCATGGGTATGTATGTGGGCAGCATCAGCATGGGTATGTATGTGGGCATTGTCAGCATGGGTATGTATGTGTGCATTGTCAGCATGGGTATGTATGTGTGCATTGTCAGCATGGGTATGTATGTGGGCAGCATCAGCATGGGTATGTATGTGGGCATTGTCAGCATGGGTATGTATGTGGGCATTGTCAGCATGGGTATGTATGTGGGCAGCATCAGCATGGGTATGTATGTGGGCATTGTCAGCATGGGTATGTATGTGGGCATTGTCAGCATGGGTATGTATGTGGGCAGCATCAGCATGGGTATGTATGTGGGCATTGTCAGCATGGGTATGTATGTGGGCATTGTCAGCATGGGTATGTATGTGGGCATTGTCAGCATGGGTATGTATGTGTGCATTGTCAGCATGGGTATGTATGTGTGCATTGTCAGCATGGGTATGTATGTGGGCAGCATCAGCATGGGTATGTATGTGGGCATTGTCAGCATGGGTATGTATGTGGGCATTGTCAGCATGGGTATGTATGTGGGCAGCATCAGCATGGGTATGTATGTGGGCATTGTCAGCATGGGTATGTATGTGGGCATTGTCAGCATGGGTATGTATGTGGGCATTGTCAGCATGGGTATGTATGTGGGCAGCATAGCATGGGTATGTATGTGGGCATTGTCAGCATGGGTATGTATGTGGGCATTGTCAGCATGGGTATGTATGTGGGCATTGTCAGCATGGGTATGTATGTGGGCAGCATCAGCATGGGTATGTATGTGGGCAGCATCAGCATGGGTATGTATGTGGGCATTGTCAGCATGGGTATGTATGTGGGCATTGTCAGCATGGGTATGTATGTGGGCATTGTCAGCATGGGTATGTATGTGGGCATTGTCAGCATGGGTATATATGTGTGCATTGTCAGCATGGGTATGTCTTTAACATAGAATTGACTGAAAAGTGATAACTGCTAGTCTGCTACTGTTTACATGTCGTGACTATTGCACTGCCTGACTCATTACTAATGAACAAAATAAACATTTGTAGAACATTTTATACTATTTCTTCTGTTATGAAAGAGTGCTGATTTTTATTCAGCTTACTTTGTGCTGAAACACAAATGTCCCTTTTGGCATGTGATTGAAAATATTTCCATCTGTATTGTAGGCAATGGAGCCCATTATGCAAGATTTTGCAGAAGTTGAAACCACAATAGAGGTATGTTGCTTCAGACATTGTTGTTGTTAACCCTCGCCCCACCCCCCAAGTAAGTTTCAGATCTACATAGCCTGGGAGCACTATATCTGTCCTGTCCAGTTTCTATGTTCAGGGATTAAGTTCATCACCGTATATCACTTTTGTGAGATGGTACTGTAGTCACCAGATTGGACAGATTGGTATTCTTCAGGTGTCCTCCCACACGAAAGGCCACATATTCGCTTTCATCTACACCAACGAGAATGATTAATATAAAGTTGTTGAAGCTTGTTTCGCAATAGTTGTAATATAAATAAAGTTTATACTAGATTTAAATGTGTAAAATAAACAAAATTTATACTAGATTTGAGTATTAAAATGCAGTTTATTCTAGATTTGAGTGTGTAAAATAAATAAAGTTTATTCTAGATTTGAGTGTATAAAATAAATAAAGTTTATTCTAGATTTGAGTGTATAAAATAAATAAAGTTTATTCTAGATTTGAGTGTATAAAATAAATAAAGTTTATTCTAGATTTGAGTTTATAAAATAAATAAAGTTTATTCTAGATGTGTAAAATAAACTGAGTTTATACTAGATTTGAGTGTGTAAAATAAATAACGTTTATTCTAGATTTGAGTGTATAAAATAAATAAAGTTTATTCTAGATTTGAGTTTATAAAATAAATAAAGTTTATTCTAGATTTGAGTTTATAAAATAAATAAAGTTTATTCTAGATGTGTAAAATAAACTGAGTTTATACTAGATTTGAGTGTGTAAAATAAACAAAGTTTATTCTAGATTTGAGTGTGTAAAATAAACAAAGTGTATTCTAGATTTAGTTTATACAAATTGATTTAAGCTCGATTGCGAAACAAGTTCTTACAACTTATATTAACCACTCTCGAGACCTCATTCCTGATGGAATCCATCGTCATGAGGGAGAGAGAAGAGGCAATGTGGCATTTAAATGCCTTGCCTAAGGGCACAATCGTAACGGCTCCAGCGGGGTTCGAACTACGGACCTTTCGCACCTGAAGTGAACGCACATCCACTGCGCTATCATGACTTCCACAATTCTAGATTTGAGTGTGTATGATTTCAGTGTTCAGCCAAGAGTCTTCGGAACATCAGTGAGCTGTTCTACTATGCACAGAAAGCAGTGCTGTACCCAATGGTTCCATTGTTCAACCCAGTCGAGAAAGATGTAAGTCACATTACACTAGGTAACAATGCGGAACTATTCCAAAATAGTGATGGCTATTATACTCAGTTGAAGTTTTGCCTGCAGGATCATATAACTAATGCATATAATATATTACATTTTAACATGACTCGGCATTTTGTCTGTATACGCAAAGAAGGAATTTACCGTGTTTAAGTCTGCAATAAACCATGTTTTAGTGTGTGATGTAAAAACGTGACATCATTTTACTAGCATATAGTTTTATAATATTTACACTTTCTCAAAAATAACATCCAATTATTTTTGCCCATTTTAGATATTTTGGTCATGTTAGAATCAAAATTAGATGCATTGTAAGAGCAAGCTGAATATAAAATATTGCATTATAATGTGTATTATAAATACTTTTCTCAGCAAAAATAAACAAATATTGACTTTTCAAAAAACAATTAACATATTTTTCGAACAGGGTATTTAAACAGAATGCCAATGGTAATAAAAAGATGAACAGTAATCTGTGTAAGATAGTACTGGTCCAATAACGTTGTCTTAACATTTTATCAAAATTTTCATCTGATGTATAATACAGTCATATGGTATAATGGATTTTCTTAAACGTTTAAGATAATTATATCTTGTGTTATTGCTTGGAATATTCAAGCTTGGTGTTATTCTGACATTTCAATTAAGTGTTTGATTGTATGTAACTGTATGTATTTCTGTTATAAGTGCTTGAATGGATCCTAAGCTTTAGTAAAATGTTCCTTGTTGTTTCAGCTGACACACAAATGTAAAATGGCATTACAAAGAGTGTTCCGGGTATGTACCTTCCATGTACCTTCTCTATTCTTATTGTTAGTCAGTTCTACTTTGTCACCATGTAATTGAAGTTTAATCAAGGATCACACTGGCTCATGATTAAAGCTAAGCTATTTCTATACACAATATATATGCAGTTTACACATATTCAGGGCTGAAGTTACACCATCAAATTGGGAAGAATTTCTGGTATGTTCCGGAGACGTTTGGTGACTCAACCAGTGTTCCCTCTGTCTGAATATTGGTCTGTACCACTTTTGTCGCCAATTGAAAGGAACTGGAGCCAATTTGAAAAACTTGGAGCCAACTAAGAGCGATATAGTTCACAGATAAATATTTGAAGCCATGTATTTGACAAAACATGTACCCATCCAAAAAAAAATGTCAAATATTTTCGCTAATTCACACAAGTTAGCAGCGCCAGTGTTTATTTGTTGTCGCAATTGGCGACTTGGCGACCAACAGCAGAAAACCTGCTCAACCATTTATATATGCTATGTAAAACACTTTCCATTGAATTGTAAATAGGGGAAGTACGGTAGCACAGGCAGCCTATTTCTCAAGACTGTTTCTCACAAGTCACCCTCCAGCTTAGTTGGAACATATTTAGTTTTCTCTCAATACATGCTCATTTATAGCAGTATAAATTAAGGAATGGGACAGAAGACAGAAAGCTGTAACAGTGGATGGTTGTCCACTCGGAGTCCGACTCCTAGATTAAGCTGTTATGTAATTAAATTTCCACAGCCAACTGAAGCATGGTAACATGTGGTGTGGCATCCGTGGTCCAGTCGTAGAGCGTCAAATCTGAAATTGTGGGGTCCCGGGTTCATTGCTCGGTCATGGTGCATATGTAGTGTCCTTGAACAAGGCTACTAGCATACATTGCTTAGTGTTGGTTAACTGCTTAGGTCGGCTAAGCATTCCCAGTCCAAGCAAGGGGTTTGACATAAATGGAAATAAAACATGTTTGAAACTGACTCCAATGCAAATGGCAGTGTTTGAACTTCAGTGTGTACATGCCTTAAATTACTGTAATTCAGAAGATGGTAGTTAATTGAGTGGTTTTGGTAAAGTATTTGAGGTGTTTAAGTGTTGGTTATTGTTGTATGTTCTGTGTTATTTACAGATATGTGACCAGGACAATGATCAGATACTTCGGGATGATGAAGTGAACTTGTTTCAGGTACGAACAATCTCTGTAGTAGTGTATAGAGAGTGAAAGTTGTCTTAACCCTTTCAACACTACAGGCCTCTAAATAGACTTACAAAAAGTGTAGATCCAGATGAGCCGGCTTGTGACGAGCCGTATCAGGATCTGTTCTTTTTGCCAGTTTTTAGACCCATTTTGATAAATGAACTACAGTCAAACATGTGTTAGTGGTCACCTCTATTAAGCAGCCAACCTGCATTAAGCAGCCAGTTTTCAGATTCCCAATATGTTACTTTCTTGTATATTTTACCTCTATTAAACAGCCACCTGTGCTAAGCAGCCACCTGTGCTAAGCAGCCACATTCTGTGAGTCCCTTGGCTTGCTGCTTAAGACAGGTTTGACTGTAGTCCATGTCAGTTACTTGGGGTTGAATGGGTTAAACAGCCAGTCATGGGAAGTTCTACTCATTAGACCTGCAGCGTGTAGCAATGTGACAGTGAGGGAATCTGGTAGCTGCTGACTGTTTAATGCGCATTTGAATGTACAACTTGTGATGAATATTGAGGTCACACAACTTGGATACAGTCTTGACATGATATAGGCAAATATATTACATACCTAATTTGCTGCTCTGTATTTTGTCCAGTAGATTGTGTTAATGTAAACAATATAAAGTAATACGCATGATCAACACATCGCAGAATGATTTTTGCCGGAAATATTTTATGTATTTATTGAAAATATGTTACAACCAATATACCGTATTATTGAAGACATCTTTCACAGATCTATTGAAAGACGAGCTTTCATATAAACAGCAACCATCACCGCATCCGAGCTGGAGTGAAATAATGTGTCTAGTATCCGAGCTGGAGTGAAATAATGTGTCTAACATCCGAGCTGGAGTGAAATAATGTGTCTAGCATCCGAGCTGGAGTGAAATAATGTGTCTAGTATCCGAGCTGGAGTGAAATAATGTGTCTAACATCCGAGCTGGAGTGAAATAATGTGTCTAGTATCCGAGCTGGAGTGAAATAATGTGTCTAGTATCCGAGCTGGAGTGAAATAATGTGTCTAGTATCTGAGCTGGAGTGATATAATGTGTCTAACATCTGAGCTGGAGTGAAATAATGTGTCTAGTATCCGAGCTGGAGTGAAATAATGTGTCTAACATCTGAGCTGGAGTGAAATAATGTGTCTAGTATCTGAGCTGGAGTGAAATAATGTGTCTAGTATCCGAGCTGGAGTGAAATAATGTGTCTAACATCTGAGCTGGAGTGAAATAATGTGTCTAGTATCCAAGCTGGAGTGAAATAATGTGTCTAACATCCGAGCTGTAGTGAAATAATGTGTAACATCCGAGCTGTAGTGAAATAATGTGTCTAACATCCGAGCTGTAGTGAAATAATGTGTCTAACATCCGAGCTGTAGTGAAATAATTTGTCTAACCTCCGAGCTGGAGTGAAATAATGTGTCTAGTATCCGAGCTGGAGTGAAATAATGTGTCTAGTATCCGAGCTGGAGTGAAATAATGTGTCTAACATCCGAGCTGTAGTGAAATAATGTGTAACATCCGAGCTGTAGTGAAATAATGTGTAACATCCGAGCTGGAGTGAAATAATGTGTCTAGTATCCGAGCTGGAGTGAAATAATGTGTCTAACATCCGAGCTGGAGTGAAATAATGTGTCTAGTATCCGAGCTGGAGTGAAATAATGTGTCTAACATCCGAGCTGGAGTGAAATAATGTTCTAGCATCTGAGCTGGAGTGAAATAACTAGTGGCCTAGTCCGCCTACGGAGCGGGAGGTCGAAGGTTTGAATCTCGTCAAGTGTTCGTTCTGATACGGCCGGTTGGTGAGCCGCCAGCTAGTTAAATAATTATTACCAAGGCATACATGCATAGGATTCGGGAAGTACTGATGTTCATAAAAAGAGGTGTCTCATTATAAGTCAGAAATGGCTGGCCCTTTAAATAGGGGTGACACTATAATAAACAAACACTTTACTTTTTTATATCAGTATATGCAATTATTCGACAACATACATATGAGAGAGCTAGACCAGTAAGTGTTGTGTGGGTTGTTACCTTATATGGTGTAGAATGTGCCGTCTGATCAGGCTCTATGCTGTTTGCTATTCGGATAGTCGAACTAAAACATTTGGCTGAATAGCAAACAACATAGAGCCTGATCAAACGTGGCGTTATGCCGCGACTGATCTGGATCTACTGGGTATGCTGTTTGCAACTGTTATTTTATTTGCAAAGGTAAAGGTTTAATACAGACAATCTGTACTTGTATGTATATGAGCAGAGTCCAGGGATAATATGTTCATTTGTATGATTTTGCTGTTGCAGAGGAAATGTTTTGATACACCATTACAAGCTCACATGTTGGATGAGGTTAAAGAACTAGTCAGACGTAGTATATCCGATGGTGTAGCCGATGTGGGCTCGTACTCCGGTTTTACTGTAAAAGGTTTGTAACTATATTCCTGTTATTTATATGAAAACGGAATGGTTCTCATAACTGATTAGTGCAGTGGTTAGCGTACTCGCTTCTCGCCAATGCAAGCTGGGTTCAATCCACGCTTAGATTTACGGCTGGAGTCACCGATTTAAAAACAAAATGCGGGTAGCTTATAGTTTATTCCGGAAAATGATTTTGGTATCAACAATAAGATAAAAGCATGACCGTTTAATAAATATTCGTTAAATCGGCAGAAAAGTATTTTGATGTAAATTTGGCTCCAACTTTACGGGAATATATCTATACATATATGGTTGTTGTATGCAAATTTTACAAACATCTTCGTTCATTGGCCGAAGCCGAAGTTACGGCGTATATTTTTAGACGGACTCCGCCCTCTCCGAACGTATTTGACAGGCAGATTAGGATATAATTACACTGTTGAGAAAATATTTGATGACACTTGACCACTCATCGTCCCGGGTCAAAATTGACCCACTACGCATTTTCACCAAGAGTCAAACAAGTGATTTTCATGCTTCAGAGCTCGGATCAAATGAACGCCCTGATTGATTGAGAGAGGAATATTACTGGAAGTAAAACTAGTGTAAATATTACATGTTATGTAAATATTCCATGTTATGTAAATATTCCATGTTATGTAAATATTATATGTTATGTAAATATTACATGTTATGTAAATATTCCATGTTATGTAAATATTCCATGATTATAGTATGTGACAGTTTAAACATATTCATATCAGTTACTTTCACGTAGAAATATACATTGTATTTATAGATCTCTACTAAACTAAGCAGAATTAAAATGAAAGTTTATAGATGTCTTCTTTTCTGATAGTTCCAGGAATCAGTTAAAGATTACTATGCCTCGTTATTGCATGTTTCTTGGAATCAGTGAAAGATTACTATGCCTCGTTATTGCATGTTTCTTGGAATCAGTGAAAGATTACTATGCCTTGTTATTGCATGTTTCTTGGAATCAGTGAAAGATTACTATGCCTCGTTATTGCATGTTTCTTGGAATCAACGAAAGATTACTATGCCTCGTTATTGCAGGTTTCCAGGAATCAGTGAAAGATTACTATGCCTCGTTATTGCAGGTTTCCAGGAATCAGTGAAAGATTACTATGCCTCGTTATTGCATGTTTCTTGGAATCAGTGAAAGATTACTATGCCTCGTTATTGCATGTTTCTTGGAATCAGTGAAAGATTACTATGCCTCGTTATTGCATGTTTCTTGGAATCAGTGAAAGATTCCTATGCCTCGTTATTGCAGGTTTCCAGGAATCAGTGAAAGATTACTATGCCTCGTTATTGCAGGTTTCCAGGAATCAGTGAAAGCTTATTATGCCTCGTTATTGCAGGTTTCTTGTAACTTTATATTTCCTCGTTATTGCAGTATTCTTGTATTTATATACTTTTTTCATTACTGCAGGTTTCTTGTATCTGTTTGTGGTATTTGTACACAGAGGTAGAATAGAAACTCCGTGGACGGTACTGAGGAAGTTTGGCTATGATGATAACCTACTGTTACGCAATGACATACTAGCTCCCAAGTAAGAGATCATCTATTTAATATTCATGTAATGCCATATCAGTCAGTGACAGGCGAATGAGGGAATGAACTTCAATGAAGTGTAGTTGATTCTTTGACTTGCGTTTAAGCATTTGTTTTATGACAGTTTTACATCTATTATTATCTTATATTTGTGGCATGACTTTTAGTAAATTATGTACATCATATCACCCTATTTTCGTACGAGTTCCACCTGTTTTCGAATTTGCTTGCAAATGACGTTATCGCTGTCAGTAGCTGGTACTTGGATTTTATGGTAGACGTTTAAATTGCCAAGCACGAAAATTAGCAAAAACAGATCAATATTCACCTTTTATTTCAAAAATATGTAAATGTTGATGTTTTCATTAATCTCATTCCTGTGTATCCTAAAACTCCGTTACATAGAGATATATGCAAAGAAATATTGTTTATTTTTGTAACAAGGAGTGTAATGCTTGTTTATTGCTGAGAGGTCTAATGCTTGTTTATTGCTGAGAGGTCTAATGCTTGTTTATTGCTGAGAGGTCTAATGCTTGTTTATTGCTGAGAGGTCTAATGCTTGTTTATTGCTGAGAGGTCTAATGCTTGTTTATTGCTGAGAGGTCTAATGCTTGTTTATTGCTGAGAGGTCTAATGCTTGTTTATTGCTGAGAGGTCTAATGCTTGTTTATTGCTGAGAGGTCTAATGCTTGTTTATTGCTGAGAGGTCCAATGCTTGGCTTTACAATGTAGCATGTCAATTATGTGACTATACCGGAAACACATTTCTGGTACATGAAATTTGATTGGAGGCCGAAACTTATGACGCCATGTGGAATTCACATGTGAGTGAAATTGTGGTTTTAATTTAAAATATGTTATGCAAACAGAATTTAGTCAAGCGTATTAAATGCAAGAATGATCACTTTACTATAATATTATTTCATTTGCTTTGAAAGAGACTGACTACTATAAAGAGACTGACTTCTATAAAGAGACTGACTACTATAAAGAGACTGACTACTATAAAGAGACTGACTTCTATAAAGAGACTGACTTCTATAAAGAGACTGACTACTATAAAGATGATGACTTCTATAAAGAGACTGACTACTATAAAGAGACTGACTACTATAAAGATGATGACTTCTATAAAGAGACTGACTTCTATAAAGAGACTGACTTCTATAAAGAGACTGACTACTATAAAGATGATGACTTCTATAAAGAGACTGACTACTATAAAGATGATGACTTCTATAAAGAGACTGACTTCTATAAAGAGACTGACTACTATAAAGAGACTGACTTCTATAAAGAGACTGACTTCTATAAAGATGATGACTTCTATAAAGAGACTGACTTCTATAAAGAGACTGACTTCTATAAAGAGACTGACTAGAAGTTAATCACATTCAAACCTTGGTGGATCGAAAACCGGTACATCCATGGTAGTTGCCATCACACTTTGTTCGTCTGCATTCTTATCTTAGTTCAAATAACAACAGAAATGAAATATGAAAAGCTAATTTATTTAATTATCTGATTTCTTATTTCCAAGTAATTACCATATAATAATTAATGAACTAAATCAATGGTTACAATATTGCTTTCTTTTAAAAAATACTACAGCACTATTATTAAATACACATATTACATAATCATAGGTGATAAAAAAGTTTAAACTTTATTTTGCAACGATTGCGAAGCAAGTTCTAACAACTAATATTAATCACTCTCATTGGCGCGGATGAAAGCCGTCATTCGTGTGGGAGGAAACCGGAGAAAACCCAACTGTCCAATATCTGGCGAGCACCGTACCATCTCGCATACTTCCTGGTCCGAGGATCGAACCTGGGTTGCATTGGTGAGAAGCGAGCGCGACAACCACTGTGATAAGTAAACTGTGATGATATTTGTAGATTGAACCCAGCAGTAGGATGCACTACAGAGTTGAGTTATGAAGGTTCACAGTTTCTTACCAGGCTCTTTCAAAAATACGATGAGGTAAGAGTACCTACAGTTATGTATTATACGACGAGGTAAGAGTACCTACAGTTATGTATTATACGACGAGGTAAGAGTACCTACAGTTATGTATTATACGATGAGGTAAGAGTACCTACAGTTATGTATTATACGACGAGGTAAGAGTACCTACAGTTATGTATTATACGATGAGGTAAGTGTACCTACAGTTATGTATTATACGATGAGGTAAGAGTACCTACAGTTATGTATTATATGATGAGGTAAGTGTACCTACAGTTATGTATTATACGATGAGGTAAGAGTACCTACAGTTATGTATTATACGATGAGGTAAGAGTACCTACAGTTATGTAGTATACGATGAGGTAAGAGTACCTACAGTTATGATGAGGTAAGTGTACCTACAGTTATGATGAGGTAAGTGTACCTACAGTTATGTATTATACGATGAGGTAAGAGTACCTACAGTTATGTATTATACGATGAGGTAAGAGTACCTACAGTTATGTATTATACGATGAGGTAAGAGTACAGTTATGTATTATACGATGAGGTAAGAGTACCTACAGTTATGTATTATACGATGAGGTAAGAGTACCTACAGTTATGTATTATATGATAAGGTAAGTGTACCTACAGTTATGATGAGGTAAGTGTACCTACAGTTATGTATTATACGATGAGGTAAGAGTACCTACAGTTATGTATTATACGATGAGGTAAGAGTACCTACAGTTATGTATTATACGATGAGGTAAGAGTACAGTTATGTATTATACGATGAGGTAAGAGTACCTACAGTTATGTATTATACGATGAGGTAAGAGTACCTACAGTTATGTATTATACGATGAGGTAAGAGTACCTACAGTTATGTATTATACGATGAGGTAAGAGTACCTACAGTAATGTATTATACGATGAGGTAAGAGTACCTACAGTTATGTATTATACGATGAGGTAAGAGTACCTACAGTTATGTATTATACGACGAGGTAAGAGTACCTATAGTTATGTATTATACGACGAGGTAAGAGTACCTACAGCTATGTATTATACAAGGCAGTATGGTAGCTATAGTCCCCTCAGCTGTCTCTAGTTCTCACCCTCCTCCCTCTTATCAGCTCAATGAGAAGAATGTTCATATAACATCTCCCTGTTATACCTCCAATTTCTCCCTGCTATTCGTTCAACTTCTCCCTGCTATACCTCCAACATATCCCTGCTATACCTCCAACATATCCCTGCTATACCTCCAACATATCCCTGCTATACCTCCAACATATCCCTGCTATACCTCCAACATATCCCTGCTATACCTCCAACATATCCCTGCTATACCTCCAACATATCCCTGCTATACCTCCAACATTCCCGTAACCTAACTCTCCCTGCTATACCTCCAACATATCCCTGCTATACCTCCAACGTCTCCCTGCTATACCTCCAACATCTCCCTGCTATACTCCAATATCTCCCTGCTATACCTCCAGCCTCCCTGCTATACCTCCAACATCTCCCTGCTATACTGCCAACTTCTCCCTGTATACTGCCAACTTCTCCCTGCTATACCTCCAACTTCTCCCTGCTATACCTCCAGCATCTCCCTGCTATACCTTCAACTTCTCCCTGCTATACCTCCAGCATCTCCCTGCTATACCTCCAACATCTCTCTACTATTCCTTCAACTTCTCCCTGCTATACCTCCAGCATCTCCCTGCTATACCTCCAACATCTCCCTGCTATGCCTCCAACATCTCCCTGCTATACCTCCAGCATCTCCCTGCTATACCTCCAACTTCTCCCTGCTATGCCTCCAACATCTCCCTGCTCTATACCTCCAACATCTCCCTGCTATGCCTCCAACCTCTCCCTGCTATACCTCCAACTTCTCCCTACTATTCCTTCAACTTCTCCCTGCTATACCTCCAACATCTCCCTGCTATACTGCCAACTTCTCCCTGTATACTGCCAACTTCTCCCTGCTATACCTCCAACTTCTCCCTGCTATACCTCCAACATCTCCCTGCTATACCTCCAACTTCTCCCTGCTATACCTCTAACTTCTCCCTGCTATACCTCCAACATCTCCCTGCTATACCGCCAACTTCTCCCTGCTATACCTTCACCCTTAACTGATAAACTTACTGTCAGATTTATTGAACCACCATTGATTTTAAGGTGTACAGGGAGAGGATATTACCTATAATACTTTGCTTAGCTAATCCTCGAGCCAATTACTAATAGAGAATCCTTTGATCATTTATTATAAAGTTGTCATTAGCCATGATCTTCTGGCATCCCAATTGGTTGTTTGTAAGTATGTATGTTCCTTTAATGTCAAACCTCTCGCAGGGACTTAGACATGTTTTCCTGGGCAGGCTTAGCCGACCTAAGCGATTAACCAGTATTAAGCAATGTGTGTGAGGTGCCACTCAATGACACTACATACGTGGCCTGACCGAGTATCGAACCCGGGACCGTTCGACTCCAAATCCGACGCTCTACCACTGGACCACGGACGCCACACGATAAGTCCAGTGTGTTGGCATTGGATGCTTACTTTCCATGACTAATATCAGTGTTGTGAGTTTATTCCCTGTACATCAGTATCGTTCGATGATGTTAGAGAAGTTTGTCTGTGGTTTATAGAAATTGAAGGGTTCAAGTGTTGGTTTATCAAAAAAGTAATGGTATTTGCCTAAATAAACATTTATATATGTATGCTTATTTATAGTAGTGTGCATGTCTGTTTAAATAAAAATTAAATGTTGAAATGTGAAATTCTTACCTAATAATAACATCTATACTAGAATATGAATAAGCTTTAATATTGACCACCAATCGACCAGTATTGACCATGTTGGGAGTATTGACCGGAGTGGTTTTAACCTGTTAAAACCGGCAGTTTAAACCGCCCCTCGAATCGACCGGCCAACGTTGGTTTATCTTGACCTTTATGTTGTGGTGGGTATGGTATGCATGAAGTCTCCACATGTAGAACTCTTCTAAATGTTAAGAATCATTTTCTATTTAATAGGATCGAGACGGTGTGTTATCTCCGACAGAGTTAACAAATTTATTCAGTACCTGTCCTAGGTTGCCATGGGGACCGGATGTGAATAACACTGTGGTAACAAACATGAGCAGCTGGATATCATTACAGGGTTACCTAGCACAGTGGACGTAAGTAACATCCAACACTTATTTATTATGTTCCTCCATCTAGTCTAGCTGTAAGACAAACTGACCTATCTTTGTGCTAAGCAAATGTAGGAACCCTATCTTATTCATGATCCAGAGTGTTAACAAGTTTCTAGCACGATAGCATGTGCTTGCACAGCAACAACCCATTTCATTTCATCCAATTTACTAATTTTCCATATCTTCACGACCAATTAGTGCACACATGATGACAAAACACATGTTACAAATTGCCCCACTAATCACAAGTATGCATGCAAGCACCCAGGACATCTTGGGGCTTTAGAACTTTAGGCTTTAGACAATGCCCATCATGTCTCACTGACCGCTCTCTATGCTAACAACGTTATATTGTAACATCATCCTGGAAAGGAATTTACATAAGCTCTCAGCTTGTTTTCCAATCCATTTCAGATATCCTGTGTTTTGTATACTGTATATATATTGTATGAACTGAATAAAATATGTTTAAACTAACAATGTAATTGATTAAAGGTAGTGGTGCAAGTTGTTACTGTCGGTGACTTCAAATCAATCGTTCCTCACCGCTTAAGGTTCGAAATCCCACTGGGGTGTCAAATTCTTTCATGTGAAGAAACTTTCCATCTGGCTTTCAGAAGGCCAATGGTTCTACCTGGTTACCTGTTTGTGTGTGAAATATTGTTTGAATGGGCATCCAGGGTCGTCCACTAATAACACCTGCAGAGACACCATATGACCAACGCTGTTGGTGCCAGTTCAAAACCCAGAAACAAACAAACAAACAAATGATTAAAAGTGCAATAGACATAATTATGTAGGGAAACTAAAGATGCAGATTATTTTTATATATACTCACACGAAAAAGAAAGTGTGCACTTGGTTAAAGGGAAAATTATATACTTATATTCACACGTATAACAATGTTCTGATAATTATCAAATTTCAATTAGTTTATACAAATTTATTTTAGCTCGATTGCGAAACAAGTTATTTCAACTTATATTAATCACTCTCGAGACCTCATGCCTGATGGAATCCATCGCCACGAGGGGCAGAGAAGAGGCAACGTGGAATTTAAATGCCAATCGTAACGGCTCCAGCGGGGAATTTCAATTAAAAGTAGAACATCGTGTAGTCATACAATTTTTCACATTTTGATACTAAATTTGCATATTTATTGCTTCTATATATGAGTATAACAATGTCCCTCTAACCAAGTGCACACTTTCTTTTTCCTGTGAGTATATATACTGAGTCAAAAAAGAAACGATACCTGGTGTTTATGTGTCTATAATTTCAACATTTATTAAGAAAATTCTTTGAAAATTCATAAGATGATAGTCCAACATGTTTGAAAGAGGAGCACATAAAGCATAATGAGCCTCCGAAACTGTCTGCTGCGTGATGACGTAATTCGTCGGACAGGGGTCTAATGGAGTTTTCACACAGACGTCAATACCGAGATGGGCACCATTTGCGTCTCTCACTGCAATGCGCCGCCGTCGCATCGAACGAAAGAGTGTCTGAATCTCTTGCTGGTCAATATTTGTCCACTCCTGACGCAAAACATCCCTCAGTTGGTTTAACGTTACCGGCTGACGTCGTCTGACGCGGCGGTCTAACGTATCCCACAAATGTTCTATGGGTGACAAGTCTGGTGACAAAGCAGGCCACGGCAGGGTTTCAATATTGTTCTGCTCCAATAATGTGGTGGAAATCCGAGCAGTATGACACCTGGCGTTGTCCTGTTGGAACAGTGTGACGTTTCTGTTGGCGTTAAAGAACGGCACAACAACTGGCGCAAGGATCTCATCACAGTACCACTGGGCGTTTAGGTTCCCGTCCACCACTAACAGTTCAGTGCAACTGCCGAAGGTGATACCGCCCCACGCCATAACGATTCCGCCCCTGAACAGATCGTCGGCGTAACGTTCACCGCGTCTGCGATATACCCGCTCTCTGCCATCCGCTCTCTGCAAACAGAACCGCGATTCATCGCTAAACATTACCGAATTCCACTGTAACTGAGTCCAGCGAGCACGTTCCGTCGTCCATTCCCGCCGTACGTCACGGTGACGTCGTGTCAGGATGGGTCCAACGTATGGCCGATAGGCACGAATGCCACGTTCACCGAGCCGGTTCCTGACTGTTTGTGCACTGATGCGATGTTGGGTCATCCCAGGAGTAACGGCAGCTGTGTGCGTAGCAGGTAGGAACCGGTCACGTAAATGTGACGTCCGAATGTGACGGTCCTGTTCACGCGTCGTCACACATGGTTGACCAGATCTTGGACGATCGTCCACCGATCCATATGTTCGATAACGTCGAAGTAGACGTGTTATCGTGATCCGCGTAACCCGGAGTCGATTTGCGACGTCACGCTGACGTAAACCGCCGTCAATCATGCCAATGGCACGCATTCTCTGATTGCGGTTTAGCCTAGGCATTTTGTTAGAGGTAACAATGGGTATGTACGGTGTTTTTCCTCGATGATAATGCAATACCAGTACAATAAACCGATTTTCCGATTTGTACATGTGTAGGAAGTTGTCTTTGTTGAGGAGCACGTGCAAATCGGAAATTCGGCGTTCCAGGATTATCGGGTGTTTATTTACCTGTGTTTATGATTGACTGACGTTGCAATAAGATACCCGGTACTGATACGTAATAATATATTAAACCTTTCTATGGTTTTATCCGTTTTACGTCATTTTTAGTTTATCCGTTTTACGTCATTTTTAGTTTGGTATCGTTTCTTTTTTGACTCAGTATATATACCAGTTTCTTCTGTATCCACATAGAAGTTTCTCTTGCCATATATATGTTACTATTGTGTTATTTCAGTCTAACCACTCTATTAGATCATCCTAGAACGTTGGAATACCTGGCGTATCTGGGATACCACTATCACCATGACTCCACGCTGACAGCCTTGCAAGGTAAGCTCATCGCTCCACGCTCGTATAACATACATGTAGTTACTGCTCTCTTCCCCCATCAATCTACAATACCTTTAGCTCACTATGTACTGTAGAGATGCTCATGAAACTTTGTTAAAGTGTTCAGGCACCTCACAGATCAACAATGTACTTCCAGGGTAGGAGGTAAAATTTAAGCCCTCCGTGAGTTTTAATGACTCATATAATTAACAATCAAACGTTGACATGGCCAGGTTTTTAATTTTTTAGAAATAAATTTCGAAATACCTGAAGGTATATGATGAAGCATCACACACAGGTTCTGTACAATAAGATTATCACGAATGAGGTCTCGAGAGCAATTAAAATAATGTTGTAAGAACTTGTTTTGCAATCGAGCTGAAATAAATGTGTCTAAGCTAAGTACAATAAAGTGGTATGTTTGTACATCAGGGTCTGTATCTCGGAGGTCAATGTCGTAATTGGGGATTAAAGGTTACAACTATTTTTGCCCACAAGAATGAGCAAGCACCCTACAGAATTGAATAAAGGCCATAAGTAATACTGTAATGCGTGTCTCATAAAGAGATGTTTAGTGACGTTATAGAACTATGTATAACACTATGTCATACGTATCTCTGGAGAGGGACGTTTGATGAGGTTATAACACTATGTCATACGTATCTCTGGAGAGGGACGTTTGATGAGGTTATAACACTATGTCATACGTATCTCTGGAAACAGACACTTATTAGCATTGTAACACTATGTCATACGTATCTATGGAAACAGACACTTATTAACATTGTTTGTAACACTATGTCATACGTATCTATGGAAACAGACACTTATTAACATTATAACACTATGTCGTATGTATCTATGGAAACAGACACTTATTAGCATTGTAACACTATGTCATACGTATCTATGGAAACAGACACTTATTAACATTGTAACACTGTCATATGTATCTATGGAAACAGACACTTATTAGCATTGTAACACTATGTCATACGTATCTATGGAAACAGATACTTATTAGCATTGTAACACTATGTTGTACGTATCTATGGAAACAGACACTTATTAGCATTGTAACACTGTCATACGTATCTATGGAAACAGACACTTATTAGCATTGTAACACTATGTCATACGTATCTATGGAAACAGACACTTATTAACATTGTAACACTATGCCGTACGTATCTATGGAAACAAGATACTTATTAGCATTGTAACACTATGTTGTATGTATCTATGGAAACAAGACACTTATTAGCATTGTAACACTATGTCATACGTATCTATGGAAACAAGACACTTATTAGCAGTGTAACACTATGTCATACGTATCTATGGAAACAAGACACTTATTAGCATTGTAACACTATGTTGTATGTATCTCTGGAAACAGACACTTATTAACATTATAACACTATGCCGTACATATCTATGGAAACAGACACTTATTAGCATTGTAACACTATGTCATACGTATCTATGGAAACAGATACTTATTAGCATTGTAACACTATGTCATACGTATCTATGGAAACAGACACTTATTAACATTGTAACACTATGTCATACGTATCTATGGAAACAGATACTTATTAACATTATAACACTATGTCATACGTATCTATGGAAACAGATACTTATTAACATTATAACACTATGTTGTATGTATCTCTGGAAACAGACACTTATTAACATTGTAACACTATGTCATACTGGACACTTGACGTTCATTGAGGTTGGGTTGATCTTGCAGTGACACGAGATAAGAAGATAGATTTGGAGAAGAGACAGACAGCAAGGAATGTGTTCCGATGTCATGTGCTGGGACCCAAAGGTGTAGGAAAGGTAACCGGCAGTGTTATAGTATTGAACTTCAGATTGTTTTATGAAGTATTACGGTAACCATGTTTTATAAACACATTAAGTACATTACGGTAATATTGTTTTACAGAAGGACACAGCACATGGCGAGGCCAGGAACTAACCTCACCATAGACCCTTTGATTGTGAATCTGACGTCATACTATGAACAGAATTGAGCCCTAAAAGTTTCCTTCTAAAAATATAATTTGCGAACAATTGTTCATGTATATATTTTACTAATACATGTGTCTAATGATCATATTTTGTTTCAGACATCATTCCTGCAGGGTTTGTTGGGTAGGAATCTCCGATATGTTGCTACTCTGAACAAAGAGCAGTTGTCAAGTTTTACCATAAATACAGTACAAGTCTATGGACAAGAGAAATATTTAATGGTGAGAATTTACATTACTAGAATGGTAAATATATCTGTTGTTATGTCCCCAGTCTTGGAGAGCCATACATTGTTTGGACCGCTTGGAGAGCCATACATTGTTTTGACCGCTTGGAGAGCCATACAGTGTTTGGACCGCTTGGAGAGCCATACAGTGTTTTGACCGCTTGGAGAGCCATACAGTGTTTGGACCACTTGGAGAGCCATACAGTGTTTGGACCGCTTGGAGAGCCATACAGTGTTTGGACCGCTTGGAGAGCCATACAGTGTTTGGACCGCTTAGGTCCGCTAAGCTTGCCCAGGAAAACATGTCTACGTCCCCGCAAGGGATTTGACATTAATGGAACATACATACATACATACATACTATGTTATGAAATAGCACATGTGAACCAGGTGCGTGCCGTGCCCTCTTCTCCGCAGATTCATCCACTTGACTCGAGACTACACAGATATATTCATTGACTCGAGACTACACAGATATATTCATTGACTCGAGACTACACAGATATATTCATTGACTCGAGACTACACAGATATATTCATTGACTCGAGACTACACAGATATATTCATTGACTCGAGACTACACAGATATATTCATTGACTCGAGACTACACAGATATATTCATTGACTCGAGACTACACAGATATATTCATTGACTCGAGACTACACAGATATATTCATTGACTCGAGACTACACAGATATATTCATTGACTCGAGACTACACAGATATATTCATTGACTCGAGACTACACAGATATATGCATTGACTCGAGACTACACAGATATATTCATTGACTCGAGACTACACAGATATATTCATTGACTCGAGACTACACAGATATATTCATTGACTCGAGACTACACAGATATATTCATTGACTCGAGACTACACAGATATATTCAACATGAAGCAGATATTCATCATGATGTTAAGACTTCCGTGTATAATACATCTTTCTAGCATTATTCAACCTGTCTTAAATTCCAATTCTTACCCCTAACCTGCCAATCACAAGTAATGTTGCTTTTGCAAACAGCCTAGACCATGATCAGATGGCACAGAGTGTCATCTGATCAGCTCTATGCTGTTTGCTATTCGAATAGTGGAGCTAAACCACTTGTTTGAATTGAAAACAACAGATCCGTGGCTGATCTGGATTTTTTTTTTTGTACATGCCGTGTAATTTATTCGGCAGGTTATAGGTTAACATTTACTACAGTCAGAACACTTTTGAAATCAACTCTAATATTACATTCATTTTGTCACATACATTTTCATGGGCATGTGTCGTACAATGTTAGCAACTCCTTACCATTTAACAAGAGTAATATGAGTTAATAACCACCATATCCAAACAGTTTAATTTGATTTGTAATGTTCCATTTTTGGAATTGTTGCAGTATCAAAGTACTCAACTTTCTAGAATGGACCGATCACACTTTCACATGATGGGGTATAACTGGGCCAGGGTATGACCTTTGTCTACTGAACTGTCGCGTCAGTGCTGGTGATGATTATTCTCTCCAGCCACTATAAATCATGGTTGTCTGGACGATAATTGTCTGGGAGATGGAAATTGTTGTCTTGATGATGATTGTACGAGAGATGGAGAATGTTGTCTGGGTTATGGAGAATGTTGTCTTGGTTATGGAGAATGTTGTCTGGGTTATGGAGAATGTTGTCTGGGTTATGTAGAATGTTGTCTGGGTTATGTAGAATGTTGTCTGGGTTATGGAGAATGTTGTCTGGGTTATGTAGAATGTTGTCTGGGTTATGTAGAATGGTGTCTGGGTTATGGAGAATGTTGTCTGGGTTATGGAGAATGTTGTCTGGGTTATGGAGAATGTTGTCTGGGTTATGGAGAATGTTGTCTGGGTTATGTAGAATGTTGTCTGGGTTATGGAGAATGTTGTCTAGGTTATGGAGAATGTTGTCTGGGTTATGGAGAATGTTGTCTGGGTTATGGAGAATGTTGTCTGGGTTATGGAGAATGTTGTCTGGGTTATGTAGAATGTTGTCTGGGTTATGAGAATGTTGTCTGGGTTATGGAGAATGTTGTCTGGGTTATGGAGAATGTTGTCTGGGTTATGAGAATGGTGTCTGGGTTATGGAGAATGTTGTCTGGGTTATGGAGAATGTTGTCTGGGTTATGGAGAATGTTGTCTGGGTTATGGAGAATGTTGTCTGGGTTATGGAGAATGTTGTCTGGGTTATGGAGAATGTTGTCTGGGTTATGGAGAATGTTGTCTGGGTTATGGAGAATGTTGTCTGGGTTATGGAGAATGTTGTCTGGGTTATGGAGAATGTTGTCTGGGTTATGGAGAATGTTGTCTGGGTTATGGAGAATGTTGTCTGGGTTATGGAGAATGTTGTCTGGGTTATGGAGAATGTTGTCTGGGTTATGGAGAATGTTGTCTGGGTTATGGAGAATGTTGTCTGGGTTATGGAGAATGTTGTCTGGGTTATGGAGAATGTTGTCTGGGTTATGGAGAATGTTGTCTGGGTTATGGAGAATGTTAACTGGGTTATGGAGAATGTTGTCTGGGTGGTCTGGGTTATGGAGAATGTTGTCTGGGTTATGGAGAATGTTGTCTGGGTTATGGAGAATGTTGTCTGGGTTATGGAGAATGTTGTCTGGGTTATGGAGAATGTTGTCTGGGTTATGGAGAATGTTGTCTGGGTTATGGAGAATGTTGTCTGGGTTATGGAGAATGTTGTCTGGGTTATGGAGAATGTTGTCTGGGTTATGGAGAATGTTGTCTGGGTTATGGAGAATGTTGTCTGGGTTATGGAGAATGTTGTCTGGGTTATGGAGAATGTTGTCTGGGTTATGGAGAATGTTGTCTGGGTTATGGAGAATGTTGTCTGGGTTATGGAGAATGTTGTCTGGGTTATGGAGAATGTTGTCTGGGTTATGGAGAATGTTGTCTGGGTTATGGAGAATGTTGTCTGGGTTATGGAGAATGTTGTCTGGGTTATGGAGAATGTTGTCTGGGTTATGGAGAATGTTGTCTGGGTTATGGAGAATGTTGTCTGGGTTATGGAGAATGTTGTCTGGGTTATGGAGAATGTTGTCTGGGTTATGGAGAATGTTGTCTGGGTTATGGAGAATGTTGTCTGGGTTATGGAGAATGTTGTCTGGGTTATGGAGAATGTTGTCTGGGTTATGGAGAATGTTGTCTGGGTTATGGAGAATGTTGTCTGGGTTATGGAGAATGTTGTCTGGGTTATGGAGAATGTTAACTGGGTTATGGAGCTGGTAGTCTGGAAGTGTTTCTCCACGACTCTGATAAATAATTATGCACATACAATTTCAGTTACATGAAGTAGATGTGGCAGTGTCGGACATGTTGGCGCCTACAGAAACAAACTGTGATGTCGCTTGTTTATTGTATGATGTCACAAACCCTAGATCATTTGAGTTCTGTGCTCGGATGTACATGGTACGTGAACAATTCCCCCCATACTCTATATCATTTGAGTTCTGTGTCCGGATATACATGGTACATGAACAATTCCCCCCATACTCTATATCATTTGAGTTCTGTGTCCGGATATACATGGTACATGAACAATTCCCCCATACTCTATATCATTTGAGTTCTGTGCCCGGATGTACATGGTACATGAACAATTCCCCCATACTCTATATCATTTGAGTTCTGTGCCCGGATATACATGAACAATTCCCCCATACTCTATATCATTTGAGTTCTGTGCCCGGATATACATGGTACATGAACAATTCCCCCATACTCTATCATTTGAGTTCTGTGTCCGGATATACATGGTACATGAACAATTCCCCCATACTCTATATCATTTGAGTTCTGTGCCCGGATGTACATGGTATGTCAACAATTTCACCATACCCATGAGTTCTGTGCCCGGATATACATGATATGTGAAGAGTTCCCCTAGTATATACTCCCTTTATAGGAGAATTACATGTACATGATCAACTAAAGATGTCACTACACCTGTTACGTTGTATCTTAGACTTAATAACCAACTTCATAACAAATCCAGTGGGACAGCTTCCTTGCATGAAGGAATGCCACCAAGGTAAGGCTCAAACACCCAGTGCTGAGGGGCAAGTAATACATGAAGGAATGCTGCCAAGGTAGGACTCAAACCCCCCAGTGCTGAGTGGCAAGTAATACATGAAGGAATGCCACCAAGGTAGGGCTCAAACCCCCAGTGCTGAGGGGCAAGTAATACATGAAGGAATGCCACCAAGGTAGGACTCAAACCCCCAGTGCTGAGGGGCAAGTAATACATGAAGGAATGCCACCAAGGTAGGGCTCAAACCCCCAGTGCTGAGGGGCAAGTAATACATGAAGGAATGCCACCAAGGTAGGGCTCAAACCCACAGTGTGGGGGCAAGTAATACATGAGGATGCTGCCAGGTAGGGCTCAAACCCCAGTGTTGAGGGGCAAGTAATACATGAAGGAATGCTGCCAAGGTAGGGCTCAAACCCCAGTGCTGAGGGGCAAGTAATACATGAAGGAATGCCGCCACGGTAGGGCTCAAACCCCAGTGCTGAGGGGCAAGTAATACATGAAGGAATGCCGCCAAGGTAGGGCTCAAACCCCCAGTGCTGAGGGGCAAGTAATACATGAAGGAATGCCGTCACGGTAGGGCTCAAACCCCCAGTGCTGAGGGGCAAGTAATACATGAAGGAATGCCGCCACGGTAGGGCTCAAACCCCCAGTGCTGAGGGGCAAGTAATACATGAAGGAATGCCGCCACGGTAGGGCTCAAACCCCCAGTGCTGAGGGGCAAGTAATACATGAAGGAATGCCGCCACGGTAGGGCTCAAACCCCCAGTGTTGAGGGGCAAGTAATACATGAAGGAATGCCGCCAAGGTAGGGCTCAAACCCCAGTGCTGAGGGGCAAGTAATACATGAAAGAATGCCGCCACAGTAGGGCTCAAACCCCCAGTGCTGAGGGGCAAGTAATACATGACGGAATGCCGCCACGGTAGGGCTCAAACCCCCAGTGCTGAGGGGCAAGTAATACATGAAGGAATGCTGCCACGGTAGGACTCAAACCCCCAGTGTTGAGGGGCAAGTAATACATGAAGGAATGCCACCAAGGTAGGACTCAAACCCCCAGTGCTGAGGGGCAAGTAATACATGAAGGAATGCCACCAAGGTAGGGCTCAAACCCCCAGTGCTGAGGGGCAAGTAATACATGACGGAATACTGCCACGGTAGGACTCAAACCCCCAGTGCTGAGGGGCAAGTAATACATGACGGAATGCTGCCACGGTAGGACTCAAACCCCCAGTGCTGAGGGGCAAGTAATACATGAAGGAATGCCGCCACGGTAGGGCTCAAACCCCCAGTGCTGAGGGGCAAGTAATACATGAAGAATTGTTGATGGAGAGAATAACTGTATTCTATTCCACCATCATTACACACCATTTACACTTACAGACACATTTCCTGGACAGCCGGGTACCAACCTTGATTGTTGCATGTAAAGTAGAGAACCCGGAAGTGCGGCAGGACTATGAGCTCACGCCTGCAGCATTCTGTAGCAAGTTCAAACTCTCCCCACCTCAGCGATTCACCTGTATAGACAAAGTGAACATCGATGTGTACATAAAATTAGCAACTATGGCAGCTTATCCGTGAGTATATATATTTCTTCAGCGGTGTGTGTTGTGCAATTGCTTTAAGTATTATGTCTTTATTAAGATCTTGTAAATTATGTGATGTTGTAGAGTTAAGTTTCTGTGTTATTTTGTATTTAAGTTGACCTATATTCTCATCTTTGGTGCTGCGGTAACAGTTTCTTGAGAATTTACAAAATAAAAAATGTGTTCACTTGTGAGTTTTGGTGGCTTTCTAAATGATTCTTGATTTTCCCACAATGCTAGGTAAAGTGGGGAAATATAGTAATTGTCTCCACTCCATCCTTCTGTCCATCCCTATTTTGAATTTTTTATAATTGGTCCATATAACTTAACCAACTCAAAAGTATTTTCATGAAACTTGGGTCAAATATGTCAGTTCACGGTCAATATCGAAGTTCTAAGTTAAAACTATAATGGCTACAGTTTGTATCCAGTCTATATCTCATAAACAACTTGCAAGATTGATTTTCATTTAACTGGTGTCCATTTTTTGACCACATTACGGTGAAGTTCACAACCCATGTTCCAACCATGACAATCAATTCAAGGTCACACTTTCAGGTTGATGGTCAAGTAACTATATGTTATGTCCGGTCCATATCTTCTAAATCCAATTTGGTCAAATGGTTCATCTCATCAACATGATATACAGAACCCAAATTCCACCGAGACTCGCCCAAATCTGTTCATGGTCCCACTTATAGATCAACCTTTAATTGATCGTTTTATGTCCTGTCCATATCGCCTAACCCATTAGAAGGGTTTTTACTACGTTAAATGTTCAAAAAAATTGAGACAACAGGTAGAACCAATTTTGCAACTACCTCTGGTCAAGGTTGCACTTACATGTCAAATGTCTAGTTGGTGTATATATATAAATATATATATATTTGTACGGTATATCTACTAACGTGTCCGCTCTGTTTGTTCTACAAACGGATCTGTAGTCCAGTGCTAACACGCTGGACTAGTAATCCAGGGATCAAACCATGTTTGATTCCCCCGTCTGACCCTAATAAACTTAACAGTTGTTACCACCTTTCAGATGGGACTTTAAACCGAGGTCTTGTGTCGGTGCTTTACACTGTGCACGTAAAAGAACCAGAGGAGACTCTGAAATGGGTCTCTGTCTGTATCATTGCACTATCCTCCAAAAATCTAAAATGACTAATCTCTTCAGGAGGCGTTGCTCATATGGACAACCTATAGCGACGATAAATAAACTTAAAACACACACTGTTTGTCCTTATCCACTGAAGGGATGAACATGAAAATTTTATTCATAATGAGACGGTGAGCAGGACACGTGTTCCAACCACATAGGTTCAAGGTCACGGTTGCACTAAGAGGTCGAGGATCTAGTGCCTGTGGCGTTATATACTACCGGATTGACTAAGTTGTATGTCCTAACCCACTTAAAGGATAATGTTCATCACATTGAGACAATGAGCAGGACACATGTTCCAACCACATATGTTCACGGTCACGGTTGCACTTAGAGCTTAGTTGTAAAGTCAAGTAGCTATATATTGTGATCGCTTCATGTCTCGTAAACCGCTTGATAGAATTTGAAATTTCTCAGGTCGTATCGAGGCAGCGTGGAAAGTGCACCATACAGCTGCATGTTTGGAGGAACAATATGTCAAATTTAGCTGTTATGTTGGTGCATTGTATTTTCACAATAAGCTGCAACAGATTTAAATATTACAATCCATGGTGTATTCTGTATATGAATTACTTTCTTACATCCTACACCTTCCACTCTTCATGTGGTGGGCAAATATATGTGTCTGTTAGACTGTAGCCCTGTTTACATCAAATCTTTATCTGACATGATGGGCTACAATCTGGTTCTACTGTAATTCTGTGCTTAGTATTCTTTTGACACTAATAGAATTTGTAACTAATGTTGTTAGAACTTGAGACCCGACCCGTTTGCCTTTATTTAATTTGTCATGTTTTGTATTCACATGTATATGTAAAACGAATCGAGCAATGTATTATTATAAAACTAAACCAGTAGAATTGAGCAAATTGTGTTTAATTTTAGGGATGAAAATCTATCTGAAGGAGCAATAAGAATATATCATATACAGGTTTATCTCGACTACATGCGTAGATTTCTGTCGCAATGGATACAGCCTCTGCCGAGGTCTTATCAGTTTAAACCCTCCATGGTGGTCATGTCTTCGGCAAGACCATTTAATCCACATTGCCACTTCTCTGTCCCTCATGGCGATGTATTCGAGAGTGATTAGTCAAACGTTGAATAAATTTGTGTCTATAAACTCTGAACTGCGTTTGTAAAATAGTATCTTCTATGCTTGTATGCAAGCAGTGATGGAACAAAATTGCACAAATATTGTGCTCTATGTCTAACTCCTGTATGTCTAACTCCTGTTATGTTATGAGACGGTGTTTCGCTGTATACCACATCACTCAAACTGTCCATTAGTACCGGTAGGTCCGAAATGGGTTACGTAAATTACATTTTAACATGCTCAGCAGTAGCGGCCAAACATCCATTCAAAGCGGCTCAATAAATGAGTTCATATTGAATAAAGCAAGCAGAATATAATATTCTATGAGGTAGCAAGAGATATGTTATCTATTCATTAGACAAGATTATTAAACTGCTCCGTGACGGCTATTGATGAATATATGTTGAGCATTTATACTAAGATATAAGTACCCATATTGAAGAATGTAAACAAATATTTGAAGGTCGTCACTTTCGTAATTATGTTACCTGAGAAATAATTACCAGGGGCGGCTTCATTGAAACATACGTCCGTTTGATTGGATACACAAATATGCGAAAGCATTGCGAGAATAAGTGCACAAAAGCGGGTATACGGAAACTACAACTGTACGCCTATTGTTTCAAAAAGATCTCTGTGCATCTCTTTAAACTTTATATTTTTTACAACGATTGCGGAGCAAGTTTTAACAACTTATATTAATCACTCTCGTTGGCGCGGATGAAAGCGTATATGTGGTCATTTGTGTGGGAGGAAACCGGAGTACCCGGAGAAAACCCATCTGTCCGATCTGGTGACCAGATCTCTGTCTTCATTTATAAATGACTGCTTATATAGCAATAGTAAATATAAAATATAACCTTCTTGAACATTTAGTATGTTACATAGCAGTTATTTACGGTACTTGTCCACCTCCGTAGTCGAGTGGTTATAGTCGCTGACTTGTATACTGTAACCTATCATCACTGATGGTCATGGGTCCGAGCCCCACTCAGGCCGTGTCTCATTTATAAGAAAACGTTTACAGTTTCTGACGGAGGTTGGTGCACAAAGTACTGTAGCCTGCCCAGGAATGGTGTTGTTAGGTAAACTGCCTTCTGGCTATATAGACCAAAATGGTGCTGATGCAGGCATAAAACCCGTACAAAGCTTGTAGGACACAGTTAAAGATGTAAACAATAATGAACAGCTAACAATTAGAAGAACTGTTGTCATGGAAATCAAATAATTTATAATCCAAGCAAAATTGAGCTAAATAACAAAATTAATTTGTTTTTTCTCGCCGCCGAAAAAATGTATCTGGAGAGTAAACAATTCTATGTAGGTTTGATGATCAAAATTGACACAAGTTTTTTATGCTGACACTGTTTGCAGCAAGATGAATAACACTCACTTTCACATGTTGATACAGTTTAGTGCAACGCAGCTTCCTGGAGATGGGTATTGACAATAAACTGTTTGTTTCACTTGCAGCAATCTTAAGCGGTTGGTGCACATGTTGCTAGTTCACCAAAACCCTATGTGGCTGGAGGAAAGATTAAGGTCCTATAGAATATTATGCTCTCTGTATTGTCTCGCTTCACAGTATGCCTTCAGCATATCATACACGATGTTTCTATACAGTTTCTCAGAAATAGTATACCGGTATTCACAAGACAAATGTTTTCTCTGGGTTGAGCCGTATGGCTTGGCTGAGTGGTTATGGTCGTATACTTCAAATCACTCTGAAGGGTACATGTGGACCCTCTACGTCTTAAGCATGTCGTTATGCAGCATTAGCCATATGTGCAATTCTAAAATCCGAACACAAACGAACAATAGGTTGAATATTACGGTATTTAAGAAAACCACATTTTTACTAGGGATGGCAACGAATAGAGATTTTACTATTCGAATATTCAGTCGGGAAGGTATTCGAATATTCAAATATTCGATATAATTCTTATCAAAAACTCAAAATCCCTCAAATTGGCATTTTTGAGGACAATATAATAAAAATCGTAATTTAAATAGTACGTTTTGGGTAATATTGAGCAGCTAATTAAAAATGTAAGATACATAGGGGTGGTTGTTGTTGCAAACTGTCTGTAATATTTCAAAGGAATTTTCTCGTCCAAACCGTTTTGACATCATAATTAAACACTACTTACCATAGCAACTACTGTAATTATTACATGGCAGAGTGTCAATTAACATTGTTTATTCACACATTCTGGGGCGATTTCTTTTGTATTGGAAGGTTTTATGATGGTTTCAAAAGAAAACAACGTATCTCACAGTTTATTTCATATTTGCAAATGATATATTATTTCCAAATATTCGAATACTGGAATAGTATTCGGATATTCGGACGTCCGAGCGAATATCCGAATATTCATTGCCATCCCTAATTTTTACAGAATACATTTTTGATGAATAGTTTTGGTTAATTGCAATGGATTTTATATTATGGGCTGTATATTTGCTCATTTGATATCAAGGTGGTTTAGTTTATTGTTCATTGTTTATAGACTTCCAGTGTAGTTTATCCAGTGATCTTTTTTTGTTCAAATTTTATTTGAATGTAAATTCATCTAACCAGAACTGTGCATTGCTTGTACCGAGAACAAGAAGAACATCATGTATGATATGTATTATTGTCGGTAGTTTATCACCAAGTTACATATAAACCGGCAGATTGTGGTGGTCTAGCATGTCCAACTCTCTAACCCAATCAGATTCTGCTCAATTTATTCCCAGTAGTGGTGTGGCTCCGTTATGATTGAGTTCAGCATGATCAATATCAATTGTAGTGTGTTGTTTTAGTATTTTAATGAATTATTACACTGCAACCTCGATACAATGCTGTTGTCTTCCTAGAAATACGATTCTGTAAATTAACCAGTTCAACGATATTTAAATTTTTTTTATTATAGAGAATTGAAGACAATTGTCAACATAAAACTGCTGTATAAGTGTATAGCATTTTTTTTGTAAAGAAAATTATTTGAAAATTAATTTTTCCAATTTCTATTTCGATTCAATATAACCTTTGATAGCCTTTATGCTTTCTAATTTTATTAGTGAAATAAAATGTGTTATTCCCTGGTAGAAAGCTGTTGAATAACATTCTCTTTGCTTAAAGCTTAGGGTTTTCAGCGACTGCATTATTTAAATTTAAACTTTATTTATTTTACAACGATTGCGAAGCACGTTCTAACAACTTATATTAATCACTCTCGTTGGCGCTGATGAAAGCGTATATATAGTCATTCGTGTGGGAGGAAAGCGGAGTACCCGGTGAAAACCCACCTGTCCGATCTGGCGACCACCGTACCATCTCACATACTTCCAGGTCCGAGGATCGAACCCGGGTTGCATTGGTGAGAAGCAAGTGCGCTAACCACTGTGCTAATCGGACAATCAGATGTTGTCTAAGTACGATGTATTAGCGCCATTTTGCATATGATAATAGACATTGTTTTCAATTTTGCACCTGGTAACATGCATCGTTTTATATCATAAAAACACTGTTCAGCCTCAATTAAATAAAAGTGGGTTCTTTTAACTGATCGAGTTATATTTCACATGTTATATCATTGGCACTTGTTGTAGCACCACTAGTTATACTGTTGCTTTCATTGTTCATTTAGTGAAATGTAATGTGATCATACGCCGAAACACACATATTACATATATACTGAATCACACCTTATAATGACCAGCATTGTAACCAGATTGCAGTGTATATTTCATATACAACAGTCAAACCTGTCTATAAAGACCACCCACAGGGAAAACAAAGTGATATTTCTTGATGGTTTGTATTTGGAGGTTTATATGCATAATGAATTGATGGTAGATCAATATGTTGGTCTCTAGTTTAAACATATTTTATTTTATCAATATTTACATCATGTTGTAACATTAATATACAAGAACAAATGGATTAAATCGGAAGCTAGATGTTGGTCTCTAGAGACACGTGGTGTTTATTATTCTGAGGTGGTATTTAAAACGGGTTTGACTGTACCTTATATATGTTCATATATATTGATATTGTATCTATTGTGAATGATTATTATTGTGTTGCAATTAGTTTATGTAGGAATGTCCAGAACTATTGAGTCATGCTACTGGATCTACAATGTTCTGTTAACCCTTTCGCCATAGAGATGTAGGATTATGCTACGGTATATCCATATATAGGACAGCCATTCATGTATCACAGACGGATCTGTAGTCCAGTGGTAACATACTGGACTTGTAAGGATCGCAGGTTGGATCCCTCGTCTGACCCTAATAAAATTAACAGCCTTTCAGATGGGACATTAAACCGAGGTCTCGTGTCGGTGCTGTACACCTTTCACGTAAAAGAACCAGAGGAGACTCTGGAATTGGTCTCTTCACCACAAGATCATTTATGTTTACTAAATACATTTAAAACCCTTACTAATTGTCTGGCCCAATGAATGATTTATCTTAATTGAATTTATTAAGATGTCGTATATAATTTCTTAATTCTTGTGTTGTCTTGACAACAATGTAAGATTGCGATGTAAAACACTTGTAGTATTGCCAATGAAATTAGTATTTGCCGTTTTTAGCTCAACTATTAAAAGAATTGTTAGAGAGATATTGTACTTGTTCACAGTTTGACGTCAGGTAATGTTTTGTGTGTAAATTTGTACCTGAGTGAATGTATTTTATTGAAATTGACATGGTATTGAAAGTCACATAGCATGGTATCAGCTTACTAACACAAGCATGTTAGATAACTCTCCGATAAACGTAATGAAAATTATGACCCTTTGGAAACCTACTAATAATTAAACATCTTCTAGGAAACCTCTGCCCCAATTTCAAAATAAAGTTACTTAATTGAGTTGTGGGGCTTTAAGTTTAGATAAATAGGGAGTTGATTCTCCAAGAGTCATGACTTCCAGTGTAATGCTGTGCTTTCCCTGTGAGTACGAGTGTCATGAAGCACTTGAGAAATCTGCTATAAATCTGCTGAACATAATTTAATGTTATTGGCAAGGCTAGTCATTGACTCGAGTGAGCGAGCCAGGCCTCTTTTTGGTTTCTATTTTAGCATAAATGTTACTTTACTATGTTAATACATAATTTAACTAATGTATTGTTTCTAATGTGCTCCTCCTTTCTATATTCCATGTTTATTATTAATAAATCTACAATTTGGGACTTGTTTTTCGACAACTGTTATAAATAAAGATATTTTGTGCGAAAATAATGAAGTTTGTTGTACTAGATTTTGAATATATACATGTATGTATACCGATGTTAACTATCTTCACATATTTATTGGAAACTACCTCCATTTGTCTCAAGTTATAATGGCAGATAATCAGCTTAACCGTGATCTGTTTCTGTATTTTCAGTGATATCAAAGACTTAGTTTTTGCCAATGACAAACGTTTGCTGAAAATTGGCTTAGGAGTTGTGACTATAGCCGGTGTGGGATTTATAGTGTACAAATTAGCAAAAACATATAATCAATAGTCATGTCCCCTTAAAGATCTTCTTTTGGAGGCAGGAAAGTGGCAATTGGACTGGTTCTCAGTGTTAACTGAAGAGTGCTGCTGTTTCTGGTTACCAAGGATATGACACATGTAGGCTACAGAAAACAGGAATCTTCACAAAAAGGATATGATGAATGAGTGAGGAAAGATTCAAATGTGTTCTGCTTCAAGAATCTGAACAAGATAACCGTGTTGTGAGGAAAGCAGCTGTTGATACCAGAGAGATTATTTACGACAAGCATTAAGCTTGGTGTACTGGTAACTTTGCCAGTGTAGTGTTAATGATGTGTGCAGGTGCAGTAGTCATTCAGTAGTTACTAGTTACAGTATGGCTGTGTGATTCACTAATGATGTGTGCAGGTGCAGTAGTCATTCAGTAGTTACTAGTTACAGTATGGCTGTGTGATTCACTAATGATGTGTGCAGGTGCAGTAGTCATTCAGTAGTTACTAGTTACAGTATGGCTGTGTGATTCAGTAGTTACTAGTTACAGTATGGCTGTGTGATTCAGTAGTTACTAGTTACAGTATGGCTGTGTGATTCAGTAGTTACTAGTTACAGTATGGCTGTGTGATTCAGTAGTTACTAGTTACAGTATGGCTGTGTGATTCACTAATGATGTGTGCAGGTGCAGTAGTCATTCAGTAGTTACTAGTTACAGTATGGCTGTGTGATTCACTAATGATGTGTGCAGGTGCAGTAGTCATTCAGTAGTTACTAGTTACAGTATGGCTGTGTGATTCACTAATGATGTGTGCAGGTGCAGTAGGCATTCAGTAGTTACTAGTTACAGTATGGCTGTGTGATTCACTAATGATGTGTGCAGGTGCAGTAGGCATTCAGTAGTTACTAGTTACAGTATGGCTGTGTGATTCACTAATGATGTGTGCAGGTGCAGTAGTCATTCAGTAGTTACTAGTTACAGTATGGCTGTGTGATTCACTAATGATGTGTGCAGGTGCAGTAGTCATTCAGTAGTTACTATTTACAGTATGGCTGTGTGATTCACTAATGATGTGTGCAGGTGCAGTAGTCATTCAGTAGTTACTAGTTACAGTATGGCTGTGTGATTCACTAATGATGTGTGCAGGTGCAGTAGTCATTCAGTAGTTACTAGTTACAGTATGGCTGTGTGATTCACTAATGATGTGTGCAGGTGCAGTAGTCATTCAGTAGTTACTAGTTACAGTATGGCTGTGTGATTCACTAATGATGTGTGCAGGTGCAGTAGGCATTCAGTAGTCACTAGTTACAGTATGGCTGTGTGATTCAGTAGTCACTAGTTACAGTATGGCTGTGTGATTCAGTAGTTACTAGTTACAGTATGGCTGTGTGATTCAGTAGTCACTAGTTACAGTATGGCTGTGTGATTCACTAATGCAAGTAGTGTTGCGAGACGTTTTTAAAACGGTAAAAGTTTTTTAAATTGGCATTTAGAGATGGCAGGAACATGCTATTATATCAGCACTAATTGGTTTATTTCAGTTTTCAGACTAACATACTTCTGGAGTTGTCACCCAATTACTGTAAACATAAACAGAGTTGTCCCCATTATGGGGCTGTAAAAATGGTATGCATGTATGCAGGTAATTTAGTTCGTTGGAATAACAAATATTTGTTTCTAAGATCGATAGACATTTCAAGATATTCATGCACAGCCAAGCCAGTTTAATGCTGACTGTAATATATATATATATGTGCAGCCAAGCCAGTTTAATGCTGACTGTAATAGATATGCACAGCCAAGCCAGTTTAATGCTGACTGTAATATATATATGTGCAGCCAAGCCAGTTTAATGCTGACTGTAATATATATATATATGTGCAGCCAAGCCAGTTTAATGCTGACTGTAATAGATATGCACAGCCAAGCCAGTTTAATGCTGACTGTAATAGATATGCACAGCCAAGCCAGTTTAATGCTGACTGTAATATATATATGTGCAGCCAAGCCAGTTTAATGCTGACTGTTATATATATATATGCACAGCCAAGCCAGTTTAATGCTGACTGTAATATATATATATATGCACAGCCAAGCCAGTTTAATGCTGACTGTAATATATTATATATGCACAGCCAAGCCAGTTTAATGCTGACTGTAATATATATATATATGCACAGCCAAGCCAGTTTAATGCTGACTGTAATATATATATGCACAGCCAAGCCAGTTTGATGCTGACTGTAATATATATGCACAGCCAAGCCAGTTTAATGCTGACTGTAATATATATGCACAGCCAAGCCAGTTTAATGCTGACTGTAATATATATATGCACAGCCAAGCCAGTTTAATGCTGACTGTAATATATATGTGCAGCCAAGCCAGTTTAATGCTGACTGTAAGATATATGTGCAGCCAAGCCAGTTTAATGCTGACTGTAATATATATGCACAGCCAAGCCAGTTTAATGCTGACTGTAATATATATGGGCAGCCAAGCCAGTTTGATGCTGACTGTAATATATATGCACAGCCAAGCCAGTTTAATGCTGACTGTAATATATATATATGTGCAGCCAAGTCAGTTTAATGCTGACTGTAATATATATATATATGTGCAGCCAAGCCAGTTTAATGCTGACTGTAATATATATGCACAGCCAAGCCAGTTTAATGCTGACTGTAATATATGAGTTCATATTGCACCGATATCTTCTAAATTTCACTATTTCTTTTTATTCAAATATTATTTCTTGAACAGTCGACGAATATAATGAATACATATATTCAATACTCTGTAAGCTCTCTAGAAATGATATATGAATTTCATGAATACTCACTGAACATTCGGTTGGTAAAACATTGGTTGATTTGGTTTACACATATTTATTCCACTATATACATTCACAAAACAATACATGCACACGAAATCAAAGTGGTAAGTACATGTATATAGGAAAGGATGAAAACGGAAGCAGAGCTTAAATAGTTTCTCTCCTTAAACATTGATTGATTTCATTTACCCTGACTTAATGTTTCACAGTTTTTCTCCTGCAAGTTATTCTGTGGGGTAATCTTACCAGATTTTTCTCAGTCCACATATTGCCACAGTCTCCGTGGCCTAGTCTTCCTACACAGCGGGAGGTCAAAGGTTCGAATCTTGTCAGGTGTTCATTCTGATATGGCCGGTTGGTGAGCTGCCAGCTAGTTAAATAATGGTTACCGATTGCCTACAAGCATAGGATTCGGGAAGTACTAATGTTCATAAAAAAGAGGTGTCTAATAAGTCAGAAATGGTGGCCCTTTAAATAGGGGTGACACTAATAAAAACAAACACTTTTATTGCTCAGTTTGTTAACCTATTTCTTGGGCTAGGTACTTTTGCTAAGTTATGCTTTTACTAGACACTTAACGTAATTTGCTATGTATAACACGCTATCATGTATAACGCGCACCCACATTTTGGCACGAAATCGGTGAAAAACTTAGTTCTGTTGTATACCGCGCACCGTAAAATATCATTTTCACAAGCCAAAATTACTCAAGATACTATATAATCACTCTCTACGGTTTATATATTTCGATAAAAAAAGAAGAAATCGTGGGGGCCTACGTCGTGCAGAAGTGCATGGTTCTGAAATATAATCATACTCCATAATTTTTGTATTCCCGTATTCCTTGTGCGGGCCTACGTCCGGAAATGCATGGCTTTGATAAATCCCCAACGCCGTACTGTGTTCCTGCCTTGTGATTGCCATGAGCCTCTGCATACTTGATAATGGAGAGCTTCTCTCTAGCGGTGTAGGGGTTTCTGAATTTTAAGTACTGTGACAATAACAGATTTGCCAATTCTGGGTGATGGTAGTATTTTCATTTGCACATGGCAGCATCACCAAATGTTTTCACATTGTTACATATTAGTTTAGTTTATACAAATTTATTTTAGCTCGATTGCGAAACAAGTTATTATAACTTATATTAATCACTCTCGAGACCTCATTCCTGATGGAATCCATCGCCACGAGGGAGAGAGAAGAGGCAACGTGGAATTTAAATGCCTTGCCTAAGGGCACAATCGTAACGGCTTCACCTCCAAGTAACTGACATGGACTTGTGTATGATATTTTTAGACCAATAAAATTAATAAGAAAATTACATTTGGACCAGTTCTTTTATCAAAATGGGTAATTTTGTCTAAATATAGTAATATTACTGGCAAAAAGTGCAGATCCTGATGAGATGGCTCATCACTAGCCGGCTCATCGGGATCTACACTTTTTGTAAGCCTATTTAGAGGTATGTAGTGTTGAAAGGGTTATGGAAGTTACCAGTAAATTAAAAAGATATTTTTATGTACGAACAGAAGTACATTCACTGACAATTAAATAGAAGATTGAGCTGGTCCATTTATTTATTTATAAATGGATCTCGTATACTGTATGCAGAAATCTCTTATAGTACCTTAATGAATTGCGTATAAAACTTTTCTGGTTTCTAAGTAAATTGTGAGATTATGTATAAGATGGAGGACAGGATTTGCATGTGTGTGTTGTGAGATCATTCACAAACTTGATGCGAGTGACTTATTAATCATACTCGTGCACACTGAGTTCTCTAGCCTACTTGTAGCATGTGTATGAGGTTGTGTTGTGTACTCGTGCACACTGAGTACTCTAGCTTACTTGTAACATGTGTATGAGGTTGTGTTGTGTAAATACTAGGGTAGCTGACAATGCACTGACAGTGTCCATTTCAGCTATTCAGATAGAATTTAATTATATTGCATTGCAAGAATTATCATTTGGTTTAATTTAGTTTAAACTTTATTTATTTTACAACGATTGCGAAGAAAGTTTTAACAACTTATATCAATCACTCTCGTTGGCGCAGATGAACGCGTAAATGTAGTCATTCGTGTGGGAGGAAACCGGAGTACCCAGAGAAAACCCACCTGCCCGATCTGGCGAGCACCGTACCATCTCGCATACTTCCGGGTCCGAGGATCGAACCCGGGTTTCATTGCAATGCAAGTTGACACTGTAGTGTGAATGAAATGTAATTAGCACGACGTCGGGGATCAAAATCTTGGCATTTTACTTATAATTGTGATATTAAATAAAACTAAACTAGTAATTAAGATGGTTTCATATTTCAAAAGCTATGTGTAACCAATCAATATTTATTATGTTTTCACCTGTTGACAGTACTGAAGCATAATGTTGGTGTAAAGAAACCTGTTTCAGAATAGAATAGTCCGCCTCCGTGGTCGAGTGTTAAGGTCGCCGACTTGTATACCACTGTAACCTATCATCACTGATGGTCACGGGTTCGAGCTCCGCTCAGGCCGTGTCTCATTTATATGAAAAAGTTGGCAGTTTCTTACGGAGGTTGGTGCACCAAAGTACACCCAAGTACTGGTTAACCGCTGGAGCCTGCCCAGGAAAGGTGTTGTTAGGTAAACTGCCCGTCGACGATATAGCCCGAAATGGTGCTGATGCAGGCGTAAAACCCAAAATATAACACATAATCAGAATAGAATTGGTCTTTGTTTTATTTTTTGGGGTTTTAAAGTCTCACCAACAGCTTTGGTCATACGGCGACTCGCCAACTATTATTGGTGGACCCAGACACTGTGAGCAGTGTTGCAGGGCGTCGACGGGCACCCGGATAGTTTCCTCACATGAAAGCATTCAAAAGAATTAATCGTGTTAAATAATCCTGAAAACCAGCTGGCCCCCCTCAAGGAATTTGATTGGTTGAGTGTGAGTTTTACACCCAGCAGAACCAATCAGAAGCTTGAGACTGAGTTTGAGATTGGAGAACAGTTTTATAACCTCGGGGCTAGTTATACATTAACAGAACTCATCTTTTCAAAGTTACCAGAATTTGTTTATGTCAATGACTGTATTTTAAAATTTTAGAGCATATACCATTTCGGATTCTATTTAGCACCCCTCTGTGTTGGCCACACCCAGGTAATACAAGGAACAACCATAGCCCGAAAATTCAACATACCGGTACATATTGACACACGTCACAACAACAGTTCCGTATTTTATTGAATTATTTATGAAGGTTGATGAAATTAACACTTGAAAAGTGGTAAAATAAAGGTATACGAGAACGGAGAAAAACACAGCCAGCATGTACAGGCAGTACATGATGTTTGTAAAACATGTAAATCCCACCACTACGTGTGGCAATCGATATAAATGGAAAACTAAATGTGTACAGCTGGCCTGGTGGCCATAGCTAGTCTACTATTGTAATACCATCTTGGGGATATATGTTTTAATGATTTGAGGAAATGCTCTTGTAGGTTGTGCCGATAAATAGAGGGCGCTAAATAGAAACAATACATAAATATGGTTTTACTTTCATTTTCGGATATGATGCACTATTTTCTGTAATGGTCAATTGTAATATTCACTGTACATTTAGGAAATAATATTTGTCTTGCCGTTGTTTACCGTCGAATAAAAAACCATGTGTGGATTTATAGTGCATATTGGTTAATTCCTACGCATCAGAACAATAAACTGCGTTTATTAAACAACGGCATAGCAAATATTATTTCCATTCTTTGACCCAATATAATGCTATAAATGTGTGTGTTATTTTGTCCCTTTGTCTGTTATTTGGCTGATGGATTTACCAAATTCCTCCCTGTAAAGTCTGTATTCTAGTGGTACTGAAAATCATCATCTTGCTAGCAATATTATAGTTCCTGTATGGCTGGTTATTAACAATTCTTGTACAGCCCAATCACTGTATTCAATTCCAATGTAAATGTGTTAAAAGTCACGAAAATATGTTTCACAGAGGGAGCAAAATTCAACAGCCACAGCCATGGTTTGTTGCAGATTGAACAGCCAGTCATGGTTTGTTGCAGATTGAACAGCCACAGCCATGGTTTGTTGCAGATTGAACAGCCACAGCCATGGTTTGTTGCAGATTGAACAGCCACAGCCATGGTTTGTTGCAGATTGAATAGCCACAGCCATGGTTTGTTGCAGATTGAACAGCCACAGCCATGGTTTGTTGCAGATTGAACAGCCACAGCCATGGTTTGTTGCAGATTGAATAGCCACAGCCATGGTTTGTTGCAGATTGAATAGCCACAGCCATGGTTTGTTGCAGATTGAATAGCCACAGCCATGGTTTGTTGCAGATTGAACAGCCACAGCCATGGTTTGTTGCAGATTGAATAACCATAGATTTGTTCTTTATTTATAGGAACAAAATATCAATTCATGTTAGAATATATATTCAGAACGGGCTGTACATTTATTAACCTACAGGTCAAACCTGTACAACTTCTCATATTGTTTGCATTTATTTGTATGTGCATGTAGCTTACTTGCTTGTATTTATATACATATAATATTGTCCATGTTAAGCTTTGAAAATGGGTTGCTTCTTCATTTAATTATTATCCAATCTTGAAATAACTTCACAAGTGGGCACCATAACATAATGTTGCACCCAGTACTCGGATCCATAGTTTTACGGTCCTAGTTTATAAAA
The DNA here is from genome assembly GCA_014843695.1 of Archivesica marissinica. NCBI lineage: Eukaryota > Metazoa > Mollusca > Bivalvia > Venerida > Vesicomyidae > Archivesica > Archivesica marissinica. The sequence continues at coordinate 38,821,437 of CM026390.1, read as the reverse complement.
AAAAAAAATACATTAATTTCCACTCAAATAAATATCTCGAACATGGAGGTAGTTTAAAATTGCCAGGCACAAATAATGATTCATACAGATGTTGCACTCATCACCAATCACTGTTACTAATAATAGAATTCTGATCTGATGTTTGTTGTACACTGAAAGATTTAAAAAATAACGGTGGTCAGATGATCACCACAAGGTTTGTGTCTTCAGGGTCAATGTCTCGAGGCAATCCTCTGGTTTGTGTGTTCATGGTCAATGTCTCGAGGCAATCCTCGGGTTTGTGTGTTCGTGGTAAATGTTATGGGGACATGCTCGGGTTTGTGTTTTCATGGTCAATGTCTCGAAGCAATCCTCGGGTTTGTGTGTTCATGGTAAATGGTATGGGAACATGCTCGGGTTTGTGTGTTCATGGTCAATGTCTCGAGGCAATCCTCGGGTTTGTGTGTTCATGGTAAATGTTATGGGGACATGCTCGGGTTTGTGTGTTCATGATCAATGTCTCGAGGCAATCCTTGGGTTTGTGTGTTCATGGTAAATGTTATGGGGACATGCTCGGGTTCAGCGTCTGTGTCATCAGGCAGCTCGCAATCGAGCTAAAATTTGTATAAATTAAAAATTGTCATTCCCTGTATACCAATTATAGAAGTTGCGTACATTGTAGTTCTTTCCAATTATACTCAAATGTGTACGATCTGATAAACATTGTCGATCCCGAGCTCAACACATGATCCCTCCATTATCATTGAAACTATGCCACTCACATACTACCTCACTCCAACAGTCGATGAAACACTACAAGTACCGGTAGACAACAACTCTTCTAAATGGTCGTGATAGCACATGTTTTAGTTAGCTCAACAATCCTCTCTGGCCATACATGTTTTAGTTAGCTCAACAATCCTCTCTGGCCATGTACCATTTTAAACATTATAAGATTTTACGTGTTAAGCTGAAAATGTAAAAAGTGAAATAAAAGAGGAAATAAATGAATTACAGTATTATGTGTTTATGTTTTATTAATCATTAACCGACTTATTAACAAATTACCAATTGTGTAATCCTAATTGTACATATTCGTACAAATACCGTCCATGCTCGCCAATAACACAAGTTTTTACCACCATATTATGGCCTCGAAGGTGCTTCCCGTCTATGTTCAATGGTATCCATAATTATGTTTATGATAAAGAAAGCACTCTGACACTTATAGGCAAGATTGCCGTATAAGCGAGTAAGCTCCATTTGTTAGGTAGTTTCACAGCTTCATTTGTTAGGTAGTTTCACAACTTCATTTGTTAGGTAGTTTCACAACTTCATTTGTTAGGTAGTTTCACAGCTTCATATGTTAGGTAGGTTCACAGCTTCATTTGTTAGGTAGTTTCACAGCTTCCTCTGTTAGGTAGTTTCACAGCTTCATATGTTAGGTAGTTTCACAGCTTCCTCTGTTAGGTAGTTTCACAGCTTCATATGTTAGGTAGTTTTTTTTTTTAAGCTTCATTTGTTAGGTAGTTTCACAGCTTCATATGTTAGGTAGTTTCACAGCTTCATTTGTTAGGTAGTTTCACAGCTTCATCTGTTAGGTAGTTTCACAGCTTCATTTGTTAGGTAGTTTCACAGCTTCATATGTTAGGTAGTTGTTTTTTTTAAAGCTTCATTTGTTAGGTAGTTTTTTTTTTAAAGCTTCATCTGTTAGGTAGTTTCACAGCTCCAATTGTTAGGTAGTTTCACAGCTTCATATGTTAGGTAGTTTCACAACTTCATCTGTTAGGTAGTTTCACAGCTCCAATTGTTAGGTAGTTTCACAGCTTCATCTGTTAGGTAGTTTCACAGCTTCATATGTTAGGTAGTTTCACAGCTTCATTTGTTAGGTAGGTTCACAGCTTCATTTGTTAGGTAGTTTCACAGCTTCATATGTTAGGTAGTTTCACAGCTTCATCTGTTAGGTAGTTTCACAGCTTCATTTGTTAGGTAGTTTCACAGCTTAATTTGTTAGGTAGTTTCACAGCTTCATCTGTTAGGTAGTTTCACATCTTCATATGTTAGGTAGTTTCACAGCTTCATTTGTTAGGTAGTTTCACAGCTTCATATGTTAGGTAGTTTCACAGCTTCATCTGTTAGGTAGTTTCACAGCTTCATTTGTTAGGTAGTTTCACAGCTTCATTTGTTAGGTAGTTTCACAGCTTCATCTGTTAGGTAGTTTCACATCTTCATATGTTAGGTAGTTTCACATCTTCATATGTTAGGTAGTTTCACAGCTTCATTTGTTAGGTAGTTTCACAGCTTCATATGTTAGGTAGTTTCACAGCTTCATATGTTAGGTAGTTTTTTTTTTTAAAAGCTTCATTTGTTAGGTAGTTTCACAACTTCATCTGTTAGGTAGTTTCACAGCTTCATTTGTTAGGTAGTTTCACAGCTTCATTTGTTAGGTAGTTTCACAGCTTCATTTGTTAGGTAGTTTCACAGCTCCATATGTTAGGTAGCTTCACATGTTAGGTAGTTTCACAGCTTCATCTGTTAGGTAGCTTCACAGCTTCATATGTTAGGTAGCTTCATATGTTAGGTAGTTTCACAGCTTCATATGTTAGGTAGCTTCCTCTGTTAGGTAGTTTCACAGCTTCCTCTGTTAGGTAGTTTCACAGCTTCCTCTGTTAGGTAGTTTCACAGCTTCCTCTGTTAGGTAGTTTCCCAGCTTCCTCTGTTAGGTAGTTTCACAGCTTCCTGTTAGGTAGTTTCACAGCTTCATATGTTAGGTAGTTTCACAGCTTCATATGTTAGGTAGTTTCACAGCTTGAATGGTTGGTTATTATTTTCCAAATCCTGGGTCGTCACAGTCTGAGGTCGATGGTCAAGGAGAATTTCTATTGCTGCTCGATGCCCGGCTTGTACAGCTCCACTCATGTAACCTGACCATATTGTAGCAGACTCGGTACCAGCCAAGTGAATACTGAAATATATAATGTGTTCTCACATCAGTGGAAGAGTGGTTAGATTTGTTGTTGCTAGGCGATGTTGTAGTAGTCACTGACTAATAGTGGTGTGGGCTCAAAACCGGAACTTTGCCTACATACTATAGTGATTATTACTGTACAAAAGGAAGGAAATATTAGAGAGAATCCTGATATCTAATGATGCTAGAATGTAGCAACCTTCTGATATCTAACAATGTTAGAATGTAGCAACCTTCTGGGATCTAACAATGCTAGAATGTAGCAACTTTCTGGTATCTAACAATGCTAGAATGTAGCAACCTTCTGCTATCTAACAATGCTAGAATGTAGCAACCTTCTGCTATCTAACAATGCCAGTATGCAGCAACAGTATATCAAACAAAACTGAAGGGTTCATACCATCCATCTGGTTTTCTCAGTCCTTCAGCAAAGTAGCGCATGGATCCTGGTCCAGCAACACATACAGGTCCTCCCCAGATGTACGGCTCCCACTCCCAGTCTTTCTCAACATAATCTATATGATCATGAACTTTCTCCCCAAAGAACTGCGAAAGGCACTTTAGTATAGATGATTTTCTGGAGTCGTCCTGAAACATGAGAAATGTTCATAACTGAAGCAGCATGCCATTTTTTCCCATTGTTGAGTAAGACCAGTCTTGGAGGTTATAAAACATTTCTCCAATCTCAGATGCACGTTCACTTCAGGTGCGAAAGGTCCGGAGTTCGAGCCCGCTGGAGCCATTACGATTGTGCCCTTAGGCAAGGCATTTAAATTCCACGTTGCCTCTTCTCTCTCCCTCGTGGCGATGGATTCCATCAGGAATGAGATCTCGAGAGTGATTAATATAAGTTGAAAGAACTTGTTTCGCAATTGAGCTAAAATAAATTTGTATAAACTAATTGCCGACAGTTATATGCATGTAGTTAAATTGATCAAAACTAACAAGAACTGTAAGGTTGTATATACGTAAATAGGCAGAAGTGCATCCGCGGTCCATTCGAATGTAGTCCCAATAACTAATATAGTTAATTTTTCTTTTTGGTAAAAATGCATTTTCATGACAGGCAGTTTATAGTTTTTGTGTTTTTTGAGAAATTATGTGACTTGAGAATACTTCAGACTAGTTGATGTGTAGAAAAGATGTGGTATAAGAATTCAGGCCATTGCAAATTGAAGGTTGATATACTGTATTATTTGGCAGAGAAAACTGCTAGGTGCAAATTGGATTTAACAGATTCAGGTACAAGATCAATCTGAATAATCATTTGAAAAACAAACACACTTCAACGGAAAGCAGTTCAAGTGACATCAGCTTCATTTGTGAAAACGTCCATAAATGTACAGTGGCCGATAACAATAATTGAATGAATCGTCTTCATATTTGCATGGCCTTACAGGAAGAAGATGACGTTTAGTAATTTAAAAGTAGGTTAATTTGGCATTTCTTATAAGAGTTTGAGTGATTTTGAGTTTTTAATAGAATCAAAACGAATATTTGAATACCTTACTGACCGGATATTCGAATGTTTAAATCGCTATTCGTTGCCATCCCTACCTTTTACTATGTATAGGCAATTTATTTGTTGTTTTACAACCTGTAATCACAAACCTTCAGTTGACGCCATTGTATAAGCTGAGTACCAGCTACAAAACACACCAATGCCGGGTTCCCGTTGCATGATGTATCGTCGAAAACCAGACATAATGGTCCACTACTGCATTGTGGGTCTGTGCTTGGACCACCATTAGTCACCACTTCCCCTGAACATCCATTGGTTCGCCAGAAGGCCTGAAAAACATGACAATAACTACTGATATATGTACAATTAGAGGATCATGTCAGCTTGTCAAACATTGCAGTTGAGTTTCATATTTATCTTGCATTGCACAGCATGTAGCCTGGGTTCCAGTCTGTCGATTTTTCACTTTTTAACTATTGGCAAAAGTCCAATTAACATATATAATATATTTCTTTACCTGAACGGCCCACAACAGACCCACTAAATATGGTCAATACTTTTAAAGGTCATGTATAGATATATTGCATTAGCCTGGGTTCCAGTCTGTCCATTTTTCACTTTTTATCTATTGCCAAAAGTCCAATAACATATATATTTGTTTACCTGAACAGCCCACAACAGACCTGCCAAATATGGTCAATACTTTTAAAGGTCGTGCATAGATACATTGCATTAGCCTGGTTCCAGTCTGTCAATTTTTCACTTTTTAACTTCTGCCAGTTGATACGATCAGAAACTCAACACGGCTCAATTAACGGTTTTAGTGTTAAATGAATATATTTATATAACTGACCAGGCAACATATATATCATTGCCTGTTCCCAGGCTACACAGCATGCAACAAGCTTAGTATAACGTTTGACAATAGCTTTGGTCTTTACTCAATTTTTCTGCTAGAATCACGAGACGCATGGTTGTGGTGAATCTCTCAGAACTTACATGCAAAACTCATCCAGACACAAAATTAATAAAAGGCTAGATGACGGAGGGTTACGAAATACAGATCCACCACTTCAGTTGCTACGTTAAAGCGGACACCGTATGCACAACGCACCATAGAGACTCCTAAATTTGAATGACCACATTTACGCTTTCATCCGCGCCAACGAGAGTGATTAATATAAGTTGTTACATCTTGCTTCGCAATCGTTTTATTTTATTATAACGTTATTTCATCCATACATGTGCATTGTACTTCATCCATACATGTGCATCATATTTCATCCATACATGTGTATCATATTTCATCCATACATGTGTATCATATTTCATCCATACATGTGTATCATATTTCATCCATACATGTGTATCATATTTCATCCATACATGTGTATCATATTTCATCCATACATGTGTATCATATTTCATCCATACATGTGTATCATATTTCATCCATACATGTGTATCATATTTCATCCATACATGTGTATCATATTTCATCCATACATGTGTATCATATTTCATCCATACATGTGTATCATATTTCATCCATACATGTGTATCATATTTCATCCATACATGTGTATCATATTTCATCCATACATGTGTATCATATTTCATCCATACATGTGCATCATATTTCATCCATACATGTGCATCATATTTCATCCATACATGTGCATCATATTTCATCCATACATGTGCATCATATTTCATCCATACATGTGCATCATATTTCATCCATACATGTGCATCATATTTCATCCATACATGTGTATCATATTTCATCCATACATGTGTATCATATTTCATCCATACATGTGTATCATATTTCATCCATACATGTGTATCATATTTCATCCATACATGTGTATCATATTTCATCCATACATGTGTATCATATTTCATCCATACATGTGCATCATATTTCATCCATACATGTGTATCATATTTCATCCATACATGTGTATCATATTTCATCCATACATGTGTATCATATTTCATCCATACATGTGTATCATATTTCATCCATACATGTGTATCATATTTCATCCATACATGTGTATCATATTTCATCCATACATGTGTATCATATTTCATCCATACATGTGTATCATATTTCATCCATACATGTGTCATCATGTGTATTTCATCCATACATGTGTATCATATTTCATCCATACATGTGTATCATATTTCATCCATACATGTGTATCATATTTCATCCATCATATTTCATCCATACATGTGTATCATATTTCATCCATACATGTGTATCATATTTCATCCATACATGTGTATCATATTTCATCCATACATGTGTATCATATTTCATCCATACATTTCATCCATACATGTATCATATTTCATCCATACATGTGCATCATATTTCATCCATACATGTGTATCATATTTCATCCATACATGTGTATCATATTTCATCCATACATGTGTATCATATTTCATCCATACATGTGTATCATATTTCATCCATACATGTGTATCATATTTCATCCATACATGTGTATCATATTTCATCCATACATGTGCATCATATTTCATCCATACATGTGCATCATATTTCATCCATACATGTGCATCATATTTCATCCATACATGTGCATCATATTTCATCCATACATGTGCATCATATTTCATCCATACATGTGTATCATATTTCATCCATACATGTGCATCATATTTCATCCATACATGTGCATCATATTTCATCCATACATGTGTATCATATTTCATCCATACATGTGTATCATATTTCATCCATACATGTGATCATATTTCATCCATACATGTGTATCATATTTCATCCATACATGTGTATCATATTTCATCCATACATGTGTATCATATTTCATCCATACATGTGTATCATATTTCATCCATACATGTGTATCATATTTCATCCATACATGTGTATCATATTTCATCCATACATGTGTATCATATTTCATCCATACATGTGTATCATATTTCATCCATACATGTGTATCATATTTCATCCATACATGTGTATCATATTTCATCCATACATGTGTATCATATTTCATCCATACATGTGCATCATATTTAAAAGAGAGCCAAGTGTGACAACAGTTTTTACTAAGCCCTCTGGTTCACACATGACCTTAGTTAATACTATTATCAAAAACATGTAAAGCCGCATTCTGCATTTAGTTACAATGTGCTTCACACCAAGATATTTCAAGGAGCGAATGATATTGTGATTATTGTCTTATATTGTCATTTGTCAGTAATAAATTATTACATTAAAAAGTAAAATTTGGATAAATAATAAATAAATAAAAGTTTAAACTACTAAATATGGGAAATACTCGGTCATCACAGTTATGCACAATTCCTGCATGTGTAAGATTTGTTTCTTACCTCTTTGTATGTGATGAGTACTTTGCAATAGTTTGAGACTGGCATTCTTTTGTGAAGTTCTCTCTTTACAGGTGGCAAATGAGGATCAAACTTTATCTTGGCTAGAAAATAAATTAGCAGCAGACTGTTTATAAGGACTTCTTAGACATACACAAACTATTTGTCAAACCCATTGTCATATCTAACCAAGGAAATTCTATGAATTTATTTCCCCCCAAACAGATTTAGTTTTTTTCGGAATTGTAATGGAACAACAAGAAAGACCACTGAAATGGAATTGAATAGTGTTAGCTTCTGAGCCATAGAAGTTCTTCCTCCATACCGGTACCTCATTCAGCACACCAAATACCTCCTTCCCCCATACCGGTACCTCATTCAGCTCACCAAAAAACTCCTTCCCCCATACCGGTACCTCATTCAGCTCACCAAAAAACTCCTTCCCCCATACCAGTACCTCATTCAGCTCACCAAAAACCTCCTTCCCCATACCGGTACCTCATTCAGCACACCAAATACCCTCCTTCCCCCATACCGGTACCTCATTCAGCTCACCAAAAAACTCCTTCCCCCATACCGGTACCTCATTCAGCTCACCAAAAACTCCTTCCCCATACCGGTACCTCATTCAGCTCATCAAAATCCTCCTTCCCCCATACCGGTACCTCATTCAGCTCACCAAAAACCTCCTTCCCCCATACAAGTACCTCATTCAGCACACCAATAAACTCCTTCCCCCAATACCGGTACCTCATTCAGCTGAGCTCACCAAAAAAACTTGTTCCCTCCTTCCCTCAATACTTTGCAGTTTGCATGCTGTCATAAAACTCCTTGCCTCCATACCCCATGCACCTTGTCATAAAACTCCTTCCCTCCATACCCCATGCACCTTGCCATAAAACTCCATACATCAGCCAGCATACCATACAACTCCTTCCCTCCATACTTCAGTCACCTCTCCATAAAACTCCTCTCACTACTTCAGACAACTCCTTCCCTCCATGCATCAGCCAGCATACCATAAAACACATTCCCTCCATACCCCATGCACCTCGCCATAAAACTCCTTCCCTTCATACCTGATTCAGTAGGCCATAAAACACGTTCCCTTCATACCTGATTCAGTAGGCCATAAAACACGTTCCCTTCATACCTGATTCAGTAGGCCATAAAAAACCTTCCCTTCATACCTGATTCAGTAGGCCATAAAACATGTTCCCTTCATACCTGATTCAGTAGGCCATAAAACACCTTCCCTTCATACCTGATTCAGTAGGCCATAAAACACGTTCCCTCCATACCGGATTCAGTAGGCCAGAAAACACCTTCCCTTCATACCGGATTCAGTAGGCCATAAAACACATTCCCTCCATACCTGATTCAGTAGGCCATAAAACACGTTCCCTCCATACCCCATGCACCTCGCCATAAAACTCCTTCCCTTCATACCGGATTCAGTAGGCCATAAAACACCTTCCCTTCATACCTGATTCAGTAGGCCATAAAACACCTTCCCTTCATACCTGATTCAGTAGGCCATAAAACACGTTCCCTTCATACCGGATTCAGTAGGCCATAAAACACGTTCCCTCCATACCGGATTCAGTAGGCCAGAAAACACCTTCCCTTCATACCGGATTCAGTAGGCCATAAAACACATTCCCGCCATACCTGATTCAGTAGGCCATAAAACACCTTCCCTTCATACCTGATTCAGTAGGCCATAAAACACCTTCCCTTCATACCTGATTCAGTAGGCCATAAAACATGTTCCCTTCATACCTGATTCAGTAGGCCATAAAACACCTTCCCTTCATACCTGATTCAGTAGGCCATAAAACACGTTCCCTTCATACCGGATTCAGTAGGCCATAAAACACCTTCCCTTCATACCTGATTCAGTAGGCCATAAAACACCTTCCCTTCATACCTGATTCAGTAGGCCATAAAACACGTTCCCTTCATACCAGATTCAGTAGGCCATAAAACACGTTCCCTCCATACCAGATTCAGTAGGCCAGAAAACACCTTCCCTTCATACCGGATTCAGTAGGCCATAAAACACATTCCCTCCATACCTGATTCAGTAGGCCATAAAACACGTTCCCTTCATACCAGATTCAGTAGGCCATAAAACACCTTCCCTTCATACCGGATTCAGTAGGCCATAAAACACATTCCCTCCATACCTGATTCAGTAGGCCATAAAACACGTTCCCTCCATACCCCATGCACCTCGCCATAAAACTCCTTCCCTTCATACCGGATTCAGTAGGCCATAAAACACCTTCCCTCCAAACATCAGTCAACATACCAAACACCTCCATCCATCCATCATCATAAATGAAATAATGTTGAAGATATTATACTGCTGTTATGGGCAGTATGTTTGCTGTTGTTTATTTTCCATTCTGCATCAAATAGTACCGTATATAACCTACCTATCTGAGATGGTGGTATAGCCAGAATGATTTTCTTACAGCTGTAACTATTTCCCATCTCTGCTGTCACCACTGCTGCACCCTGCTCTTGTGTGATCGACGATACTGCTTCTTTCAATATGATTCTCCGATCCCCAATTTCCTTCGCCATGAGGAGGGATATCTGCTGACATCCACCCTGATCATACAGCAAGAATTGTCCGTACGACTATAAACTATTCAATCACATTATCACTGTAACACAGTCTCTATGATACAAATAACATCGATCTATAAACTGATTATTAAAACCTGTTAAATACCGGTATACAGAAACAAATTCTCATTGATTAGAAGCTTAACCCATTCAACACCAAGTGCATGATGTGGCCTCCGTGGTCCAGTGGTAGAGCGTTGGATTTGGTATCGAACGGTCCAGGGTTCGATACTCGGCCAGGCCACATATGTAGTGTCATTGAGCAAGGCACCTCACACACACATTGCTTAGTACTGGTTAACCACTTAGGTCGGTTAAGCCTGCCCAGAAAAACATGTCTAGGTCCCCGCAATGGGTTTGACATTAATGGAACATACATACATGATATTTTTAGACCAATAAATTAATAAGAAAATTACAGTTGGACCAGTTCATTTATCAAAATGGGTAATTTTCTCTAAAAATAGTAATATTACTGGCAAAAAGTGCAGATCCTGATGAGACAGCTCGTCACAAGCCGGATCATCTGGATCTACACTTTTTGTAAGCCTATTTATACAAATTTAGTTTAGCTCGATTGCAAAACAAGTTCTTACAACTTATACTAATCACTCTCGAGACCTCATTCCTGATGGAATCCATCGCCACAAGGGAGAGAGAAGAGGCAACGTGGAATTCAAATGCCTTGCCTAAGGGCACAATCGTAACGACTCCAACTTTCGCACCTGAAGCGAACGCGCATCCACCGCGCTATCACGACTTCCTACTTAGATGTCTGTGCATTGCATATATGTACCTGTAGTATCTATTCCTGGACTGTGTATGGCATATATATACATGTAGTATCTATTCCGGGACTGTGTATGGCATATATATACATATAGTATCTATTCCTGGACTGTGTATGGCATATATGTACATGTAGTATGTATTCCTGGACTGTGTATGGCATATATGTACATGTAGTATCTATTCCTGGACTGTGTATGGCATATATGTACATGTAGTATCTATTCCTGGACTGTGTATGGCATATATATACATGTAGTATCTATTCCTGGACTGTGTATGGCATATATGTACATGTAGTGTGTAGTACTGGGATGTGTATGGCATATATATACATGTAGTATCTATTCCTGGACTGTGTATGGCATATATGTACCTGTAGTATCTATTCCTGGGATGTGTATGGCATATATGTACCTGTAGTATCTATTTCTGGACTGTGTATGGCATATATGTACCTGTAGTATCTATTTCTGGACTGTGTATGGCATATATGTACATGTAGTATCTATTTCTGGACTGTGTATGGCATATATATACATATAGTATCTATTTCTGGACTGTGTATGGCATATATATACATATAGTATCTATTCATGGACTGTGTATGGCATATATATACCTGTAGTATGTATTCCTGGACTGTGTATGGCATATATATACATGTAGTATCTATTCCTGGACTGTGTATGGCATATATGTACCTGTAGTATCTATTCCTGGGATGTGTATGGCATATATGTACCTGTAGTATCTATTTCTGGACTGTGTATGGCATATATGTACCTGTAGTATCTATGTCTGGACTGTGTATGGCATATATGTACATGTAGTATCTATTTCTGGACTGTGTATGGCATATATGTACCTGTAGTATCTATTTCTGGGATGTGTATGGCATATATGTACATGTAGTATCTATTCCTGGGATGTGCATTGCATATATGAACCTGTAGTATCTATTCCTGGACTGTGTATGGCATATATGTACCTGTAGTATCTATTCCTGGGATGTGCATTGCATATATGAACCTGTAGTATCTATTCCTGGACTGTGTATGGCATATATGTACCTGTAGTATGTATTCCTGGGATGTGTATGGCATATATGAACCTGTAGTATCTATTCCTGGACTGTGTATGGCATATATATACATGTAGTATCTATTCCTGGACTGTATATGGCATATATGTACATGTAGTATCTATTCCTGGACTGTGTATGGCATATATGAACCTGTAGTATATATTCCTGGACTGTGTATGGCATATATGTACCTGTAGTATCTATTCCTGGGATGTGTATGGCATGTATGAACCTGTCATATCTATTCCTGGACTATGTATGGCATATATGTACATGTAGTATATATTACTGGACTGTGTATGGCATATATGAACCTGTAGTATATATTACTGGACTGTGTATGGCATATATGTACATGTAGTATCTATTCCTGGACTGTGTATGGCATATATGAACCTGTAGTATCTATTCCTGGACTGTGTATGGCATATATGAATCTGTAGTATCTATTCCTGGACTGTGTATGGCATATATGAACCTGTAGTATGTATTCCCGGGATGTGTATTGCATATATGTACATGTAGTATCTATTCCTGGACTGTGTATGGCATATATGTACCTGTAGTATGTATTCCTGGACTGTGTATTGCATATATGTACATGTAGTATGTATTCCTGGGATGTGTATGGCATATATGTACCTGTAGTATCTATTTCTGGACTGTGTATGGCATATATATACCTGTAGTATGTATTCCTGGACTGTGTATGGCATATATGTACATGTAGTATATATTCCTGGACTGTGTATGGCATATATGTACATGTAGTGTGTAGTACTGGGATGTGTAGGGCACACATACTTGTAATGTGTATTCCTGGACTATATATGTTTGGCATATATGTACCTGTAGTGTTATTCCTGATTGCAGTGCATATACCAGAATGTACCTGTAGTGTGTATTCCTGGGCTGTGTATGGTGTGTATTCCTGGACTGTGTATGGTATATATATATATATATATGTACCTGTAGTGTGTATTCCTGGGCTGTGTATGGTGTGGATTCCACTAAGTACTTCAAGCCTCCAGCAGCCGATACATACGTGAGGAAATATAACACTGAGATTTCTGACAGCTCAACTCCCAGCACCCCCCGGATAGCTACCTCAAACATCTCCTTGGAATCTGTAAGTTAATGCACACAGCCAAATATCAAACACCTCCTTACCTAGTCCAAATATTTAGACTTAAAACTGTGACAGTTTAATATCCAGGCATTTTTCAGAAAAAATTATGTAGAGGTCTTATATATAGGACTATTCCTTACCAAACTGAATATCTACCCAAGTCATCTCCCTAGAATCTGTAAGCAAATACACACAACCAAATATCAAACACTTCCTTACCAAACTGAATAGCTACCTCAGTCATCTCCTTAGAATATGTAAGCAAATACACACAACCAAATATCAAGCACTTCCTTACCAAACTGAATATCTACCCAAGTCATCTCCTTAGAATATGTAAGCAAATACACACAACCAGATATCAAGCACTTCCTTACCAAACTGAATAGCTATCTCAGTCATCTCCTTAGAATCTGTAAGCAAATACACACAACCAAATATCAAACACTTCCTTACCAAACTGAATATCTACCCAAGTCATCTCCTTAGAATATGTAAGCAAATACACACAACCAAATATCAAACACTTCCTTACCAAACTGAATATCTACCCAAGTCATCTCCCTAGAATCTGTAAGCAAATACACACAACCAAATATCAAACACTTCCTTACCAAACTGAATAGCTATCTCAGTCATCTCCTTAGAATATGTAAGCAAATACACACAACCAAATATCAAGCACTTCCTTACCAAACTGAATAGCTATCTCAGTCATCTCCTTAGAATCTGTAAGCAAATACACACAACCAGATATCAAACACTTCCTTACCAAACTGAATAGCTATCTCAGTCATCTCCTTAGAATATGTAAGCAAATACACACAACCAAATATCAAACACTTCCTTACCAAATTGAATATCTACCTCAGTCATCTCCTTAGAATCTGTAAGCAAATACACACAACCAGATATCAAGCACTTCCTTACCAAACTGAATAGCTATCTCAGTCATCTCCTTAGAATATATAAGCAAATACACACAACCAAATATCAAGCACTTCCTTACCAAACTGAATAGCTATCTCAGTCATCTCCTTAGAATATGTAAGCAAATACACACAACCAAATATCAAGCACTTCCTTACCAAATTGAATATCTACCTCAGTCATCTCCTTAGAATATGTAAGCAAATACACACAACCAGATATCAAGCACTTCCTTACCAAACTGAATAGCTATCTCAGTCATCTCCTTAGAATATGTAAGCAAATACACACAACCAAATATCAAGCACTTCCTTACCAAACTGAATATCTACCTCAGTCATCTCCTTAGAATCTGTAAGCAAATACACACAACCAAATATCAAGCACATCCTTACCAAATTGAATATCTACCTCAGTCATCTCCTTAGAATCTGTAAGCAAATGCACTGTACTAAATATCAAGCACTTCCTTATCAAACTAAAAACTCACTACATATACATGTAGACAACACCACAACTAATTCAGATCAATTTCATTGATTGACTGTCCAACACTAAATACAATTTGTCATGGTCATGTTTTGCCAAATTCTGCTTAGGTCTTTCAAAAATGTTGATAGAAGCAAAATGTTGCTGGACATAACATAGTGTAAAATATACAACCCACACACTGCACTAAGGAAGCACAGCACCATACTACCTAGATTGCCTTCCAAATTGTGGGTGCCAGATTGTACAACATACAGGTAAAGCTACAGCAACTACGTTCCCTACCTGCCACCCACATGGTCTCATTGATGAATGACTGCATGGTCATGCCGTCAAGCTTTCTGCCTCGTTTACAGGTAAATGGGTCTTTCTGATCCACCTCTCTCGCTAAGCGGTCCACCTGAAACATATACAAATACAACATGCAATAAGGTATTAAATAATCTCTCTCTCTCTCTCAACATACAGATAGAGGTATATAACAAACAAGTATTTATTATTAAAATTTTATGCAAATTTCAGCTTAGCTCGATTGATTGGGAACAAATTCATACAACATTAGTTTAATCGCTCTCGAGGCCTCATTCCTGATGGAATCCATAGCCACAATACCAAATATATTGCGAAAAATATGTCATCTAACATTTGGTTATTAGGTAAAATACACGAGCATGCATTGCCTCTTCACTCTCCCTCGTGGCGATGTATTCCATCAGGAATGAGGTCTAGAAAGTGATTAACCGTAATATAATTTGTAGGAACTTGTTTCGCAATCAAGCTAACATAAATTACATAGCATAATGTAGGTCTACAACAATGGTTAATGTGGCTGCATCTTCCTTCCTAAAATTCTTTAAATACTATGGATTCAAAACATACTGTACGATGTGAACATGAAATGTTCATCTAGCGCACTCGCCACTCCTATTATAACAGCACAACTCTGGTGTTGATTGATTAATTAATTAATTACACTGTACCCGTTTGATGGCTCTATCTAGATCAACCAGTGCTAGCAAGGACAGCTTTGGTATATCAGATGTGTAGCTCTTCACCACTTTGTGCTTGCCAACCTGGAAGTATTTCCTTCCATCGATGTACTGCTGGTGCGTCTTCAAACCAAGCTCATCAATCACTTTCATGATATGTATCTGGGTCCTAGAATACACATGTAGTAATACACATTGCATCTCGTGTCATACACACAACCTTACAATAGTATTTCCATCTACGGACAATCATTGCATCTTGTGTCGTATATACAACCTTACAATAGTATTTCCATCTACGGACCATCATTGCATCTCGTGTCATACACACAACCTTACAATAGTATTTCCATCTACGGACAATCATTGCATCTCGTGTCATAAAACCTTACAATAGTATTTCAATCTACGGAAAACCATTGCATCTTGTGTCATAAAACCTTACAATAGTATTTCAATCTACGGACAACCATTGCATCTTGTGTCATACAAACATCCTTACAATAGTATTTTAATCTACGGACAACCATTGCATCTTGTGTCATACATACAACCATACAATAGTATTTCCATCTACGGAACATCATTGCATCTCGTGTCATACACACAACCTTACAATAGTATTTCCATCTACGGACAATCATTGCATCTTGTGTCATAAAACCTTACAATAGTATTTCAATCTACGGACCATCATTGCATCTTGTGTCATAAAACCTTACAATAGTATTTCAATCTACGGAAAACCATTGCATCTTGTGTCATAAAACCTTACAATAGTATTTCAATCTACGGACAACCATTGCATCTTGTGTCATAAAACCTTACAATAGTATTTCAATCTACGGACAACCATTGCATCTTGTGTCATAAAACCTTACAATAGTATTTCCATCTACGGACCATCATTGCATCTTGTGTCATACATACATACAACCTTACAATAGTATTTCCATCTACGGACCATCATTGCATCTTGTGTCATACATACATACATCCTTACAATAGTATTTCAATCTACGGACAATCATTGCATCTTGTGTCATACATACATCCGTACAATAGTATTTCAATCTACGGACCATCATTGCATCTTGTGTCATACATACATACATCCTTACAATAGTATTTCAATCTACGGACAATCATTGCATCTTGTGTCATACATACATCCTTACAATAGTATTTCCATCTACGGACAATCATTGCATCTTGTGTCATACATACATCCTTACAATAGTATTTCCATCTACGTACCATCATTGCATCTTGTGTCATACATACATCCTTACAATAGTATTTCCATCTACGGACCATCATTGCATCTTGTGTCATACATCCTTACAATAGTATTTCCATCTACGTACCATCATTGCATCTTGTGTCATACATACATCCTTACAATAGTATTTCCATCTATGGACCATCATTGCATATTGTGTCATACATACATCCTTATAATAGTATTTCCATCTACGGACAATCATTGCATCTTGTGTTGTACATACAACCTTACAATAGTATTTCCATCTACGGACCATCATTGCATCTTGTGTCATACATCCTTACAATAGTATTTCCATCTACGGACCATCATTGCATCTTGTGTCATACATCCTTACAATAGTATTTCCATCTATGGACCATCATTGCATCTTGTGTCATACATCCTTACAATAGTATTTCCATCTACGACCATCATTGCATCTTGTGTCATACATACAACCGTACAATAGTATTTCCATCTATGGACAACCATTGCATCTTGTGTCATACATCCTTACAATAGTATTTCCATCTACGGACCATCATTGCATCTTGTGTCGTACATACAACCTTACAATAGTATTTCCATCTATGGACCATCATTGCATCTTGTGTCATACATACATCCTTACAATAGTATTTCCATCTACGGACCATCATTGCATCTTGTGTCGTACATACAACCTTACAATAGTATTTCCATCTATGGACCATCATTGCATCTTGTGTCATACATACATCCTTACAATAGTATTTCCATCTACGGACCATCATTGCATCTTGTGTCGTACATACAACCTTACAATAGTATTTCCATCTATGGACCATCATTGCATCTTGTGTCATACATACATCCTTACAATAGTATTTCCATCTACGGACCATCATTGCATCTTGTGTCGTACATACAACCTTACAATAGTATTTCCATCTATGGACCATCATTGCATCTTGTGTCATACATACATCCTTACAATAGTATTTCCATCTACGGACCATCATTGCATCTTGTGTCATACATCCTTACAATAGTATTTCAATCTACGGACATCATTGCATCTTGTGTCATACAAACATCCTTACAATAGTATTTTAATCTACGGACAACCATTGCATCTTGTGTCATACATACAACCGTACAATAGTATTTCCATCTACGGAACATCATTGCATCTCGTGTCATACACACAACCTTACAATAGTATTTCCATCTACGGACAATCATTGCATCTTGTGTCATAAAACCTTACAATAGTATTTCAATCTACGGACCATCATTGCATCTTGTGTCATAAAACCTTACAATAGTATTTCAATCTACGGAAAACCATTGCATCTTGTGTCATAAAACCTTACAATAGTATTTCAATCTACGGACAACCATTGCATCTTGTGTCATAAAACCTTACAATAGTATTTCAATCTACGGACAACCATTGCATCTTGTGTCATAAAACCTTACAATAGTATTTCCATCTACGGACCATCATTGCATCTTGTGTCATACATACATACAACCTTACAATAGTATTTCCATCTACGGACCATCATTGCATCTTGTGTCATACATACATACATCCTTACAATAGTATTTCAATCTACGGACAATCATTGCATCTTGTGTCATACATACATCCGTACAATAGTATTTCAATCTACGGACCATCATTGCATCTTGTGTCATACATACATACATACATACATCCTTACAATAGTATTTCAATCTACGTACCATCATTGCATCTTGTGTCATACATACATCCTTACAATAGTATTTCCATCTACGTACCATCATTGCATCTTGTGTCATACATACATCCTTACAATAGTATTTCAATCTACGGACAATCATTGCATCTTGTGTCATACATACATCCTTACAATAGTATTTCCATCTACGGACCATCATTGCATCTTGTGTCATACATCCTTACAATAGTATTTCCATCTACGTACCATCATTGCATCTTGTGTCATACATACATCCTTACAATAGTATTTCCATCTATGGACCATCATTGCATATTGTGTCATACATACATCCTTATAATAGTATTTCCATCTACGGACAATCATTGCATCTTGTGTTGTACATACAACCTTACAATAGTATTTCCATCTACGGACCATCATTGCATCTTGTGTCATACATCCTTACAATAGTATTTCCATCTACGGACCATCATTGCATCTTGTGTCATACATCCTTACAATAGTATTTCCATCTATGGACCATCATTGCATCTTGTGTCATACATCCTTACAATAGTATTTCCATCTACGGACCATCATTGCATCTTGTGTCATACATACAACCGTACAATAGTATTTCCATCTATGGACAACCATTGCATCTTGTGTCATACATCCTTACAATAGTATTTCCATCTACGGACCATCATTGCATCTTGTGTCATACATCCTTACAATAGTATTTCCATCTACGGACCATCATTGCATCTTGTGTCATACATACAACCTTACAATAGTATTTCAATCTATGGACAACCATTGCATCTTGTTTCATACATCCTTACAATAGTATTTCAATCTACGGACCATCATTGCATCTTGTGTCGTACATACATCCTCACAATAGTATTTCAATCTACGGACCATCATTGCATCTTGTGTCGTACATACAACCTTACAATAGTATTTCCATCTATGGACCATCATTGCATCTTGTGTCATACATACATCCTTACAATAGTATTTCCATCTACGGACCATCATTGCATCTTGTGTCGTACATACAACCTTACAATAGTATTTCCATCTATGGACCATCATTGCATCTTGTGTCATACATACATCCTTACAATAGTATTTCCATCTACGGACCATCATTGCATCTTGTGTCGTACATACAACCTTACAATAGTATTTCCATCTATGGACCATCATTGCATCTTGTGTCATACATACATCCTTACAATAGTATTTCCATCTACGGACCATCATTGCATCTTGTGTCGTACATAAACCTTACAATAGTATTTCCATCTATGGACCATCATTGCATCTTGTGTCATACATACATCCTTACAATAGTATTTCCATCTACGGACCATCATTGCATCTTGTGTCGTACATCCTTACAATAGTATTTCCATCTATGGACATCATTGCATCTTGTGTCATACATACATCCTTACAATAGTATTTCAATCTACGGACATCATTGCATCTTGTGTTATACATACAACCTTACAATAGTATTTCCATCTATGGACCATCATTGCATCTTGTGTCATACATCCTTACAATAGTATTTCCACCTACGGACCATCATTGCATCTTGTGTCATACATACATCCTTACAATAGTATTTCCATCTACGGACAACCATTGCATCTTGTGTCATACATACATCCTTACAATAGTATTTCCATCTACGGACAACCATTGCATCTTGTGTCATACATCGGAACAACCTTACAATAGTATTTCCATCTACGGACAATCATTGCATCTTGTGTCATACATACATCCTTACAATAGTATTTCCATCTATGGACAATCATTGCATATTGTGTCATACATACATCCTTACAATAGTATTTCCATCTACGGACAACCATTGCATCTTGTGTCATACATACATACATCCTTACAATAGTATTTCCATCTACGGACCACCATTGCATCTTGTGTCATACATACAACCTTACAATAGTATTTCCATCTACGGACAATCATTGCATCTTGTGTCATACATACATCCTTACAATAGTATTTCCATCTATGGACAATCATTGCATATTGTGTCATACATACATCCCTACAATAGTATTTCCATCTACGGACAATCATTGCATCTTGTGTCATACATACATACAACCTTACAATAGTATTTCCATCTACGGACCATCATTGCATCTTGTGTCATACAACCATACAATAGTATTTCCATCTACGGACCATCATTGCATCTTGTGTCATACAACCGTACAATAGTATTTCCATCTACGGACAATCATTGCATCTTGTGTCGTACATACATCCTTACAATAGTATGTCCATCTACGGACCATCATTGCATCTTGTGTCATACATACATCCTTACAATAGTATGTCCATCTACGGACAACCATTGCATCTCGTGTCATACATACATCCTTACAATAGTATTTCCATCTAATATGTACGGACAATCATTGCATCTTGTATCATACATACATCCTTACAATAGTATTTCCATCTAATATGTACGGACAATCATTGCATCTTATATCATACATACATCCTTACATCTACGCACGATCATTCATCATTTGTGTTTTACCTGTCCAAATATATCCTAATTCCAAATAATGATTAATTGTATTTTATCCATACATGTGTATCGTATTTAAGCCATACATATTATATATATAGTTTCTCTACTTTTCAGCTTTAACATTACTATATAATTTCAATATGCAGTTTTCACTTATAGTCCTATCTTTTGATTTGTATAGATTAACGTTCGAGTTCTCTCGTAATATAAAGTCTTTATTATTATGCCTATGTGCATTGTATTTCATCCATACATGTGCATCATATTTAAAAGAGAGCCAAGTGTGACAACAGTCCATACAGACAGATCTGTAGTACAGTGGTAACACGCTAGACTGGTAATCCAGGGATCGCAGGTTCAATCCCCCGAGAGGAGACTCTGTGATGGGTCTCTGTCTGTATCACTGCACTATACTCCAAAAAATCTAAAATGATATGGGTAGTGTTATTCAAACCGTTTTGTGTCTTTAATGTACTTGTGAACCCGAGTGAAAAGTAGTATGTTTTGTTCAGAGCTGAGTTGTCCGCTCAATTAAGATGTGCTACATTTGATCCTTGTAACAAAGCATGTCAAATTGATGCGTATATTAAGAATATAGCCCAGTGTTCACTCCTAGCCAACCCAACTCTTCATTAAATAATGATTTATGGTACCTGCCGACCCAGTGTGCTCCGAGGTCCCAATCATCGGTACCATTCTCCGTTTTCAGAGGGATAGTCAATGTTCTTCCACCTACCCTGTCTAGTAAAAGTGTTGAGAAAGTTGAAAAACAAAATACAGTCTACATCCGTTATGTCAAAATCGGTTACCGGGTATGTCGAATTATCCTGTTATCTCGAAGTTGGATCAAAGTCCCGTTTCAGACACTATCATTTTATATATAACTGGATCTGTTTATATCGGTTATGTCGAAGTATTTTGTTCGGTCCGACGGAATTCGACATAACGGATGTAGACTGTAGGTAAAATATCTCAAATAATTATGCTACACTCAAATTACCACTAAAACTGTGAACAATAATATGGTGACACACGCTGTCATATAGTGCTGTGTATTTTCCCGTGTATTTACACAACAGTCACGCATCTGCGATCAATGGCTCCCGCTATGGCGTCTGTGGTTGTACGAGACTATATAGGTCATCACCTGGTGCTCTCTCTTATGATACAGATGGATATGTAGTCCAGTGGTAACACGCTCGACTGGTAATCCAGGGATCGCAGGTTCGATCCTCCGTCTGACCCTAATAAAATTAACAGTCTTTCAGATGGGACGTTAAACCGAGATCTCGTGTCGGTGCTGTACACCGTGCCCGTAAAATAACCAAAGGAGACTCTGGAATGGGTCTCTGTCTGTATCATTGCACTATCCTCCAAAAATCTGAAAATACTAATCTCTTCAGGAGGGGTCGCTCATATGGGCAACCAGTAGCGACGATAAATAAATGTAAAACACACAATCTCTTATGACAGATACTTGGAATCAAACACTACTGATCTACGCTACTTTCTTACCAATAGTAAGCTTATATATTATAGCTATATTATTATAGCAAACTGTGTGCAATGGCAACTGTTTTATGTATTAATAATGAATACAACAATGGCGCTCGGCCCACCGTCATACGAGTTTACGCTCACCAGATGATGACCTATATACAGTAGTCTCGTACAACCATGGACGTCATAGCGGGAAATATTGACTCAGGATGCGTGGTCGTTGTGTAAATATACGGGGGAAATACACAACTACACTGTCAATGAGAAGAAATTTATTCAAAGAATGAGGCTCAGTGGGGACAAAATGCTGGCATATAGTGGCCATATTAACGTCATATTACTTTGTTTGTTTCAGTGTATGATCGAATTATGAACATTGAACGCATTATTATCACGAGTGAAATATAATTCGATCATTAACATAATAATATTCTTTTCATTGTAGGCTGAACAGTCACTGTGTGCTGTGTTTGTACGATCGAAAACGGTGCAACTGTGTGCTAAATTGCATATGAACATCCTGTTTAGACGACCATAAATGACGTCATAAAACACGTAATTAACGTCACTGACAGCTCGAGTCTGAAAACGTTCGACATTACAACATTACAACAGGTAGCAGCATTAGCCTATAGGTACCGCACGTGCAAAGCAGCATTAGCCTATAGGTACCGCACGTGCAAAGCAGTGAGGAATAAAAGATGTTATTCCATTGCTTTCAACCAGTGGAATAACACATTTTATTTCACAATTAAATTTCTGTATTTCACTGGAAAGCATAAAATAAGCAAGAGTTATTGGTAATGTTGTGATACACATAAAGTGAGGGTCATTTCCAAAAGTAATTCCACAAAAACACAACTCATTTTAGTTTAAACTTTATTTTACAGCGATTGCGAAGCATGTTTTAACAACTTATATTAATCACTCTCGTTGGCGTGGATGAAAGCGTAAATGTGGTCATTCGTGTGGTAGGAAACCGGAGTACCAAGAGAAAACTCACCTGTTCGATCTGGTTACCACCATACCATCTCACATACTTCCCGATCCGAGGATCAAACCCGGTTTGCATTGGTGAGATGCAAGCGTGCTAACCACTGTGCTAATCGGACAGATCATTTTGGGACAGATATCAATATCTGAATAATGTATTCTTGAAAAATGGAAACATAAGACAGTAATTAATCACAATTACTAATCATGCACTCATTTATTATAAAAAGTTGGTAAATGCATATACATGTATATAGTTATATTGACACTGTACATACCCTTAGCTTCAAGAATAACAATATTCAAGGTGGCATCTTTGGAGAGTAGGTATCTTGCTGCACTGAGTCCAGATATCCCAGCACCCACAATCACTATGTCATATTCCTTGCCAGCCATTATATTACTGTCCTTTACTTGTTAATGAACAAATCAACTCCAATACCAGTTTTACAGTAGCATGCTTACAGCTCCCAGCTAAGAAAGAAATATCATCTACACCGTTACTGTTGCAGGAAAGTTACATTTAGGTATATATAAATTAAATAATTCCGACATAATTAAGTATTGCAATTTTACACAACTGAGTACCCGGTATGATGGGTTTTATCAGCAATCACTTCACTAAATATTCACAAATCAGACAGACTGACAGGCAGGCAAGTAGTTAGTTAGGGTACGGGTTGACCGCGTACATATATATGTCAGAGCTGCATGGGACGTACCACAGACGGATATGTAGTCCAGTAGTAACACGCTGAACTGGTAATCTAGGGATCGCAGGTTCGATCCCCCGTCTGACCCTAATAAAATTAACAGTCTTTCAGATGGGACGTTAAACCGAGGTCTCATGTCGGTGCTTTACACCGTGCACGTAAAAGAACCAGAGAATACTCTGAACTGGGTCTCTCTCTGTATCATTGCATTATCCTCCAAAAATCTAAAATGACTAATCTCTTCAGGAGGCGTCGCTCATATGGGCAACCGGTAGCGACGATAAATAAACGTAAATCACACACATGGGACACGTCTATGCAATCGGCTGCCTATGATGACATGCACTAAGCTCTCCACACTTCAGTCAAGGCCAGCCGATGAACATGTCCGTGGAACAAGATACGATTTGGCAGCAAATCATTTCATAAAACCATGTCTTCAAGTAAAACGAGTAAATATAACTATTACATGGGCTAACAATTGTATAATTGTACACTGTTCTATGTTATACTAGTGCGCATTCAGGCTACTAGCCTAAGTTCCAGTCTGTCGATTTTTCACTTTTTAACTTCTGGCAAAATGACAATTGATAATATCAGAAACTCAATACGACACTTCTCGGACCGGTAAGTATGTGAGATGGTACGGTGGAGTGGTCGCCAGATCAGACAAGTGTGTTTTCTCCGGGTACTCCGGTTTCCTCCCACACGAATGACCACATATACGCTTTCATCCACGCCAACGAGTGATCCGCGCCAACGAGAGTGATTAATATAAGTTGCTTCTTAATCGTTGTAAAATAAATAAGTTTAAACTTTAATATTACCCAATTAATGGTATCGGTGTTAAAATATATTTATTTGACTGACAAGGCAACATATATCGACGCCTGTTCCCGGTACAGATTTACCGTTACATTTGTGCCTAGATGCATATTTATTTGTAGACTAATATTAGTTAAATTTATTATCTCTAAGCGTCAGTATCAAGCGTTTAGTATTGACTACAATGACAAAGAAATGTCAATTCAGGAGCGTGGATGACCGGTAAATGAAATCCTACATTCACGTTTGAAAGTTTGTAGACCAACACACTGTTTATTGATTCAATATTTGTGTAAATTGTATTCGGACAAACTTGTGGTAGCAATGCATTTATACGTGAATAATGCATTTTGTTGGCTTTTTGCGATGTAATGTCGCTTTAAGAAGGGTTCGTATTCCTACTTCTCACACCAACTTAATTATTTGTATTCAAGGGAGATTACTGTATTTGACAGAATTGAGTTTGTGCACATTTAATTATAGATCTGAATTTTGTGATAACCTTTAAATGTAAACATATGCGTGTGTCGTAGGGTTGATTATATGTGTTTATTTGACAATAAAAGATTACAAGGATATAATTAATAAAATATTGTTACATTAATTAACGACCATTTAATGCAAGTATTGATAGTCCAAAGGAAATAATCTAGAACGTATTGTCCAGTTACACCGAACACATATACATAATTGACCACCTGACCTATACTCTGCCCATGTCCCGTTATACATTACATGTAAATTAATATCTTACTAACCCGTGACCCGTAATCTACTACACAAATGTTATAGACTATTGCAATGCTTTGTTGCATTCGCCATAAGCATATTGATGTATCATGTCGTAAAGTTTGTGTAGTTGGGCGGATCTACGAACAAATAAATATATATATCTTTGATATAATGTTTTCAGGTTAGTTAAGTTATATTAGTATTTTGGTAATTTATTACACCCTAATGACGTATTTGAACGAGTTGAGGGATTGTACTATGAAAATTGTTTCACCATCATATGCATTGTTATTGTTTTACATTAAATCGTGGCATTCGCCATCACCATGTTGCTGTATCATGTTGCACATTTTGTGTATAAATGCAACGCGATATGGAGGACGATAACATTACACTAAGATATAGTGAAACACGCTTTTATTTTGACTAAGTGGTTGCATCTCATTATACCTGGTCGATACCAACTACCTGGATCACCTATATCATGTTTATTTTATTGGTTTTCTGTTTATATACATATTTCACATATCGCGTTGGACCAGTAGTTGGGTGGATCTACGAATAAATAAATATATACTGAGTCAAAAAAGAAACGATACCTGGTGTTTATGTGTCTATAATTTCAACATTTATTAAGAAAATTCTTTGAAAATTCATAAGATGATAGTCCAACATGTTTGAAAGAGGAGCACATAAAGCATAATGAGCCTCCGAAACTGTCTGCTGCGTGATGACGTAATTCGTCGGACAGGGGTCTAATGGAGTTTTCACACAGACGTCAATACCGAGTATGGGCACCATTTGCGTCTCTCACTGCAATGCACCGCCGTCGCATCGAACGGAAGAGTGTCTGAATCTCTTGCTGGTCAATATTTGTCCACTCCTGACGCAAAACATCCCTCATTTGGTTTAACGTTACCGGCTGACGTCGTCTGACGCGGCGGTCTAACGTATCCCACAAATGTTCTATGGGTGACAAGTCTGGTGACAAAGCAGGCCACGGCAGGGTTTCAATATTGTTCTGCTCCAATAATGTGGTGGAAATCCGAGCAGTATGACACCTGGCGTTGTCCTGTTGGAACAGTGTGACGTTTCTGTTGGCGTTAAAGAACGGCACAACAACTGGCGCAAGGATCTCATCACAGTACCGCTGGGCGTTTAGGTTCCCGTCCACCACTAACAGTTCAGTGCGACTGCCGAAGGTGATACCGCCCCACGCCATAACGCTTCCGCCCCCGAACAGATCGACCTGACGTACACATGCGTCGGCGTAACGTTCACCGCGTCTGCGATATACCCGCTCTCTGCCATCCGCTCGACGCAAACAGAACCGCGATTCATCGCTAAACATCACCGAATTCCACTGTAACCGAGTCCAGCGAGCACGTTCCGTCGTCCATTCCCGCCGTACGTCACGGTGACGTCGTGTCAGGATGGGTCCAACGTATGGCCGATAGGCACGAATGCCACGTTCACCGAGCCGGTTCCTGACTGTTTGTGCACTGATGCGATTGTTGGTCATCCCAGGAGTAACGGCAGCTGTGTGCGTAGCAGGTAGGAACCGGTCACGTAAATGTGACGTCCTAATGTGACGGTCCTGTTCACGCGTCGTCACACGTGGTCGACCAGATCTTGGACGGTCGTCCACCGATCCATGTGTTCGATAACGTCGAAGTAGACGTGTTATCGTGATCCGCGTAACCCCGAGTCGATTTGCGACGTCACGCTGACGTAAACCGCCGTCAATCATGCCAATGGCACGCATTCTCTGATTGCGGTTTAGCCTAGGCATTTTGTTAGAGGTAACAATGGGTATGTAAGGTGTTTTTCCTCGATGATAATGCAATACCAGTACAATAAACCGGTTTTCCGATTTGTACATGTGTAGGAAGTTGTCTTTGTTGAGGAGCACGTGCAAATCGGAAATTCGGCGTTCCAGGATTATCGGGTGTTTATTTACCTGTGTTTATGGTTGGCTGACGTTGCAATAAGATACCCGGTACTGATACGTAATAATATATTAAACCTTTCTATGGTTTTATCCGTTTTACGTCATTTTTAGTTTGGTATCGTTTCTTTTTTGACTCAGTATACTTTATTATTGCTTCAGTTATGATTTATTTCTTACTAACTGATATTAATTGCATACAATAAAATAAATATTAGTATGCTTAATTGAGAGTGAACATTATTTGCACAGCCTCTTTTTGAAACAGAAATCACAGGTTATTGCTTATGTCATCGGTATGCCGCCCACTCAATGCTGAGGATCATTTGTCCAGACCCAAGTGTTTGTGATCCCATCACCCTGTTTCATAACTTGTTGGAAAGCTTTAAATCATAAATGGACATATTAATAGAAAATTAATGTGCATAACTAACTAGTTTGTGGCCCATATCAGCTGAAGGCATCTTGGATTTAATGAACTTCCATTTGTTTACTTTATACACTTTTTATTTTAGCTTGATTGCGAAACAAGTTTTTACAACATTAGATTAATCGCTCTTGAAATACATCGCCATGAGGGAGAACGAAGAGGCAATGTGGAATTTAAGTGTTGTGCCTAAGGGCATAGTCATAATGGATGCAAACTCTGGCCTTTCATACCTGAAGCGAATGCACTACGTTACTGTGCTGTCACCCCTGCCACTTGCTTGATGTTCATTGAGTAATTCTAGATTAGGAGGAGACTCTGGAATGGGTCTCTGTCTGTATCCTTGCACTATCCTCCAAAATCTAAAATTAATAATCTCTTCAGGAGGCGTCGCTCATATGGGCAACCGGTAGCGACGATAAATAAACGTAAAAAAACACAATTGTTTGAGGACGTGGGACTTTTCGGATCAGCAGGACACTGAAAACATTATATCAAATATATACTGAGTCAAAAAAGAAACGATACCAAACTAAAAATGACGTAAAACGGATAAAACCATAGAAAGGTTTAATATATTATTACGTATCAGTACCGGGTATCTTATTGCAACGTCAGCCAACCATAAACACAGGTAAATAAACACCCGATAATCCTGGAACGCCGAATTTCCGATTTGCACGTGCTCCTCAACAAAGACAACTTCCTGCACATGTACAAATCGGAAAACCGGTTTATTGTACTGGTATTGCATTATCATCGAGGAAAAACACCTTACATACCCATTGTTACCTCTAACAAAATGCCTAGGCTAAACCGCAATCAGAGAATGCGTGCCATTGGCATGATTGACGGCGGTTTACGTCAGCGTGACGTCGCAAATCGACTCGGGGTTACGCGGATCACGATAACACGTCTACTTCGACGTTATCGAACACATGGATCGGTGGACGACCGTCCAAGATCTGGTCGACCACGTGTGACGACGCGTGAACAGGACCGTCACATTTACGTGACCGGTTCCTACCTGCTACGCACACAGCTGCCGTTACTCCTGGGATGACCAACAATCGCATCAGTGCACAAACAGTCAGGAACCGGCTCGGTGAACGTGGCATTCGTGCCATACGTTGGACCCATCCTGACACGACGTCACCGTGACGTACGGCGGGAATGGACGACGGAACGTGCTCGCTGGACTCGGTTACAGTGGAATTCGGTGATGTTTAGCGATGAATCGCGGTTCTGTTTGCGTCGAGCGGATGGCAGAGAGCGGGTATATCGCAGACGCGGTGAACGTTACGCCGACGCATGTGTACGTCAGGTCGATCTGTTCGGGGGCGGAAGCGTTATGGCGTGGGGCGGTATCACCTTCGGCAGTCGCACTGAACTGTTAGTGGTGGACGGGAACCTAAACGCCCAGCGGTACTGTGATGAGATCCTTGCGCCAGTTGTTGTGCCGTTCTTTAACGCCAACAGAAACGTCACACTGTTCCAACAGGACAACGCCAGGTGTCATACTGCTCGGATTTCCACCACATTATTGGAGCAGAACAATATTGAAACCCTGCCGTGGCCTGCTTTGTCACCAGACTTGTCACCCATAGAACATTTGTGGGATACGTTAGACCGCCGCGTCAGACGACGTCAGCCGGTAACGTTAAACCAACTGAGGGATGTTTTGCGTCAGGAGTGGACAAATATTGACCAGCAAGAGATTCAGACACTCTTCCGTTCGATGCGACGGCGGTGCATTGCAGTGAGAGACGCAAATGGTGCCCATACTCGGTATTGACGTCTGTGTGAAAACTCCATTAGACCCCTGTCCGACGAATTACGTCATCACGCAGCAGACCGTTTCGGAGGCTCATTATGCTTTATGTGCTCCTCTTTCAAACATGTTGGACTATCATCTTATGAATTTTCAAAGAATTTTCTTAATAAATGTTGAAATTATAGACACATAAACACCAGGTATCGTTTCTTTTTTGACTCAGTATATATTTATTTATTCGTAGATCCACCCAACTACTGGTCCAACGCGATATGTGAAATATGTATATAAACAGAAAACCAATAAAATAAACATGATATAGGTGATCCAGGTAGTTGGTATCGACCAGGTATAATGAGATGCAACCACTTAGTCAAAATAAAAGCGTGTTTCACTATATCTTAGTGTAATGTTATCGTCCTCCATATCGCGTTGCATTTATACACAAAATGTGCAACATGATACAGCAACATGGTGATGGCGAATGCCACGATTTAATGTAAAACAATAACAATGCATATGATGGTGAAACAATTTTCATAGTACAATCCCTCAACTCGTTCAAATACGTCATTAGGGTGTAATAAATTACCAAAATACTAATATAACTTAACTAACCTGAAAACATTATATCAAAGATATATAAATTTATTTGTTCGTAGATCCGCCCAACTACACAAACTTTACGACATGATACATCAATATGCTTATGGCGAATGCAACAAAGCATTGCAATAGTCTATAACATTTGTGTAGTAGATTACGGGTCACGGGTTAGTAAGATATTAATTTACATGTAATGTATAACGGGACATGGGCAGAGTATAGGTCAGGTGGTCAATTATGTATATGTGTTCGGTGTAACTGGACAATACGTTCTAGATTATTTCCTTTGGACTATCAATACTTGCATTAAATGGTCGTTAATTAATGTAACAATATTTTATTAATTATATCCTTGTAATCTTTTATTGTCAAATAAACACATATAATCAACCCTACGACACACGCATATGTTTACATTTAAAGGTTATCACAAAATTCAGATCTATAATTAAATGTGCACAAACTCAATTCTGTCAAATACAGTAATCTCCCTTGAATACAAATAATTAAGTTGGTGTGAGAAGTAGGAATACGAACCCTTCTTAAAGCGACATTACATCGCAAAAAGCCAACAAAATGCATTATTCACGTATAAATGCATTGCTACCACAAGTTTGTCCGAATACAATTTACACAAATATTGAATCAATAAACAGTGTGTTGGTCTACAAACTTTCAAACGTGAATGTAGGATTTCATTTACCGGTCATCCACGCTCCTGAATTGACATTTCTTTGTCATTGTAGTCAATACTAAACGCTTGATACTGACGCTTAGAGATAATAAATTTAACTAATATTAGTCTACAAATAAATATGCATCTAGGCACAAATGTAACGGTAAATCTGTACCATAAATCTCGTTATTCGTGATATAAAGGTTGTATTACGCATGTATATCCACCCTGTTTACATTATTGTGTTATGTCAACAAACCGCGTATACGACGCTTGTTTATTACCGGTAGTTGAAATACTCAATTTTGGAGGCAAATATATGGAAAATAAATATACCATATAATAGGAAATTACATTTTGTATAAATTTGCGTTTTCACTGATGTGGTGTCGCATTAAACTTTACAAATTTATATTAATCAGTCATATTTAAATTAACTATACTTACCCTAGCTCTTAGAGAAGCCTTTCACCTGCTGAAATAAATATATAATTTTTTAAAAAGGCCACAGTCCAAAGGGTGTCTCGCCACTCGCGACTGTATAAGTGAAGTGTTGGTTCAGAGAAATAAAAATGTATTTTATGGTTTCCAACAAATTGCCAAATTTCAAGGTCAATGATAGGGTGGGGATTCTGATTGGCTCGAATGTGTATGTGAAGTTTTAAAGCAATAACTTTGAGAAAATGATAATACTCGACGTTTTTGGATGAATAAATAATTTCTGAAATCGGACTATTTTTGGACAAATTTCAAAGTTCAAGGTCAGTGGCAAATTTACTGTTGGTGTAGAGAATTAATCCTTGGATGTGTAAACGAAGTATCAAAACAATAACCTTGGCCGTCTTTAAGAAATGATCATGTAAAGACGCATACATTTCTGAACATTTCTGAAATTGGAAGAGAATTAATCATTGGGTGTGTCCGCAAAGTGTCATCACAGATGGTTTTTGAGAAGTGGCTATGTTTGAGGGTTG
The DNA here is from genome assembly GCA_014843695.1 of Archivesica marissinica. Classification (NCBI taxonomy): domain Eukaryota; kingdom Metazoa; phylum Mollusca; class Bivalvia; order Venerida; family Vesicomyidae; genus Archivesica; species Archivesica marissinica. The sequence continues at coordinate 38,788,863 of CM026390.1, read as the reverse complement.
TTACACCAGATGGTTTTTGAAAAATGGCTTGGTTTGAGGGTTATTACACCAGATGGTTTTTGAAAAATGGATTGGTCTGAGGGTTGTTACACCAGATGGTTTTTGAAAAATGGATTGGTTTGAGTGTTGTTACACCAGATGGTTTTTGAGAAATGGCTATGTTTAAGGGTTGGTTTTTTACACATAAATAAGTTCTGAAATCTGATTATTTCTGGCCAAAATTATATTTCAAGGTCACAATTGGAGATGGGGACTAAATGTGGGAGTCGAGAATTAGTCCTTGGATGTGCATGCAACAATTCAAAGCAATACCGTTGTTGGTATTTGAGAAATGACTATATTTGAGCTTTTTTTGACACAACTAATTTCTGAAATAACACTATTTTGGCCATAATTCAGGTTCAATGTCACTCTTGTGGGTGTGGTGGTACTTGTTATGGGGCAAGGAACAATCCCTAGAAATAATATGTACGTTATCAAAGCATTATATGTTGAAGGTTTTAATATATATGCAAATATGTAATTGTTGACAGCACTGGCGCCGGAAAGGTGACTGTTTAGTCTCGCTTCCCAAACAATAGGGGTCATGGGTGTATCTTCTAAGAACTATGTTTGTGTTTATTTCCAAACACTGTAACATATCACACCAAATAACAATAGCATGCATGCAGGGATACAAATTCTATAAATGAATGGCAATTTTTATTAAATGTAATTGCAACCGAAATGTGAATGAAAGAACATAAATTGAGCCACATGAATAACTAATTAATACTAAAACAAAGACATATTGTTTCTGCCACCATTATCTAGCCAATGTTGGTGTATTAACATTGGATTTGTTTAATTCATACCATTCTCAATTTTATTTTGGCACCCATTTAATTCTGACGTAGCATATATACCGTCTATGTGGCCTAGTGGTTAAGGCGTCTGCCTGTGGACCGGGAGGTTGAGGGTTCAAAGCTTGTTACACCAGATGCTTTTTGAGAAAGGTGCTAATCAAGGTAATGGACATTGAGCCGGTTGTAACGAGGTGAAAAGCACCGGGAGGGGTTAGGTGTGGGAGGGGATCTCCCTCCTGTCAGGGTGATCTCTACTGGACAATCTTAAAATGTAGAATGTCTCTAGTGAGATTTGGTGCATATAGTTTAAACATACATGTAGTTTATTTCAAACAAAGCTACATCTACAAATATACAGTTTGCACAATATATTATGTAGATACATGTATGAACAAGGATTACAACCGAAAGCTATTTCTTATAGGTCTTCTCTTTGGTGCATGTTTGCATCCACTTTCCATAAAATACCTTGAGCCATAATTCAAAGAATCTCATTAGTAATTTTCTGCGACGAGTACATTTCAGACATTTTTAGCATCCAATTGATAACATGATGGTACAGCTTAGCCATGCAGTTTTACTACCTGCCCGACACTACACTATCAACACACCAACGGCGCCTCCTGAAGAGATTAGTCGTTTTAGATTTTTGGAGGATAGTGCAATGATACAGACAGAGACCCATTCCAGAGTCTCCTCTGGTTCTTTTACGTGCACGGTATACAGAACCGACACGAGACCTCGGTTTAAAGTCCCAACTGAAAGACTGTTTAATTTTCTTAGGGTCAGACGGGGGATCGAACCTGCGATCCCTGGCTTACCAGTCCAGCGTGCTATCACTGGACTACAGATCCATCTGTGTTAGGAGTGAACACTGGGCTATATTCTAGTATATATATATAGTATCCAAAAGTCAGGTGCGTCTCACACTCAAGATTAGAACTAAATTACATTGCTTCACACTCATAAACGACAAATGGCGTATTACAACAAAGGGAAATAAATGTTTCATACTATTTTTCTCTAAGTCCTGTAATGTGCCGTATTTGTTCCGGATTTAGTTCCAGTCTATATGATTATATATCTAAATCATTCAAAAGTTAAAAATGTTATTTAATTTAAAATATAAAAAAGATCTAGATAGAAAATAGATTATTAAAAAAATCAACAAAAGCAACTTTTATTGAAGGAAAATTAATGAGGGTTCAAATTTATCAAGTTTTGCAAACAACCAATTACCGACTGCTCTTTGGCGTATACATGCGCCGCTAATTATCATTGTTAATGTGTTGAGATTGACAAGGTGTTGACATGATCAAATTAAGTCACTTTAAATACTAGAACTTGTTGAGATTTATTCACTCACTGACACATGTTAAACATGCTATTATACTGATTGTATAAATTAAGTCATGAGCAGATGACCATCTTGTTCGCACCTCCACACCGTGCACGTCGGGCACAGCTCACAGCAGGAAATTTGGTCACCGTTCCGAAGTGGCCAATCCACGCCGCTGACGCATACAGACTTCTTTTGAGTGTCAACACTTACCTAGATCAGCGACAGCTAGTACTGGGGCGCTGAAGAGGCGACGAGTGACTGGGTAGGAGAAGACGGCAGTCGTTTCGCGTGGATGGCGCACCCGTCGCCTCGAACTCTTTTTATCTGTCGCCAATGACGGGCGAGCGGTTGGAGACGGAGGGATGCGACCTCGACCCCGGATGCGTCAACGGGGTGGACAACGACGGAACAACCGAACCATTTTGCTGCTGTGAGCCGACTAATCGTGGAGGATGTGGCGCTAAAAAGCACCGAGAAAATAACCACCTTGGACATGATGGCGGAGGGAGACGTTACAGCACATCAACTTGGACTTAAGCAACATAGACACAACCAACAAGGAATAATTATCGAGTAAACTAATCAAAGACCGAAATCTTCACGGGAATCTACAACTACAAACCTCGATCTACACCAATCTACAAGACACCGACGACTCAACACTTCATCGAATAATCGACGGTGCGAAAGCACGTTTGCTCGCCCATATGGTTTACCAGCGGCGATGGTAAATAAACTGAATCATCATCATCGACCATAACAGACGGATCTGTAGTCCAGTGGTTAACACGCTATTCCTGGTAATCCAGGGATCGCATGTTCGATCCCCCGTCCTACCGTAATAAAATTAACAGTCTTTCAGATGGGACGTTAAACCGAGGTCTCGTGTCGGTGCTTTACACCATACACGTAAAAGAACCAGAGGAGACTCTGGAATGGGTCTCTGTCTGTATCATTGAACTATCCTCCAAAATCTAAAATGACTAATCTCTTCAGGAGGCGTCGCTCATATGGGCAACCAGTAGCGACGCTAAATTAACGTGAAACACACACTGACCATAACATACAGACGGATCTGTAGTCCAATGATAGCACGCTGGACTGGTAATCCAATGATCGCAGGTTCGATCCCCTGTCTGACTTTAATAAAATTAATAGTCTTTCAGATGGGACGTTAAACCGAGGTCTCATGTCGGTGCTTTACACCGTGCACGTAAAAGAACCAGAGGAGACTCTGGAATGGGTCTCTGTCTGTATCATGCACTATCCTCCAAAATGACTAATCTCTTCATGATACGTCGCTCATATAGGCAACCGGTAGTGACGATAAATAAACGTAAAACACACAGATCGTACCCGGCAATATTTAACATTCAAGATTTTTAAAGTGGAAGCCAATCATTCCACGATCTACAGACGGATTTGTAGTCCAGTGGTTAACACAGTGGACTGTGAATCCTGGAATCGCATGTTCGATCCCCGTCTGACCCTAATACAATTAATAGTCTTTCAGATGGTACTTTAAACCGAGGTCCCGTGTCGGTGCTTTACACTGTGCACGTAAAAGAACCAGAAGAGTCTCTGTAATGTTTTTCTCTCTGTGTATCATTGCACTATCCTCCAACAATCTAAAATGACTAATCTCTTCAGGATACATCGCTCATATGTGCATTTTATACAGCAAATAAGTCCCCCCCCCTTGGAATTTCGACCTATACATACCCGATTATGGTATATTATAATTTAATAATAATAAGTTGTCCTATTATTGGATTTCTCTAGAAATGTTCCTCCGATGTCTAGTGTCAACGTATGAAGGGTTACCCGCCTCTGTCCTATTATTGGATTTCTCTAGAAATGTTCCTCCAATGTCTAGTGTCAGCATTTGAAGGGTTACCTGCCTCTGTCCTATTACTAGTATTGGATTTCTCTAGAAATATTCCTCCGATGTCTAGTGTCAGCGTTTGAAGGGTTACCAGCCTCTGTCCTATTATTGGATTTCATTAGAAATGTTCCTCCGATGTCTAGTGTCAGCGTATGAAGGGTTACCCGCCTCTGTCCTATTATTGGATTTCTCTAGAAATGTTCCTCCAATGTCTAGTGTCAGCGTTTGAAGGGTTACCCGCCTCTGTCATATTATTTGATTTCTCTAGAACTGTTCCCCTGATGTCTAATGTCAGCGTTTGAATATGTGTGTGTTTTACGTTTATTTATCGTCGCTGTCTGTTTAGCAAGTGATATCCATACTTACCATAGTTATCCATATACATCTTACCGCTTTCATTGCCAACATATGCATGTATTTCAATTTGTGACACCAAGTGACCTAGATTTTTATGATGGAAATGGCGAATTATTGAAAGAAACAATATCAATGTATAACTTGTGACCAAGTTTGAATAGATTCAAAAATACTGTTCATACTATGTTTACAATCATATTATTAATTTGACCAAGCAGTGACTAATTTCTTCAGGAGGCGTCGCTCATATGGGCAACAGGTAGCGACGATAAATAAACGTAAAACACACACAGATCTCTTTGTGTGATATATCACTACTGACCGGCACTATATACTCAAATACACGGTCAACAAACCAAATAACAATGTCTTGAGTTAGTTTTTTTTAATAGGGATTTTCGTCGATTTTATTTTATCATTTTTACACAGTCAACTACATCAATTGAGTAATTTCACGAATGGGTGATTGTTACATGTCCGTAGACACCGGCACGTCCAGATTTCAGATGCATTGGGCAACATCGAACTGTATGCACAACTTCCGGTTTTATTTTAAGAATCTTGAGGCATGTGAAAGATATGTACATGTACCGGTACTTTAAGGGTTATATACCCTGCTAGCCTGGAACTATCACTATATAGTTACTGTACCGTTATCCAAGGGTTACATACCCTGCTAGCCCGGAACTATCACATATATAGTTACTGCACCGTTATCCTAGGGTTACATACCCTGCTAGCCCGGAACTATCACAATATAGTTACTGCACCGTTATCCAAGGGTTATATACCCTGCTAGCCCGGAACTATCACTATATAGTTAGTGCACCGTTATCCAAGGGTTATATACCCTGCTAGCCCGAAACTATCACATATATAGTTACTGCACCGCTATCCAAGGGTTATATACCCTGCTAGCCCGGAACTATCACATATATAGTTACTGTACCGTTATCCAAGGGTTATATACCCTGCTAGCCCGGAACTATCACATATATAGTTACTGCACCATTATACACAGGTTATATACCCTGCTAGCCCGGAACTATCACATATATAGTTACTGCACCATTATCCACGGGTTATATACCCTGCTAGCCCGGAACTATCACAATATAGTTACTGCACCGTTATCCAAGGGTTACATACCCTGCTAGCCCGGAACTATCACATATATAGTTACTGCACCATTATACACGGGTTATATACCCTGCTAGCCCGGAACTATCACATATATAGTTACTGCACCATTATCCACGGGTTATATACCCTGCTAGCCCGGAACTATCACATATATAGTTAGTGCACCGTTATCCAAGGGTTATATACCCTGCTAGCCCGGAACTATCACATATATAGTTACTGTACCGTTATCCATCCAATCAACATGCTGGAAATTGCATTGAAGAATAATAAAAACTAGTCCCCTTTAGGGCCCTCAGCAAGATTATTCGATAATACTTGCATTTATTATGATTCCAAAAAAACATGTTCAATACTTTCAATACTTGTAAAAGAAAAATCACATATATTTATAGTTGGCGTAAGTTTTCTTTATAATATTAAAATGCTTTTAATACTCTGCAAGGTTTAATCATGAAATTTACTGGAATGAATGCTGGTTTGTCAATGCTTTCTTGGAAAATTAGTAGGGTATTCTCATAGTATGAGAACAAAATAATCTATTTTCATAATGAAGGTGCGATAATTGTATTGACCATGTGTGATAAATGACGTAAAATAACAGCAACTTAATTTGTTGGCTAATAATAAAATGTTACGGTATACTTGGCAGGGTTTAATCCTTTTATTCCCACTTGCTGTTGTCCAGTAGACATATATGTCATATGCATACAACTTAAAGTTATGGCGAATGCACAAGTTCAAATTGAGTTTGTCCGCAACAAACGCGGTGGACAAAGTCTTGTTGTTGGTGGTTACAGGTTCATGGTATGTATATATATAGTTGCTGTCTGTCTGCGTGTCTGTCCGTCCGTTTGATTGTATTTGATCTTACACTCTTAAACACATTCTGTCTGTCTGCATGTCTATCCGTCCTACACCCGTTTTTACCTAATTTTATATAAGTGGGAACAATAGGACTACACCACTTGGCAGAATGATATTTTCCTACAGAAGACATCTGATTCACATAAATACATCCCAAGTTCTTGCAGCCAGCTCGTCTGTACCACAGGATACGTTAAATGACAACGAATTCTATACTTTGGAAAGCTGCTGATACGCCTTTCTGACTGTATACATCAAAACAGTGAGTGCACCAATCCTTAACATCCATTTTACAACTGTATTTCCTTTACTTCCTGTTTTAACTAAACGTTTCTTTGGATTTTTAATTCCAGCAAGGTCATGTGCACTGACAGCCTGAGGTCGAAGGTCATACAGTACTTCTATGGCAGCTCGGTTCCCTGCTTGCACAGCGCCATTCATAAAGCCACACCATACTGTAGCAGACTCTGTACCAGCAAAATGGATTCTGAAAACCCAGCAAAACATATATAGATATACTTGTATATAGAGCAACAATGATTTCCATATAGTGTTTAAGTTTAACACAGAAGAATTAATGAATTAATAAGGCATTGTTTGGTGAATCAAACAGTACATCAGGCCCGTAGCCACACTGAGGCACACAAGGCAGCTGCCTTGGAGAAATTTCCAAAGCAAAAAAATAATAATGAAAAATTAAATAAATTAAATGCCTATCCCTTTGCTGTATAAAATGTTGACTGCTAGAGAGCTGAATGGTCAGTATATAATTATACGTTCAGAAAACGCAGGAAATCGCTTTTATGCCTCAACAATTATAAGGTGGAACATGCCTCCGGGACCCCCTAGATTGCCTCGGTTGAAATTTGCCTCTGGCTACGGTACTGTACATACATGCAAAATATCCCTAATCAAAAAAAGAGAGGGGATTGTCCCCCTTCACAGGATCAAATTAAAAAATATCTTTCATCCAAATAAATGTATAAAAATTCAATATTGAGAGCATCAACGTGTCCATTGTTCAGTGAAGATTGTTTTCCTAGTTTCAAATTCTCGACCAAACACCAACATTATCTGTATGTGAAAATGGAGATTATAACGTTCCTTGATATTGCCTTTAACGTTGAAGTCCCAAAATGATCACTTGGTATAAAACAGCTGTGTTTATTACAATTTCACAAACAGACAGATCTGTAGTCCAGTGGCAACACGCTGGACTGGTAATCCAGGGATCGCAGGTTCGACCCCCCGTCTGACCCTAATAAAATTAACAGTCTTTCAGATGGGACTTTAAACCGAGGTCTCGTGTCAGTGCTGTACACTGTGCACGTAAAAGAACCAGAGGAGATTCTGGAATGGGTCTCTGTCTGTATCATTGTACTATCCTCCAAAAATCTAAAATGACTAATCTCTTCAGGAGGCATCACTCATATGGGCACCGGTAGCAATGATAAATAAACGTAAAACACACACAATTTCACAAATGTTCAAGTTATGAAAATTGCTAATTGGTTTGTGTCCCGTCTGAATGATCAAAACATGGCTAATTGCTACTTGGTCTTGCATGTATTGCTTTGTTAATCAGTGTTTTAATAGTGTTACGGATACTTCCTTCTAAACTGTTGTGTGCCAGAAAAATAAATTCATTCACAGCTAAACGTTTGTTTATATTTGTAATTCATTCACAGCTAAACGTTTTTTATATTTGTAATTCATTCACAGCTAAATGTTTGTTCATATTTGTAATTCATTCACAGCTAAACGTTTGTTTATATTTGTAATTCATTCACAGCTAAACGTTTGTTTATATTTGTAATTCATTCACAGCTAAATGTTTGTTTATATTTGTAATTCATTCACAGCTAAACGTTTAGTTTATATTTGTAATTCATTCACAGCTAAACGTTTGTTTATATTTGTAATTCATTCACAGTTAAACGTTTGTTTATATTTGTAATTCATTCACAGCTAAACGTTTGTTTATATTTGTACTCTGATTGTGATTGTTACATAAATGTATACAAAACAATAAAATAATATCAAATCAAGCTAAACGCTGCAAGTAATCTTTACTGAATAAAATGTTAAATAGGCCCCTTAACAATGATAGTTGTCTCCCTTTGGGCTCTAGAAATATTTCACATGTATGGCAGTGAGTAAGCAAGTATGTGTGTTTTACATTTATTTATCGTCGCCACCGGTTTAGTTGCCCATTTGAGTGTCGCCTCCTGAAGAGATTAGTCATTTTAGATATTGGAGAATAATGTAATGATACACACAGGGACCCATTTCAGAGTCTCCCCTGATTCATTTACATGCACTGTGTAAAGCACCGACACAAGACCTCGATTTAAAGTCCCAACTGAAAGACTTTTAATATTATTACGGTCAGACTGGGGATCGAACCTCCGATTCCAGGATTCACAGTCCACCGTGTTAACCACTGGACTACACATCCATCTGTAGATCATGAAATGTTGGGCTTCCACAAAATCTTGAATTTTATGCTTTCCAATTAATGTTAAATATTGTGTACCTTTCAAAGGGCTGTCTCAAGCCCTTAGCATAATATCTCATAGCCCCTGGCCCCACAGTACTGACAGGGCCCCCTTCATTGTAGGGTTCCTGATCCCATATCTTCTCCTTGTAGTCAACATATGCGTACACTTTGTTGCCAAAAAAATCAGCCAAGCCCTTTAACACAGATGATTTTCTACTTTCTGCCTAAACCATGCAAAACATGAAATAAAGTAATTGTAATACATTGTCACACACACTGTCAGTTATAATTTGAAAATAACTCCATTTCATCTTCTTTGGCACCCGTCAGTCTTGTCAGACTATGGAGTTAGCGCCCGTTGAGTCTACAGATGAGCACCGTCTGCTGTGGCTGTACAGTCCGATGTGTACGGTACATATAAACAATTAAGAATTCCATCTGTACCAGGATATCATTTTTGAAATCGGTACATTGCTCAAATACAAGAAGTGCAAAATTGATCTTAATGTGGCAGTGCATTATAACATTGATAAATAAGGTCAAGGTTCAGAATAGACCTTACAGTACTGTATAGGGTATGATGTGATGGCATTATAATATTGACCTATTAATAAGGTCAAGGTTCAGAATAGACATTACAGTACTGTATAGAGTACCCTGTGGTGGCATTATGATATTGACCTATAAATAAGGTCAAGGTTCAGAATAGACATTACAGTACTGTATAGAGTACCCTGTGGTGGCATTATGATATTGACCTATAAATAAGGTCAAGGTTCAGAATAGACATTACAGTACTGTATAGAGTACCCTGTGGTGGCATTATGATATTGACCTATAAATAAGGTCAAGGTTCAGAATAGACATTACAGTACTGTATAGAGTACCCTGTGGTGGCATTATGATATTGACCTATAAATAAGGTCAAGGTTCAGAATAGACATTACAGTACTGTATAGAGTACCCTGTGGTGGCATTATGATATTGACCTATAAATAAGGTCAAGGTTCAGAATAGACATTACAGTACTGTATAGAGTACCCTGTGGTGGCATTATGATATTGACCTATAAATAAGGTCAAGGTTCAGAATAGACATTACAGTACTGTATAGAGTACCCTGTGGTGGTTTGCAGATACACTAGGTGAGACATTACATTAACATATAGATGTATCAACATAGTTTATACAAATCTATTTTAGGTCGATTGCGAAAGTAGTTCTTTCAACTTATATTAATCACTCTCGAGACCTCATTCCTGATGGAATCCATTGCCATGAAGGAGAGAGAAGAGGCAATGTATCAACATGAAATCTTATGAAATCATTAATGAAAAAATTACCTATTTTGTAATTTTATTTTTGGAAGGTCATGAAGAAAAATGATGTAATGTCAAAATCCTGTTTTTTAAACGTTTTTCCATTGTCCATAACATAGACAGGTAAATATACGCATAACATAGACAGGTAAATATACGCATAACATAGACAGGTAAATATACGCATAACATAGACAGGTAAATATACTCATAACATAGACAGGTAAATATACGCATAACATAGACAGGTAAATATACGCATAACATAGACAGGTAAATATGTGCATAACATAGACAGGTAAATATACACATAACATAGACAGGTAAATATACGCATAACATAGACAGGTAAATATGTGCATAACATAGACAGGTAAATATACACATAACATAGACAGGTAAATATGTGCATAACATAGACAGGTAAATATACGCATAACATAGACAGGTAAATATACGCATAACATAGACAGGTAAATATGTGCATAACATAGACAGGTAAATATATGCATAACATAGACAGGTAAATATACGCATAACATAGACAGGTTAATATGTGCATAACATAGACAGGTAAATATACGCATAACATAGACAGGTAAATATACGCATAACATAGACAGGTAAATGTACGCATAACATAGACAGGTAAATGTACGCATAACATAGACAGGTAAATATACGCATAACATAGACAGGTAAATATACGCATAACATAGACAGGTAAATATATGCATAACATAGACAGGTAAATATACGCATAACATAGACAGGTAAATATACGCATAACATAGACAGGTAAATATACGCATAACATAGACAGGTAAATATAAGCATAACATAGACAGGTAAATATACGCATAACATAGACAGGTAAATATACGCATAACATAGACAGGTAAATATACGCATAACATAGACAGGTAAATATACGCATATTTATTGTAATGTTTATGTTACGATTGTTACGCTATTTGGAGACCATATTTTTGGTGTCCGATTAGCGCAGTGGTTAGGGTTAGCGTGCTCGCTTCTCACCAATGCAACCCTGGTTCGATCCTCGGAACAGGAAGTATGTGAGATGGTATGGTGGTCGCCAGATTGGACAGGTGAGTTTTCTCCAGGTAGTCCGGTTTCCTCCCACACGAATGACCACATGTACGCTTTCATCCGTGCAAACGAGAGTGATTAATACAAGTTGATAAAACTTGTTTCGCAATCGTTAAAATAATAAAGTTTAAATTTAAAGATATTTTTGCTACATTTGTTATCATTGCTGTTAAATGCCTTTGTGCGTCATATTTATCCGGACAGTCTTTGAGCTTCTATTTGACATACGGATCTGTAGTCCAGTGGTAACATGCTGGACAGGTAATCCAGGGATCGCAGGTTCGATCCCCCGTCTGACCCTAATAAAATTAATTAACAGTCTTTCAGATGGGACATTAAACCGAGGTCTCGTGTCGGTGCTTTAGACCATGCATGTTAAAGAACCAGAGGAGAATCTGGAACGGGTCTCTGTCTGTATCATGCACTATCCTCCAAAATCTAAAATAACTAATCTCTTCAGGAGGCGTCGCTCATATGGTAGCGACGATAAATAAACGTGAAACCCACACGCTTCTATTTGCTTTTGGTGATGTATCGGGTGTAGGAGTTGATAGAGTACAATATTGAAAGGGTCAAGTGTGTGGGGGGGGGGGGGACGTGATAGCCCAGACAGATTTGGTTTATAACATTTCAGAAGCCTTGCTGGTAATTACATTTTGTTTTTGCCATTGCACTGCTTGTTTTCCTGCAATGAAGCCGAGCATAGCTGGTTCCCCGTTGCATGATGTGCCATCAAACACAAGTGTTACTGGACCAACATCACAGCCAATCACAGAGCTCTCCCCACCATTCGATACAACTTCCCCAGAATAACCATCCTGTCGCCAGAATGCCTGAAAGAAACGTAATCTATTCAAACATTATATCTTGATAATTAATCTACCAGTATCCAGCTGTTCCACGGACCACAAGTACAGAAGATACAAAATACCTTCATTTGTAATGAACTTGGAACAATATAAATTTGTACAGTCTACATCCGTTATGTCGAATTCCGTCGGACCGAATAAGATACTTCGACATAGCCGAAATTTGACTTAATGAAATTCTATATAAATGGAGCCAGTTATATGTAAAATGATAGTGTCTGAAACAGGACTTTGATCCGACTTCGAGAGAACTGCAGAATTCGACATAATCGATTTTGACATAACGGATGTAGACTGCTTCATACTAATCTTTTATGTCTATAAACTTAATGTGCTCCATAATGCATTAGGAATTCCATTCTAAGGCAAGGTTTATACAATTTTATTTTAGCTCGGTTGCGTGCTACAGAATGCATTAGGAATTTCATTCTAAGGCAAGGTTTATACAATTTTATTTTAGCTCGGTTGCGAAACAAGTTCTTACAACAATAGTTTTATCACTTTCTAGATCTCATTCCTGATGGAATCCATCACCACACGGGCGAGAGAAGAGGCAATGTGCAATTTAAATGCCTTACCTAAAGGCACAACCGTAACAGCTACAGCTGGGTGCGAATTCCAGGCCCACACCTGAAGAAAATGCACTACCACTGCGCTATCACGACTTCCACAAAGGCAGTGTCTACTTAATGATGATAATTTGAACACTTATTGATACAGCATTCAAAGAGTTCTGTGTTAAACCAACCATTGATACAATATCTCTCACATGTTTTTAACCTTTCTTTCCGACATAGAGTCATGCGTTTATATACAACTGTATCTCCATGCATATGACCACCATTTACTTATATAATCAATGTAGAGTGGTGGAACCTATGCTCGGCGTATTCCTATGCTCGGCGTATTTTTTCCATTTACATCCGTATTTAAAATATTTAAATCGTTTTAACCTATTTTCACTGACAGAGGTGAAGCATGGTTCAATAACATTCCGATGTGCGTTCCGGTAGCCTAATGCAACCGTCACCTGACTGGACACTGGCACCTCACTAAACAGACAACTTGTTGGGAAAATTGTTTCCACCAAAATGTGCGGTTTATGAGCATTTCAGGTGGCTATCCGGATTGGGGAAAAAAATGTACAAATGACCAGAAAAAGGTTTCTTATGAGTTGTAATATAATATTATAATATAATATATTCAACATTTACCCATGCATAAATTTAAAAAATGCATGTACGCCGTGCATAGGTGCCCTAAAGTATCTAGTTCTCCATGGAAACAGGTGCCGTTGTGATAGCTGTATTTAGGCGCATGGTTACGTAATGAAGCTAAAATGTTCAACAACAATTTTATGAAAGTTGTGGTCACGACTTAAGAAAATAATAATATAAGACAAGTGCATTTAACTTTTTTTATAGGTCATGATATGTAGGATTTACGCCGAGCATAGGTTCCACCACTCTATATGTAGGATTTACGCCGAGCATAGGTTCCACCACTCTATATGTAGGATTTACGCCGAGCATAGGTTCCACCACTCTATATGTAGGATTTACGCCGAGCATAGGTTCCACCACTCTATAAACAATCATCATGTCTATCCAACCTCCATAGTTTGTTGTTGTTGTTAACGTCGTACCAACAGCTTAGGACATATGGCGGCTCTCCAGCTTGGTGGAGGATGCCCCATGATGCCCCTCCTATTTCAGGCACTTGGCACAGGTAGAACCACCGACCTACCACATGCCAGCTGGATACCTTCCTCACTTGAAAGAATTAGACATCCTTAGTGGGATTCGAACCTACAGCCAAACCTCCACAGAGGTTACTGGAAAGGTCTACGGCTTGTAGCCAATATGTTTCTGTTTGTTTTACTACAAATGTGTCAATGTATGTGGTCATGGAGTGGGAAAGAGCTTCTATGTAGGAATGTGTTAACCCTTTCCTTCATAGAGATTTAGGTTAATATACTAGTATATCTCCATACAAATGACAGCTATTTAGCTACCATGCAGTGGATAAGTAGTCGCCATATCTATCCCACATTCATAGATATTACTGGGACTACATAAAGATTTAGGTTAATATACTATTATATCTCCATACAAACGACAGCCATTTAGCTATCATGCAGTGGATAAGTAGTCACCACATCTATCCCACCTCCATAGATATTACTGGAACTACATGAGATTCTGGCCTTTATTATCAGCATTGATTTTGCTACTACATAGTCAAGGTATGTCGTAATGGCATCAAGAAGTGCTTCTATGAGGGAAAGGGTTAAATCTATTAAGAGTACTAAATTGTGATCGTCACTAACCTCATTAAAAGTAACAACAAACTTGATTATATTAGATGGCGACATTCTCTTGATAATTTCCCTTGTTTCAACAGGAAGAAATGGACTGAACTGAATTTTTCCTGAAATGAAATCAAACATAAAACACTATAGTGTATGCTGACAGAGTGTGGTATTTATACAGAGTATGCAGAGATACAAGTGCCGACCTACCATCCATACTCACCTATAAGATGACCCCCCCACTTTGATCCTGAAATATGTGGGTTTTGGCACGCACTCGCACATAAGATGGATTGATAAAATGGACATCAGCTTTATAGGCGAGTATGGACAAAATTGGAATGGCATTTTTTTTAAACTTTATTTATTTTACGTTTGCAAAGCAAGTTTTAACAACTTGTATTAATCACTCTCATTGGCGCGGATGAAAGTGTAAATGTAACCGGAGAAAACCCACCTGTCCAATCTGGCGACCACCGTTCCATCTCAAATACTTCTCAGTCCGAGGATCAAACCCGGGTTGCATTGGTGAAAAGCGAGCGCGCTAACCACTATGCTAATCGGACAGCCATTTCAAGGTAGTTCAGTAACTAGCTGCTCAGCAAAAGTGGCTGCTAAATAAGAAAATGCCAATTTAAGAAATATGGAAGCTGGTTGCTTAACCCTTTCCTTCATAGAGATTTAGGTTAATATGCTATTATATATCCATACAAACGACAGCCATTTAGCTATCATGCAGTGGATAAGTAGTCACCATATCTATCCCACCTCCATAGATATTATTGGGACTACATGAGATTCTGGTTTGGCTACTACATTGTCAATGTATGTCGTATTGGTAATGCTGTCAAGAGGTGCATCTATGAGGGAAAGGGTTAATAGAGGTGCCTTCCAACACAAGTTTGACTGTACACATTCAAACATCTATGAGGGAAAGGGTTAGAGGTGCCTTCCAACACAAGTCTGACTGTACACATTCAAACATCTATGAAGGAAAGGGTTAATAGAGGTGACTTCTAACACAAGTTTGACAATACACATTCAAACACAAGTATGACTGTACACATTCAAACACAAGTATGACTGTACACATTCAAACACAAGTTTGACTGTACACATTCAAACATCTATGAGGGAAAGGGTTAATAGAGGTGACTTCTAACACAAGTTTGACTGTACACATTCAAACACAAGTATGACTGTACACATTCAAACACAAGTATGACTGTACACATTCAAACACAAGTATGACTGTACACATTCAAACACAAGTATGACTGTACACATTCAAACATCTATGAGGGAAAGGGTTAATAGAGGTGACTTCTAACACAAGTTTGACTGTACACATTCAAACACAAGTATGACTGTACACATTCAAACACAAGTATGACTGTACACATTCAAACACAAGTATGACTGTACACATTCAAACACAAGTTTGACTGTACACATTCAAACATCTATGAGGGAAAGGGTTAATAGAGGTGACTTCTAACACAAGTATGACTGTACACATTCAAACATCTATGAGGGAAAGGGTTAATAGAGGTGACTTCTAACACAAGTCTGACTGTACACATTCAAACATCTATGAGGGAAAGGGTTAATAGAGGTGACTTCTAACACAAGTATGACTGTACACATTCAAACATCTATGAGGGAAAGGGTTAATAGAGGTGACTTCCAACACATGTTTGACTGTACACATTCAAACACAAGTATGACTGTACACATTCAAACATCTATGAGGGAAAGGGTTAATAGAGGTGACTTCTAACACAAGTTTGACTGTACATATTTATTTTAGTTCCATTGCGAAAACATTTCTTACAATTTTAGACTAATCAGTCTCGAGACCGTGTTCCTTATAGCATCAATCGGCATTGGGGAGAGAACTGTCTTGCCTAAGGACTTCTGACTGGGCTCTATCTCACACACCCTTGGTAACGAGGCAGACACCGTATCCATCATACCACGGAGGCTCCACATGAGATACTAGTAGGCCAGCTCATAAATCATTTGAACAATCTTTACCTATTTGGAATGGAGGTATTGCCACTATAAGCTTCTGGCATTTGTAATTGTACCCATTCTTCGACCACACTGTCACACTATCCCCATCCTGCTCTACCCTCGTCACCGGCTCATTCAACAATACCCTAGAACTGCCTACAGAATCAAGCAATTTGAAAGAGACTTGTTGGGAACCACCCTAGAATTATAAAATACATGATGTTATCTCGAGATATTCATATTGTTAAAGGAAAAAATGAAATTAACTACGGTAACCTTTTATTGCTATACCGGTACTCCAGTGTCTAATTTAACCAATACATGTATATTTGTACAAAATGTGCTTGGATATGATAGTCCAAATACTTAGACTTGAAAAATGTGACATTTTACTATCCAGGCATTTTTCAAAGTCTAAACGCTAAACCTCAATTACGCGTAGCATATTTTACATTCTAAAAAGTCGTTTTTATAAATTAAAATTGCTGAACAAGATGAACACACATAACGTTGTTTGAATTCTGCACAGTCTACAACGTCTCTTAACACAATATTATATTTTATTTATACAACGTTTAAATTTCATGGCAGAGTTTCGCCATTCTTGATCGTCCATTTTGAATATTTGATTATTGCGAAAAACAAAAATAGAAACCATTAGACGAAATTGTTTACAAGATATATCTCCGGTGCCATTACGGTGAACCAAATAAGATTCGTTCAATATTCAATTTTCCATACGCATGAAATGTACTAGCAAAAGATTCATTCGGATTTCTTTTGTGAAGACTGCAGAAAAAGCGGGAGAATTTCACCTGTCAACTTCAAACAGCTAAATGATATGCACAACGGTAATACTAAATTAAATAAAACTAATATTATAAACGTTCTTAATATCTATATTTATGATTATTCTTAACACCAATGCACACATTTATAACTGTTCATGTCTGAAAAGCTTCAAAATATTGGTCAGAAATCCCGCCATCGGATCAGGGAAAGTGTTATGCGAAAATGAGCTCAACGATAATTATGTTATATGTTGGGTTTTACGCCTGCATCAGCACCATTTTGGGCTATATCGCCGGCGGGCAGTTTACCTAACAACACCTTTCCTGGGCAGGCTCCAGCGGTTAACCAGTACTTGGGTGCACCTCCGTAAGAAACTGCCAACTTTTCATATAAATGAGACATGGCCTGAGCCACAGGGATTCGGCACGTTTGGGGGTACTAGTATATATATTTAAGTACTTAACCTTTTATTGCTATACCGGTACTCCAGTGTCTAATTTAACCAATACATGTATATTTGTACAAAATGTGCCTGGATATGATAGTCCAAATACTTAGACTTGAAAAATGTGACATTATACATTGTATAAGTACTTAAATATATATACTAGTACCCCCAAACGTGCCGAATCCCTGTGGCCTGAGCGGGGCTCAAACCCGTGACCATCAGTGATGATAGGTTACAGTGGTATACAAGTCAGCGACCTTAACCACGGAGGGGACAGCTTTAACGGTAAGACCTCGAAATAACAGAGAAAAAAATATATGTATAGATCATATAAATAGGACTATGGACATGAATGATACAGCATTCACAATCTATCCATAGATGGAAAGAATTAAAATTAGATAGTATGAAGGTAGGGTCAAGTGGTTTGTTTCTTCTTCATCATTTGTTGAGATGAGCGATAAATATGCTATACAAACCTTTATACGATATTCTTGTGCAGCATTTTCCTTTGCCTCAATGAGCTGCCTGAAGCTACCTGCTGAAGCTACGTATGTCAGATAATACAGGAGAGATATCTGTGACAGCTCCGTACCAAATATTGTTCTTATAGTTGCCCGAAACACATCCTTCGCATCTAAATAAAATTTCAAAAACACCATTACACTGTTCGTAAATGTTGCTTAGCAACCATACATCAAAAATTATCGTAGATGGGAAAATGGTCACCATACAATGTTTGGTTTCACTCTGGATTTTTGATCAACTCAAATACCATACATTATAGTAGCGACTTTAGATTTTTGATCAACTCAAATACCATACATTATAGTAGCGACTTTAGATTTTTTTTGTCTCAAACATCATTTGATGTCAAGCACTGTCATACTATTTATGCCTCTATGCAATGCCATTATAAATTGTGGAAATCGTGATAGTGCAGTGGATGCGTGTTCGCTACAGGTGCAAAAGGTCTGGAGTTCGAGCCCCGCTGGAGCCATTATGATTGTGCCGTTAGGCAAGGCATTTAATTTCCACGTTGCCTTTTCTCTCTCCCTTGTGGCGATGGATTCCATCAGGAATGAAGTCTCGAGAGTAAGTAATATAAGTTATAAGAACTTGCTGCGCAATTGAGCTAAAATAAATTTGTATAAACTAATATAAATTAACCCTGCCTCTGGCAAGATGAGATAACAGTGCAAGATGCCTAGACTGCAGAACTCTGATATTATACAATCGCAGTCCAAATTAGACATTTTTTCTTTTTCAGACTTTTGGAAACAACACATTTGTGGCTTGTGGTTCGAAGACATTATTAAAGATCACAATTCTTTATACGATGACATATTACATTACCGGGTAGTTTATTAGGGCCATTACCGTACAGTCTACATCCGTTATATCAAAGTCGGTTATGTCAAATTCTCCGGTTATCTTGAAGTTGGGTCAAAGTCCCGTTTCAGATACTATCATTGTACATAACTGGCTGGCTCTATTTATGTCAAATTTCGTTATATCAAAAATAAAATGTTGTCCTTCAGTATAAATAGGCACACTCGTTATGTAAAAGCGTCAGCTTGCCGCCAAAGTATTAATAGTAGAAATTTGGATCAGGTGGGTTATTAGAATGTTGGATCAGGTGGGATATTAGAATGTTGGATCAGGTGGGATATTAGAATGTTGGATCAGGTAGGATATTAGAATGTTGGATCAGGTGGGATATTAGAATGTTGGATCAGGTAGGATATTAGAATGTTGGATCAGGTGGGTTATTAGAATGTTGGATCAGGTGGGATATTAAAATGTTGGATCAGGTGGGATATTAGAATGTTGGATCAGGTAGGATATTAGAATGTTGGATCAGGTGGGATATTAGAATGTTGGATCAGGTGGGATATTAGAATGTTGGATCAGGTGGGATATTAGAATGTTGGATCAGGTGGGATATTAGAATGTTGGATCAGGTGGGATATTAGAATGTTGGATCAGGTGGGACATTAGAATGTTGGATCAGATGGGATATTAGAATGTTGGATCAGGTGGGATATTAGAATGTTGGATCAGGTGGGATATTAGAATGTTGGATCAGGTGGGATATTAGAATGTTGTATCAGGTGGGATATTAGAATGTTGGATCAGGTGGGATATTAGAATGTTGGATCAGGTGGGATATTAGAATGGGATCAGGTAGGATATTAGAATGTTGGATCAGGTGGGATATTAGAAAGGTGGGTATTAGAATGTTGGATCAGGTGGGATATTAGAATGTTGGATCAGGTGGGACATTAGAATGTTGGATCAGGTAGGATATTAGAATGTTGGATCAGGTGGGATATTAGAAAGGTGGGATATTAGAATGTTGGATCAGGTAGGATATTAGAATGTTGGATCAGGTGGGATATTAGAAAGGTGGGATATTAGAATGTTGGATCAGGTGGGATATTAGAATGTTGGATCAGGTGGGACATTAGAATGTTGGATCAGGTGGGATATTAGAATGTTGGATCAGGTGGGATATTAGAATGTTGGATCAGGTGGGACATTAGAATGTTGGATCAGGTAGGATATTAGAATGTTGGATCAGGTAGGATATTAGAATGTTGGATCAGGTAGGATATTAGAATGTTGGATCAGGTAGGATATTAGAATGTTGGATCAGGTAGGATATTAGAATGTTGGATCAGGTAGGATATTAGAATGTTCAACATATTAATACAAGAACGTTGGACCAGTTGGGCTACAATGTATTAACAGTAGAACGTTTCATGAATAAAGAAGCTTACCGGTACTCCATATATTTTTGTCTATGAAATGATCGAGAGTAAGGGCATCCCATTGATCTGCCTGTGGACAAGCATACGGATCCTCAGGATCTACTTCCTGTGACATCGTCTCTGTCTACAATAGCATAAACTTTATTTATTTTACAATGATTGCGAAGCAAGTTTTAACAACTTATATTAATCACTCTCGTTGGCGCGGATGAAAGCGTATATGTGGTCATTTGTGTGGGAGGAAACCGGAGTACCCAGAGAAAACCTGTCCGATCTGGCGACCACCGTACCATCTCACATACTTACTCCCGGTCTGAGGATCGAACCCAGGTTGCATTGGTGAGAAGCGAGCACGCTAACCACTGAGCTAATCGGACAGCCTATAGCGGATAACATAATCCATCACAGAAAGCATCAAGTACATTGAGCTGTTATAAGGCATAGATAATATCATAATTACATGGTTTAAATGGCAAAAACAACTTGAGAGGAGAAGCCCAAAATAAATTGCAAAGGCACCCATAAAAATGGGCAACTTCGATTTGGAATAAGCATCATGCTACATATTATTTATCTACTTGTCACAGGAAACATGTCAGCCCAAATCATCAGACAGCTTAGAAGAAGTGAAATATATCCCCAATACAGTTGCCACGGTGGTCATCTTGGCCATAGGATAGGTACAATGTAGCTAGTCTCCCTGACGATACAATAAAAAACATGGCGACGATCCTGGACTTCAGATCAACAACGTTTGAGCCAATTTTGATCTATTGGTCTTCCCGATGCCACATTAAACAAAAGCAGTAGGAAGGACAAATCGCTCGACTACCTGATGCAGTGACACACGATAGTTTGAAGGGGATTCAAACATCGTACTCCTTGATACGGCAAACCATTGTGTGCAGCATCAAGAAAATGTGGTGTGTTCATTGGTTGAAAGTGTAAATGGGATTTGTACCATATTCCTACAAACGAGAGGTACACTTCTGCTTAGTGGTCCCCGGAAGTGCAAAGTCATGACGCTATTAATATATGGGAGCTGCCAACCCCACACCACTGCACAATATCTTCCTCCTACAAACCCCTGCGAGGGCCAGGTTAATTTGAAAAGATTTGTTCCACAATCTTCCTAAAAACAATAGTCAAAGTCAGTGGAGACTTGTAAAATGGAAACTACCAAAAGTCAGTGGGGACTGCTAAACAGGAAACTACCCAAAGTCAGTGGTGACTGCTAAACTGGAAACTACCCAAAGTCAGTGGTGACTGCTAAACTGGAAGCTACCCAAAGTCAGTGGTGACTGCTAAAATGGAAACTACCCAGATTAGGCATTATACCCACAGTGCTACAAACACACGTGTACTGTCCAAGCGGTTCGTCTATATCCGATACATAAAACATACAATATTGATGTGTTACATTTGTGATCTGTTTTCAACCACCAAACCATTGCCAATTTATGATTGTACACCTGTAGTATTGCAATAACATTGTATAATACAAAACCCATATCTTGTAAATTCATAATAACTAGGTATCTGATACAGGACAGTTTGAATCATGTGTATCAGTGATTATATACATGTAATACGAACCATGCCGATAAGTCTATTTATGTCCAGTAATCCGACCAATGGCAGAGCAGGAATGTCGGATTTGTAACTTAATATTGTGTTCTTTCTTCCAATCTGCATGAACTTTGTACCAGTGATATACTGAGCGTGTGTCTCTAGGTCCAGCTCTTTCAGCAAGGACATTATATGTGGCTGGCATCTGTAGAAACAATAGCTGAATGTTAGAAACAATAGCTGAATGTTAGAAACTATAGCTGAATGTTAGAAACAATAGCTGAATGTTAGAAACAATAGTGAATGTTAAACTATAGCTGAATGTTATCTGTAATAGATATGTTAGATGGAAACAATAGCTATATGTTAGAATAATAGCTGAATGTTAGTAACAATATGAATGTTAAACTATAGCTGAATGTTAGAAATAATAGCTATATGTTAGAAACAATAGCTGAATGTTAGAAATAATAGCTATATGTTAAACAATAACTGAATGTTAGAAACAATAGCTATATGTTAGAAACAATAGCTATATGTTAGAAATAATAGCTGAATGTTAGAAACTATAGCTGAATGTTAGAAACTATAGCTGAATGTTAGAAACAATAGCTGAATGTTAGAAACAATAGCTATATGTTAGAAACAATAGCTATATGTTAGAAACAATAGCTGAATGTTAGAAACAATAGCTATATGTTAGAAACAATAGCTATATGTTAGAAACAATAGCTGAATGTTAGAAACAATAACTGAATGTTAGAAACAATAGCTATATGTTAGAAAATATAGCTGAATGTTAGAAACAATAGCTGAATGTTATAAACAATAGCTATATGTTAGAAACAATAGCTGAATGTTAGTTTTACAGCCTACAAACAGTTTCTTAGTTACCGTACTTAATGTTATGATTAGTGATGCTACATGGATTAATGATGTCTCAGTACTTATCAACAAACCAACTTTCCTCCTAAATCCCATGTGTAAGTACTTACCTGCCAACCAACTGTCCTCCTAAATCCCATGTGTAAGTACTTACCTGCCAACCAACTGTCCTCCTATTTACCTGCCAACCAACTGTCCTCCTAAATCCCATGTGTAAGTACTTACCTATAAACCAACTGTCCTCCTATTTACCTGCCAATCAACTGTCCTCCTAAATCCCATGTGTAAATACTTACCTGCCAATCAACTGTCTTCCTAAATCCAATGTGTAAGTACTTACCTGCCAACCAACTGTCTTCCTAAATCCCATGTGTAAGTACTTACCTGCCAACCAACTGTCCACCTAAATCCCATGTATAAGTACTTACCTGCCAACCATCTGTCTTCCTAAATCCCATGTGTATGTACTTACCTGCCAACCAACTGTCCTCCTATTTACCTGCCAACCAACTGTTCTCCTATTTACCTGCCAACCAACTATCCTCCTAAATCCCATGTGTAAGTACCAACCTGCCAACCAACTGTCCTCCTATTTACCTGCCAACCAACTGTCCTCCTAAATCACATGTGTAAGTACTTACCTGCCAACCAACTGTCTTCCTAAATCCCATGTGTAAGTACTTACCTGCCATCAACTGTCTTCCTAAATCCCATGTGTAAGTACTTACCTGCCAACCAACTGTCCTCCTATTTACCTGCAAACAAACTGTCCTCCTAAACCCCATGTGTTAGTACTTACCTGCCAACCAACTGTCCCCCTAAATCCCATGTGTAAGTACTTACCTACAAACCAACTGTCCTCCTAAATCCCATGTGTAAGTACTTACCTGCCAACCAACTGTCCCCCTAAATCCCATGTGTAAGTACTTACCTACAAACCAACTGTCCTCCTATTTACCTGCCAACCCAAATCCCATGTGTAAGTACTAACTACCAACTGACTGTCCCCCTAGATCCCATGTGTAAGTATTTACCTATCAACTGACTGTCCTCTTATATCCCATGTGTAAGTACTTACCTATCAACCGACTGTACTCCTAAATCCCATGTGTAAGTACTAACTACCAACTGACTGTCCTCCTAGATCCCATGTGTAAGTACTTACCTACAAACCAACTCTCCTCCTAGATCCCACGTGTAAGTACTTACCAACAAACCAACTGTCCTCTTAGATCCCATGTGTAAGGACTTACCTACAAACCAACTGTCCTCCTAGATCCCATGTGTAAGTACTTACCTACAAACCCACTGTCCTCCTAGATCCCATGTGTAAGTACTTACCTACCAACCTACTGTCCTCTTAGATCCCATGTGTAAGTACTAACTACCAACCTACTGTTCTCCTAGATCCCACGTGTCAGTACTTACCTACCAACCTACTGTCCTCCTAGATCCCACGTGTCAGTACTTACCTACCAACCCACTGTCCTCCTAGATCCCATGTGTCACTACCATTGCTGCTCTTCATCTCAACACTCAATGTTCTACCGCCTACCCTGTCTGTAGAAACAAATCAATGTTAGTTCCCTTTAATTAATAGCTCCAATTGACATTTAATGAAATGTCAAGACTTAGCTAATGGGAGACCATGAAGAAATACTTGAGATACAGGGAGACCATGAAGAAATACTTGAGATACAGGGAGATCATGAAGAAAGACTTGAGATACAGGGAGACCATAAAGAAATAGTTGAGATACAAGGAGACCATGAAGAAACACTTGCGCTAGATGGAGAAAATGAAGAAATACTTGAGCTAATGGGAGATGATGAAAACATTCTTGAGCTAGTGGGAGACCATGAAGAAAGACCTGAGATACAGGTAGAACATGAAGAAATACTTGAGCTAGTGGGAGAACATGAAGAAATACTTGAGATACAGGGAGACCATGAAGAAATACTAGAGCTAGAGGGAGGCCATGAAGAAATAATTTTCTTTTAAACTTTCTTTATGTTACCTGCCAAACGAAGAGGAATACTTGAGTTAGAGAGAGACCATGAAGAAATAATTGAGGTACAGTGTTACCATGAAGAAACACTTGAGATACAGGGAGACCATGAAGATATAGTTGAAATACAGGGAGGCCATGAAGAAATAATTGAGCTAGAGGGAGACCATGAAGAAATACTTGAACTAATGGGAGACCATGGACAAACACTTGAGCTAGAGGGAGACAATGAAGAAATACTTGAGCTAGAGGGAGCCAATGAAGAAATACTTGAGCCAGATAGAGACAATGAAGAAATACTTGAGCTTGTGGAAGATCATGAAAACATTATTGAGCTAGAGGGAGACCATGAAGAAATACTTGAGCAAATGGGAGATCATGAAGAAATACTTGAGCTAATGGGAGACCATGAAGAAATACTTGAGCTTGTGGGAGACCATGAAGACATACTGGAGCTAGTGAGAGACAATGGCATAATACTTGAGCTAGAGGGAGACTATGCAGAAATACTTGAGCTAGTGGGAGACCATGAAGAAATACTTGAGCTTGTGGGAGACCATGAAGAAATACTTGAGCTAGTGAGAGACCATGCATAAATACTTGAGCTAATGGGAGACTATCAAAACTTTCTTGAGCTAGAGGGAGACTACAGAAATACTTCAGCTAGCGGGAGACCATGAAGAAATACTAGCGCCAATACATATTGGTATATGAATGCAAACTTGGTAATTATTTTTCAGCTTTTATTAAGGATTAAGTCGTGTCTATGTTTTCCTCCATGGTATGACAAACATAGGAGAGCTATGGACCTCTGCAATTGCTCTCATTGGCATCTACATGGAGCGAGAGTAGTATAGCGATAGATACTTTTATTTTACACATAAATGAGATACTAACTAATAAGTTTATTTAAAGTCGCCACCGCATAAATGCATTTGGGCGACTGAAAAAAATGAGATACAAATACAAATAACACTATACATAGACATTGCAAAACTAGTTTTAATTGGTTACCAATTATGTAAACCTCTGTTTCATTAGTGGAAATTAGCCCTGCCTTAGTGTCACAACAAGCGGCTATCTTGTCTATTTGGGTTATAAAACCCATAATTATGCGATCTAGGTAGAGTAGTTGATGTTTTTGGTTGTACTTGGGATTTCGTACTGCTTACAATGCTACTATTGTAAAGAGGAATGACAGATTTGATTTCTAAAATAATACAATGTAAATACTGTGAATAAACCTGGATACCATGAAAAGTGAAGTTGTTAATTTAATGAATAACCACAATCAGCTCTGACTATGCTACAGCAGTAAGTACCAGCTGGTGGGCAGTGAGTACCAGCTGGTGGGCAGTGAGTACCAGTTGGTGGGCCATGAGTACCAGCTGGTGGGCAGTGAGCACCAGCTGGTGGGCAGTGAGCACCAGCTGGTGGGCAGTGAGTACCAGTTGGTGGGCAGTGATTACCAGTTGGTGGGCAGTGAGTACCAGTTGGTGGGCAGTTGAGTACCAGTTGGTGGGCAGTGAGTACCAGCTGGTGGGCAGTGAGTACCAGCTGGTGGGCCATGTGTATCAGTTGGTGGGCAGTGAGTACCCGTTGGTGGGCCATGAGTACCAGCTGGTGGGCAGTGAGTACCAGCTGGTGGACAGTGAGTACCAGCTGGTGGGCAGTGAGTACCAGTCGGTGGACAGTGAGTACCAGTTGGTGTACAGTGAGTACCAGTTGGTGGGCAGTGAGTATCAGTTGGTGGGCCATGAGTACCAGTTGGTGGGCAGTGAGTACCAGCTGGTGGGCAGTGAGTATCAGCTGGTGGACAGTTAGTACCAGTTGGTGGGCCATGAGTACCAGCTGGTGGACAGTGAGTACCAGCTGGTGGGCAGTGAGTACCAGTTGGTTTGCAGTGAGTACCAGTTGGTGTACAGTGAGTACCAGCTGATGGGCAGTGAGTATCAGCTGGTGGACAGTGAGTACCAGTTGGTGGGCAGTGAGTACCAGTCAGTGGGCAGTGAGTACCAGCTGGTGGGCAGTGAGTACCAGTTGGTGGGCCATGAGTACCAGCTGGTGGACAGTGAGTACCAGTTGGTGGGCAGTGAGTACCAGTTGATGGGCAGTGAGTACCAGTCGGTGGGCAGTGAGTACCAGCTGGTGGGCAGTGAGTACCAGCTGGTGGGCAGTGAGTACCAGTTGATGGGCAGTGAGTACCAGTCGGTGGGCAGTGAGTACCAGCTGGTGGGCAGTGAGTACCAGCTGGTGGGCAGTGAGTACCACATGGTGGGCAGTGAGTACCAGCTGGTGGGCAGTGAGTACCAGCTGGTGGGTAGTGAGTATCAGCTGGTGGACAGTGAGTACCACATGGTGGGCAGTGAGTACCAGCTGGTGGGCAGTGAGTACCCGTTGGTGGGCCATGAGTACCAGTTGGTGGGCAGTGAGTATCAGAAGGTGGGCAGTGAGTACCAGCTGGTGAGCAGTGCGTACCAGCTGGTTAGCAGTGAGTACCAGCCGGTGGTCAGTGAGTACCACATGGTGGGCAGTGAGTACCAGCTGGTGGGCAGTGAGTACCCATTGGTGGGCCATGAGTACCAGTTGGTGGGCAGTGAGTACCAGTTGGTGGGCCATGAGTACCAGCTGGTGGGCAGTGAGTACCAGCTGGTTAGCAGTGAGTACCAGTTGGTGGGCAGTGAGTACCAGCTGGTGGGCAGTGAGTATCAGATGGTGGGCAGTGAGTAACAGCTGGTTAGCAGTGAGTACCAGTTGGTGGGCCATGATTACCTGTTGGTGGGCCATGAGTACCAGTTGGTGGGCAGTGAGTACCAGCTGATGGGCAGTGAGTACCAGCTGGTGGGCAGTGAGTACCTGTTGGTGGGCCATGAGTACCAGTTGGTGGGCAGTGAGTACCAGCTGGTGGGCAGTGAGTACCTGTTGGTGGGCCATGAGTACCAGTTGGTGGGGCATGAGTACCAGCTGGTGGGCAGTGAGTACCAGCTGGTGGGCAGTGAGTACCAGCTGGTGGGCAGTGAGTACCAGTTGATGGGCCATGAGTACCTGTTGGTGGGCCATGAGTACCAGTTGGTGGGCAGTGAGTACCAGTTGGTGGGCAGTGAGTACCAGTTGATGGGCAGTGAGTACTAGCTGGTTGGCAGTGAGTACCAGTTGGTGGGCCATGAGTACCAGTTGGCAGTGAGTACCACATGGTGGGCAGTGAGTACCAGTTGGTGGGCAGTGAGTACCAGTTGGTGGGCAGTGAGCACCACATGGTGGGCAGTGAGTACCAGTTGGTGGGCCATGAGTACCAGCTGGTGGGCAGTGAGTACCAGTTGGTAGGCCATGAGTACCGGTTGGTGGGCAGTGAGTACCAGTTGGTGGGCCATGAGTACCAGTTGGTGGGCAGTGAGTACCACATGGTGGGCAGTGAGTACCCGTTGGTGGGCCATGAGTACCAGCTGGTGGGCAGTGAGTATCAGAGGGTGGGCAGTGAGTACCTGTTGGTGGGCAGTGAGTACCAGTTGGTGGGCAGTGAGTACCAGTTGGTGGGCAGTAGGTACCAGCTGGTGGGCAGTAGGTACCAGCTGGTGGGCAGTGAGTACCAGTTGGTGGGCCATGAGTACCAGTTGGTGGGCAGTAAGTACCACATGGTGGGCAGTGAGTACCAGTTGATGGGCAGTGAGTACCAGTTGGTGGGCAGTGAGTACCAGTTGGTGGGACATGAGTACCAGTTGGTGGGCAGTGAGTACCACATGGTGGGCAGTGAGTACCAGTTGATGGGCAGTGAGTACCAGTTGATGGGCCATGAGTACCAGTTGGTGGGCCATGAGTACCAGCTGTTGGGCAGTGAGTACCAGTTGGTGGGCCATGAGTACCAGTTGGTGGGCAGTGAGTACCACATGGTGGGCAGTGAGTACCAGTTGGTGGGCAGTGAGTACCAGTTGGTGGGCCATGAGTACCAGTTGATGGGCAGTGAGTACCAATTGATGGGCCATGAGTACCAGTTGGTGGGCAGTGAGTACCATTTGGTGGGCAGTGAGTACCAGTTGATGGGCAGTGAGTACCAGTTGGTGGGCAGTGAGTACCAGTTGGTGGGCAGTGAGTACCAGTTGATGGGCAGTGAGTACCAATTGATGGGCCATGAGTACCAGTTGGTGGGCAGTGAGTACCAGTTGGTGGGCAGTGAGTACCAGTTGATGGGCCATGAGTACCAGTTGGTGGGCAGTGAGTATCAGATGGTGGGCAGTGAGGGGTTCGGTCAAAACGTAACCAGACCAAAACGTACACAAACAAAAAAGTCAAAACGTACACAAAATCGGGTCAAACCGTACACAAATATCGGGTCAAAACGTAACCACCTGAAGTCAAAATGTAACCAGATTTGCAGGTAAAAACGTACACACATCGGGTATGAAGGTGGTTACATTTTTACTTGATAATGCTGATATGTTTACTTATTTGGTAAGTTAATTGGTAAAACTTACAAATGCTGTTGTTTTGATCTAGAGAAACAACGGTTAGAAAGAAACAAATATTTAAATTTCATTAATTTACATCTACTAAAATTATAGAAATTTCATAATTTATATTCGAATAAATTATGAAATTAATATAATTTAGACAAATACAATGGCATAGTTTAATATTTTACTAATTTTGCATCGAATAGCACAGAAAATGGGAAACAATGGAATGCGAGATTCACACCAATGACGTATGTTATGACAGTTTTATTACCAACAATAGAGGTAACGGCTACAACCGCATAAAGGACTTGTGACAAACTGATAAGTGGTCAATTAACTTATGGATAAGTACATCCATTACCACTTGCCATTTTGATAATTCTATAAGAGATAGGAAGTAAACAACGAATAACTTTTTATTAATCTTTATTCAACATATTTTACACATGTATACGAAACAGAGCAATAACAAGTACCTTGGTCTGAATATATGACGAATAGCACATTGTGTCCGACTGTCTGACCACCAATTTTAGCACTGGATTTACATGAGAACTGGATTACCTGATGGCGTATGAGAAACTTGCACTTAACAACTTATGTCCCAAATCGGGGCATACTGAAACAAAATGTATGTTATGTCTGAGCACCTATTTATTTGACGGACATGGGTAACACTATCACCATTCGTTGTCGGGGCATAGCGAGTTTAATGTGTTTTTATTCACAAAATGTATGTCATGTCTGAGTACTATTTACATTTTTTACAGTTGCAGATCAGCAAACTAGACTTGTGTACGTTTTGACCCGGTTTTGTGTACGTTTTGAATTTTTTGTTTTGTGTACGTAAAACATCATATTAAAATATTAGGTCTCTTTAAAAGTCATATTAATTTGGTAGATAATTAAATACATCATTTTAAAATATTATTTCTTTTTAAGTCTTTTTAAAAGTCCTATTATAATCTGATAGATAATTAAATATATTGTGGTTACGTTTTGACTTCATGTGGTTACGTTTTGACTCGAGACTTGTGTACGTTTTGACCCGGTTTTGTGTACGTTTTGACTTTTTTGTTTTGTGTACGTTTTGGTCTGGTTACGTTTTGACCCTAATCCGGCAGTGAGTACCAGATAGTGGGCAGTGAGTACCAGCTGGTGGGCAGTGAGTACCACATGGTGGGCAGTGAGTACCGGTTGGTGGGCCATGAGTACAAGATGGTGAGTAGTGAGTACCAGCTGGTGGGCAGTGAGTACCAGTTGGTGGGCAGTGAGTACCAACTGGTGGGCAGTGAGTACCAGCTGGTGGGCAGTGAGTACCAGTTGGTTTGCAGTGAGTACCAGTTGGTGGGCCATGAGTACCAGTTGATGGGCAGTGAGTACCAGCTGGTGGGCAGTGAGTACCAACTGGTGGGCAGTGAGTACCACATGGTGGGCAGTGAGTACCAGTTGGTGGGCCATGAGTACAAGATGGTGGGCAGTGAGTACCAGTTGGTGGGCCATGAGTACCAGTTGGTGGGCCATGAGTACCAGTTGGTGGGCAGTGAGTACCAGCTGGTGGGCAGTGAGTACCAGTTGATGGGCCATGAGTACCAGTTGGTGGGCAGTGAGTACCAGTTGGTGGGCAGTGAGTACCAGTTGGTGGGCAGTGAGTACCATTTGCTGGGCAGTGAGTACCAGCTGGTTTGCAGTGAGTACCAGTTGGTGGGTCATGAGTACCAGCTGGTGGGCAGTGAGTACCAGTCAGTAGGCAGTGAGTACCATTTGCTGGGCAGGAATCAGTTCATAACTGTCCATAAAACTAAGGTCAAGATGTAGCACATGTTATCAGTGGTTATGACCCATGATCTGGAAATAAACCGTGTCTACGTGATTTTGTTCACGGATGTGTAAGTTTATTACCGATACCTGGTTTGTTTCAATTACTACAAAATGTAACCACTGACTGAAATAGTCTATAATTGTTCTTCACATACGAATTTAAGTTTACCTTTAGCCTCCAACACCAGTACCTTCATGTTTGGGTCTTTTGTCAGTAGACATCTCGCAGCAGTTAGACCTGAAATTCCAGCTCCAACGACTATGACATCTGTTTCTCTTGTTGCCATTCTGTTACAATATCATTTCAAACACTCTTTAACACAATGCACTTTGCAACTTGTTGTTAAAAGATAGTTAATTCAAAGATAGGCACATTTTAACGTAAATTTAATGTAAATAAATGTTATTTATTACGTTATCGCATATGACAGTTTGAACGGACTGGTTATCTTTAATAGCTATCTAAATACCACTAAGGAAAATTAAATAAGAAAAAGGACTATGTATGCATTTAGTTTATACAAATTTAGTTTAGCTTGATTGCGAAACAAGTTATTTCAACTTATATAAATCACTCTCGAGACCTCATTCCTGATGGAATCCATCACCACGAGGGAGAGAGAAGAGGCAACGTGGAATTTAAATGCCTTGCCTAAGGACACAATCGTAACGGCTCCAGTGGGGCTCGAACTCCGGACCTTTCGCACCTGAAGCGAACGCGCATCCACTGCGCTATCACGACTTCCATGTATGCATTTAACGATAAGAGTTGTGGTGACGATATGAATTCAAGCTCTTCAAATAACATATGTATGTATGTATGTTCCATTAATGTCAATCCCCTTGGGGCGGACGTAGACATGTTTTCCTGGGCAAGCTTTGTCGACCTAAGTGGTTAACCAGTACTAAGCAATGTGTGTGAGGTGCCTTGCTCAATGACACTATATATACATACGTGGCCTGACCGAGTATCGAACCCGGGACCGATCGATTCCAAATCCGACGTTCTACCACTGGATCACGGACGCCACGTGTTATTACATATATAACATATTATTGTTCTTCAGAAATGGAAACAAATATTCAGAAATGGAAACATTTCTGAATCCGGAATTCAATGTTGATAATTATAGTCTTTGAGAATGACTCCCATAATGTCCCCACACACCCTCAATAATAGTGGCTGTCCGATTAGAGCAGTGGTTAGCGCTCTTGCTTTTCACCAATGCAACCCGGGTTCGATCCTCGTATCGGAAAGTATGTGAGATGGTACGGTGGTCGCAAGATCGGACAGGTGGGTTTTCCCGGGTATTCCGATTTCCTCTCACAAGAAAGACCACATTTACGCTTTCATCCGAGAGTGATTAATATGTATAAGTTGTTAGAACTTGATTCGTAATCGTTGTAAAATAAATAAAATTTAAACTTAAATAATATTGATATATTTAAGAATAAACATTTAGTTAATACTGGTTATATATGAACATCTTCTCTAATAGCGTTCACTGATTCACACAAACGAAGGCTGTATTGCACCATAGTTACATGACACAATTTCAAGACCCCATAATACTAATAGTATTAGTATATGATGGGTCGGGAGGGGTCTTGACATTGTGGCATGTACCTGTGTATTGCATCCAGTAGCCTACCCTGGCAAAATATCATATATCTCTTACAACGTACCAACAGTAAGCAGCCACATTTTACATTTGCAATGAGTAATGAAGCCTAACTGGCAATTTAAATTTACTTCCCTGGACATGCATGTAGTTATAAGTTCAACAACCTCCCAGCTTGAACTGGCAACTCAGAGACGGTTGTATGGCGTCCTCTCTAAAATTGCCGAAATATGGAGGATTCGAATTCTCTTTCCGATAGTATGGACCCATAAATCATACACGTAATAGCATTATCTGACTCGCCATAAGTGGCGTCCATGGTCCAGTGGTAGAGCGTCGGATTTGGAATCGAACGGTCCCGGTTTATCGAACGGTCCCGGTTCGATACTCGGTCAGGCCACGTATGTAGTGTCATTGAGCAAGGCACCTCACACACATTGCTTAGTACTGGTTAATCGCTTAGGTCGGCTAAGTCTGCCCAGGAAAACATGTCTAAGTCCCCGCGAGGGGTTTGACATTAAAGGAATATACATATATACATAAGTGGTATGCATACCAAACGCCTACTCAAACGCACGGGCCTGTAGCTACAAGTGTAGATACTCGAATAGCGATGCATCAAATCATCATGTGGTAAATGGTAAATCATAAGTAGCGTGTCATGTGTCGACTATGAACATGGAGCTGAAGCCTCATAGCCGAGAATCATGTATGTTGTACAATGCATGCAATACAAACTCCTTCTTTCGCCATAGTCCTCTTGCTCCTATACTTCTTCTTTCGCCACACACATTAAGTACACACACATTAAGTACACACATATTGTGTATTTGGAATGGCCTCTCAGTCCTGTCCCATATTAAACATGATTGAATAACGACTGGTTTATGTACATGTACTACTAAAATATTGTTTACATTATACATAAAATTGCAATTGCTTTCAAACTTCTTAGTTTATAATTAATTAGATATGTTCTCATGTTGGCAATTGTCACTGACAAAGGGCCTCCCAGTAATACTCGATATTTGGGTGTTAGGAAATAACAAGTAGATGTAAACTTGGAATGTTTACTCTTGTTGTGCCTGCATGCATAATGTTATGTGTAGCTCTTATATATGATTATCTCTCAAAATGACGAACCACAGCTTGTGAGCTAGCCTGGTTACAGTCTGTGGATTTTTCACTAATTTACGTCTGGCAAAATGATATGATCAGAAACCCAATACAGCCCAATTATCAGTGTTAAAATATATTAATATGACTGACCAGGCAAATATATATCAACACCTGTTCCCAGGCTACTTGTGAGCTTGAAACTAGGTTGGAGCCGCCTATTTATGATAATCAATATATGCGGGTAGTTCTACTTTTCCAAAGTTAGTTTAAAACTGTTGTCATCGTCTATATTTTGATGAATGCATCCTTCTTTTTCAGCAACAATCGATATTTGTCCAAAGATATACATGTATCACTAAATAAAATCATATCCCACTGATGACAATAATCTTGATCCTATCTTGTTTGAATCTTTTGCTTTGCTTAGTTTCTATATTTTGAATATATCTCACTGGACCTTTCTATCACCAATCATTTAAGTAAAATACACTAGCTAATCACCTGTAACTAAATAAAGAACAACACAGTGGGCCCATCATGATTGATAGTTCGTATTGTCATGATCTAATTTCTTCCAGTTTGCCCAAGGACATATGAAATGATTTACCAAGTTCATTGACATGGTCTTCTGAAATCCTATCATTAATATCCGCAAGAATGGTTCACTGATTGTGATCACCATTAGTAAGTTCATTCTGGATCAGATTGTATTCAAATCCTGTGACGAAACATCTCAATGAGTGTATTCAATATTTACTATTCACTTGCATATGTTTCAGAAATCATATATGTCATTCATATCGAAGTTTTCAAATTTTGAGCGCTGAATCTGGCCCCTAGGTTATACAGTGAACCATATATATATAAGGACACCGACTTTGTGCCATATAACACAGGTTGTCGTTATAACAAGGTTCTCCAATGTGCAACATTGTTATGCTTATGCATACATTAGTTACATATATACACGTGGTCCAGTGGTAGAGCGTCGGATTTGGAATCGAACGGTCCCGGGTTTCGATACTCGGTCAGGCCACGTATGTAGTGTCATTGAGCAAGGCACCTCACACACATTGCTTAGTACTGGTTAATCGCTTAGGTCGGCTAAGCCTGCCCAGGAAAACATTTCTAAGTCCCCGCGAGGAGTTTGACATTAGAGGAACATACATACATACATACATACATACATACATACATACATACATACATACATACATAATCATACATACATACACATACATACATACATACATACATACATACATCATACAACAGACATACATACATGACATACATACTGACCTAGCATACATACAGCATACAACATACATACATACATACCAGAGCATCAATACAGACCTACATCGACATACTAACATTACATACAGTACAATGTACATACATAACACTTCACATACACGTTCTCCAGTCATACATACATACATACATACATACCTACATTATTGTCCATACCTACATACATACACTACATACATACATACATACATACATACATACATACATACTACATACATACATACATACAACATACATACATACATACATACCATACATCAACTACATACATCATACATACATCATACATAACATACATAACATACATACATACATACATACATACATACATACATACATACATACATACATACATACATACATACATACATACATACATACATACATACATACATACATACATACATACATACATACATACATACATACATACATACATCCATACATACATACATCCATACATACATACATACATACATACATACATACATACATACATACATCCATACATCCATACATCCATACATCCATACATCCATACATCCATACATACATACATCCATACATCCATACATCCATACATCCATA